>CM053771.1:239083373-239106334 GCA_028658325.1 Potorous gilbertii
AAGAGAGGGCAGATTGGTGATATGGGTAATTAGAATGTCCAGTGTATTGGGGAGGGGGAAGGGGACAAATGGGGAGAAAATTTTGGAACCCAAAATCTTGTGAAAATGAACGTAAAAAGTTAAATAAATTTATTTTTAAAAAAAAGTATGATTTTTCCCTCTGGCTCTCCTCATCTCAACACTCTTCCATTCTCATGACTTCAATTATTGCCCCATTCGGAAATTTTCATCTCCATCTTTCATTTGTCTCATAGCCTCAGTTCATTACTTACACCTAGTACTTTAAACACAATACATCCAGAACTGAGTCACAATTGTCTCTCCAGAACCTAACCTGTCCTCTAACTTCTCTCTCTCTCTCTCTCTCTCTCTCTCTCTCTCTCTCTCTCTCTATTAAGGTGCCACAATCCTCTCAGTTGCCCAAGTATGAAAGCAGACAATTACCTTTGACTATTTCCTATGATTGTCTCTCTCTAAGCACCTGATCAATTGTCAAGTGCTTTTCATCCTAATTAGGTAAGAATAACATTCACACCAGCGCCCTTCTTTCTGTTCCCAATACAATTATTTTAGTTTGGGCCCTTATTATTTCTTTCTCTAACTTTTGTTTCAACAACCACCACTTTCACCACTTTCTAATTAATCCTGGTTCTTCTGTCTTTCTCGCTAAACTTTTTCCAATTCATTCTCAAAACTATATCCTCAATTCTAAATCCTTTTCCTAATTATAGCCTTTCATAAATACCTTTACTCTCTAGCCAAAGTAGCCATGTTTTTATTACTCACACAAACACATGTGACATTCCATGACCCATCTTTTTTGCTTTGATACAGACTTTCCTGTCAGACTGGAATACATTCCCACCTCATCTACATCTTTTAGAATTCTTAACTTTCTTTATAATAGCATCTAGAACAATGACTACCTCCTACATAAGGTCTTTTCTCATCTACCCAGCAGCCTGTGCCAGTTTTCCCTAAAGTACTTGTCATATTTTCTTTGAAACTATTTGGTATGTAGTAATTCCTCTGAGGCCACTCTACCAAAGCTATACTCACAGACCAGATTCTCAGAGGGTAGTTGGCTACTTCTTCATTCAGAGTCCTAGGGAAAACCTTGGGGGACTGGGGTTTTGAGTACTATTAGTCATAAACTCACTTCTCTATAATTCCTCTTTATTATCAGTCAGTAGCTTCAATGAACTTTTAGAACAGGTATATATTACGATAGGAGTGAGAGTTACTATTTTATACTTAGTCTAGGACATGAATGATTTTCTTAACTTAGTCATAAAGTATGGCATCCTCTTTACTTAATGACTCAGATGCTCTAGGATCTTTTCAAATTGATTAGCAATTTATTCATAGATAATTTATTTTTGATTGCTTGATTGATTTACTTAATCTAGCCTTCAGTAATTAATTAGCCCCCCATCTTTACTTTTGAAATTTTCTTATATGCACACAATTTCTTTTTCCAGATTAAGAGGGCAGCTCCTTGAGAGCAATTATTGTTAGATATTTGCTTTCGTTACTCCTAAGGGTCTCTGGAACACAGAGGGCACTTGTTGATTGAATCCTTTTGTCTCTTATCTTTAGGCTCTGTTTCTCACCAGAGTCCTTGACCAACATTGACTAAAATGGCAATCTCCTCCATAGCTTTAAGTCTTTTTTTTACCTTCAAGGTTCAATTCCATTTTCTTAGTATTTTCTCCTGAATCTTTCCATCAGATCTACTACTATCTCTTTTATCTCAATTGTTTGTGTATATAACTTTTTCCCTCCTATCCAAAGTTTTTTTAGATGAAACTGTGGGATATGTTGTCATATTCTCATTGCTTTGAACATAGTAGTTACCACCTAAGTGTTTCTTGAAATGAAGGCAATGTTATTTTATGCCCTTCAAGTACCATCATTATATGTATTTATATATGTGTGTCTGTGTATAAATATATACTCACACACATTTACGTATATATATATATATATATATATATATACATATATACATACATATATACACATACATACAAACATATATATGTGCATATATATATATATATATATATATATATATATATATATATACACACACACACACAACTGGCTGTAACAAGCATTTTTATATTCCTCAAGTTAGAATGTGAGCTAAGAAATAATTTCTATAAAAATATCTAAACCAGCAATTCTTGAATTAGGATCTTGTGAATTATTTTTATGTTTTTATAACCATATTTATTATAATTGACTTCCTTTGTAATCCTAGTTATGCATTTTATTTTATCATTTAGACAACATTCTGAGAAGATGGCCATAGACTTCACCAGACTATGAGAAGAGCCAATAACACAAACACAAAAGTTGAGAAGCCTGATCTAGATCTAAACCCTGCCTTACTTCATTTAGTCCCATACCATAAAGCCTTCCTATTTCTACCATTGGATTGCATGATATATCATGACTAGAAGCAGTTGTGTTAACCCCAAAGACATAATGAACTTTCCATACATGAAGATATGTTAGGATTTCCATGCACTCCAAATATTGCAGGTATAATATCAGCTGAAGTCAGGGGAATGAAAAGGGTAATCACCTTGAATTCTTTGGACCCAAAGATTCTATGTCACTTCCATCTTTCTAATTGCTTTAAGTTAGAGTATTCATATTTTTTCACAAGCTACAAGCTATTGTTGAAAGCATTTGAGTTATTACTGAATAAGAGATGAAATGTAGGGAATGATTTTTTTTCTAATTTGAATGTGATTAGAACACAAAGTAACCTAAACAATAACCACAGGACAGCTTTGCAAGCTTCCAAATGCCTAGACAGGTATGAAGTCATACCTCATATAGTTATTTACAATCTGTGCTTCATCAACTTTATCAAGATAAGGGAAAAATACCCCTCAAATTAGAATGTCATGATGGGGGAAAAGTCCATTTCCCCCCTCAAAATGATTTGTTGTATTTACTGACTAACCAAACACTAGTGTGGGATGGAACCCAAATGGCCTTTGAAGACTGGAGTGGGGACAATGGGCAGTCTGTGGTACCAAAGCGTGTACAATATTTGCAGTGTCACAGAATGAGTTTGTTTCCAAAAGAGAAAGGAAGCATCAGTCTACAAAGGGACATGAAAGACGATGTGGGCACAATCTATCGTCCTGGGTACATGAGGGAACCCTGAAATGTCATAAAATCCCTCTTTGATCTGTTGTCGCTACTGTTGGTTGTATGGAAAATTAACATATTTAATTAACTGCCTGACCAAAGCAGCTGTTACCTTATATAAAACCTTGAACATTGATGCCTGGCTTATCCCACTAGGTGTTTGAATGTGCCAGTGGCATAAGACTGATGATATTTTTATACCGAATGGCACAGCATGACTCCTCTTGCAATAGGCTCAAGTCAAGATCTTCTTTAAATTCTTCATGGAGCATAATGACGATACAGCCCAAATTGCTTAATAATGCCCTATTTCAGTCCAGCCAACGGGAAGCTTCATGCACAATACAGGCTGTGGCCAATCCAATCACTTTCCCAGCTTTCTGTTCCTCACATCCAAAAGGGCCCCTGCTGCCTAGGCCTGGTTAAGTTTGGCATACATCTTTTCTCTTGATAGGGCCCTATTTTATTCATATTCTGCTTCTCTCACTTATGACAGATTGTAATTTGCCTTCAATATTTTTAAAATCTCTTTGGCTTCAGCCTTTCCAAATGGAAGGGAAAGCCTTTGAGTCAGAGTAACTTTCATTAGTTTGCTAAGTTGTTGGATCCAAGCCTATTATGTGGAACTCATAAAAAGATTTTAATGCATTTAATTTTACATGGTACATGTTTTGGCTTGACGTTTTTTTGGTGGGGGGGAAGCAAAAAGTAGGAGGACAGATTTTTTTTCTTCTGACCATTAAAAACGTTTTCCATTTTTGGTTTGTTATTTCACTCATTTGTATGGGAGTGAGAATCAAGAATTTTCTATTTTGGATGGCCGGAGCTGTGAAGTGATGAGTTTATCTCTTGTGAAGGCAAGAATTTTCAATACCTTTCTTGGAGTAATGTAGGAACACTGGTTATCTTGATTGCCTAGACTGTTCCTTTTCCATCTGTATTTACTTTCTTATTGAATATGGCTCTCTCTCTCTCTCTCTCTCTCTCTCTCTCTCTCTCTCTCTTCATACCTTTCCTTGTGGATATGCTTAATATTTCCTTTTGAAATTCTTGGAAAGTATTGCAAAGTCTGCACTTTAGCCTAGTACCATATGTAATGTACAAACATTTTGCCTGTTCAGCAGGTGGAGCTTTCTAAATTCTGATTAGAAAAGTCTGGATTAGACAAGAAAGAAAGAAAAACTATATAAGTAAAAATATGTGGGTATGTAGATGGATGAACATATAGATGGATGCATGATTAGATGGATGAATGATGAATGGATAGATTGACAGATATTTCATGAATAGCATATGACCTCAATTAAGGGTTATTGTTGGTATTGTGCTTGTGTGTATGTGTGTGTGTGTATGTATGTGTGTGTGGCCCAATTTATTTTTGCTCAATAAAACTTTCTTAAAATTATGAAAGTAAGGAAAATAGAATTCAAAACAAATTAAAAATAACTATAATATTTTCCCATGGAGTATTTTGTATAGTCAATTGGAGAAAAATTATTTAGACCTTCCCCCCTAAATTAATCAATTAGGAGAAACAAAATTCCACAGTCTCTGAATTTTAGAGTTTGCAAATAAACTAGTGACCATTTTAGCAAATCTGAAAAAAGAATAATCCATTGTAGTGATAAGTTGTAGTTTACCCAATGAGGGGTTATTCAGACTCTACTTGAAGACTTTCAATGAGAGAAAATATTCTGAAGCAGCACATTTAATCAAGCTACCAAGTCTGTATGATTCCACCAACATGCCATCTCTAGTACTCATGCCTTTGTCTCTACTTGACACCTCAATTTTAGAAATATTGATCAAAAATGGAACTATATTGTATGATCTTCCCATAACATACTCAAAAATGTCACTCTAAATTTTATCACTTTCTTCAAATATCCATTTAATACTATTGTATTCACTAAGTATTTTGTTTTCACTTCCACATTTATGAACTTACGTTACCTTCCAATTGGGATAGTTCATGCTTTGAAGTGTGAGGATCCAGAAGGTCACATGAAGTATGCAAGAAATAAATTTAGAAAAGTGTGCTTCCTTCTTAAAAAAACAAAAACAAAGAGAATTGTGAAATATTTCCAAAGAACAATACCAATAGAAGAGCAGCAAATCTTTAGGAGATTTCCATTGTGAATGAGCTGTCAAAGAAACAATTCACCAAATGTGTCCCAGTTGTTCTCCAATTATTTAAACCCAAATACATACAAAGAGAGAATGAATTTTCTAGCAGGATTCAGGATGATTCTGGTTTTTTGACTGCTTAAAACACTGTCACTTAGTAAAGAAAGTCACTTCAAAGGGAACAGAGAACATACACTTTAATTCAGTCACCCCTACTACGATGTGAAATTCTAACTTTTTTCAAAATCTATCATTAAATGTAAAAACCTGGGGAAAAAAAGCATAATATGAAAGTTACTGCCCTAATGAAATATTAAAATTGCATCAGGAATACTGTTCTGGCATTAAAAATAAACAATAACATTTCTTCCTAGTTATAGTTCACTTCCATTCTTTAAAAATTAATTATTACCTCTTTAAATATTTGATTAAATTAGATTTGGGTGGGTTATCACTACCCACAAACACACACTATTGTGTGTAAATTCACGTATTTCATTTTCTGATATGTCTTTTCATGTTATTAAGTTGGGTTAATATTTGAAAGATAAATTCTATGAATTTTTGATCTAGTAGCCCCCCTGCCCATTCAAAGAAAATACACAATTTTGAGCATCAATAAAGTAATGTGTTAAGAGGATGTATAAAGAATGTAAAGTGTGACAGTATCAAATACTTTGCTGTAATACAATGCCTTGCTCTCAGAAAACCAACCCACTATATTTGTAATTGTAACTGTGAATCATATTCTTTGAATCCTATATTACTGTGAGGCATGTCTTGATGGAAGACACAGATGCACAGAGAATTATTGATTCAAATATTTTTGGTACCTATCCACATTGCAATAAACAGGTTTCAGGCATAGGTAAATATATTTGTGAGGATATTTTTCTATAATGAAATTGTCTGCTTTGTGATATCAAACAGTTGGCATTTAACAAATACTCCTTATATACCATTTGTTTTGATAATTTCTGGCATCACAAAGTAATACAAAGAAAAACCTGGCATAACTTTTGTTCTAGATTAAGTCATAGATGTGAAGAGTTGATAAACCTTAATATCTGGTGCTTAATTTTCAAAATGCATTTATTAGTACAACTACTATATTGACTAAGCCACCAATATCCTTTATTTAACAGGGTTTCTATCACATTTGTTTTCATTTTCAGTCAACTTCTTAATGAGTTTCATTCACCAGCTACTCATATAGGAAGTACTAAAAAAAAAAACAACCTATGTTAAATGTAAAGGACTAGAGGTATAAGTAGGAATGGTCAGCTTTATTTGGCCATATTAATGTCAAGAGAAATTCATGGTGTCCAGGAAGGAAGGAAAAAACATTTATTAAGTACCTATGATGGGCCAAGATTTTGCTAGTACTTGGCAAATATTATTTCATTTATTTCTCACACAACTTGAGAATTAACTGCTATTATTATGTCCGTTTTACATTTGAGGAATGTAAGGCAAATAGAGGTTAAGTGACTTATCTAGGATGTTTGTAGGCATCTGAGATCAGATTGGAACTTAAGTTCCTCTGACCCCAAGCCCAGCACTCCCTTCATTTTATAGCTGTCTCTAAAACCTCAAGGTATTAAATCAAATATCAGAAATGTTTTAGAAATCTTGATAGTTATAGATTTGTTTATGATTTCTCCAAACCAGGCAAAATAATTTTTGAAAAAATTGAAAACTACTTCATGTTAGAATTCAGTGGACTACAGAGGTTATTTATTGCAACATCCTCTGGAGATTTAGAATCTCTCCTCTCATTCTCTACCTCTCTCTATCTCTGTTTTCTCTGTCCTCTCTGTCCCTTTCTTGCCACTCTTTCATAATGCACAGACAATGTCTATGTATGTATACACACATATCTTTATGATCAATGTCATCCATAACTGTTAGGTTAGCCTAAAGTACAGCCTAATTAGCTCAGAAATATATACATATGTGAGTATGTGCATGCATCTACACAAGCAGAGTGTTATTTGAACTGAAGAATCATCCAATGAACTAACAGAATATACTAACAAAAATGCATGATTAATTTTCACTAACTAACCAGGAGCATTTTCCATATATGAATATAGGGTTATGCTCATAATAATATCACTGATAAATTAATTTTTTAATGCATAATTTAATTAGATGAGTAATTGCATGCATTCTACTCTGAAAATGTGTAAAATATCTTTAAAAAGGTAGATAATGATACCTTCCCAACCTATCTCATAGAATTATTTTCAGTATACATTTAATTTTAAAATGTAAAGTAGATACAATGTACACATCACTGTGGTAGGCATTAAGTGGGAGAAAAGAGGGGTTAATCATTTCTTCTGTACCTAAGGAGATTAGCATCTTGACAGAAATGAAAAATATTAATTTTCCACAGAAGAAAGACAAAGTATCATGGAAGTTGTGGTCAAATGTTGGAATGAAGTATCCATGAAGATGAATTAAGAAAGTATCCATTTGGAATGAACCTTGAAGGATGGGTACCCTTTAGAAAAAGAGATGAGGAAAACATTCTAAAAAGAAGAAATAAGAATCATAGCGCAGAGGTAGAAAGGCATGGGAAGTGCGTGAGAAATGGTAATCAGTCCATTTTGACTAGACTGTAGAGTACGGGAATAATGGGGGACAAGCCTGGAAAGCTAGGTCTATAGTGTAAAGGGTCTTGAATGCCGATTCAGTAGTTGACACAACTTCTTTGGCCTAGATGAGGATCAACTGAAGGGTTTGAGTAAGACATGATCAGAGCCTTGTTTTAAGCTTAATACAGCAGCATTGTGAAGGAGAGGAGAGATTTGAAGTGAGGAGAAGGGTTAGAAGGCAGGACATGACAATGAAATAGATTTGGGTATTAAGGAAGAAAGGTGGAATCAAAGGTAGCTTGAAGATACTGAACTGTGATAAATTCTAGAATGGTGCTAAAATCAGGTAAAAATGGAAGGAACTGGTTTCAGGGGGAAAGCAATGACCTAAGTTTTGAACAAATTGTGTTTAAAGGGTTTCTTTTGGAGGATACCCAGAAACTCATTTGCAACTTAAGATCATGAGAGCATAATTTGTAACTTTTTAAACTTAAGGTCATGTGAGAAATCAGTAATAGAAATATACATTTGAGAGGCATTTACATAAGGATGTATCATCATCAACAAAAGAAAAGGAGAAAAGAAACAAAAGGATCTTGGTTTCACATTCATTAGGATGTCAGTAAATAGAATAATCTAAATAAAAGTCTATACACTTTAAAAACATCTTGCAGATATAAAGTATTTTGATTGTTACTACAAATTATTTAACTAGGGAGAACAAAATCAGAATTTCACTTAAATCTCCCCTTAGATCTAGGGCCATTTATGGCAAAGGTCTGAAGATAGCATTGAGGTAGCATTGTGTTAGAATATAAATCCTAAAGAGTAGGGATTATTTAATTCTTTGTATTTGCATTGTCAATCAAGATCACAGTGCCTAACACAGAGTTGTTGTATTTCACTCATGTCTGACTCTTCATGATCTCATGGACCATAATGTCCTTGGAGTTTTCTTGACAAAGATGCTGAAGTGATCTGCCATTTTCTTCTCTGATAAATTAAGACAAATAGAGATTAAGTGACTTCCCCAGGATCACACAGCTAGTAAGTATCTGAAGTCAAATTTGAGCTCAGGTCTTCCTGACTCCAGGATCAGCACTCTATCCACCAAACCACTTGTTGGACTCAGTAGGCATTTAATATATGTTTACTGAATGATTTATTGCCTGGTAGTGTGAAAAAAAGAAAAACAAAAGCTCCTTCAGGATGCTGAGAGATAGTGTTAAGATCATTCTTCTTCAGGGAAAGCCCAAGTGAGAGATGCCATTATTTTTCTGTTGACTATTTAAGCTTTGGTGAAAATTATATTCAATAATAGAAAAGAAGCATCCCATAGGAAATCAAAATATCAGAAGTAATGTAAATAGGCTTTAGCATAATATTCATAAAATTCATTTTTAGGTTCCTTTCGTGGTAGTGGTATCCTCTGACAGCCATTTTATAATGAATACAATTCTCAGACAAAGCACTAACTAGGGCTGAGTCACTAAGCCTTTGTTGCTGGACATAAAATTTAGAGGGTGCTGATAGCATTATCATGGGTTGTGCTTCTCTCACTATTGGTACTGACCTCTTAGTCTTCCATTTTTAATTTTCTCTTTCATAAAAGGTAGTGTGAGACATACATTTTCCCATACATTTTCCATCAACACTTTTCCCCCCTTTCTTTCTCAGCAGTTAATATACACCTCATTCTCACACTATATTCAGAATCACTGAATAATTCATTTTACATAAGAACACATTTACTCTGCTGTGTTTATATGAGGCAATGGAAGGGGGATCCTTTTTTTTAAACTTGCTTTTATTTTCTTTTTATGGTAACTCTTTTTATTCTTATTTACTTCCATAGACATTAGAGTGGAAATGGACCATGCATGCCCTTTTTTGGCATCTATTTCATCAAAGCAGATACCCTCCTGTTAATAGCTTAAACAATAAGCCATACTACTTACTTTATGCAGGTGAGATAACGTCCTTTTGAAATAATGAGATTTGGACAACACTGCACTAAGCTCTACATATGAGATTTTAATAGTGAACTTGAGATGACATCTGCTCTATTCTCCAGCCTTCCAGAAAGATCATGGTGGGGGTAGGGGTTAAGGGGAACAGTTTGTGTTTTGAGATATTATGTACTCCTGGAGGCGGTCTCAGAGTAGGTGATCATGAGGAAAATTCTCATCCTTATTTGCCTGGTTGACTTCATCTGCTCCAATAGCAGGAAAAATAGTTGAATAATACAGTAAATATAGCAAGAAGCTTTTTAGACAAGGACAAATGAATGGTGCAATGAATTGGAAATGGACAAACACTATCAACTACCTGAATATCCAAAATGCTTCAGATATCTAATGTCAGAAAATCAGTTCAACACGAATTTATTTTGTGCAAAGAGCTAGACTGGTTATTGAGATTATAAAATTGAAAAAAAAAAGATATAATCCCTGCCCTCAAGGAACATACAGTCTCATACAGAAAATAAGGTATGTACACAAATAAATATAATATGAGACAGAGAGTTATAAGTATTCAGAAGTACAGAGTGCTATAGAGATCTGAGAAGAAAGTCATTACCAAGAGCAATTAGGGAAGCTCATACAGTATAATGGAATGATTACTGGACCAGGAGTCTAGTATTTACTAACTGTATTAGACAAATCACTTCACCTCTACAGAAATTACTTTTTACTCAACTTGAAAATGAATAGGTTGACTTCCGGGTCACAAGAGCACCAAGACTGAGGACTAGACATTTCTGTCTAATCACCACAACTTTTCAACTTCTCTAAAACAGAAATTCTTCACCAAAGATAAAGTAACTTCAGTTGTCTCTGTGGTCTAGGACACTCAGAATCCAAAAAGTTAAAAAAAAATGAATTGACATTCACTGATCCTAAGCTCACCCAGCACCCTCTCACTAACTTCCTATGTTACTGACAAAAAGGCTGCAATAGAATACCCAAGAAACTGCAGCAAAAATCAGCTCCATACCTTGGTCTCTCATCCATCTTTTTCTCTTCCTGGGATGAAGATCTCAGGTCCAGGATGTGGAAGTTTGCTGGAACCTGTGACAGCCAGCTCAGGTGAGCATACCCTTCCTCTAGAGCAGCACAAATGAGGAGGCATCGTTCACTAGTCAGACCACCCCTTCCCACCTTTTAAACTTCAATGTAGCCCCAAGGAAACACACAGACACCTCACCTGAACTTGGCACATACCAGCCACCACCATCAGCTCCATCTCAGCACTAAACCAGCACCTAAGCTACCAGACCTTTACCACTTACAGCTGCCAGCATCTGAGGTCCCACTACAGAAAGCCAGTAATCAGGCCCCTGGTTTCCAGCACATGGAGCTTGGCACAGTGCCCCTTGTGCCCCAAAAGCAAAGATCAAAATTTAAAAGACAGGAAAAAGGCAAACACAATGAGCAAAAAATAACAAAGAAAGACATTGATGATAGAGAATTATTTTGAGGACAGGGAAGAAAAAAACAAAAATTCAGAAGCAGACAACTTTGTCAATATGTCCATCATGGAAACCTTAAAGGGGAATATGAATTGGTCTCAAGCCCCAAAAGCCTTCTTGGCAGAGATAAAGAAAGATTTTAAATGGCAAATTATAAAAGTAGAAGAAAAATTGGGAAAGAACTGAGATGTGTGCAAGGGGGATTCAATAGCTTGGAAATGGATGGATAAAAATTGACTGTAGATAACAATCCCTTTAAAAATACAATTTGCAAAATGGAAAAGGGGGTTCAAAATCTAACTTAAGAAAATAATTCATTAAAAATAGAACTGGGCAAGTGAAAGTTATTGTCTTGATGAGACATCAAGAATCAGTCAAACAAAATCAAAAGAATGAAAAAAATAGAAGAAAATGTAAAATACCTTACTGGAAAAACAACTGATCTAGAAAATAGTTCCAGGAGAAATAATTTTAGAATTATTGGTCTACATGAAAGCCATGACCAAGAAAAGAGACTAGACAGCATCTTTCAAGAAATTATCAAGGAAAACTACTCTGAAGTCCTAGAACCTGAGGGTAAAATAGACATTGAAACAATGCATCAATTATCTCCTGACAGAAATATCAAATTGAAAATGATAAAGAATATTGTAGCCAAGTCCCAGAATTATCAAGAGAAAATACTGCAAGCAGCCAGAATGAAACAATTTAAATATCATGGAATCACAATCAGGATTATGCAGGATGTTGCAGTTTCTACATTAAAAAGATAGGAGGGTTTCGAATATGACATTATCTAAGGCAAAGGATTTTGGATTACAACAACAAAAATGAACATAATTTTTCAGGGGAGGAGAGGAACATTCCATGAAATAGGGGACTTCGAAACCTTCGTGATGAAAAGACGAGAGCTCAATTGAAAATCTGATTTTCAAATACAGGACTCAAGAGAGGCATTAAAATTTAAACAAGAATGAAACATAACAATATGCTATACTATTAGGGCAGACTGTTTACATTCCTATATGGGAAGATGATTTTTATAACTTTTGAGAACTGTATCTTTATTAGGACATCTAAAAGGAATATACATAGAAAGAGAGTGTGGCTACAAGTTCCCTTTCATGTGACTATAAAAAATCTAATTAACTGATGAAAAGGGATTGTAATGGGAAAAGAGGAAAGGAGGAGGCAGAAAGGGGTAAATTGTATCACATGAAGAGGCACAAAGCCCTCTTATGGTAGAGGGAAAGAAGGAAGGGAGAAGAGCATTATTTGAACCTTACTCTCATCAGATTTGGCTCAAAGAGGGAATAACATACTAAGATATAGAAATGTAACTTATCCTATAGAAAATGGGAGGGGAAAGAGAAAGAAGGAGAAAGGGTGGATAGAAGGGAAGAGAGAAGTAGTAGGGGAAAAGGGAAAGAAAAGGGAGGAGGCTGATAGAAGACAGGGAAGATTGAGGGAGGTGGTCAGAAGCAAAACACTGGTGAGAAACAGGGTGAAAGGAGAGAGAAAAATACCAGTGGGGTGAAAACAGAATGGAGGGAAATGCACAGTTAGTTATCATAACTATGAATATGAATGTGATAAAAACAGAATCACGTAACAGAATGGATTAAAAACTATAACCCTACAATATGTTATTTCCAAGAAACACATTTGAAACAGAGGTATACATGCAAAGTAAAAGTAAAAGGCTAGAGTAGAATGTATTATGCTTCCATTGAAACTAAAAACAAAAGAAAAAGCAGGGGTAGCAATCCTGATTTCAGACAAAGCAACAGCAAACATAGATCTAATTAAAAGAGATAAGGAAGGAAAGTACATCCTACTAAAAGGCATCATAGACAATGAAGTAATATCACTATTAAACATATGCATCAAGTGCTATAGCATCCAAAGTCTTAGAGGTGAAGGTAAGGGAGTTACAGGAAGAAATAGATACAAAACTATACTAATGGGGGAATTAAACTTCACCCTCTCAGAACTAGATGAATTTAACAAGAAAATAAACAAGAAAGGAGGTAAGGAGATAAATAGAATTTTAGAAAAGTTAGATATGGTGTCCCTGGAGAAAATTAAATGGAGATAGAATGGAATATACCTTTTTCTCAGCAGTACATGGTACCTATACCACAAACATTTTGACTATGTATTAGGGCATAAAAACCTTACAATACAATGCAGATAGGCAGAAAAGGTAAATGCATCCTTTTCACATTATGATGTAATAAAAATTGCATGGAATAAAGAGCCATGGAAAGATAGACTGAAAATTAATTGGAAACTAAATAATCTATTCCTAAAGAATGAGTGGGTCAAACAACAAATAATAGAAACAATCAGTAACTTCATCCAAGAGACTGACAATAATGAGACAACATAACAAAACTTAGGACATGTAGCAAAATCAATTCTTAGGGGAAGTTTTATATCTCTCAATACTTACATGAACAAAATAGAGAAAGGAGATCAATGAACTGTGTATGTAACTAAAAAGTCTAGAAAAAGAACAAATTAAATATCCCCAATTAAATACCAAATTAGAAATTCTGAAAATCAAAGAAGAGATTAACAAAATTGAAATTAAGCAAACTAATGAACTAATAAATAAAACTAAGAATGATTTTTATGTAAAAAGAACAATAAAATAGATAAACTTCGAGTTAATTTGATTAAAAAAAGAAAATTCAATCTTTTTAACTTAAATTTTTAAAAAATAAATGACCAGTATCAAAAGTGAAAAATATAAATTTACAACCAATGAAGAGGCAATTAACAGATTAGGAGCTGTATTGCCCAACTGTACTCCAATAAATTTGACAATCTAAGTGAAATAGATGAATTTGATTAAGAATATGAATTGCCCAGGTTAACGGCAGAGGAAATAAAATACTCAACCCCATTTCAGAAAAAGAAATTGAATAATAATTGATTAAAAATAATTCAAAAGAAATTGAATGAATTCCCTAGGAAAAAATCTCCAGTGCTTGACAGATTTACAAGGAAATTCCATCAAACATTTAAAGAACAATTAATTCCAGTACTATATAAACTATTTGGGCAAATAGGCAAAGAAGGAGTTCTACTAAATTCTTTTTATGCATAAATATGGTACTGATACCTAAGTCAGGAAGAGCCAAAACAGAGAAAAAAAATATAGTTCAAATTTCCTAAAGAATAAAGATGCAAATTTTTAAATAAAATATCAGGGAAGAGATTACAGCAACTCATCACACAGATAATACACTATGACCAGGTAAGAGTTATATCAGGAAGGGCTGGTTCATTATTAGGAAAACTATCTGCATAATTAACCCTATCAACAACAAAATTAACAGAAACCATATGATAGTCTCAGTAGATGCAGAAAAAGCTTTTAACAAAATGCAACAGCCATTCCTATTAAAAACACAATAGAGCATAGGAATAAACGGAATCTTCCTTAAAATGTTAAGTAGCATCTATTTAAAACCATTAGCAAACATTATATGTAGTGGGGGTAAGATAGAAGTATTTTCAATAAGATCTAGGATGAAACAATGATGTCCATTATCACTGCTGTTTTGCAATATTATACTAGAAATGTACTATGGCATTCTGAGAATAAAAAGAAATTAAAGGAATTGGAATAGGCAAAGGAAACAAATCTATCACTCTTTTCAGATGATATGAGAGTGTATTTAGAGAATCAAGTAAAAAATTTCTTGTAATAATAAATAACTTTAGGGGGTAGGAATCAAGGTGGAGGAGTAAAAATAAGGACTTTCTTGAACTCTCCCTTAAAACCCCCCAAATATCTGTAACAAATGACTGTAAAGAAATTCCAGATCTGCAGAACGCACAAAATGATGGTATTAAGAACATCTTTAGCCTAAAATAGCCTGGAAGGTCTATGGGAAGAGTCTATCACACTAGGCTAAGAGCAGAGCACAGTCCAACATGGGCCACACCAGGCAAAGACAGGGCGTGAGTATGCCTTGGTGGGACTGAAGCACTGGCAGCTGTGGTGGTTTCCAGATTTGTCAACCCCAAAACTCTTGAGAACAACTTGGAAATTAAGTGGGTAAAATCTGTGTGAGAGAGTAACATGGTCTGTCTGCAGCCCCAGGGCAGTGGAGGGGGTGGAGGAGCCTATGACAATTGCAGGAGCAGTGATGGTTGCTTTTTCAGGAGCTCTAGGACCAGAGATTATGGGAGGATCTAATGGCTGACAATAGACCTCCCTGAAATCAGAGAACTACCTTGACAAAGAACTTGAAAGTCATGCAATTGGCTGGAAAAATGAGCAAAAACTGGAAAAAAAATCAGACTATAAAATCTTACTTCAATGACAAAGAGGATCAAAACATACAACCAGAGCAGAGGAAGACAACAGTCAAAACCCTTACATCCAAAGGCTCCAAGAAAAATATGAATTGGTCTTAGGCCATGGAAGAGCTCAAAAAGTATATTGAAAATCAAGTAAGAGAATTAGAGCAAAAATTGGGAAGAGAAATGAGAGTGATAAAACAAAATCATGAAAAATGAGGCAACGGCTTGTTAAAGAAGACCCAAAAAATGCTGAAGAAAATAACACCTTAAAAATAAACTAACCCAAATGGCAAAAGATATACAAGAAGCCAAGGAGGAGAAGAATACCTTAAAAAGTAGAATTGGCCTAATGGAAAAGGAGGTCCAAAAGTTTACTGAAGAAAATAATTCCTCCAAAATTAAAATGGAGCAGATGGAAGCTAATGACTTTATGAGAAATCAAGTAATTATAGAGCAAAATCAAAATAATGAAAAAAATAGAAGATAATGTGAAATATTTCATTGGAAAAACAACTGATGTGGAAAATAGATCCAGCAGAGACAATTTAAAAATTATTAGATTACCTGAAAGTCATGTTCAAAAAAAGAGCCTATACATCCTCTTAAAAGAAATTATCAAGGAAGCCTTATTGTTCCATTCCCAGCCACCCACCCTTCCCTTTCCTGCGCACTCCCTCTTTTCCCTTCATTAACCTCGTGCCCAAAGGTTTTGGCTTCCACTCCCACCAGTGACCAAAGATTTGAGCACTTTACAAAGGTCAAATTCCCCAAAACACTGCTCAACATGAACAGTGGTGTGATTGACAGTGGATTAAATGTCACTCACCATTTGACTCAATTCTCTACATATTTTTGAAATGAGGACTTTATCACAGATACTAGATGCAAAAATTCTTTCCCAGTTTTCTGCTTCCACTATCTCTTGTTGGGTCATAAATTTCTCCATTTTCCATAAGTCAGACAAATACACTATTCCTTGCTCCCCTAATTTGTTGATAGTATCAATCTTTATACCTACATCAGGCATCCATTTGGACTTTATTCTTGTGGACAGTGTCAGTCATTGGTTTATGCCCAGTTTCTGCCACACTGTTATCCAGTTTTTAGCTTTCAAGTACAAGAATGAAGAGAAGCATGCAAAGGACCAATGATATCTCAGGGTGATGTCTTGACTTGTTTGTGAACTGGATTTAAATGAAGCAAAGTTGCACAAAGTCAACAGTTTTACTCTCTCTTCCAGAGTCATCAAAGTCCAGTGACAAGACAAAAGTCAGGACAATTGGCAATAGCCCAGAATGCACTAGATAACTTTGGCATCTTCAAAGTCTGACTAGGCTCTAAGCACTTCATAGAACCTGCTTCAGCTGCTTTCATGGCCATAGAAAGAAACTGTTCTCATCTGCCCATTTCTCTGGGGGAAATCCTTCAGTTTCTGGGATAAAAATCTCACTATTCAACAAAACTGCTGGAAACTGGAAAGCAGTGCGGCAGAAAGTAGGCATGGACCAACATATTATACTCTATACCAAGATAAAGTCAAAGTGGGTACATGATGTAGATAATAAAAGCTGATGCAATAAGCAAACTGGGAACATACAAAAGGAAAAAACCTGTGAGATTTATGAAAAAGTGAAGAGTTTATGACTACCTAAGACATAGAGAAAATTATGAAATGCAAAATGGGTAATTTTGATTACATTAAATTGAAAAGTTTTTCACCAACAAAGTCAATGTAACCAAGATTAGAAGGGAAGAAAAAAACTGGGAAATCATTTTTTATAGCCAGTCTCTGATAAAGACCTCATTTTTAAAATTCATAGAGAACTGAGTCAAATGTACAACAATAAAAGTCATTCCCCAATTGACAAATGGTCAAAAGATAGGAAAAGGCAGTTTTCAGATGAAGAAATTAAAGCTATGTGTAGTCATATGAAAAAATAAACTAAATCACTATTGTTTGGAGAAATGTAAATCAAAACAACTCTGAGTCATTGCCTCACACCTATTATATTGATATGGTAATTGCCAACGTGACAAAACAGGATAATTATAAATGATATGGGAGAACTGGAACACTAATGCGTTGTTGGTGAAGTTGTGAACTAATCCAGTCATTCTAGAGAGCAATTTGGAACTATGCCCATACTGCAACACCCTTTGACCTAGCACTCCCACTTCTATATCCCCAAAAGATTATGAAAACAGGAAAAGTACCCACATGTACAAAAATATTTGTAACAGCTCTTTTTGTGGTGGTCAAGAATTGAAAATTGAAGGGATACCCACAAATTGGAGAAAGGCTGAACAAGTTGTAGTATATGAATATAATGGAATTCAACTGTTCCATAAGAAATGATGAACAGTGGACTACAGAAAAATCTGGAAAGACTAACATGAACTGATGCTGAATGAAGCAAGCAGAACCAGAAGAACATTTTACACCATAATAGCCACAGTGTGCAATGGTTAACTTTGATTGACTTATCTCTGCTTAGCAATGCAAGGATCTAAGACAAATCCAAATGACTCATGATGGAAAATACTAACCACATCCACAAAAAGAATTATGGAGTCTAAATGCAGATGAAAGCATACTATTTGCGCTCTCTCTCTTTCTCTCTCTATCATTTCTTCTTTCTTGTGGTTTCTTCCATAGGTACTAATTCCTTTTTACTTCATGACTAATGTGAAAATGTGTTTAATATGTAGCCTTGGAGTAGAAAGAGTGGAGGGGTGGTGAGAAAATTTGAAACTCAAAATTTTATGAAAGTGAATGGGAGAAAAACAAAAATAAATTAATTTATTAATTTGAAAAAAGAATATTCAATAGTAAAGAGATATTCAAAACATTTTTAGAAAGAAAACCAGAACTAAAGAGATTATTCGTTGGTCAAATGCCCTAAAAACAAAACTAACAAACACACTTAACCATGTAAAATACAAAATCAAAAACCACATAATCAATAGATTCAGGAAAAGTCTTTGACAAAGTATAACACTCTTCTGTGCTAAAAACCCTAAACAGTACAGACAGAGGGACCTTTAAAAACCATTTATTTAAAAACAAAAGCAAACATCACATGCATATGCATATGTGGATATACTATAACATTTTCCAAAAAGTAAAGAAATGAAGAAAGGATGCTGATTCTCCTAACTATTATCTGATATAGCTCTGGAAATGCTTACAACAGCAATAAGAAAAGAAAAGGAAAATAAAGGCACAATGATTGACAAAGAAGAAATAAAACTATCCCTATTTGCTTTTGATAGGATGGTTTACATGTAAAGTTCTAGGGAATAATCACAGATGCTGAGAAAACTAATAGGTTCAGTAAAGTGGCAGGCCTCCAAAAATCAATAATATTTCTAGATAAAAATAACAAAACAAAATAAGCAATAATAAAAAAATGGAAATCCCATTTTAAATAACTATAACATTCAGAAAATATCTGGAGATCAACCTACCAAAGCACCCAAAAGACTTGCATAGATTTAATTTCGAAGTGCTCCTTAAAGAAATAAAGAATAAGTAGCTGGAGGAATATTCAATGCTCATATTTAGGCAGTGTCAGTATGACAAAATAACATACTACCAAAATTAATTTGCACTTTTAATACTACACCAATCAAATTATCAAAGGGATATTTTGTAGAACTGGATAAAAGGATAATAAAATTCACCAGAAAAACGAAACATCTAGAATGTTCAGGGAAACAATTTTGTGGTTTAAAAAATATAGAAACACATGAATAGAACAGACTAGACAAGGGAAAAATCAGAGAGAACTTAATCACTCCATGTTTGATAAAGTAAAAAACATAAGTTATTGGGGGGAAAGTCCTCATTTGATTAAAAACTACCAGGAAAACTGGAAAACAATATGGCAGAAATTTAATTTAGATTATCACCTTACACCATATTCCACAATGTGTTGTAAATCGATTACACAAAATATCAGTAAAAAAGAAACAGATCCTATATCATTCACAACTATAAGTACAAGATGTATTCTTAAGAAAAGAAGAAATAGAAGCAATTACAAAAGATAAAAGATAATTTCAATTACGTGAAACTGAAAAGCTTCCGCACAGACAACATTAGTGCACCCAGGATAAGAAGGAAAGTGGTTTGTTGGGGGTGAGAGGGATAAATTTATATCAAATTTATCTGATAAAAGTTGGGTATCTATAATTTTATATCTATAACGATATAGATATATCTACATACATAAACTAGTACATATATAAATACATATGTAGCGCAGGTCATATTAAATGACATACACAGTACATATTTATTCATGTATAACAATATGCACCATATATGTATATAAAACAATATGCACACACTACGCACCTAAAGTAACTACAACAATGTAAATGGAAAGAAAAACTACTTGCTAAAAAATAAAATTTTAATTATCAAGCAGTACTGGAATGAAGAGATATGAGAGTCACTGCACACCCCAACTCCACCCTTCAGTGAAGGTGGGAGGGCCTCAGGTATTACACATTGTATGTGTTTTCTGAATTTTTCATTGTATTAATAAGACTATTAGATTTCTTTTCTAAAAATGATATTTACAAGTTGAGATGGCTTTTTAGAAGAAAAGAAGTGATGTTTAGAATAACTATGATGATGAAAGAAACAGAAGATGTCAATAAAAAATGAAAAAGGTTTAACATAAGATTCTAATGTTCCTTAGAATTCTAAAGCTATGATCCTAGCACCAAGAATAATATTTCATTTGCAATATGCACTTTATAAATGCATCTTGCATTGGAAGATTTGTGGCAAAGTCTCCCTTTTTTTAAAAAAATTATTTACTTTTTTTGAACTTAAGAATTAAAACAAGTATTCCAATAACACAGTAGAACATGAAACTGCAAAATTATTATGCATGACTTGCTATTTTTTAAAAATATACAATAAAATGATCATGCCACCTTCTTTTTTCTTCTCTACCTCACCCCAGAGATGATTACTATTAGACACAAATATATCTATATATTTATAATATTTGAATATAAATAATAAATGTAATATTATATTGTAATTAGTGTCAATGAACATATGCTTATATTAGTAACATAAATATAGGCATATATTTATAATATATTCATATATAAACACATATGTGTGTTTTGCAAAATCATTCTATACATATTTCTATTGATCAGTTGATTCATTGATTTCAGATAGCATCTTCCTTCATAGGGCCATTGTAATTAATTTGGGTATTTATAACAGTTAAAATGACAGTGACTCAAAGCTGTTCATGAAACAATATTGCTATTATTGCATCTAACATTCTCTTGGTTCTCATTTGACTCTCCATTATTTTGTGCAAATCTATCCATGCTTTTTTATAGTCTTCAAGCTCATCCTTTCTTATAGCACAACATATTCCATCACAGCCATATATCACAGTGTGTTCAGCCAATCCCATCAAAGTGCTTCTTATGAATATTTTTTGTCCTAATGCCAAGCTCCTTTCTTACTGGAAATCCCTATACAGCTTGCCTATGTCCTTTTTCTGGTATTCCTTGTTTCTTTGTCTGGGTTTCTGGTCCTTGCTGCTTGACTAATCAGCATTTGAGTGCATTGCTTAACTCTGACTTGTGATTGATGAACCAAATTATCCCTTTGCTCTTACCTGGCCATTGATATTACTACTATTCTTCATGTACCTGATAATTAGTAACAGTATATGTCCCTACTCCGTATTCTCCATCCCCACCTCCATTATAGAGCCTAGACTTGTGTATTCCTTAAACTTCCTAATACCAGCCCCATGCTTTGTGTCCTTGTCCATTTACCAGGCATAGCCACTGAAAGAATCTCTCTTACATTTAAAGAAATTCAGAGAAGATCATTGCACAAATTCCCAGGAAATTCTAATTGAACAACTTTCTTTATCAAAAAGTTTTTCCTTAGGTGGTATAATAAACACTTGAAGTATGGAAAACATGAGTTGAAATCCTATCTTACATATCTAGTAATTGTATTACACTGGGTGAGTCATTTAGCCTCTCCTAGCTTTTTCTCATCTGCAAAGTAGGGATGATACCAGCACCTATCTTACAAGACTGTTGTGAAAATTGAATAAGGATTGAATAAGGATTTACTAATTGCCTGTATGTTCCAGGCTATGTGTTAAGCGCTGAGAACAGAAAGAAGGCAAAAATTGTCTCTGCCCTCAAAGAGTTTACTAACAGGGAGGCACTTTGAAAACCTTTTAACTTTGTATAAATATTAATATTGTTACTATGATATCTCCTATTTTTCAGATTTCATTATTGAGCTTAGAAGACAAACTTTTAAAGCCATGAAATGAAAGATATCTAAATGCTTTGATCTCCTCCCAAATCTTCTCTGCTTATACACAAATATATACAGTTCCCTAGATGTCTTCCTGCTAAAATTCACTAACATTTCTACATAGAATTCTTAATGACTAAAAATTACTAATTACTTAAGATTAGAGACAGTATCTAAGCAAATAATGAAAGTCCCAAACCCCTACAAATGCACAATTCAAATTCTTTTAAAAAATATTTAATCTTTTTTTCTTTATGAATAGTACAGACTATTTTAAATATCTGACAGAATAACTTTCAAGTAATAATGTATGATTTTAAGCTTTTATTCATTGATGATATTTTAGACTATTGGTAAATGTACTCTTGTATGTCCAATGACCAATGAATGTACATACACCATGTGGAAGTCAATATTATCAATCTTGACATTTTCAATGTCAAAAAAGACAGAATGAAGTCATAGGTAAATGAAAGCTGGTGTATTTGATGTATTCATGGGCAAAAAGCAACATCATTTGATGTGACCCTTGGTCATTTGATACTCCAGTACTCCTTCCAAAAAGATCTCCATAAAGAGAATGGCTGCTTACATGGTAACATCGGGTTTAGCGATTTATTTACACTTTCTGGAAAAAGCTGATCTATACAAATTGCCTCTATTTTTCAAGCCCTCGTTCACTTCTCTACACATTCCCATCTGACTTCAGTTTATGTGAAATAATTCTCTATGGATCACCAATGATCTCTATGAGCTACAATTATTTATTTATTTTTTTTTTAAATAAATTTATTTAACTTTTTACATTCATTTTCACATGATTTTGGGTTCCAAAATTTTCTCCCCATTAGTCCCCTTCCCCCTCCCCAATACACTAGACATTGTAATTACCCATATCACCAATCTGCCCTCTCTTCTGTCATCTCTCCCTTCCCTTACCCCA
>CM053771.1:239106834-239132295 GCA_028658325.1 Potorous gilbertii
CCCCGCTCCCCTCTCAGCCCGTCTCTCTCACTGACTTGTGCGTCTGTGGGTGGAGGGACTTTCGCAGCTGCCGGAGATTCAGGTCCCTGCCGCCTGCAGGGCTCTGCTCGCTCCTCTCCGTGCCGCGTGGCCTGGGGCGGGGGAGGGGAGCGCTTGGCCGGACAGGACTCCGCTCCCGTGTCCGGGTTACCTTTGCGGTCGGTTCTTCAGGGCTCTCTGCAACGCAAATCTCCTTCACTGTGTTGCTGCGCGGCCTCCACTGCTCCAGAATCTGTCAGGAGTTCTTTTTACATGAAATCTATGGGCTGTGGGTTCGGACCTAGCATAGGTGAGTCTTTCTACTCCGCCATCTTGGCTCCGCCCCTATGAGCTACAATTTAAAGGTCTTTCCCCAATCCTCATCCTTCTTTCATTTGCCTCATTTGACACTGCCAATCATTGACTCTCCTGGATATGCTTTCCTTCTGGGGTTTCCATGTTTCTTCTAGATCTGCTCCTATCTGTCTTGTTGATCCTTCTTAGTCATCACCGAAGAATCAGCTACATGTCCTGCCTCGTGTGGATGTAACCCAAGGTTTTCATTTATTTCTCTGCATCCTGTCCCTTTAATAAGATGATTTTTTTCTGTGATGTTTGGATTTAGTCAAATGGCAGCATTTGAGCACGTAGAGGGCCACGTGTGGCTTCAAGGTCTCAGGTTCCTCATCCCTGTTCTAGCCAAACTGACCTTTCTTTTCCTTCTATACAACATTGTGCCTCCTGATCTCTGTCTTTAGCCAGGATGTTCCTTCTCTTCATCTCTGCCTTTCAGACCATGTAGCTAATTTCAAGGCTCAGATCCAGTGCCAGCTCCTTAAAGAGGTCTTCCTTAATCCCCCTTGTTTTTACCTTTTGGCCAGATATAATAAATAAATATTTATTTATTGTGAACATGTTGAATGCTTAAATCTAAATTTACTTTTTTGCAATCTCCATCTCCAATGCTTCTAGTTCCACCCTCTAGGGTCAGATAGAAGAAGCCCAATCTCATTTACGCATAATACCTTTCAGAGTGCTAAAAGACAACTATTATGTCCTTGGTGAATTTTCTCTTTTCTCAGCTCATCACCATCAATTCCTTCAATAGATCCAAGGAGAACATCGAGTTACATTTTTTTTTTTTTGCCATTTTAGCTGTCTTCTTCTGGATATTCTTCTGTTTATTGGTGTTCTTTTCTAAATGTTGATGTTAAAAACTAAGCAGGATTCTCTGGGTATGGTCTAACCAGGCTACAGTACAAAAGGACTATCCTTATTTCATTTTTACTTTTCCATGTAGTCCAAATTTGCATCAACCTTATTGTCTGTCTTCCCTAATTTTTGAAACATGTAAATTAAGCCACCAGACCTTTTCTTTTTTTTCCTGAAAAAACAATAACCAAAACAAAACCTGCTGTCTAACTAATCCTCCCCAATCTTACACTTGTAGTGTAAATGTTTGAAACCTAAATATAAAATTTTATATTCACTTCTGCTACATTTCACCTCAACAGATTCAGTCCAATGTTCTTACCTATTGACATTTTTTTTCAGATCTTGATGTGACAATCCAATAAGATTATGACTCTCAGATTTTCATTGTCTGAGAATGTGATAAACAGTATCTGGTTTTTGATCTCATTGATTTGTGAGGCAATCTTGGACATATGCTGATCTATCTCGACACTTCATGGGGAAAATTGCAGCAGAATCTAGATATTAAAACAAGCTTGTGCTTTTTCTTTTTAAGATAAGTATTAAACTCTCTCTCATGTTACCTGTGTTTGATACCTTCCATGCTACCTGTGTTAACTATTAATATAGCAATTAAAACAATTCCAATTAGACTGGTTTCTTTTGAATCACTTAGTAAATCAAAGTGATGTATTAAGATCTGAATCTAGGACAAAGGAATTTTCCATAGGTTCCCCTGGGGCAAAAATTGGACAATATAAATTAAATTAAATCTGGGCCGTGTTAAGTAGTTGTACTTAAAGGAGAGTAATGGTAGAGAAACTGTATATAGCCCCTCCATGCCCCAAAGAATGCAGTATGCCTTTGAAATTTACATAACACTGTCATTTATTTATCTCATCAGGTACTATTATTAAGTAGGGAAAGAAACTGACAGCATAGGATGGCTTAGTGATTTAGATGTTTAGAAAAAGAACACTATACAATGGTTTCCTCTCCAGCACATCATGTCTTTTTGCTTGCCACAGTGAACACTCTGTGGTGTATTCTGAACTACAGTTTGTAACAGCAGCAGTAAGTGACAACTTTCCCCCACTACATACACTGTTCAAATATATCTAAAATAAGTGACTTTAAATAAGAAAAGGGTATAGTGTCATATCACCCTGTCCCTGAGCTTGAGATTCAGAGGAATGCTGAAAGGGGTGGGTTAATTGACAGGACACCACTTCACATATTCTCAGAACCATCTTGCCAGTCATTTTCTACTCTACAGCATGTTGCCACTTCCACTCTGTCTGACAAAGCTTACCACAAAACCACAAGCTCACTCCAATTTCTGAACAAAAGTTCAACTTGAAAAGGTTTCCTTAAGTGTCATTTTTATTTGTATTTTTTTCAGTGACAGAAATAGTGCCAAGTCTAGAAAAAATTTCTCCCATTTCTCCCCTGTGACCCTTCTCTTTTTGACAGATCCACAGATCTTTTGAAGAAAATAAATTTTAAATCACCTTTCCTATTAATGTCCTCCTTTCTCCTTCAACAAACATCCTCAGGTAAATAGTTTCTTCATGTCAATTTCTAGCTACCCAGGAATTCTCACTGTGCTATCCAGCCTGAGATATAGCTTACCCCAGGAGTACACCGTATTCCAAATCTTTATAAAATCCATTTTCTCTAAATCACATCCAGTCTTTCCTTCCTCACATCCCTAATCTTTAATAACTAATCTGATTAAAGTAATCCATGTTTTACATGTAGTATGGGATGAATTCAGAGATTTATCACTGTGTATATGTGTGTATGTGTTGTGTGTATTACAGAACCCTCTAGCAGTCTGGTGAAGCCTCAACTTTTCTCAGAATAATACTTTTAACTGCAGTTAGATAGACAGATTATGTGTGTATATATCTACATATACATATATTATATATATATTATAAATGTAACCAATTATATTAAAATATAATTATAACACAATTTAAATCCCACATTCACTGACCTTAGGGTGAGAACTCTTTAATTAATGAAATATGCTTCCCAGGTGACATATCTGCATTGTAATAGAAGGAAGGTGGGAGCCAATGTCTTATACCTGAAGAAATGATTCAGATCATTGCTGTTGTTGTTTTTTTATCATTTTTGAAGAGGATTGATTATATCCAATATATATTGATTATGTTACATGCTCTCTTCCAGAGTCATCGAGGTCCAGTGGCAAGACCAAAGTCAAGATAACTGGTGATGGACTGGAATACCATCTTTGATGTCTGACCAAGTTCCACTGTGCTTGCTTCAGCTGCCTTCATGGCTATTGGAATAAATTGTTTTCATTTGTGCATTTGCCAGGGAAAGTATTCATATAGTTGCGGTAGACATCCCCCCAAACCACTGATGAATTTGAGGGCTGTCAGTTACCCTCTGTGTGATTTAGCCCATCTCCCAAGATGTTTTTGCTAGGATGTGGCCACTGTGCATGCTGCAGCTTCTTGAAGCCACAGGTAAAAATTGGGTGACTGTTGGATACCAAATATGGATGAGCAGCCATTAAAAAGGACTTGGCAAGCTCTCACACCAGAAGTACGCGTTGTTCCTTAACACTCTATACACCTCAATTCAGATGGTAGGTATATTGTATCTTCATCAATCAAATGGAAGTTCTGTGAAAGCACTGAAATTTCTTTTTTTCCCCTCATTGTATCCTCAGTACTTAGTATAGTGCCTTACACATAGTAGAACATACATATACATATGTATGTATCTGTGTATATTTATGTATATATGCATGTATGTCTTTATGTTCAACAAATATATGTACACACATGTACGTACATATATGTGTGTTTGCTAAATTAAAGAATTAAATCTCAAGAACCATGTCAAGTATTGTTGACCTATGGACTTTCATAGAATTTACATTGGATTCCTATCACATATCCTGTAAAATGGCACAACTATTTCTATACCCTGACTGGATTCAACATCCTTTTAGAGTAACTGAATCCAACAAAGTTATGTCAAAAACAAACAAAACATTTTCTATAATTCATCAAGTTAAGCCATACTCTTGAACATTTTTCTTTTTTTATTCATTTTGAACTTTTCATATTATATATATATTTCCATATATACAACATAACACAACACAGAAAAGAGGATTCAATATAAAAAACATGAATTTTCAATTCACAGTTTACCTTTTTGGAAAAAAATATATTAAGCGCTATACATCATATCCTGCTTTTCTGCACTTCCAAGTTTTCTTTTGTTTTCTACTAGGCACTTTTTTTTCTCCCTTTTTCTCCACCCAGTCCTAGAGAAGCTACCATTAAGCATAAATATGTATATAGGTATAAAACCATACTTTGTATGCTTCTATTTATCAGCTCTGTACCTGGTGATAGGTAACATCTCTATTTGGCCTCTGTAGTTGATTTGAGTATTTATTATAATCAAAATGACTTAGAAGTTCAAAGTTTTTCTTAGAACATTACTATTACTGTGTACAGCATTCTCTTGGTTCTGTTGACTTCTCTTTATTATTTCATGCAATTCTTTCCACATGCTTCTAAAACCAACCAGTTCATCATTTCTCATAGCACAGTATTATTCCATAGCAATCATATACTGAAACTTGTCCTACCATTCCTAAATTGATAGGCATCCCCATAATTTACAGTCCTTTGCTATCACAAAGAGAGCAGTGTAATGATAAAGGAATTTGAAGACCTTCCCTACCCCTTAATAGACCCTTGTGCCCTGCTTTGAGCTTCGGTCCAGCCCACAGCTTAAGTCACAAGGAACTGAGGGTGGGAGGAACTTGCTAAATGGGTGGAGCATGAAAAGTGGAGCTGAGAGAGTGAAGCAGAGCTGGGAGAGAGTTGAAGCAGAGCAGAGCAGAGCAGCTAGTGTGAATGAGAGAGACAGTGCTTTTGCCCAAGGGAACTAGTTTGTGGGGAAGCCTGATGGAGGGAAGGCTTGGGGATGGACATGTTCCCTGAGCTGATAATGTGTATAGATTTCTTTGTTACTATGATGGTTTGGCTTTCTGGTGTTAGAATAAATGTCTTGGTTTCATCTTTGAGGAAGAGAGTTTATATTTTGTTAATTTATCCTAGAAATATGAATTCAGCTCCTCCACTGTCTTTGTTTGAGTTTATTTAAAAATCTGTAAGCTATGACACAATAGGAAAAGCATGATATTCCAATATAGAGCTAAATAAAGTAGATATGCTGGAGATAACTTGAACCAATTCTCAAGACCCAGTTGTTAAAATTTCAATGTCACCATTTATACTTCAGAAAGCAGAAAATGCTCCAAATAAAGGCTTGATTTATTATTATTTTTGTTGATTGTTCAGTCTTAGGAACATGATGGAGAAATGTTGACAGTGAAGTTTGAACTTAAAAATGTGTTCTGTGTACTTTTTTTCCTGAACATTCACTTATTAGGACATAAGTTATATCTTAGGCTTGCTTTATTCTGACTACCCACACATCAGTTTTAGTAAAGATCCCAAATTAATAATGCTAAAACTTAGGAAAATTATCCAACTCAACACATACAACCTATCCTGAAGATACTTGATGTCATCTTTTTTGTTTCAACCAATACAGAAGAATCACTACCTGACATGGTTAATTTAATGTATCAAGCATTTAATAAATGTTTATTGAATTGAACATATGAAATCACATGGAAATATGGAAAGAATGATAGACTTTTAGAAAGGGATGTAAGTTTGAATCTTGATAATAAAATTGACCAGCTGTTTAACTCTGATCAAGTCTTAGAGCTTTGGTTTCCCCAGTTACATATAAGATATATGCTTCCCATGTAGAATAGATATGTCTTCATGGGTTTTATAAATGTGGTTTATGGAAGACATTGATTGATACCTCTGGAATCTTGCTCAATCCTCTCCAAGGAATTCCTACCTTGAGAGAGAAGGAAGGGAAAGTCCTCTGGACTGGCTGCTCTGTTTTCCAGTCTATTTGCCACCCTAAATGTTACCAAGTCTAAAAGCATGAATTTGGTACAAGATAAAAAAAAATGCTGCTTCCCTGGTAATGCTTGGTGGGGTAGTATTGCTAATGACTTGCGCCTACTTGCTTGGCACCTTTCTACCAAATACAGGTTATACAAAAGATCTTCACAAAGAGAAAATAGTGTATATATCCATTTATCCAGGTAAAATGTAAAATAAAAGTTGAAGAAAAAAATAATATACCATAACATACAGAAAGTTAAATGAGGTCTTTAGATCTGAAAAATATATGATGTCCACTGAAGCAAAAGAAAAATACCAGTTTCACCCAAGAGGAATTTCTCTAATATCTCTAAGGAAATCACTGAAGAACATGTTAAGTAGTCAGCATTCTTTACATGCCTTCTGGCTTCAAGGTCAGTCTCCCTGTGTCTATTCAGTCCATAAGATAGGTTGAAAACTTACATATCCTCTCTCAAAGAAACTTGTTTATCATATCCCAAGTTTTCACACCAACACTTCTTCATAGGTATCCCATCACATTTAGCATTTTCTCCACTAAATGGAATTACAGAGAACCAACACAGAGACTGTCCCAGACTTGGCTTGAAAACCAAGTTAACATATAAAATGAGAAAAATGATATTTAATAAATCTATCTCATAAGGTTGTTGTGAAAAAAACTAAATTTTCAAGTGTTTCAACTCTATAAGCAGTTGAGAGAAGGATAGAATGCAGCACGAAAGAATATTTTCTCAAGTCCAGAGAAATTGATCAGGCTTAGCTGGTTTTGACTAAGTAGTAAATATTCATGTAGATTTGAAAGAAAACATGAAACACATTAACCATATTTGGAACTATTCTTATCACATTACCACTAGTTAAAACTTTATTAAGCTACATAGAAATGTGTACCTCCCATGATAGTGTGAACGTGAATACCTTCTGGCTACAGATACAAGTAACACATTGATTTGCAGTTTGTATGTTTGCTAGACAACAAGAACATCTTAATAAAATTATTTCAAGAGATAAATAAAAAGAACAAGAGACCACAAGATCATAAAGAAGCAATGTGTTAAGGTGGAGAAGAGGGTCAGGAATCTGAATTGGAATCTGAAAAACTTGGATTGAAGTCCTGACATATTCTAGCTGTTCATGGGAACCTAGTGCTTAGCGTGATATCTGAGACCCTGTATGCACTTAATAATTGTTTACTGACTGATGGATTGATCTTGGGCTCCTGCCCGTCAACCTACCAGTTTCCAGGCACAATAAACATTACAGAAGAAAATATCTAATATGCATTGGTAGAGGAAGTATCTACACTGGTAAGACCTTAATATTAGACCAATAAGAAAAAGTGAAAAAGATAGCATCTCTTTTAGAATGGCATGGTGACCTATGAACCAAAAAGACTTGGTTCAAGTACTGCATCTAACACATGCTGACTTTGTGACCCTGGGCAAGTCATTTAACCTCCATGAGTCTTTATTTTCCTGTAAATAAAGGAGGTTTTATTCAATGGGCTCTGAGGTCTCTTCTAATTCTAGATCTATGAATCCTACAGTTCTGTCTAGATCAAAGACTTATTTTGTTTTCATGAAATTATCAGTACATTCTTATAATATGTTGCATCACATATATGCAGAGATACTGATACAGTGATAGTAAATGATCCAAAACTGTGTGATTTTGAGGGTTTAACAAGTTTATTGAGGATATCTTTTATAACACATATTGCTTTAATTTTGATTACTGTATTCAAAAAGAGAAAATATTATAAAATGCTTTATTTCAAATATAACTATCATGATTGCAATTTTTGCTAGAATTATCCTTGATTAAATAAGTTGAATTACAAGTCATATCTTTTTTCCCACTGTAAGTGACTACTTTCAAAAAGGAATAAATTCAAGTGTGCATGTATGCATGTGTATGAAGTCATGTTACCCACACATTGTCATAATAATACATACAAAACTTTCATTCTGTTTTAGTGACTAAATGTTATGGCTATGCATATACCATGTGCGATGAGAAGAGGAGAAAAATTTTGTTGCATTAAAAAAATTGTGAATCCAACTTTCTCTGGATAAATTCGTAATGTATTGGGGGAAAAATGCTGATTCCTTCCTCATAGAAGAGAATTATATTGTATTTTTTAATGTCCATTAATTTAATTAATAGTAAATCATCCTTTAGCCTGTGATCTGGACAGCGTAATATACTGTTGAATATTTCTTCCATCTATATTAATACATTTAATATATATATATATATATATATATATATATATATATATATACATACATATATGCACACATATCGTTTGTTGGTCACTGTCCTTCATTCTGGAAGAGGACCAAAATGACACCACTAAGTTAGAGTCAAATTACAGCATGTCCAACTATGTATGATTAGACCAATATGAGCTCAAAATGGTCTACCACAAGTCAGGCATAAATAGTCCATGGGAACATTTGGGGTGGCTTCTCTAAATATATGCATCTTGAGTTTCTTTTGAGTTACTTTAATTTAGTTTTGCTCCTAGAGCACAGCACCTTCTCTGATGAAGGCACGCCATGCTGGGTAGTCCTGTGCCAGTGTCTCCCAAGTCATACAACCAATTCCAAAGTTCTTAAGAGAGACCTTGAGAATGTCCTTGTGTCACTTCTTCTGACCACTATGCGAGTGCTTGCTCTGTGTGAGTTCTCTATAAAATAGTCTTTTTGGCAAGTGGACATTTGCATGACATGACCAGCCTGTTGGTGTTGTGCTCTCTGCAGTAGAGTTTGAAAGATTAGCATTTTAGTTTGAGAAAGAACTTTGGTGTCTCATATCTCATTCTTCCAGATAATCTTCAGAATCTTCCTAAGAAAATTAAAATATATGTATACAAAATATATGTATATACATGTATACATACATATAAACTCATACATGCAGATTTATGTACATAAAGAAGATAGCCACTTCCTTGAGCCTTGTGTAACTGTAACAAAAATGAAGAATGACAATAGAAAATAATAGTAAAATTGTTAATATGTGGCTCTCCTCCAAGAAAAGCCTGTATCTTAAACTGTACATTGTATGAATATAGGTGAATTCTTTATCGAGAATGCATGTCTCTTACCCTTCATTTGGCTCTGCACCTACCAAGCATTACCAGAACTACATAGAGCTCATCGGGAACTTACAGAGTGCCTCTGTGCCTTAAGAACAACAATTTATTCACAAATAAAACAAAATTATATTTTTACTTTATATTCTCAAGAAGCCTAGAAGGTTCTGAGTAACAGAATTAATCAGGAGAGTTGACAAGATTTTTAATTCCTTCTCTTCTTTTTGATATCTGTCTTAAATAGAATATGTAAACAATGTAACCAATACGTAAAACATATCTTAGTTTATGTTTATTCTGCTTTTTATTGCACATTTGAAAATTAATAATTCAATGTTCTAATATTAGCTGTCATCTTAGCTGTGATAAAATTAATAATTCATCAAAATGATATCAAACAAATGGCGCCTTATTTTGTCCAGAATGAGAAATTGTCTTGGCTGCTTTGAAAAACTACAATTGGTGAATTTATGTCTTTTATTTGTGATCAAATAATATTTAACGACTCAAGCTATCATATAAATGTTTTCATTTTGAATATAGAAATCTGCATATATCATAATTGAAGGTAAGAAAACAGTGTTTCCCAACAGAATTCACCATCTCCACCCTCACTTCTCTTCAGGAAAACCATAATAAACTAATTGTGCTTTGGAAAAGTTGAATATTAAATAAAAATGTTTTGCCTTTGGTTTTGGCTGATACTATGTGCCTTTTGTAGGCAACAATCCACTAACTATTTAAAAATAAGAATACTAAGGTCAGGATATAGAGATTTTAAAAAATAATCTCAGAATAAAAGTATTAATTTCCGTTTAATCCATCCACACCTATTTATAGTTAAAATCACATGAACTGATGCACCTGCTTTCAAAAGTTTCCTTTTCTTCTGTCTTTATCAACTTTGTCTCTTTTGCTTATTTGAAATTTGCTTTTGTGTTGAGCAGATCTTTCTACTGAACAATTACTGACTTCCCACTCATTTCCTTTCTATGTTTTTTTCTTGGCCTATATTAAAATGAACCATTTGTGGTGAAGTGGAATGAAACCTAGAGTGGATGGCAAGAGAACTGGATTCTAATTCTGGATCTGCCACTAATTAGCAATGTGACCTGGAGAAAACATTTCACCCTTCTGATCCTAAGTGTCATCTTTAAAATGAGGAAACTGTAATATAAGAAAGTTAAAATCTCCTCCAACCTAAAGTCTGTTTGTTTTTAACTCTCCTGCATTGTGTGACTGCAAATATAACCAAGAAAAAAAGATTGGAAGTGTGCGTGCATGTGTGTGTGTGTGTGTGTGTGTGTGTGTGTGTGTGTGTGTGTGTGTCTGTGAATAATGTGGACTGCAAACTCAACGTTTCATTATTCTGATGTCACTCCAATCTTTTGCATCTCTGAAGAATGGAGGTTGTCCATTCAGTGCTATTATTTTCAGTACCTCATTTGCTTAATACCCATTTCCTAGAGACCTCTTCTGAAAGCTGAGATCAAAACAAGTATTTTTACATTCTTATATTACAATTATTTCTGTCTTCCCTTTCTTTCCATGTTAATTCACATGTAACATAGCAGGGGATGAGATGGCGTGGAGAGTTCAGTAGGATAAATGATTCTGGTTCTTTGGGCATATACAATATATTCAGCTGATGAAATTTCCATGTGCATTTCCGAGCATGTGTGGATATAGTTTTTGCTCTTATAGGATGAAGAAGAAGGGCCTTTTGATTACCTGCTGTGCCAGAATAGAGAATGCAGTCAAGACTTACTGACTGGCCAAGGTGTGTTCTTTCTCTCTTGGCTGTGTTGGAACAAAGTTATCAAAGACCACCAGATTCCAAAATGTAGAGAGAGGCTCCCACACTGGGCCACTGTTACGTGGCCCATAAGGGCACATGACCCTGATGTTGCTTCTGACTATATTACATCTATTCTTTCCTTCTCTTAAACCAAGGAATATCATACTAGCTTCTGACTTTGTGAGCCTTGAAAGGTTGGCAACACAATTCAGAAACCAGCGTCCAAGAAAGCGTTTGTGGTCTGACAGTATAGCTCTGAAGACTGACTAGGACCCAGCTCAGCACTGGATTAACCTAACAACCAAGATGCTGGATGCAAAAAGGAGAAAGGTTTTCACTGTCAGTTCTGCTGTATTCAGAAACGAACTTCGTGGAACAAATGTGTTGTAGATCCTACTTTCAATTTCTATTCTTATGATATATTACTAATAAATATCACTTTCTAAGAGACAGCTGATGTTAATTGGCTAAATGAAACTAAGGCCATGATCACTTGTGGCGAACGCTAGGGAAGAACATGACAGAATGACGGCTTGAGTCAATGGGATTAAGGAAGAAACGCTCAACTTCAAAGGAGTACCTCTAAAAACCTGAGCAGGAGATGTAGTTTTGCTATGAGAGAATTGATTCATCCTTGTGATATTCTCTAAAGTTTTATATATGTTATGTTTCTAAAAAAGGGAAAGAATAACAAAATCAACTAATACATTGATACATCTCATAAATAGTTCAACATTTCATAGTTCTCACCTCTCTAATAAGAGAAAGTTAGCATTGAGTGTTTATGGCATTTGATAGATAAGATAGAATGTTTCTTTAAATTTATTATTTTCTAACATTTAAATCTACTTCTTTTTAAAATTATATACAAAATTCAAACTTATAGTGTGGAAGAAGTTGATTTTGTGTATTTGTTGAGGAAAATCACATAAAGATAGAATCTTTTACCTCCAAAAAAGTTGAGATCATATTGACATAAAGCAAGTTGTCAAAGGTCAAGGTCTCTATTGCAAAAGTTGCCCTTAAAAGTCAGTGAATGCCTCAAAGACTTCAAATATCAAACATATTATTTCAATAGGAAAGCACTCCATCAGCTTCCATTTCCCTGGATGACTATCCTATCCTTATCTCCCTGTTGACCTTTTCTTATAACCATAATGGCTTCACCATCATCCTTTCCTCACTGAACATTTTTTTGGGAATTCTTTTACAATTCGTCTTTGTTGTCTACTACTAAGTTTTTATGGAAATCAAAGGTGTGGGGGGTGGGGTGGGAAATTGAGTTGGTATCAGCACTAGTTTCTAGTTCTCCCTACAAAGTTTCAAGGAACATAATATTAAATGATATTTTAAACAAATGATTTTTAGGAAATATCAAATTTACAAAATTTTTTATGTGATTTCTCTGTTCCCTATCAACTCTACACATTTATAGAGTTTCACTTTTGATGAGTATCAAAATGCATCGATTCACAAGATAAATATTGACCTGACCTTTCCTTCACCTCAGTATAAATCTACTTCTGAAGTCAATAAATCTAGAAACTGTTCTGAGAGCAATGAATAATAGTTTCAAATTCTCAAAAATGCAGTCTTGCTATAAAGTGATAATTTACTCATTTATAGCTTCTCCTTCAAGCAAATAAGACAATATGACTTCCATTACAGGCATTTCTATATCACTAGATTTGTAACATGTGAATGACCTTTACTTTAGGCCTACTAATACATTCCAACAGATTCTCAAGGCATTTTAAATATGATATTGCTTTTGCTAGTGGCCATTGGATTCCAATGTTCAGTTTTGGTTCTAACCGTATTTAAACTATATAATTATGCTATAAATGACTGGTGCCTTCAATCAAACACAGCTCTCCTTGGGTTTTTTTAATTGCAGATATAGTAAATATAACTGACAACTATATCAGCATTTGGAAGTTCAGTTACTTTGTTTATCAGCTTGCTTTTATCTTCTTTAAATCTGGGGAGTAAAAACCACAGGTCATGATTTGCATATATTTATTCTTTCAGTAAGAAAAATAACCTTAGGGGGCCTTGTTATATCCAAAGCAATTCATTTTGAAGTTTCATATTCCATCTCTAAGACCTCAGCACCCATCTGGTACTCTTTGCTTTTGGGTATGGAAGATATTTTTGTATATATAAAAAGAAAGGAAATAAAGACTTCTTTTAAGCTGACTTCTATGCATAGTAGTTAACAAGTACTAGACAGAACCTCTTAGATAGTATCAAGTTAGTTGTCAGCATTTCCTCAAGTATTAGCTTTCTGATTTAGTCCATATTACCATCTGTATCTTACATTTAAAAAAATGAGCAATAGGTGTGTTAGAATAATGACTGTCTTCTGTGACAAATTGCCATACAATATGCAGTGGCCATTTTGTTTTGGCAATTGACATCAGTTAGTTGTATTCATTTGGATTTCAGGCACTGAAATGAAAGCCAAGTACATTTCAGTCAAATTGATGTCTATTTTAAAAGTTTCTAGATGATTAAATTTGAAGGTTGATTATCTAAATTTAAATGGAAATCATTTTATAGAATTGGAATACCATTGAATAAGACATTGGAGTTCATCTAATCTAACCCCAAGGGTTAGATTAGGTTTGGGGGCCACATTAAGGTGGCTCAAATGAGCCAATTGAAGCATTTCTGACTTAGACATTGGAAATGAATAAATGTTAAAAATCAGAGAATTATATATTATGTTGCTGATGGTCTAAGAAAGTACTGACATATTTTTAAGTTTAACTGCATTGTTCTTCTCTTTGGGGAGCTGTAGGGAGCTGCTTGTTAAACATTTACCCCTTTTTAAGTCTCCTATTGTATAGATCATAAAATTATAAATCCAGAGATGAACATGAACAGAGGTCATCTAATAAAAACCTCTCGCTTTTTCAAAACTTTCACTAAGATGCACCGTCACTCCCTCTACCATTAAGAAATCAAGAAAAACAAAACCCCTGTCATAATCATATGTATTCAAGCAGATCAGTTTCCCCATTAGCCACGTACAGGAAAAAAAAATGTTTCAATCTAGACTCTGAATCCATCACCTCTGTCTCAGAAGAGAAGGCATGTTTCATCAGGAGTCCTCTGGAATCATGGTTGCTCTTTATGCTGGTGAAAATTCCTAAGTCATTCAAAGTTACTTGTCTTTATGGCATTGTTACTGCATCCATAATTCTCTCGGTTCTTTTCGTTTCACTTTCTATCAGTTCATACAAATCTTTCAGGTTTCTCTGAAAACATCTTTTTGATCATTTTTTACAAAAAAATATTAATCCATAATATTTACATAATTAATGGACTTTCTCTCAGTATTCTTTACCACAACAAAACGGGCTGCCATAAATTTGACACTAACATGGGTTCTTTTCCTCTCAGTTTGCACACTTTGTATTGACCTAATACTGTTATTGATAGATCAAAGTTAATAGAGTTAATAGTTTGGGGGGCCTAGTTCCATGGTTCCATAATGCATTTCTCATTAGAGAATATTTTGATAATATTTTGGAGCATTGTCTCCAGAGGTTATTAATAGCATGGATTTCTTCAACCAAAAACTGACTTCATTCCTTCCTTTTCAAATGAGGAAACTGAGACCCAGTTAAATTACTAGCCCAAAGTTGCTCAGAGTATATGCTGTTGACCATAGTTTCAAAACTGTGCACCTTAATTCCAGATTGAGCGTTATTTCCACTTTATACATTATTTAATCCAATGTCTTTTTTTTATAGATAGCATAAATGAAAGAGTAAGAAAGAATCAAACACTTACTTTATGCCAAGAACTCTCCTAAGACCTGGGAATAAAAAGAGGAAAAAACCCCCAACAATTCAGGACCAGGCCTTATGGATCTCAAAGACTAATTGCAGGAGACAACACACAGAAAAGAAGGTTCAGCTGGAGGCCAGATGGAAAACTCGGGAAAACTTAATGGTGCACAGTTGAGCAAGTGGCAAGACTCCTGGCTAAAGTATTCTAAACTTAACGTTCTATTTTTGTATCAAATTAAAAGCAATGTAAAGGCACTATCAGAATCTAAGTGAAAAACTGTCAAATTTACAGTGAGGAGTAACTAGGGTTTATCCCTTGACATCTAACACTTATTTTGTGATTGTTACTGTTGTTTAGTTTTTTTTTTCAGTCATGTCTGACTCTTTGTTACCCCATTTGAGGTTTTCTTGGTAAAGATGCTGGAGTGGTTTGCCTTTTCCTTCTCCAGTTCATTTGGCATACTAGGAATTAAGGCAAACTGGGTTAAGTGATTTACCCAGGGTCACACGACTACTAAGAGTCTGAGGTCAGATTTGAACTCAGGATGATTCTTCCTGATTCCATGGCCAGAACTCTATTTTCTGTACTATCTAATTTCCTTGATTACTGTTTAACAATAAAATAACTATGCTTCCGTTTTCTTACTTGTAAAATAATAAAATTATACTTGCCACACCATCCTCACAGTGTTGTTATAAGGATTTAACAATATATGCAATATGCTTCCTCAAACTTAAAATATCATATAAAGGAAGCACTTATTACTAGACAACCGGCTATTTTAATTTCAGGAACCATGGTGTAGCAATAATACTAATAACTTGTTTACATACTACCTTAAAGTTTCCTAAGTCCTTTGTATTTAAGGTCCTCATAATAGGAAGTCACTGGGAATGGGGAGGGAGAAAAAGAGTTCTGATTTTGAGTGAGTCATAGGACCTAGATTGATTATAGGGAGTTAGGTGGTATAATAGGTAAAACACCAAGCCTAGAGTCAAGTCAAATCTGAATTTAAATGTTCGTTTTTCTTAGGGAATTTGTCTTTATACTTTTTAGTCAAAAATTTAAGCTGTTATATCAATAATTGTTACTGTTATTTATCAATTAAGATGATAAACTGTATGACATCACACTTTAGGATACATACATATTCACATATACACATATGTGTGTACACACACACACACACATATATATATATATGTATATACGTGTATGGAGAAATATAAATATCTCTATATATCAAATGTGAGGTATCTGTATACATAGTGAAGTCAAGACCAGGAAGCACTCATTTAAATACTTGTGTAAGCACACTTTCTCTAACCTGAAATGTCAAAAAAATTTCTCTCTTTGCTCACTAACCTAATAAATCTACTCTAGCATTTTTCAAAAGATATTGTTATTTCTAAAGAGTACTCCAAACTCTCTAAGTCTGTGATAAGTTTGTATTATCTTCCACAACTTGAGGAAATGTCAGTGACATTGCCTAGTTGAGAATAAATCTCATTGAGACGAGAATTTTGTGTAATCTCATAATCAAAAGTCAAAACCTCAACCTTTGTGTAATTGACATAACAACTTGGTAACTCTTTCAAAGTACTACCTCATGACCAAAAGGAAAGTGTTCTAGGAAACTCCTTACTTATCCTACAAAACTATTCAGTTCTTCATACATCCTGTAAGTTGACAAATGTGTTGTGGAAAAGTATTTCCTCCTTGAGACCTGGCCATTTTCAATTTGATATTATGCATTCTTTCCTCACACAGGATACTTTACATTTTCTTTGTTCTTACTTTTGGTTAACAGTGAGTGCTGCTCACAGTAACTCTCATTTGTGTAAGTGAAAAATAACTATGTTTTTATTACTTAAAAATATTACAAAAAGGGACAATATGCTAAAAATATGCAGTGAACAAATATCATCTGTACAGACTGGAAGAGAACCTTCATAAATTAACCTTATTAGTGCATTACTGTAAGCGAATGCCAAAAAAGCTCCTAATTTGCATTAAGATAGATTTTTCAGGTTGGCTGCATGATTTAATTAAAGAAAAGATTAAGAATCATTAAACAAGCTGCTCTACCTTGCAATAACAGAATTCATATCTGATTCAGGTTAACGAAAACACAGATGGTGATTCAGTAACTGTTGAGTTGCTGTAACAGAATGAAAATGATCCCATTAGTTCTCTGGAAATGTGAGGGAATTTGAAAATTAGTATGCAGATACATTGTATGGTGCTAGACAGCTTGGTCTGCTTGGATCAGCACTGATTATACTTTGTTTGGGTTGGCAACACTGAACTTAATAAATGAAAAAATGTTCCAGTATACCACAGTTGGAAGCTGTTCAAGGTTGAAATAGGTGTGCAGACTTTCAAGAAGAGAGAGTTAAGTAAACAAATGTCAATCAATTCAGAGCTGGCGACATTTTTTTCAAGAATATGTCTGTTCTTGAGAAGCAAGTGTCATTAAAATGGAAACCCTTCTCTTGATACATATGTTCATGTGGTATTTATTATTACAGAGACATTTTAAATGCATAGCATGAGATTGAGAGAAATGCTAAGGCGTTTTAATAGCATCTATTTTCAGGAAGATGGGGAAAATTGGGTCACTCTGAGGATCGTTATATATTATAGACAAAGAAATCAATATGATTTTTCTGGAAAACATCGTGACAGCCTGAGAAGAAAGGGAAAATGATATGGCTTATGGATGTTTTTAAGTGTCACTGAGAACCGGAAAATGATCAACATCAAGTCTTCTCATGGGCTGAAAAAGAAAAACAAAACCCAAACAAGTGGTATCGTAAATCACATCTGCCAGTGGGAATTTGGAGGCACTCTCAGAGATGAACTGCGCAGAAGGACCACCATTTATAACACCTGATTCACTCTATCCATTTGCCTGCTTGGTTTCTGACCCATATGATGAACCTTAGTGAGAGTGCTACAAACCCAGTATGTCATGAGATTTCCTGAAATTCATACAGCAAATGACCCTGTTTCAGTTAACTTGATACAATAATACAGAATCAGCACCTTGTGGCCTAAGGTTTATTTTGGTTCTATAATTTTTACTGTGAGTGCCTCGAAGGCTAGCCCATTGATCATATCTAGTGCAAAGTACATTACTACAGTAGGGGAGGGTGAAATGCTTAGACTCCTTGGTTAAAATGCTCCCTGCTTATCATATGTTAAGATCCTTTCAGAAATGATGTAATGGATCAGGGATTATGGTGTTAGGTTTGCAAATCACTTTTAAAAAGTTCATTAATTAACATTATATCATGTCCAACACACTTCTCCCAGGATTATGTTAATTAATTTCATAGTTTAAAAAAAAGACTTTTTAATTTTCAGTACAAGAGTCATAAACAGGTTGTTTTTGCTCTGGAAACTTTTCCTGCAGTTGTGTTGCCTTTTAATGTTTTTAACATACATTTCAAGATTACATTCTCAAACCATTTGGCGGATGATGAGGGCTCACACTACCAACTTGTGTTGTTAATCCTAAGGAAGGGAAACTATTGGGAAATTTTTCTTTTCTAAGAGGTCTAGAGAGTGGGTACTCAACTAAATATAGATCTGTTACAAGGATTGTTAGGCATCTCTATTTCCAGGTTTGTCTTTTCCGAAGCATTTATTTAAAGTGAGTTCACAAACCCTGCTAAATCTTATTTCCCCATTTGCTGCACTCTTTGGGTTCGATTCCACCATTATCATACTCATAAGTCAAGTGCCTTCACATCTCCCATCCTTTTTAACCTTTTTTGATGTACTGTCTCCCCTTATTAGATTGTAAGCACCTTGAGTACAAAGACTGTCTCTCCTTTTCTAATTTGTATTCCCAGTGTTTAGCACAGTCCTTTTCACACAGAAGGAATTTAATAAATATTTATTGAATTGTATTATGTTGTTTTACTTATTGATCCTGATAGTTTAAAAAAATAAATGCTTTAAATTATTTTCTATAATATGGTACAATCTGAGAAGACTTTGACATTTCTTTTTTTTTTTTAAGACTGACGTTTCAAAAGACTGGATTGCATACGCCAACATATATTATTTTATACAATGTATTGTTTATTGTCTTCAATTTAATATGCTGCTGAATAGCCTTCAGAAGTTACTTATCAGTATCTAATAACTACTATGAGGCAGCTAGGTAGCACAGTAGATAGACTGCTAGACCTAGAGTCAGAAAGACTCATGTTCCTAAAGTTCAAATTTGGCCTCAGATACCTATTAGCTGTGTGACCCTGGACAGGTCACTTAACTTTGCCTCAGTTTTTCATCTATAAAAAATGAGCTGGAAAAGGAAATGATAAAACCTCTCCAGCATTTTTGCCAAGAAAAGCCCAAATGCAGTAACAAAGAGTCAGAAATGACTAAGATGACTGAATAACCACAAAAATAACAACCATAACAGCACAACAATATGCTACCCAGATAATGGGTTGGGGGCAGGTGAACAATTTCAAAATAAGGGACTGCCAATGAGAGTGATGCAGAACAAAGACTTTCTACCTTTAGATTACTACAGGACCACTGAAGTCAGAAAACGCTCTTGGCAAAGAATCAGGGTCAACATCCTGATCAGTCATACAATTCTATGTGTCTTTAAAAGTAGACACCAAGGTTAAGGGCATGATGCTACCCTATTCATTGCTGACAAGATGATCATCCTGAACTGGAAGAGAGTGGAACACAAGGTCCTTTTTTATGCTCTGATATCATATCAGAAGGTAAGAAACATCAAGACAAAAATAGAGAAAGGACCATAGGTCTAGACCTGAGTAGGACCTTGATTGTCCTCTCACCTAACTCATTTTTATCGTGAAGAAAATTGAAGCTTGACAAGATGAAGTAATTTGTTCAAGATGGCGCCTGTAGTTAAGTACAAGCACTAGGAGTCAAACCCAGTGATCTTTCTACTCTAAAACTTTACTTTGCTTTGCTGATAATGGTACTGACCAACAAAACAAACAAATTACAAGTGTGCATGAAATGAACAGAAAATATGATTTATTATTTATTTCTTCTAAAGCCCACTCTTTCCAGATATAGATAGGATTTCATATTTCATTATGTCAAAATTAACTTTTGCTCAGAGTTATACATCATATTATATACATTTGCAAGGCAATCCTAAAAAAAATACTATATTTCAAAACCCTGATTAGGTAAATAAGAGCATGCATTGAAGAGTAACTTAAGTCCCAAAAGGGAAAAGATAGGCAACCTAAAAATTCTGAAAATCACCCAGTTAACTTCATTAGTAGAGCATCAGACTCTCAATTTCAAGGTCATAGATTACAATCCCACACTGGGCAATACTGCATTTAGAGATGGCTAGGTGATGCAGTGGTTAGAATACTAGAGAGTGACAGAAAGATCTGAGTTCAAATCCCACAATCTTGGGATAACTACTTAACCTCTTTCCACATTAGTTCCCTCATGTGTAAAATGAAGGAGTTGGACTTGATGGTAACCAGACTTTTTCGGCTCTCATTCTATAATACTATGATCTCCATTTAATACAAGCTCCTAAAATGTTACCTATGAAGAAGTCAGTGACAAAAATAATGCTGATGTCTTGAATAGAAAAGGGGATAGGCATACGTAGAATGGAATTTTGAAAATATCTCTTCAAATTTAGTTGCTCAGTGCCAAGTAATAGATCAAGTAAACAAAACCTGAATAATTAAAACTGATATCTTTTATAACCATATTTTCCCACTCCATTTGCCATACACAGCCATATACCCACATAGGAGCTACAACTATCATCATGGTAAAAAAAGAAAAAATAGGTAGACAAGGTGAACATTCCTAAGTATAAACTTTAAACTACTATGGGGTTGATAGCTTTAGAAAACTATTGAAAACTTGTAAAATAATCAATTAACAATAATTGATTATATGCCTAGGACATTCCAGAGTGTTAATATGTAGACATAAAAATTAAACCACTTTTGCCCTCAAGGAGCTTGACACTCATTCACAGTGTCATGTGAATTGATAACAAAGTACTTTAACAGATTCCTTTCTGATATATCTTATCTGATATTTCCTAAGATAAGCATATAGATAGATATATCGGTAGATGGTATACAATAAACACACCAACAACACTGCAATACTTTTGGAATCAGCAGTCACTTCACTGAGCAAGAGTGAAGACCTATAATGTGTATGTATCACTGGATTTATTTAAAGTGATTGAAAGTAACTAATTTTCTGATTGAGCCTATGATATTATTAAGATCAGCAACCCTCATGCCTCTTCCCTTTATGGGTTAGCTCAAGCAAAAATATGCTAAGAAAAAAGTATTGAACAAATGGCTGAGTCATTTATATTTGTTAATGGGAGGAAAGATATTTAGGATAAAAATATAGGATCACCTCATTGCTATCAGCAATTACAAAAGAAATAGGAATCAGTATAGATTATTAACTAGCATGATAAAAAGTGCAATACATTACTAAAAATTGTAAAAACAATTAGTAACTCTTGTGTACTTAGCAAGACAATTCCTTGTGATTAGAATTATATAGTAGAAGCTCACTATCACAGACTAAATAGACAAATCCCTGTACAACAAAGACCTCAAAATGTCCTAAAGAATTCAATCAATAAACTGCAAAGGAATTGAACCATTACATGGATGAAATATTTTCTCCACAGTCATCCGCACATGTCATTGATGTTTTTAGTAAATGCTACTATGCTAAATACTCAGATCTAGTCATATAGAATGAAAAGCTTTCAAACTACAGCAACCTAACAAAAGAGAGAGCAATCATATAAAAATAGAATGAGGTACATATAATTTCTTTTAATGTCTGCTATAGTAGTTAGGCCAACAATACTTATATAAAGTCTACAAAGAAAACTGCTTTCTAATACATTTATCCAAATACAGAAATTAGTTATTTTATCGCTCTTTTAAACAGTACATATAGAATTAAAAACAGAATAACAGCAAGATAATGACTTGTCTCAAGACGATTTCTATCAGAACCATATCTTTAATAAAGAAAAGTGAAAATTGAAAAAAAAGAACTATTACCAAATTTATCAGTGGTCAAGGAATATAAACAGGGAGTTTTCAAAGAAGAAACAAAGCAATCTACAGACATAAAGATGCTCTATTGATTGGAGAAAGAAATAGAAATTAAAACAACACTTAGGTACTACCTCAAACCTATCTGAAGTCATAAATGCTGGAGGGGAGGTACACTAATGAACTGGTAGACTAGTGAACTGGTCTAACCATTCTGATACTGGGTACAGGGATTTCCTCATTCTGCTCATTTCATTTGGCACCAGTTTGCACAAGTCTTTCCAGGTTTTTCTGAAATCTGACTGTTCATCATTCCTCATTGCACAATAGTATTCCAATACATTGATATACTCTAACACCTTCATCATTCCTCAAATGACAGGTATCTCCTAAATTGTCAATATATTGCCAACAAAGGAAGGGCTGCTATAAATATTTTTGCACAAGTAGGTTCTTTTTATTTTTTTAAATTATGTCTTTAGGATACAGACCTAGAAGTGCTTGGATCAAAGAATGTGTACAAGTTTGGTTGTTTTTAGGACATAGTTCCAAGTTCCTCATAAGAACGTTTGGATCAGTTCACAACTCCACTAAGAGTGAATCAATGTCCCAATTTTCCCACATCTTTTCCAACATGGAGGTACCTCACAGTTGTTTTAGTTTGCATTTCTCTTATCAAAAGTGATTTAGAGCAGTGCTTCTTAAACTGTGGGTAACTTTGTAGCTTATAACAAATTTTTTATTTAGCACTGGGAAGAGCATGAGCATACTTGGAGGCATAGGAAAAACAAGTGAATGAAAATGCAAAGTAGAAGTGGCATAATCAATGGAAAAAGGGCCTAGAGGAGTTAATGAGGGAGGGAGTATAAGGGCAAAGGGATGAAAGTTAACTTTTAGGGGAAAAAAGATGGATGTTTTGGTTTCTGAGAACATATGGAAGGAAGAAAAGATTGTTGAATATCAAAGTTTTGAGGTAAAGAAAAGGCCTAAGGAATAGTTTTGCTATTTGAGGGCACTTTATTGTAAAGACAGCCATTATCCTGAGCAATTCAATCTGTGAAATCCTTTAAGCCCTTCATTTAATTCAAAATATCTGTCCTTTTCAGGTAAGCAGTACTTCTGCATTCAATTTGTACTATGCCAAACTGATTTAGACTTGTTGATATGTTACTTGGTAAACATAATCTTCAGTTGTTTCACATGTGTGGTCCATTTCCCTAGCCAGGTTGTGAGCATCTAATTTGTCCTTATCAGTGGTTAATTACCTTTTCCTTAAGGGAGTTTTATTAAACTATGTTGAAAGCTTGAAAATGTAATCCTGTTAATTTAAGAGGTGAATTTAGGTGACAAGTGAAAAGGAGTTTGAGGAAAATTGATTATCGTACTTCCCTTCCTATATTAAGGGCTATAAGAAAAATTATAAATATAGTTTTACTTTTTGTCTAATTAAATGAAAAGAAATCCTTTCTGAATATCCTCATCCTTCACTTATTTCACTAAATATGCATGGAATCTGTCATTTCATTGATAAAAGGAATTCTTATGTGAGGAAACTCCTTCAAACAATGTAGCTTGGCCCCTTCTTGCAACTTATAAAATCACAACTGCCTCAAGCACTGAGAGTGTAAGTGATCTACATATGGTCATGGAGCCAGTAGACACAGATGAAAGGACTCAACCTCCATTCTTCATGACTTTAAGGCTGACTACCTACTATGCTAGTCTGCCTTTCTACAGATAAATTTTATTTTTTTCTTTCATTGAAACATACCACATTTAATAGGTAATATTATGTCAAAAGAACCTGAATATTTAAATTGATAAAAGATATTTACCCCTCCAAGTGGGGAGAATTAGTTTTACTGAGACAGTGTGATGTACTGGGTAAAGAGCAAACCTTTGAGTCAGGAAGACAAATATTCAGTTTCTTCATGTAATGTGTGCTGGTCACATGACTATGGCCAAACCATTTAACAAATTCCCAAAACTCTAAGACTTTCACTTACAAAGGAGATGCTAATTTTCTTTATCCTGATGAAATTGTGGGCGATTTCTCCCATATATTAAGAGGCCTCTCTCTTCTAAAAGTATTTTAAATTCAAAACATTTATTTCAAGGCCCAGGGGGTATAAGCATAAGCAAAATATATGAATTTGCAATGGAAAATTCAGAAGGTTTTATTGCAATAATCAAAAATAGTTTGTTAAGATTGTTTTGGTTTGGGTATTATTTCCAATGAGGCTTCCGATTTTATACTTTAACACAGCACAGAGTTCTATAGCTACCTGATGTACTCCTGAGTGGCCACAATTCCAAACATATGTTATATTTACAATGCACATTTCCTGGGTCTTTTACTCTATAAATAAAATTAATTTTCTATTTGTCCTTATGTGTTCTCTGTTCCTCCAAATTGGAGGTATAGTGGCACATTGCTGACTTACAACATTTTAGTCTGATCACACAGGATGCAGCAGGGTTCAGCAGGAGCCATCATAAAAACAGAATTATCTCTCACACTAGGAGGTTTGCCCTTACTGGTAAAGGTTGAAAGAAATGTTTGGAAGCTCATACTAATACCTCTCACAGTTTACCAGACTGTGAATAAAATATAGTTATAGTAAGGATGATTAGAGTGACATACTTGGAGTCTAAGGGGATAGTGTAGAAAGCATTTGGAGGGGATGCAAATAAAAAGAATTTTGTGGAAAAAAACAATTTTGGTAAAGGGCCATGATTCTCAGTCTCAAGAATCCAGGTAGTATTCAATTGCTAAAGTATCATAAGGTCTAGAGCTAGAAAGATGACGTCTACTGCAATTCTTTCATTTTACATATGAGGAATTTAAGGGATGTCAGGTGAATTGTCCAGGGTAATAAACAATGTCAGGGGTAGAATTTGAGCCCAGTTGCTTTGACTCAAGAGAAAATATTTCTATAATGTTTCTATAAAACAATCTGTAAGGTTACAATTCATTTATTTAATTAATTGGCACCTCCTCTGTGCATTGCCACTTTGTATTAGAAAATGATTTCCTAGACATCAGACACTTTCTTCTTTATTTATAAGAACTATTATTATGTTATGTTATATATTGATATATAATTTATAATGTCTGCTATATACCAGACACTGTGCTAAACACACAGATGTTATTTCATATAACAAATATTATTTTATTTCATTTCACAAATATTATTTCATTTAACCCTCAGACAATTCAGGGAGGAAGGTACTATTGTCATTCTCATTTTACAGAGGAGAAATGTGAGACAAAAAGAATTTAAGTGACTTGCCCAGGGTTACATAGATAATAAATGTCTGAGGGGGGGGCGGAGCCAAGATGGCGGAGTAGAAAGACTCACCTATGCTAGGTCCGAACCCACAGCCCATAGATTTCCTGTAAAAAGAACTCTTGACAAATTCTGGAGCAGTGGAAGCCGCGCAGAAACACAGTGAAGG
>CM053771.1:239132795-239186482 GCA_028658325.1 Potorous gilbertii
GGCCAAGATGCCTCAGCCTCTGCCTCAGCGGCCGCTTTCCAGGCAGTCCGAGTCCCGGAGATCCCCTGCTCCCCTCTCAGCCCGTCTCTCTCACTGACCTGTGAGTCTGTGGGTGGAGGGACCTTCTCGGCCGCCCGGAGATTCAGGTCCCTGACACCTGCTGGGCTCTGCTGGCTCCTCTCAGTGCCGCGTGGCCGGGGCGGGGGAGGGGAGCGCTCGGCTGGGCAGGACTCCGCTCCCGTCCCGGGGTACCTTTGTGGTCGGTTTTTCAGGGCTCTCTGCAACGGAAATCTCCTTCACTGTGTTGCTGCGCGGCTTCCACTGTTCCAGAATTTGTCAGGAGTTCTTTTTACAGGAAATCTATGGGCTGTGTGTTCGGACCTAGCATAGGTGAGTCTTTCTACTCCGCCATCTTGGCTCTGCCCCCTCATTATTTCTTATAGCACAGTAATATTCCATGACATTTGTGTCAATAATTGCTTAGCCATTCCCCAAGCAATGTATGCAAATTTTCTTTTCAGATATTGCTAAGATAAAAAAATGCCACCATAAATGTGTTGCTGCATATGCAGATTTTCTGTTATCAATGATCTTATGGAGTATCTACCTAGTAGGAGATGGCCACTTTATCATTTTATTTGCATACTTTAAAATTATGTTTCATAATGGTTGCTCTACCAGCAATGAATTAACATCTACCTTTCTACATCTCTTCCAATACTGATGAAGGTAGACTTTAAAGAAAAAAAAATCCTGGAGGATAAAAATCTGTGGAAAAGAAATTAATAAAGACAAGCATAAGGCAAAAATACACTTAATATGAATGGATTAAAAAAATCCAATCAAACGAGCTAAAAAAAGCGAACATTAAGAAAAATACTAAAATAATGGCATATTAATTTAATGGAATATTAATGTTTCATAATCAATGGCCTATATGAAGAAATCCATAAAATATTAGAATATTTTAATAAGATATTGTAGAATAGGAAAAATGAAAGAAAACTAAAAGTGCAGTGATTATATTATGGCAAAGAGAAAGAATAATAAAACAAAATGATTGTAATTATATTAATCAAGGTTGGCCCAAGAAGAATAGTAAGAAATCCACAAAAACAAACAACAACCCTTTTTCTCAGAAGCAGAGGACTAGGTGCATAATACTGTATACACCTTCAAACATGGTCAATGTGAGGTTTTGTCTTGCTAACCTTTTTGATTCTTTGACCTTTGAAAAATCTTTGTTCTAAGGAAAGCTTCACCAGGTCACAATGAACATCTTTAGGAAACATATTTATAAATGAATGGGAAAAATAATTAATGGACTACACACCAAAAAGGAAAATCAATGCATTTGTAATTCTTGCTCCTCCCATTTTTCATGATCTCCCAAATCTCACTGAATCTCTCTGCAAATATCAGGGATAATTTTTTAAGGATCTAAGGATGTAGTTTTTCTCGGTCAGCTGACTTGAAATCAGCTATGGCCACTAAGTACTCTGTGAAAATCTTCTTTCTTATCTTGGGTATTAATTCCATACCAACTATTTTGTTTTCATCTCCCTGATCCAAAGGTGATTTTCTTTGGCATAGGAAAAAAATGAAAAAGAAAGATGTGAAATGGATATTTCCACCATTTCTTTGTTACTAGTTCTCATGTTCATTCAGCCCAAGAAGTAAACCTATCCCATTTTTGATTTCTCTCTTTTCCCCTATATAGCTAAAACATCCTAACAAAACCAATCATCCCCTTTAAATCCCTTACATTTTTGTTCTCCTTTGCCACCTTCATCACTCTTTGAAAATTCTGAGCTTAAGACACCTTATGTCATTCTTACATTGTCACATCATTCTTCGGTATTTGTCCTTTATTTCTGCATTGTTTCTTGTCTGTTAAAAATATCTTCTAAAAGTTTAAGTTAACTGATGAGTTTGGTGTCCATCTTTAAGGTTACCTCCAAACAACTCCGATTTCCCCTTTTTCTTAGTATTTTTTTATATCTTTAGGATTTCATTCTTAAGAATTAAACACCTGAAGTCTCTCAACACTACTATACCATATCTTTGCATCAGACTCTTGATGTTTCTGGACCTCATCTATTTTTCTTTTTGTATCCAGGTAATATGTAGTATACATTAATGGCAAAAGAGTTTCCACATTTCCTACATTGATCCCTTTTTATGTAGTATACACTAACAGCAAAATTACTTCTTTCTTCTTTATATTGATCCTTTTTAAAATTAAATTTATGTTTTAAATTAACATATATTTATCTTCTTTCTCTCAAACTTCCCCTATCTCCCACCAAGAAGAAAAAGACAAACAAAATCTTTACAACAATATGCATTTCTAAGTAAAACAAATACTCAGATTGGTCATATAAAAAAAGTCTCATAATACATATTTAGTCGATCCCTTCTCTTTCAGGAGTTGGGTTCAATTGCTTATCATTTGTCATTTGGAACCATAATTGGTCTTTGGATTGATTAGAGTTATTACAACTTGCAAAGCTATTTGATTTTATTGTGTTATTGTAGCATAAATTTTTTGTTTGTTTCTGCTAACTTCACTTGGCATGAATTCATATAAGTCTTCCCAGGATAATCTGAAAGAGTCCATTTAATCATTTCTTAAAGTACAATTGTATCCCTTTTTATTCATACACTATCTTTTGTTGAGATGCTCCTATCCTTAGTTTCCAATTCTCTATCACAAAAATAGCTTCTATACATATCTTTTGTATATATAAATTCTTTTCCTCTTTCTTTGATCCCTTTGGAAAATAGACCTAGTCATGGGACATATGAATCTAAGAATCTGCACTGTTTAGTCACTTTTTAGACATACTTCATAGTTACTTCCTAGAATGTCTGGGCCAATTTACAGCTTAAGCAAAATTGCATTAATATGCCCATTTTCCCTCAGTGTCTTCAACACTTCTCATCTTCCTTTTTTAAAGTTAATTTTGTTGATCTGATACATGTGAAAGAGTTGCTTTAATTTGAATTTCTCTAATTAATACTGAATTGGTGCATTTTATTTTTCATAGCCCCATTGATAGCTTCAATTCATTCCTTTGAGGAATGCTTTTTCTTGTCCTTTGACCATTTCTTAGTTGAGAAATGGCCATTCTTCATACAGATTTTTATGATTTCTTTACATAAGTTAGAAATTAGACCTTTATGAGAGAAAATTACTGCAAAGGTTTTTTTTTTAAAGTTACCAAATTTCTTTCTAATCAGCCCCATGCATTTTGTTTGCACACAAATGTTTAAGTTTTATGTAACCGAAATTGTTCATTTTTATCTATGATAATCTTCACTCTTACCTTGTGGAGGCATGGATGGTAACCCTACACATAGATCTAAAAGGTATTTCCTTGGTCCTCAGTTGTTTTTAATGTGATCTTTTAGAGCTAAGTCATGTATTCTTTTGGGGCTAATTCTTATGATGAGAAGTGTTAGTTTTAACATAAGTTCTACAAGACTTCTTTCCAGTTTTACCAGAAAGTTGTATAAAGTAGTATGTTTTTACCCTAGTAGCTACAGTCTTTGTCTTTATCAGATACTTGGCTACTATTGTACTTGTTTCCTTGTCCTAATATGTTCCACTGTTCAATCCTTGCTTTAACCATTATCAAATTGAAATGAGGTTACTACTTTGTAATGTCGTTTTGGGTTTTTTAGTTGGTATGTTTTTAAATCTGGTACTGTTAGGTCTCCTTCTTTCCCAACAGTTTTTCATTACTTCTCAAGATGTTCTTGACCTTTTGTTCTTGATAAATTTATTTTTCTTTGTTCCATAATGTAATTAACAACCTCATAGATATAGACATAAATTACTCAATTATTTTAGGTAGTGTTGTTATTTTTATTCACATTGTCTCATCTTACCCATATATAATTAATATTTTCTCAATAAATTAGGTCTTTCTATACTACTGTAAACAGGGTAGCTATGTGGTATAGTAGAGAGAGTGCTGATCCTGGAGTAAGGAAAACTCCTCTTCATGAGTTGAAATCAGACTTCAAACAGTTACTAGCTGTGTGACCCTGAGCATGTCCCTTAAACCTGTTTGCCTCAGTTTTACCATCTGTAAAATTATCTAAAGAAGGAAATAGCAAACTATTCCAATATCACTGCCAACAAAACCCCAAATAGAGACATTACTAAAAAACAACTGAACTTAATATTATTGTAAGAATGTTTTATATAGTTCCTACGTGAATCTTGGTAGTCAGACTCCTAAGTATGTTACATATTCTACAGGTATTTTAAATGCTATCTCTCTATATCTCCTTGTTAATTTTTCTGTAAGATACATACATACATACATACATGCACACATATATTTTTGGGGGGAGGAAATAGACAGAGAGACACATACATCCAGATACAGAGAGAGAGGGGAAGAGAGAGAGGGAGAGAGGGGAGAGAGAGAGAGAGAGAGAGAGAGAGAGAGAGAGAGAGAGAGAGAGAGTTGAGATTTATTTTATGTCTTGCAATTTTGCTATAGTTCCATTTTTTTCAATTAATTTTTAGTTGCAGGAGGCAGATTAACCTTATCTGGTTGGTTTGTTTGCTGACACCAATCTATTTGCTATTCATGTCAAATATGTAACAATCATGAACAAGACAATCAGTTAGCATTGTGTATAGATAAAGAATTGCTAAAACTCCAGTATGATGGGAAATATTCTTTATTCTTAAAACAAAAAAAAATAATTTCTTGCTTATGTTGATCATTTTTAATATTATATAATTTTTAGTTCAATTAATTTTTAATTTAGTTAGCATTCTCAAAGCAAATCTTCATTTCCTATTGCATACATTTTTCCCTTCATTTTTTTTTATTATTTTACTGATATAAGTAACATTTCTAGCACTATATCAAATGGTATAGTAACAATGAATATCTCTACCCTTGATATTACTGGAAAAGTCTTCACTTTGTCTTCATTACATGTAATCAAGGCTCTTGGTTTTAGATGAATATTACTTATCATATTAAGAAAAGTTCATTTATTTATATAATTTCTGATTTTTTAAAAAAATGTTAATAGTACTTTATCAAAAGCTTTTTCTTCCTCGATTGATATAATCAAATATTTTGTATATAATCAATTATACTTATAGCTTTTCTAGTATTGAATTAATCTTGCATTCTTGGTATGGATCCAACCCTGTGATGATGTATAGCCATTACTGTAGAGTCTTTGATAATATTCTAATTCAGGTTTGGGGATTTTTTTATTAATGCTCATTTTAGATATTGGTCAATGATTTTATTTCTCTTTCTTAATATTCTGAAGTCTCAGAATGTTATCTTTATCTTATATTTGGAAATAGTTTACATAATATTGGATAAGATTGTTTGAAAGAATTAACTTATACCTAGGCATTTTCTTTCCTGTATATTTATGGCCTATTCAATTTCTTTTGCTAGTATTTGGTTATTTAAAACCTCTATTTATTATTCCATTAATCTGTGCATTGTATACATTAAAATATTTTGATATTCATTCAATATTTTAAATTGTCAATTTTATTAACATACAGTTGGACAAAATAGTCTCTAATAATTTCATTTTCATTCATGTTAAATTCTTTATTCATTTTAACAGTGTTAATTCAATTTTCCTTTTTTATTTTTAAGTACATTAACTAATGGTTTATTTATTTGTCTTTTTCTTATCTAACATAATTAGATGTTGACCTCTTTTATATCTGAAAGTGTTGTGAGATTGAAAGTGCACCTTAAAGATAGTTTTATATGCATCTCTCAAAGTTAGTATTTGCTTCACTGTTGTCAATTGTATTGAAATTAACCATTTTTAATTTTTTCCTTTGATCTAGCAGTTTTTTATGGTTGTTAGTCTTTAATTGATTTAAATTCTTTATTGAATATAATTGTATTGCATTATGATCCATGAAGTATGTAGGCAATACTTCTGTTTATCTCTTTTGTTTATGAGATCTTTAGGCTCTAAATATATGGTCACTTTTTTTTTCAGTTTGCCATGGACAGCTGTGAAAATATGCATATTCCTTTTCTGCTTACATTTAGTAAGTATCAGATATCAATTATACATAGATTTTTATAGAATTTTATTCTGATCCTTATTTTTCTCATTATCTATGTATATATTAACATTATTTAATTTATGTTTAGTTTAATTAATTTTTAGTTTAGTTAGCATTCTCAAAGTAAATAATTATTTCTTCTTGCATGTGTTTTTTTCCCTTCATTTCTTCTTATTTTACTGTACATACAGTATTTATGTATGGGTTGATTTATCTAGCTCTAGTAAAGTTAACTTGAGATCCCTCACTATTATTGCTTTACTATTCATTTTATCTATAATTGCAGTGCATTTAAATAAAAGGACTTTATGTTATTGTCTATGGCACATTTCAACAAGGTATCTTTCCTATTTAGCACTTGGATTTGAGTCTATTTTTGCTTAACTCATTGAGAATTATGACTGCAATCCTTTCTTTTTGTCTTCAGTTGAAATATAATAGATAATGTTCTAGATTTTTATTTTAAATTTACGTATGTATTTATATTTCAAGTGGTTCTCTTGTAAACAGCATATTTTGATTCTATTTTCTCATCCATTCTATAGGTCTCTTTCACTTCTTGTGGATGAATTCATTCCACACACATTTATAGTTATAATTATTATTTATCTATTTTCCTCTACTTTTTTTTATACTTTTCTCCTGTTTCTTTCTTTATATCCCATTTTCAGTGGAAGAGAAATGTGCTAAGCCTTATTATTTTATGTTTGCTATCATGAGCTTTCGCTCCCTTGCTTCTAACCTCTTTCTCTCCTCCAGATCCCAACCAAAGCTTCTTACTGTTTCTTTATTTCCTTTTAATAATTATTCAATGCCCCCTTCCTAAGAATTTTTTTTTATGATTACTACTAATTTCTCTTTGCCTTGCTTTTTATTTCTTCTCCCCATCCCCATTCCACCACTTCCACTTCCTTTTAAAATTGAATGCATTTCTATCCCCAAAACTGGTTGTGCAGTATTCTACTCTCTTTTGAAAATTTCAGATAAAAACTAGGTTCAAATGATGGTTTCTCCTCTTATTCTTCCTAATTTGATAGATTTTTCTTTGCACAATCCAATTATGTGAGATACATTTCTCATTCTTTCTCCTAAATCCCCTCTTTCTTCTCCTTTCTTTTTTTCTTTATTTATTTTCAGTTTTCAATATTCACTTCTAAAAAATTTTGAATTTCAATTTTTCTCCTTATCTCCTCCCTCTCCCACCCCAGGAAAGCATGTATTCTGATTACCCTTTCCTCCAAGTTGCCCTTCCTTCTCTTACACTCCAGTCCCTTATCCCATTCACCTCTGTTCTCCTGTAGGTCAAGATAGATTTCTATACCCAATTGCCTACATATCTTCTTTCCTAATTTCATGCAAAAACAATTTTTAACATTCATTTTTGAAGCTTTGAGTTCCACATTCTCTCCCATCCTCCCTCCCCACACAGCCCCATTGAGAAGGCAAGCAATAGCATAGGCTATACATGTGTAATCATGCAAAACATGTCCATGACAGTCATGTTGTGAAAGACTTAGTCTATTTACCTCTATCCTGTCCCACTCTCCATTTATTCTATTTTCTTCTTTGACCTGTCCTTCTACAAAAATGTTTGCTTCTGATTACCCCTTCCTGAAATCTGCTATTTCTTCTATTATCCTCCCTCTCTTATACTCTTCCCCTTGCTTATTGTAGGGTAAGATAAAATTCCATACCCAGTTGAGTGTGTATGTTATTCTGTCCTGAAGCCAAATCTGAAGAATGTAAGGCTCACTTATTACCTCTCACCTTCCCCTTCTTCCCTTCCATTGTAAAAGCTCTTTTGTGCCTTGTTTATGTGAGATGATTTACTACATTATACTTCTCCCTTTCCCTTTCTCTGAATATATTCATCTCAATATTTAATTTAATTTTTTAGATATCATCCCTTCACATTAGCTTCCATTTGCTCCATTCTAATTTTGAAGGAATTATTTACTTCAGTGAGGTTTTGGACCTCCTTTTTATTTGGTCAATTCTGCTTTTTAAGGCATTGTCCTCCTCATTGACTTTTGGGACCTCTTTTGCCATTTGGGTCAGTCTCATTTTAAAGGTGTTATTTTCTTCAGTATATTTTTGGGTGTCCTTAGCAAGCTGTTGACTTGTTTTTCATGATTTTCTTCCATTGCTCTCATTTTCTTTCCAATTTTTTCTCTTCTCTTACTTGATTTTCAGATTTCTTTTTCAGCTCTTCCATGGCCTGAGACCAATTCCTAATTTTCTCGAAGGTTTTGGATGCAGGAGCCTTGATTTTGTTGTCTTCTTCTGATTGCATGGCTTCATCTTCCTGATGAGGAATGACATAAGAAATCAATGACATAAGAAAAAGCCTTTTCACTGAGAAAGTAAGACTCTATAGTCCCCTGTCTGCTTATTATTCCAGTCGATCCTTTGACCTTTGAGGTCTTTGTTAAGTGAAAATCTTCAGAGGCAGCTGCCCAGCCAATTACCTGGCCCTTAAGCTCCTTGGTAAGTGGAAGACTCCAGAAACTGCTGATGCTTAGGCAGTGGCTGCTGCCACCCTTGGACTGGGGCTGGGACTGTACCATGTTCCCCTCTCAGACAAGTGACAGACTATTCCCTCTGATCTTCCTGGCTGTCTCTGAAATTTGTGGGTTGAGAAGTTTAGAAACCTCTGTAGCCACCTGCAGTTCAGTTCTGTAAGACCTGCTCCAGCTCTGTCTGCGCTGGTGTGGCCTATGCCAAATTGTACTCTGCTCCCAACCTAGTGCAATAGACCCTTCCTGTCAACCTTCTAGATTGTTTTGGACTGGAAATTGGTTTCAATCTGTTATTTTTTGGCTTCTGATGCTCTAGAATTTGTTGAGAGTCATTTTTTACAGATTTTTTGAGGGGTTTAGTGGGAGAGTTCAAACAGGTCTCTGCTTCTAATCTGCCATCTTGGCTCCACCCTTCTCTTTTCTTTTTTTTTTTAAGATAAGCAAAACATAACAAAAACTTCCCCAGGATTTCTTTGTTATTCAACTCTATGACCTCAAAGGCAGGATTCTGAATGGACGTTTGAACATCTCCCTAGTAGAATATAAAGCCTTAGTGACTATACAGTCCCTTCTGATGGCTCACTTGCATTTATCTTTTTGGGTTTCTTTTTATCTCTATGCTTGTTTTCCAAAATTCCTAGTTATCTATTCAATTAAATAAATTGAAATAAATTTCTAAATTGCCCAGTTTCAGTAACTGCCCAATTTCAGCAAACTTCGAAACACTTTGGGAGGCAACTAGTCTAAGAATGAGGAAGATTAGAGAATAAAAAAAAAATCAGTTTAATACAAATGTTAAGTTTGTTCTTAAAGGATGATATTTGGTACTTAAAGGTCAAAAAGGAGAGATACTTAAAATTTTATGTCGAAGTCTAATTTTCCTAACAAAAATGCCTACCATCAGTAACCCCAGTCTTCTCCTGTCTCAATTTCTAGATACAAGTTCTCTACTTGATAGTTTTCTTTGCAACTTTTGAAGCCTAAGTCAAATCAGATTTTTAACTTACAAACTTGCTTCCATTTCCAGTCCCACTCTGAATCCCGTCACCTAAATTTAGACAAAACTCAGATGATTGTAAATAAAAATGCCACTCGTTCACACTAATTATTCCCTTTTTTCTGTGATTCTCTCATGTTAGACCTTAGTGAACAATTTGCCTTAAAAGCTATTTACTTTAAAATGCCTTTCAATAACCCCCAACATCTCTTTAAAAGAGAAAATTAGGCAAATTTCAAATCTCACATCAACTACTTGCTGAGCTTGTATAATTCAGGAAAGATGTACATTGTGTCTATTACATTCCTTTTTATTACAAATAATAATGGACTGACTTTTCAAAACTATAAACTAAATGCAAATAAAATAAAATGTAAAAAAAATTTAAATAAATGATAGTGATATCTTTTTTGTTTGTTTGTCTGTACCTGTGGTTTATTTGTTGTAGAAAATCCTTGTGGTGGAAAGACTTCCACAAATTCAGATCAAAAATTCCTCTCTCTTAGAGAACGGTTGAAAACACTAAGAGGTTATATTACTTACTAATTGACACAGTTAATATATGCAAGATGCAGAATTTTAATCCAGGTTTTCCTGACTACAAGGATAACCCACTTTATCCAAGGATAACCCAAGGATAACCACCATGCCATGGTGTCTTCAAATTTAAAAAGTGTATGGAAAACACTAACAGTCTTGTATCTTTAAAAAAAAAAAACTTTATCCTTCTCTCCATCTCCCATCTCTATTCTGTGTTTCTTAAATATGAAGATTTATGAAGTGACATATTTTTGTTATTTCCGTTCATTTATATGCCAAGGATGTTTAAAATCCTTCCTTATTTTCTGTAAGGGGTTATGATCCCCCAAAACATTGGACCTAAATCTTAACAAGGTATTTCTTCAAATTCTTAAAGCTTTGGAAAAGTACCTGGTACTTCACACACCCATGACATCACCCAACAATGACACTGTTGTCTCCAAAAAGGCATGAAACAGAGGTCTGAAAGTGGAAGGTGGAGCAAGAAAGATAACCAGAATTGCCAACATCCCACAGGGTATCATGTAAGGGAGAGACAAAAGAGGAACATCTTGGTGATTCCCTGGGGTAGGGGAAAAGGGGTACTTTTCAAAACCAATCCTATCTTTAAAAAAGTCTGGGCTGTGCTTAGTGTTTGGGCTGAGATACAAAACGATTTCTCTATTTTCCCAAATAGTTCACCCCTCCCTAATTATAGCTCTCAGATGAATGTTTTGTTGCCACCAGAAAGCAGGCAAGGCAGGAAGGAAATAATCATGCATTTTCACTTAGAACATTGAATTTTAATACAGTTCTTTTCCTTTGCTAACAGACTTTTCAATTTCACTCCTTCCACATTTTAAGTGTGATCAATTTTACCTTTCAAGATATTATTCCTCATCCATAAAATTACACAAAAATTGCTATAAACAAGCTGACTGAGAAGGAACAATTGCTGTACATTTTAAAGAAGAACCTTAATGTTTATAAAAAATAATAAAGCCCATGCTGTACTTCTTTTAAAGATCTTGCTCTAAACAAACTGAATTATTCATGCATAGAATTGTACAGCATTAGAACACCTGTTTTCAATCATGCATAATGTAAAATCACTCATTACCTCACAAGAGCCTCTACATCTCCAGCAATCAAATGGCATTGAAATCGCAAAACAGGTGCCTGGCAGGTGGATCCAAACAGATGTTTTGGGTTTGCATCCCTTTTCTTGTACAGGTGTGATGATCTTGTTTTCAACTGCATAATTGCTATTTAAATAGGTAATATTTAATTCTTGTGTACTTTAATATTTATTTTTCTTCTTCAATTCCTTTACCCACTTTGCCACTGCCTAGGCTCGAGGTGGATTTGTAAAGCGTTCAGTTCACTGCTAGGTGGAGTGATGCCAGATGAAGGTACAGTTCTCCTTTTTTAGACTTTTATGGCGCAGAGACCCCCTGTCTGAAAAGTGCCTAGTTACTGAAAACTCAGAAGTCTTAGGATAGTGTGTAGGGTTTCAGTCTCTTAGTAACCAGTGCCTAAGTAAGGGAAAAGGTGATTCTCCCAATTGGAGATGATCGAAAAGTTATTTTAACTGTTAATACTGTGTATATACTATGAATGTTCAATCAAGCTGCTGAAAATCTATGATGGTATGTATGAGTGAGTGTGTGTGTGTGTGTGTGTGTGTGTGTGTGTGTCTGTGTGTATGTGTATGCTTTCTGTAAGGCATCAAAATGCATTTGCTTAAGCATGTTTTAGTAAAACATCTTTAAGTCTCAGCTGGAAATAGGATTTTTACTTCTTGCTAGATTTATCCAATATAAGTTCATTCAAGCAGAATAAGTAATGCAGCTTTCAACGAGGAGTGTTGCATTCACCTTGTTTCCTTATTTGTTTGTATTGTTCCTGAAGTTTAAAAACAAAAAGGAAAAAATATGGTGGTTGTCATCTTTGCTGATATTGTCTGTAATTTGTTGTTTGTTAAATTAGCAACTGAGTGCTGGTAGATGACATACTTGAAAGTTTAGGGACAGAAATTCTTTAGCTTTTATTTTCCTTTCCTGTTCCTTCTTTAGTTTTTCTTTCCTTTTCTTTTTCTTCTTCCTTTCTATTTCTCTCTGAAGCAGGTGCACCTTACCCAGTAGGGATCTCCATGCTACACCATGTAAAGTGCTTTTGTGAGTCTCTATTTCCATTCAAAGGCTTGGTTTTCTAATGAACTAGGTTCAGTGGTAGTGACTGCTTGTTAGGAGAGCAGCTTAAGAAAAGGCTGCATATGAAGTCAGGGTGGCAAAAGAGTGAAGCATTGACTCTCCTGTCAGATGAACTGTATATAAATCCCATCTCCGGTGCTTACTTCCAGTATGAACTTAGGCAATTCTTTCCGGAACTCAGTGTCTTTAATTTTCAAGTCAGAGAGTTGGACTGAATGACTGCATAAGTCCCTCCCATTTCTAAATCTATGACAATCAGCATAATCCTGACACTTAGCAAAATACCTTGCATGATTAGGTGCATTATAAATACTTATAGAGCCAGCAGGAAGTTTTGTAACTATGGCTATTTTCATCATAAGGAAATGATCACTCAGTACCAATACAAAAAGTCTTTGTTGGAGTAGATTTTCTCATCAAGATACACTGTTTATGACCTTCAGAATTTTGTCTATATGTACATCAGTGCCCAAATGAAAAGGGTTTGGTCAGTCTTCCAAATGTGTTTACTGGCTTCCAGAAATCCAGATGTTTCTAGGTATCTAGATATGTGGCATCAATTTGTGTGGACAAACCCACTCTATGACTACATTTTCCCTTTCCTTCAGGCTATATTGGCATCATATAGACAGAGCTGTTAGCGATCTCTGCCACGTATTGTCTTTGCAAAAGATACATCCATCCTGAGGCAAATGAGGTAATTTTTGTATTTCAATTAGTTAACTCAGAAAGGAGAGAGTGTGGTTTAATGGGAAAAAGTATAGAAGACCATGTTTGGTCCCTGGTTAGTTCACTAACTTACTAACTTCAACTAACTCACCTAATTTCTCTGAATGAATACACACACACACACACACACACACACACACACACACACACACACATACACACAAGCACACATTCACAAGAGGAAGTTTGATGTAGTGGATAGAGAACCCAGCTTTGACATTAAGAATGGGTTCAAGTCTTCCTCTGATATATACTTTCCGTTTCTCACTTAATTTTAATTTCAAGAAACTGTCTAAAGGATATAAAAGAGTTTCTATTTGCATTATGAAAGGGAGTTTATTCACTAGGAATTACTGACATAGATGAAACCAAAGACCAGTTTTCTGAATCTGTGATGTCATTGCTGATAAATAAAATTTCCAAGAAGGAAATTCCTTCTAATAATGCAGATCAGGAGTAATTCCATCGTTTAAAGTCTTAGTTTCCTGGAATACTTAGAGGTTATAGCCTTTGCCAAGGGTCACAAAGTAAGTACATATCAGAGATGGGGCTTGAACTCAAAGCTTATTGAACCTGAAGTTGATTCTTTATCCTTTTGGTCAAGTTGCACAGGGACCGTGTCCATCTATACATGCAAACACACATACAAACATACATGTATAATTATCCATATATACATACAAATATATGTGTGTGTGTACACACACATACACACAATTTGTTGGTAAGGATGTGCATATATACTGGCATAGTTATATCTGTATAATATTTAAAACAGACTGAAAGAAGGGGGAAAATGAATTAACTCAGAAGGAATATATACCAATTCTCTTATAGGTAACAAAAACAAGTTAAACTAGATAATTTTCAATGATTCATCTAGTTCCCAAATGTATAATTCTAAGGGTCTGGCTACTCTGACCAGTACAGTAGGTTTTCAGGGATGGGAAGCTAACCCACAATACCTTGGCGAAGACTTATTGATAATATCCTACATTAATAGTCATAACAGGCTTTTGAGGTATTGTTCTCATGCAGTAAGCATAGCAATAATAAAGGACCAGTTTCGTCAACCAGTTTCAAGTTTTCACTTTCAGTCTCTTACTTTGTTATTAGATATCAATTTCCCATTATTCCAGTGGGTATTGTGTGCATACATTACATAGGAATAATCAGACAGGCCACATGCTATAGTGGATCAAGCACTGACCTAGAAATCTGAAAGACTTGAATTCAAGGACTATGGCTGTGTGACCCTAGGCAAGTGTCTTAGTTTCTCAAGTGGAGAAGATTCCAAGCTGCATTCATTGTGGGAGTTTCCTCACCAAGAATTTCACATGCCAATGAAATTACACGTCTAATACCTGGATAGAGAGGCAGACTGAAGTCAAGTTCAAATCACTTACTCTCTGGGTAACTCTAGGCAAGTCACTTAATCATTGCCTGCCTCAGTTTCCTCATCTGGAAAATGGCAACAATGATAACATGAACCTCCCATGATTTTGGTGAAGGTCAGATGAGAGACTATTTGACAAGCATTGCCAAGTCTTAAAAATGCTACACAAATGCTAGCTATTATCTCTATCCCTATTAGAATAATATCACCCAAGATACAAACAAAACTCAATTAAAATTCCATATTAAAGCCTAGTTATCATTTCAATAGCAATGGGAAAATTCATTTCCACATACCTCTGCACTTTTTTGTTCCAACTGAGAGTCAAAATACTTAAACAGCATGAGTACAACTCAAAGTAAGCAAAAGTATATTCTGGAAAGATTCCAGGTCCTACCTACCAAAGGCAGGAAGGATAAGATCTCACTAAAAGCATACTTTCAAACTCTTTCCCAACATAGTACCAAATTTGAGGAATCTGGTTGAGGTAGAGAGTTACAATGTTGTACTCCCAAGAGTAGCCAGGAAGAGAGAACTGTCCCTTCTGCCTCTTTCAGGGTTTAATAGTATCATTCCAGCATACTGTCTATAAGCATTAGTAACTCAAGATTTAGGTATGTAACATGGGTAAGTTTTTCCACATAAATTTGTCCTGGAGTTCTACAGAACCAAATTTATCACAAGCACAAGAATTTAACAGTTCAAGTCCATTTTTTTCCCTCTGCAAAATGTAAAAGCCTGTGGTGACCTTACCTGCTATAATAAGTTTTTTTTTTCTAAATGGAATTTACAAGTTACATAAAATTTCACTATCTACTTGTGATTGGAAAAGAAAAGGTAAAGGAAAATACTGCTAAAATAAACACCATTAAAGATTCAATTGAGTCAATCTTCTACAATAAGTATGCCAAAGTTAATTACCCTTTTCAAGGGAACCTGATTGTTAACAGCTGACCATTTACTGATATTAAAATGGATTATTAATATTCCACAAACAATTGGTTAGTACTTCAGAAGAGCAATATAACATAAAGTAGATTATTATTCTATATGGTTTAGGAATAAGAACATTAAGAATATTCTGGCTAAGACAGAGAATATATGTGTTTTTATATATATATATTTCTATATGTATATACTTATGTGTACATATACACGCATATTACAAATAGACACACTACATATATTATGTATACACACAGATATATACATACCTACATATAAGCATACATACATACACATACTCTTTGGACCAATAGATAAATAGATAGGGACTTAGATAGATGGATGATAGATAAATATCTATCTACATAGTTGTTTCTATTTCTAAGTTTCAATTAAGATATAGATATAGCATCTATGGATATATACATACAGTTAGATATACATATGAACACATGCATGTATTTGAGTATATGTATATATGCATATACATAATTTATATGTGTACAGTTCAATGACCCATCTCTAAATATTTACAGTAGAATAAAACATATTAACTTGATCATTCTTTTTGCACCAGGATTTTGTAGTGTCTCAGGGACATCAATAGGAACATCAAATATTAGTGTAATATAAAAGAACAGAAATGCCAATTAAGAGAAATGTAATAGCTTAAAAAAGCTTTTAAGCCAACTCTCATGATGTTTCGATTTTTATGCCCAATAAGTCTAATTATTTTTGAGAAGTCTTCTGCTTAAAAATTTCCTTCAAAAGTAATCTCTAATCTAACGAGTATCAGAAGTATCCATGTGTCACTTTTAGTACATGATCGTTTGATTCAAACTGTCTAACAAATACCTATGAAATCAGCAACACAGCAATATTTCATGAAATGAAGTCAAATTAAATAGAGTAAGTAAACTGAAGTCTCAAGGTGAGAGGCAGGGCTAATGGGTCCACAGACAGCCTTCGAGTAAAAAAGAATGGATATTAAGTCATAGTTTTGACACAAGCTAGATGTGTTTACATAGATATCCCAGCTATCCCAGACAACTCTCCAAGTCTGTAAGTTTCCAATGAGTTGCCCATCTGTATTTGTGGAGGGAATTTCATATCCAAGTGATAGAACTGAACTGAAAGGAAAGGGAACATATAAGAACATAAGAGTAATATAGAAATACCTTCATAAACATACAATATCCAAAATAAAAGAAGGTTAAGTAGAGATCTCAACTCAATCACAGTAAAAGAAATAAAATTAGCTATAAAGGAAACACCAAAGTAATAGGAACCTCTTAGTACTGATGGATTTACATGAGAATTATATAAACCTTTTAAAGAACAATTAGTCCCAAATACTATACAACATATTCTCAAAAATTGAGAAATAAACCCCTCTATCATATTCCATTTATGAAACAAATATAACCCTAATACATAAACCTAGGAAAGATAAAGGACAGAACTACAGAACAATATCTTTAATAAATATTAATTCAAAGATTTTAAATATAATTCTGTCGATCAGATTGCAGGAATTTATCCAAGAAATCAGAAATCAGAATCAAGTTGGATTTATACCTGAGATACAAGGATGATCTACTATTAGGAAAAGAACATAATTAATCATATTAAAAGATTAAATTACGAAATATTAACATTATTTTGTCATTATTGTTATGACTTTGAAAATGTTATTTTGTACTGAACTATTTTAGTTATTCCCTTAAAAAGATGTACTTTAGTCATAAACACTTTATAATATATTTTCCCATATTAAAATATAGGAGAAAACATTTATTTTTTTAATGCTTTTATTTTAACACTACCCACCAACTCCATAAACACATAAAGTAGTGATGTGAGGCTTTAGTGTTGTGTTGAGTGGAGATTATTCATGGGGTTGACCAGCTTCTTCAAATATATTTAACCATATCATAAACTCTTTTATTTCAAAACTGTTCAATTTGATATATTTCTCCCTACCTTATTGTAATATGTATTAGGGAAAGAACATGAAATTAAAATGAGATTTAAGGTTACATACTCTAAAGTTTTGGAGCACTGAAATATGTTTACTATTGTGAAGATTAAACTCTTCCCTATACATATTTAGCTCCCAGATTAGATACTAGAAACGGAGGTTTTTTCTTGTAGGTGTGGTCTTGGAAGGAAAGAAAATCAGGCTCAATTTTATTTTTATTAGTCAAGGAAATTAATTCAAGAAAAGTTGTTAGAAGTAAGTCTAGAAAGAAAATCCAACAGAGGAAGATTCAAGAGAAAAAAAGGAAAACATTTACCTTTTATGTCACTGGGGTCAGGATATTGGAAAAGGTTGTAGATCAAGCAATTAAAATCATTTCCACAGGAAACTGGAAACATGAGAACCCAATAAATATATCAGAGATCGTTCTAGTTAATCAGAACTATTTTCAGGGGGAGAAAGAGACTCTCATCATTTCTGGTAAAATTCAATAGTCCATAAAGTTGTTCATCCTTGCTCAACACCTGGAAAGGAAACCTATTAAATAGGGAAGGGACTTAATGCTTGTTTTTTTATTTGTTTCATTTTCAAAGGTTTTGGTTGAGGAGTAATTAGGACACACTTGGAATGTGAAATTCTTAGGCTCCTTGTTAGTAGCTTCTCAGTCCATGGGCACTTATCTCCCTAATATTCAGATTTTTATACTTACAGCAAGATTATACTGTCTTTTAAGTTGCCAGGCTCACACAATTCAGCTTAGGGAGTAATAAAAGAATTTTTAAAAAATTACAATTAAAAAAATCCCAACTGTCCAAATAATCCAACTTTTAAAACCCCTTTAGTTTAATATTATGGAATATAAATATTAACTTAATGGGACATGTGAAAATTTCCAAATGAGAAGGCATATAGAAATATGCATGTATAAGGATATACAAATACATATTTATGCACCGCACCTATAACTCAAAATAGATCCAGAAATTTATGTCTATTTTACAAGCAAGAAAAAAGTACTATAAATGAAGAGGTAAATATCTTGCTAGATCTGTCTGTATTCTGGAGAAATAGGTTCAGGCTCCACTCTTTATTTCTCAGCATCTAAAATCCAAAGTCACACACTTTTCCCCCTGCCCTTGGCATTGCTGTCACCTCCATGCACCTAGTAATGCTGCTTGCCAGTGACAGTACCTTCTTGATGAACAGGCCAGGGCCAGTCCCAAGCAGCTCCCCTTTCAGCCTGACAGCTGCATATCCCAGGTGGTCTGACATTTGAGATGGAGGCTGTGGATAAGATTGAAGGTGTTTTAGGGGAGAAGAAGGCTGTGAATAACACCAAGCCCTCATCCAGATGGAATCACTCACGAGACAACCTGAAACACTCTATTACTGTCCATATGTCTTGGAGGTCTCCAAAGGCCATACTCTATTGATTTATTAGAAACTCGCTTTTTTCCTGCTTTCGATTCTTCTCCAAACAGGCTACAGGACAGACTTTTTCAGAGATGCTGTTGACGCTTTTGCTTCTTGTGAGCTTTTTTTTTTATAAGTTCTTTAAATAAAACAGTCTCTATAAAAACTCTAGTAAACACCAGACTATAAAGTAAATATTTGGGGGTGAGATGCAGTTTACTTCCTCTTAATATACAGTACCTTTTTTTACTAGTTTCCCCTCTGAGCATAACCCCATGGCCAAACCTTTTACAGAACATACGTATTTTAGATAAATGACTTAAAAAAAACATGACTGCAAAGGAATCAGGATGACTATGCTAACTATCTTACACTATTTTTCCCTTGCAGATAAGCCTGGAAGAATTATGTCATTGTTTTGGTGCTGCAAACAGTTGTTATTAGTGTACCTTATTTATAGTCAGTTCTTTGAGGCACTATAGTAATATAGCAAAATATCAGTTATTTCATCACACTGGTGAATTTAATGAACCTGAAGGTGTGTGTTATTTTAGCACTTGCCGTAGCTCCTGTGAAAACCCAGTGGTGCTAAAATCTGTAAACCTGTCACTGCTTAAGTAATAACCTTGTTAAAAGCATCTTCATTTAACTTACTTTAGCTTTTGCAGGATGCAGGTTTTATTTTATCAGTGGAGAGAGTAGGTGTTTCAAACCCAAACCACTTATTGTAAATATAATTAATGGTAGTTCATTAATTTATTCGCAGTGTTATTGCTTTTATTTTAACACTTAGTTTAAATTAAATATTGTCTGGATTCTAGTTCCCATTTTCAATTTTTTTTACAAACTCTTAATTTATATTGAATTTCTGTGGTTGCAACAGTAAATTTTAGTCTGCGCTACTGAAAATGCTCTTTTTAATCTTTAATACCCCTTTATGCAAGCCAGAACTGAGCCTCTTGTTTTTCCACTATGTATTTGTAGATGAAAAAGCAAAATACATTTTTTGCTAATATGCCTAGTATGGATTTGAGTTTATTCCTGCCTTTAAAAAATATAGAGAAAATTGGATATTGATGGTAGGTGTTCAGAATTATCAATCGATTTCTGCCAGAACACATCTACAATTATTGAAATCCTGGCAATAAAAATGGGAACTCCCTCCTATTTAGGACCATTCAGCAAAAGAGACCTGTAATTTTTACAATTACTGTCTTATGGAAACAATAGAACTTCCTACAATTTTAAATACAGGGTATTTGGGAATAAAAGATAGATAAATAGATAGATAGATAGGTGGATGGATAGACAGATAGATGGACAGATAGATGGATGGGTGGATAGATATAGATGGGAGGATAGATGGATAGATGTATGAATGGATGGATGGATAGATGGATGGATGGATGGATGAATAGATAGCAATGTATCCTCAAGTTCTTGGCTAATTGTAATAAGGTGGCCAGTAATTATTCGTATGTTGCAGAGAGCCATGCATTAACCATATCATTAAGAGATTGCCCAGGGTACTGAGAAAGCCGTATGTTTTCATTGCTGTCAAAACTATCACAGGAATGTAACCCTGATTGGCTGCACTAAGATGTATACCAAATTTACTCCCCGCATAGGTATTAAAGAAAACAAGCAACAAAAATAGCATCCTAGGTTATTTTGAAAATTAATTTGACCTGCCAAAGATGTTTTGTCTTCAAGTCTGTTTTATTTTAATAAAAACTTTTTTCATAATTTATGAGGTTTTCCCTTTGATTCATTTTAAGGTCATATAACATTGGCCCTAAGAGATGCATTTCTAAGATGTACAATGAATTTTCTGATCTAATTTTCATTTCACAGTTTTTAAAAGGGAAAAATAATGAAATAGATTAAACACCATCAGTTCAGGGGCATTTTTACAAAATCAGAAACTTATTTTAATCAATTCCAGTTCTTCCTCTTTAGAGCCCACCTCTTATACTATAATCTTGATTGCTGACATTATATAAACTTTGCTGAAGAGAAGAATGAGATGAAATATTCTATGGTCACTTCACTCAAAATGACACCAAGTTTAAGTTTTTGTTTTTCATTTCATGATTTATTTTCAGAATTTCACAGTTTAGCAAAGAATTTGTATTTGCAGAAAGAAAGTAGTTAAGGTAGGCAGAACTGAGCCCTACAGAGACCAAACATACAACATATTATTTAAACATGTGATATAGATAAATTTCTTAAAAGTTATTCATATTGGATTTAGATATTAATACTAATGTTTGATTCTTATAGAATAGATCTAAGTAGTATATTTTACCTTAAACTTAAAAAAATTGACTATTTTAATGTGCATATCCCTTGAAGGGATAAAATTACTAATTTGGCTATTAAATAAGCAAGGTAATTTTGTTTGGTCTGTCAGTTAGTAGAGTTTTTAAATGCTAGCAGGGCAAGAGACTATACAATTGTATCTTTCAATAAGATAGAGTTTAAATGTACATTAAAGTTAGAACAATTTAATGAAATTCACATTTATTTCAAGGATTTTTTTAATTAAATCTATTGGTTGTTGGTATCTGTGAACCCTTAAGAATAAACACCTGCAGTGTTTTATTATGTAAAAAGGTAGTTTAATTGCATCATATTTATCACAGACAAATCAAGCCCTATTCAGAAGATCATAATGGCGTAGTAATTGGATCAGTAATTGGTTCAGGATGATTCAATATTGTACTAATAGTCATAAATACTACTGTCTTCTGCTTTGGTACAGGGCTGACATGGTAATATAGATTGGATTTGGTGCAATAAATATCAGTGAACTGGATCTAGCATTAATGCCTCGATCTGTAGTTTGACAATGGCTGCTGAAAGCAGGTATAGAACAGATGCATTTCTTCAAAGCAAAAATGTCAAGCTTGGGAATATATTTAGTTAAAATATTGCACTAGCTTTTTTTCATAACCAAATATTTCTGCAGCTAAATTCTTGAACATCTAGGGAATAAATGTGCTGCTTTATACAATTATCTTGAGACCATACGACTGCATTATAAGAATAAGACACGAGCAGTTAGATTTGATTGCCCCTGGTTACCATGGCTGATATGGCATGGTGGGCAAAATCGCTCAAAGGCCAGACATATAATGATGGCTGAGAAAAATCATGCCTGTCACCATACTGTGTTTAGCAGACACTTGGCAGAGAAGCGGAACTACTTCTTAGCCAGTGTGGTGGTGACCTTTCACTGAAAGCCAAAGTAGGGGGAGACTCATTATAACAGAAACAATGATCCCTCGTTCACTCCATATGGAAACTTGCCTTACATGAACACATTAGACAGTTTTGAGTTGGATGAGAGCAGGCATATGCCCTTTGTCATTAGAACAGAAGGCCTTGATCAACATACCTGCCTTATGCTGTGAAATAGAGTGTGGGATGTGAAGTCAGAAAGACCTGAGTTCCAAACTTGCTTTAGACAATTACTTAGCCTTGTGCGTCCTTACCCACTCTCAGCCTCACTTTCCTTATAAATAAATTTGAGATAATAATATGAAAATCAAATGATTTAACATATATAAAACACCATGCAAACTCTAAAGCATTATACAAATGCTAGCAATAATGTCTATCACCCATGAACTTATTGCATGCATCTATTTTCCTAATTATGATAACTCATATGTCAATAAGGAATGGGGGCATGCTGTGAAATACGCTCATTTCTAGAGGGAGGAGAAATCCAAAAAAAATTACTGTTTTATGTTACAAAGTTGCAAGAATTTGTTTGTTGAGCAAAATAATTAGATTCAGAGTGTGTCACTGAAAAATGTGGAAAAGAAAATGTTTCATTTAAAATGTGAGCAAATGGGAATATCCCTGGAATTGAAGCCAGGGTAATTGGGCTTGAATCTTTCCTCTTGTTGTTTACTTCTCGGGGGACCTTGGATAATGGGAAGAGTATAAGCATTTATTAAAAACCTACTATGTGCCAGTCACTGAGATAAAAACTTTACAAATGTTATCTCACTTGAGATGATATAGTGACTTGATAAACCCTTTAACCTCTCTGGTCCTTAGTTTTCTCATCTGCAAATGAATATTTGGACTTGATGATTTCTGTAGTCTCTTCCAAAATACTATAATCCTGTAATTCTATAATTGTCTATGAACCCTTGGCAAAGATGAATCTTTTAGGATTATTTCTAACTAAATATAGAGTGTGTACTATTCCGAAAAGTAATGTGCATGGAATGGTGAGGGACTCAAGAGGAGATAGAATATGGAATAGTACTTTAGGTATTAATATACCAAATCAGTTCTAGTACAGTCATGGTAAGGGATCCAAATAAACAAATTATGTATTTATAAGAGAAATGTGAACAATTAATTAGAAGAAGAAGAAGGGCCAAGTGTAGCAGCAAGCACCCTAACATATCCAACATGACCTGCTGGAACAGGTGCTTAGATCTGTTTTACTAAAAGGAAAGCAACTTTTCAGGGAGTCAACAATCTACTTCAATTACATTTACCAACAGAGAAAATAGAAGCAGAGAAATGAAGACCAACAGACAGTGTTTCCAATTGTCTGACCATAAACAATGCATACATCACAGATCAACAGAAAGAACTGTCTGACCATTACATACAAACATAGTTAGCAGAGAGAGGAGCACCAGTATCTGGGTTTTCAAAGGGGGTGGGGGTGTTCTTAATAGCTACCCAGAATCTCATCTGTTCACATCACCTGAGCATTCCTCCAAAGAATAAACCCCACCAAAGAAAATCCTCACTTCAGTGTATGTGTGTATGTGTGTATACATATATGTACGCATGTATGTATGTATGTGTATGGATATATTTTTTAGAGCCAGAGGGCATAATCTTCAGTGCCTCATTAACAATTAACAAAAGGTGTGGGCCTTCCTACAAAACTGACCTTCCCAATCAAACTTCCCCCTGGACTTCACCTGAGGCCTATTCATGGGGGGGCAGGGAGATCTTTAACTGTCCTTAACATTACCCCAAGTGACCAAAGAGAAGAACTGGGGACCTAGGTTCCCTTGAATTCTACTCCACTGCTTCTCTAATAGTAATTTTCTCAGCAAGCTCTTTTTTAATGTTATCTGTACCCTTTGCTTCTTTCTCTTCAAAATGGAAGTTTTTAATAATAGAAGGCTCATAAAACCCATTAGGAGGAGTAATTAACACAATGTTTGTAAAATGCATCCTTACAACATGGGGAGACTTGAGCCTTTTGCCTTTATCTTGATTTTTTTAGGGTACTAGTGGAGATGAGAGTATATGAGAGTGATTACTTTTCTTGTTGCCAAAGTTAGGCAGAGAGCACAAGTGGATGAGGGCCATGTGTTGAAAGAGTCGTGATCAAGAGCCAGGAAATAACTGTTAGCAGACCCCTCAAAGTCATTTTGGAAAAACCCTGTGTTTCCTTTTCAAGGGATGGTTTGGAGCTGTGTTATTTTTAGTTAGACCTGCCCTATGTAAGGTATGGATACTGCAATTTTCTCAGCATATGTTCAGTTGAATCTTTCAGAGGGCATTCATGTTGGCCCCATTTCCCACGTAGGCAAGGAGGGATGTCTCCATCTCTGGCAGTAGACTGGGGTTACTGCCAAAGGCAAGAATCCAACCATGCAGATCAGGAAAATAGATCATTTCACTTCCTGAATCAGCATTAGGTCTCGTTCACCTGAGCAGTGAAAAGCCTGGGCTTCATTCGAAGGCTAGGAAATTCCACATGTCTATGGAATCAAGTTCTCTTGAAATGAGGTGACTGTGTATTGCTAAGTGTCCATGAAAGGAAATCTGATTCAAATAGAACCGAGGCAGTCACACATACTACATGTGTCTATGCCCCAGTGGCCTCAGAGCCGAACCACCTTCTCGTAGAGTTATACGGTAACTAATTCACTTGGTCCTAGCTCTCCCTGAAGCTGTAAGTCTAGCTGTGGTTCACTGGTTTAGTGACGTGAATGAAGTAAATCCACTGCACTTCAAATCTCTCATTACACCTTAATTAGGAGCGGAGCTAGAAATATCAATGTTTTAACAACTGTACTAGACAAGGTTTCTTTTCTTTCTTTAATAACATATTGTAAAGTAGATTGAAGTAGTTTCTCAATGTTTCCTTCCTTTGTTTATCTCCCTATAGACAGTCCATGGCTGAGTGGAATAACATAGGGCTAAGGTTGGGATCTTTCTGTTTTAATCCTGACTCAGTCAGCAAACCAGGATTGTAAATAGCCACTTGCACACTCATCCAAGACGAGTAATAATTTATACAACATGAGAGGGGAAAAATGTTATTTTCATTTATTTTACTCCCTGGATAATTTGAGGGTGAAGGGTGTGTTGGTGAAAAAATAATTATTAAAGGATGGTAAAGTTTATGTATTTTTTATAAGACAGCAGAAAAACGTTGTGATCTAGATAAATGATTTCATTGCTATTTGCTTTAAGGTCCTGATCTATAGGGTAGAGTAGTCAATCCTAGCAGCAGCCTCCAAAGGATCTTATGAAAGTTAACCTGATTAATAACCACAAAGTAATTTTTTTTTTGGGGGGGGAGAATTCTCTCATCCCAGTAACTGAGAAAATGATACTTTTGCCTTTATTTCTCCAGATGAATTATTCAATTCTAGGTCAGTTAGGGCAGCTTTGTGGGTCTCAAGTCAAGAAGAATCATCTTCCTAAGTTCAAATCTGGCATCAGATACTTACTAGCTGTGTGACCCTGGGCAAGTTGCTTAACTGTGCTTGCCTCGGTTTTCTCATGTGTAAAATGAACTGGAGAAAGGAAATGGCAAACCACTCCATGATCTTTGCCGAGGAAACTACAAATGGGGTAATGAAGAGTTGAAAATGATCGAACCCATACAGATCAGTTAAGTCTTTGAGAGCTATACTATCACTACTACTTATCTCTGACTCCAGCATCCCTGATATTGAAAGGGTTTTAAGGTATACCTGATCCTTTTTAAAATATGTCTTATTCCCGACAAAATATGGGATAAAGGCAGTTTTATTGCTGTCTCTGGGACAAAAAATATTAAAAATAGCCTCTGTAGCTAAATAAGGAGAGGAAAATTAATCATTAACACCTTTTGAACTGAAGTGGAAGGTTTTATTTCTTTTCCTTCTTCTTCTTCTTCATCTTCAAATATTCACCTTTCCCCAAGAAAAGATGACAGCAGCATGGCCAATTAACAAAAAAAGAATAATTGAACTATAGCTGAAACAATCTACCTTTAAATCAAAGAAAGAAGGCAAACAATAGTAAAATTTAATCTGTCCTCTGGGGCAGAAGGCAGCTTACAGGTTCTAGTCAGCTAGCAAATGTAGCTAAGTGGCAGTCAGGAAAGATCATGTGACTGAGGTCTAAAAACTAATTAATCTCCATAAAGCTGTAAGTGAGGTAGGTAAGATGACTTGAAACCTGATTACATGATTGCATTTAAGGAGGGAAAATGCAGCATGTATCTTTCATGTTGATTTTAACCACCTGAGCCCTTAATGACGTTTTGTACCTTGGAAGAAAACTCATATTTCATCTATATTTAAAAAGATCTACAAAGATGCTAGTGTCATTAGTGCATGATTTACGAATTAAGTCTAAATAATATAATGATGAATCACAAAGGATGCCTTTGTAAAATTTCAATATTCCAGCTTCCTCCCTTCCCCCATAAAAATAAATGATTAGGTAGTACATTTTGACTGTTGAATGTCAATGAGTCTCTAAATTTAGTTCTGGAGTAATGCTACATTCAAAATAATAATTTTGAAAATTAATCTAAACACAGAATTGTAGCTTTTATTAGCTGTAGTGATATGCACAATAATGTGTTATATACCATAACGGAATCTAGCAGTCGACCTTGTTCCTGCTTTGCCAATGAAGTGATTTGGTTTGGTTTGGTTTAATTCTTAACACTGCTTCATTCAGTTAAAAGACATTTCTAAGGAATTTTTCTTCAACTTTGTTCTCCTTATTTCTGTAGCTACTCTGGGAGATTAAAAATGTGGAAGGCCATAAGGAAAGGACATATACTTGACAGAAACGAGTCTTGAAGTTAAATATAGAGCTATGCCTAGATATAGAGATTTGCTTTAAGTTAAGAGCTGAAGTTTCATTGATAAAGGTGCCCTCCGTTATGATTCGCTTGAACCTTACATGATCTGCTACACAGTCATTGAAAAACAATTGGAGAGCTTTATTTTTTTAAAGGCCATGATTTAGGGAATCTATTACCACCTAGAAATTCTGGGTGCACAAATGAACAGAGCTCCTGCATACAAAGAGAAGGAATGAGCATATGAAATGTTTCATAATTTCTTTCATTGTAATTAACATTCCTTGATAGAAATTGATAAATGTGAAAGCAGAGCACCACATAAAAACCAAGCACCTGTCCCTGAGGATCTAAAAGCACTTTGTAGATTTGGGGCTTGGTCCTGCTGGACCTAATATGAGTAAAATGCACTTTGGGAGCAGAGTGCTCACAAGGGTAAGGTAAATTAACTCTTTCAAGGTACCAGGGTCTCATTTATTATTTTCCTATAACTACTAAGCCCTGTTCTTATTTTGCAAATGAGACCACTCAGAGGGAGTCATAAAAGGTAGTTTACAAATATTCAGAAGACAAGGTGCATTTTTCTCCATATTTTTATCAACCCATTAGTAATCCTATTAAGTTGGATACTTGCCTGTAAGTATTCGTATGCTACTAAGCAAGGTAAGAAGACATATACTATAGTTAGAAGGATGAAAGAGAAGTAAAACCAGAAATACCTAAGGAAAAGTTTTTGAATGTAGCAATTATGGAGAGAGTAGAGTGATTTTCACTTTATATCATTTTTGCTTTTCTGCACATTTCGTCTTGTCATTATCTCTTCTACACCTACTTATATTCACTCTCCATCCATTTGGCCATTCAGAATAGTAGTAGAGAAAAATCCTTCCCTTGCCCCCAAAAGGATTTGTTGTTGTTTGTCGGTTTATTTGTTTTTAGTAAGCAACCCCCTTTGGATAGATTTAGATTTCACATTAGTATTGAAGTTAGACAGAAGAAAGTAGTATAACAGAAAGTTTCTGATATATAGTATTATAATAACAATAGCAACTACATTTGCCATTGTTCATGTGAACTCATTCTGATTAGATGTCAGAATGACTTCTTTCCATTGTACTCTATTACTTTACTTGATTTTGTAGCACAGATTCTTACTTACTGGTAAGAACTGGTGAGTTGACCCATGAGCCCCTCAATATGAAAACCACATTTTCACTATCCTGTTCATGCCTTCTCATCCCATAAGATTCTAGTTCATTTCCTTCCATAAACCTTCAAAAATAATCTAAAATAGTTTGCTTTTTTTTTTTAACAATTTGTAAATACTAATGTAAAACTCAGGTTGACCATCTCTTGTCCTTATTCTCAGTATGTAACTGACCCATCTTCTTTTCTGATGATATATTTCTTTGACAGTGTCTTTTATGCCACTTGTTGTGTGATCACTGGTAATATGCCACTGTCTATGTGCATCCACCATGAATTACTTTATTGCCCTTTGGGTCACACAAATTCCAATTTTTTCTTCTTCCTTTTCAGAACTTGAGAGCACTGAAAGTACTCAGACATTTTCTGAATGAACTCCATTCAATGTTGAACACAACTCAAAGATAATCACAATACCAATCCAACTGAATAAGTATTTGTTAAGTGGAAGATGTTGGGTAAGGATCTGACTTGTCCTAAATGTATGGTTTGAGAGTGACAGGAGAAGGCAGTTTGGTGTTAGGGGTAGAGGAGATTACCACAGAGGGTAGCAATACATGGTATCCAATCTTAACATTTACTGTAGATCACTGAGGTGAATATGGACCCAAGAAAATACCTTTCAACCTGCCCCAAGGAACTTACAAACTCCCAAGGAAGCTTAGAAAAAAATCAGATGGTATCAAGCAGATTTGAAACAGTTTAAATTAGATGTGATTCTCTATGGAAAAGATAATATTATTGGCTACTTTTTCCAGTGCAGGTTGTTTCTTGTCTCAGATTCTCCAACACCCTCAGCCAAGAGGAGGAGGTGACATAATCCTCTCTAATGTTACTTTCAGACTTTTATTTCCCTTGATTTTAGAGGCAGCTCGAGGAGTAATAGATAGAATGCACTGGTGTAAGCAGAACCTCAATTCTAGTCTGGCCTTTGATGTTTACTAGCTGCGTAATCTGGGATAAATTACTTCATCTCTGTTTGCCTCAGTTTCCTTAACTATAAAATTAAGGAAGATCACTCTAACACCTAAGAGGGTTGTTGTGAGGAACAAATAAAATAATATTTGTAAAAGTACTTAGCACAGTGTCTAGTATACAGTAGGGGTTATATAAATGCTTATTTTCTTCTCTTCTCCTTCCCTTATCCATTATCATTTAGCAACTTCTGCTCTCCTGAGGTTCCCTCCACCTGCTTCTAACTTTTCTGTCCAGATCCTTGCTTCTGTGGTATATTGCCCCCCTCCCCCCACAGGCAATGATTCCTCCTTTCTTAAGGAATTTAGTTAAAGCTTTGTTTCTGAGGCAAGAAGCAAAAAGTGTGCCTTCACTGGGAGAAGGAGAGGCAAAGAAAATGGAAGCAGAAACCTTGGGACACTGGCATAAGGTGACTGAGAAGGATCTCATCCCTGTAGATCTCCTGTATTTTCCATGTTAATCCAATGCAATTCAAAAGTATTTATTAAGTACCTCATTTATGCAAAATACGCAAATCCCCCAAAAATATAAAGATAAAAGGAAAAGGAAAACTTTCTATGTATTCATTTTGTTGAAATGAATTTTACTAGAGGGAATGTGATATATAAATAGATAACTATATATGAAATACTTGGAAGAATGAGTCCTAACAATGAGTGAACTCTATAGTTTCTTTAGCAAGCTGAGCTGAAAGGAAGATGTAAATTCTGAAAAGTGGAGGTAAGGAAAGTATGTATTCAGGCATAGAGGAATAGACTTTGCAAAGAAATGTAGGCAGGAGATACAATGCCTTCTTTGGGAAGTAGCAAGTTGACCTGATTGGCTGGCTATAGAATGAGCAAAAGAGACTACTAGGACTATAAGTGGAGAGGTCGGTTAGATCAACTTAAAAAAGGCATGTGATACTGAGTCAAGGATTTTCTATGTGGTTGTTTGTCCTTCATTTTCGAAAAGGACCAGTGATATCACAGGGTGATGTCTTGGATACAAATTGGTTTTAAGTAAGGCAGAATTGTGTAAAGCTGTGAGCCTCACGTTTTCTTCCAGAGTCATCAAAATCCAATGGCAAGAAAAAACGTCAAGATGACTGGGTGATGACCTGGGATTTAGTGGATACCTGGTGTCTTTGACGTGAGACCAAGCTCTAAGTACTCCACAGTGCTAGCTTTAGCCCCCTTTGTAGATTTTGGAGCAAACTGTTCACACCTGCCAGGTCTGTGGGGTGAAGTCTTCATATATGTGGGACAGATATCCCCTTAACTCACCTATGGAGGCATGTCAGTTACCTGGTTTAGCAATTTGCTAAATGATTTTGCTAAGGTATGACCACTGCACATACTATAATTTTTGAGGGCTTCAGGTGAGAGTTGAGAAGCAAGTAGACACTAAAGGTGGATGAGCATCCCTGAAAAAGGCTCAGCAAGACCGCAACTAGAGGTGGTAATCTTCCTTGAACACCCCATACACTTTATCCTAAAGACAATAAATCAACACTGAAATTTTCTAGCAAATGAAAGATATAGCTAGTTTGCAGAACATATACCAGTAGACTAATTCAATAGGCTGGCCATCCAAGTATATGTTAAGACTTGGGAAAACAAACATTCTTTATCTACTTGGTTTTCTCTGTGTGGATTATTATAGCAATTTCCTTTTTTTGGAGGTCACATACCTCAGTAAGATAATCCTAATATAAATAAAAAAAATATATATATATATATTGAGTTTGACACATTCAACACAATTTCACAATGGTGCCAGTAAACAGGAACATTATGAGAATCTTATGATTTCTATGGAATCCCTGATCTACTTAAACTTTGAGTTCTATGTCCTCCATGACATTTGAGAGATATCTTTGTCAAATATGCATCTTATTTTTGTCTCATTTGATGCTAAACTTGATGTATTACTCAACAAATTTGCTTAGGGTTAACAAATGAAAACATAAAAGTTTTAAAGACTAGGCAAGCACCTGTTTAAAAAGTGCCTTCTTAAAGAAAAAAATTAGGGTGTGCTAGACATGTCAGGTATGAGCAGAATCTCAAAAAATAAAATGAATTCCTATATTTTCACATGTAGGAACTTATTCCTGGTATGGAATTTATATTTCTGAATCACTTCTCTGTGTGTAGTCAGATAAACTACTCAGAACAACATCTAAAATAAACACCAACTTAGAGAAAAGATAAAGATGAGAAGATGCAAGTACACCAAATTCAAGTGTACCTATTTCAACATGTTACTGACTTTGGAACAAAACAGAATCTCTTCAACACCAACATTCTTCTAATAAGATTATGAGCTAAGAATTGAAAGTATGATCAAGTTACAACACATACTGAAATTTTCAGGAAAATGTCAATAATAGAGGCTACAAGACAATCGTTATTGGACAGGGATGGGGAGAATGAACAAGTTACCTACTTAGATCAAGTGTTAATGGATAAGATAGATTTCATGCTTATTGGGTATCAAGAAAATATGATAAAATTTCCTAAGACTTTAGGTCAACCACTATTAGAGATTTCTAGGAAGACTTAGGATAGATTGAGCAAGATAGGTTGGTATAGGTACACTGTGATCCCTATCATTAAAAGGAGTAGTCATATTAATATGATCACAGGCTCATAGGAGAATCAAAATTTTGATATTGAAAAATGAGAAATGAATAAAAGACATTTACTTCATTACCATTTCTTATAGAATTTTAACCAGTGAAGTATATTCAATATAGCTAGTAATCCAAAAGAGTCCAGGAAGTATGTATGTTTTTGTCTATGCAAATATGTTTATATGTATACAGGTAGCACACATGCATATATACATACGTGTGTATATGCACACATGTATGTGCATATATTGTCAAATATATAAACCTATATCTAAAAGCATATTGTATACATTAATACATGCATACATAGCTACAAACATAAGAATACATATATATACGTGATACATGAATTGATTATGTAAGAAAAGATTACATATCTTCTTAAGATTTCATTACAAATATATAAAATATCCCTATCTATTCTTCACCTAACATGAATTCTTGTAGACTAGGCCAGGAAGTACAAATTTAAGGAGGAAAATCCAATGGGTGCTACATATATGTACACACACACATACTCTCACATATACATACATACTGTTAAACTATGATAAAAAAAATCATGATTTAATGAACTATTGTATGGCATATCTCTAATAAGCCTATCTGTATTTAAGTAACTCAGATAAGCTTTTCCCTAAACAACATGCATAATCTATTTCTTGTACCATATTATAAAGTCTTTTCAACTTTTCAAGGCATATAATATAGCTTAACATTCTTAATAATCACATCACATGCTTATAAAGAGTCTACTCCAGACAAAGACCCTCAAAAAATGTGCCTTATAAAAGTATCTTGCTATTTGTTCTAATGTGGCCCAGAAAGGTTAAATAATTCATTTAAATTCATGTACATAGTACTTGTTCAAGGCAAGATTAAAATTTGGGATTTAAATCAAACACTAGTTCACTTTCCACTTGTATTGCTTGTTGATCATCAAGTGCTGGTATTTTTTACACCATAACAAACCAAAAAAAGAACAATAAATATAAAATTAACTGCAGTGCTATGCATTTCCCTATTGCTGTCCTAGTGATTTGTAGCCAATGGTGGAAAATGATGCAATGATTGTAAATGAGTCATAAATTTTAAAATCATAAATGGATTTGCTAAATTTCAACCAGAATTCAACATCTACTATCATTTGATTATATCTCAAAGCTAGAATAATTACCAACAGCTCTAGGATACTCTAGGACACACTAAAACCGCATATAACTTTTCATTTTAATTACGACTACATAATCACAACATTAGGGAATCCATTAGAAGGGACCTCAGTGGTCATCTAGTCTGACCTATGTCTAAACTATAATTCAAACCTACAATATAAGAAAGGAGAAGTGATCCCGTTTTTTAGTTGAAAACTTTAGTTAATAAGAATATTATATCTCATGGGTGGAGAATAATGATATTAGACTCATACTCTCCCATGGGAACACATTTCAGTTTTGAACATAAAATGATGAAGTTAATAATTCAATATAAGTCAATGGAGTGAATTTTTTGGACCTGATTTTTCTTCCTACAACCCTTACTTTTTCCCCCTCACCCATATTCAGTGTATATTTCCCCTCAGTCATATACTCACCTGATTTAGAACTACCATCTTCAATATATTTAGGTATTTGATTTCGCTACGATACTGAATATCACCAAAATACTTCTTTGATTTAAGTAATATTTTAGATATAGATCAAAACCTACTCTCTGTTCAACGAGGAAGGGCAAAATAGTGAAAAAGCATTTAACTGGGAGTTGGGAGGACCTATGTACAAACACAATCCCTGATACAGGAACCATATGACACTGGGCAAGTACCTCAGCCTTCTTTAGCATCATCTTCCTCATCCTATAAAGGAGGCAATAATATCTACGTGACAGTGTTGTGAAGTTCAGCTGAGGCAATATCACTGAAATACTTGGAAAAATCTGAAGTACCATGTAAATGTTAGTTATTAATATTGGTTTATTTGGACTGCTTTCTGAAACCTTTCTGATAAGGTGTTTGCTAACTCTACTAGACTTCAGACTTGAATTAACATTTAGGAGGACAGTCAAGAGTCAGTCTTAGAAACCAGGAAGTGTCATGATTTAAAACAGCTAAACAGATAGATGAATATGTAAACAAATAAATAGATATATGAACAGATAGATAAATTAACACACATAAAAATATGTAATGAGTATAAAAAAGCACATATAAAATAATATTTGATAATCTATTTGAAAACTCTTTAATGAAAAATATTGCAACTAGATTCTGTTTTAATATAAAAGCCACTTCAACTATTAATCATGAGTATAGGAAATTCCCGGACTAGTACTATATCATTTAATTTCCAAAAACCAGAGGAAGTGACAGTACACTTAAAAACAAAACCAAAAAACAATAGTGATTCCAAACAATAACCTATTCTATGGAAGAGTTTAAATTACTAATCAGCTATGTATTCCCTTTAATTTGTTTTGGTGTTGATCTTATATGTTCTTTTGGCTTTTTAATAAATACACTTGGCCATAATGAAAATAAACCTGCTGAAGCCTCCCTGGTCTGAGACAAGCTATAACACATTTCTGCACCACAGGGTGGGCTCATGGGATACCTACTGAGAAAATGCTTGCCCACTGAGCATGCCCAGACTATTAAAATGAATTGACATGTTAATGCTGACAGGAAAAGAGCACAAGAGAGCTTGCTAAATTACTGCTCAGTCAGGCACTAGGAATTCCTGAGTGGCTAACTCCTAAGCAAAACCTGCAACAAACCCAGTAACAACAACAAAAAACTTTATTGTCAAATGCACCCAAACAAACAAACAGTAAAGGGCTGTCATGTTAGTAACACACCTACCCATAAATCATGTGGATTTTAATCTTACCTGCCACCTTAGCTGGCTTATCCCTAGAGAAATTGTTTTCTTTTGGCTCCCTCCTTCATTCGCTTTCAATTATCTGGAAGCTGTTTCCCGTGTTTATTTATTTATCTAAAGTTCACATACAGTATGCAAGCACAAATGTTCTCTGGGGGTCTGGGACCAGGCAGATCATACAAGGATGCGGTGGAGCGTAGCAGCTAATAGCTCAGATGAATGTACTCAGTCTCAGAAAACCTGCTCTGGACCATGATGACAAGGAAAGAGGAGGACAGAAAGTAATTAGTGTGTGTACAATGATTGATTATGGCTTAATATTCAGGCATTTCACCTTTTGACTGTTATAGGTAGGCAAACAGGATGAAGAACAGAAAGTCCACAAGGTTTCGGATAAGGGAGAATTAAAAAATAAATAAAACTCCACCTTTTCATACCTTCAGTCAAGTACTCTTCTTGATGCAGGGTTAGACTAAAGTTTGTCCAAATCTGAATTCATATATTTGATCCATTAGTTTCACTCACTCCACAATTTCTGAGATTCCAAACATAAATATGTATGACAATTTTGTTGGGAGTGGGGGTGGGGCAAGGAGTGCTGACTTTAAGGGCAAATTGTACATTCTTAGTCTAAGCAGTCTCACTCCCATGTCCAACTTCAGAAAATAACACCAATTTGGCTACTCAAGTAGATGAACTGCCAGTGACCTTTTCTCAGTTCTGAGGTGAAAGAGTAACCCAAATTCATCATGACATGCATATCCTTTAGACACTTGAAAAATCATCATTTTCCTGAGACAGAACTGAGCAAAAATAGATGCTGTAGATAGGGGATTTCAATAGAAATCTTATAATTTATTTCTATCTGTCAGATTAAATGGTTTTTTGATACTCTGTATGTGTGAGACAAAGTGTGTAAGTCATCATTGCCTTTTTATGCACATTCTGATCTATACTTGCTTTGCGGGGTATTAGCTCTACTTCTAAATGTGTTCTGTTTGGAACACCCATAGAAATTAAAAGGATCACATAGAGTTTGACATTTTGCAAAATGAAAGAATAATGGATGCACCATATTGTTTTGTCCTTTTAATAAAAATGTCTGAGTGACTCTTGGGAAGCTTGTTTGAAATTATGGTTTGGAAGTTAAACACCTTTTCTGTCCTTTGCTTCTAATTTGACAAGGAGACATATTCAAGTTTGTATATGTACATGTTGGGGAGGGGGATTGTGGAACTGGAATTTCAGCAATGAGCTATAGGTGCTGCTGATGAATTACAGTCTAAAAATTAGTAAAATTAAAGGACATTTCAATTATCTTCTGTAATAAATTAACTAAAATCAGCAATGGTCTAGTAGAGTAGAAATGAGAATTTGATTTGGGGTCTGAGAAAGTGAGCTCAAATCCCAGCTCTGACACTTAATACTGTGACCTAGGACTACTAATTATATCTCCCTGGGCATCATTTTTTTTACATGTACAGTTAGGAAGTTGACTGGATGGTCTATAAGGATTTATGATTCTATCTTCATATTCAGATGTGCACATAATAAAATTTCTATGATTTTATATGTATTTTCTGCATTGAATAAACTATCATCCATTTTTGTTGAGTCATTTTCAAGTTGTAATTAATTTTTTGTGACCCTTTTGTGGTTTTTTTTGACAAAGATCTTGGATTGATTTGCCATTTGCTTCTCTAGCTCATTTTACAAATGAAGAAACTGAGCCAAGCAGGGTTAAGTGACTTTCCCAGGGTCACACAGCTAGTAAGTGCCTGAGAAAAGATTTGAATTCAGGAAGATCAATCTTCCTGACTCCAGGTCTGGCTCTCTATTCACTGCACCAACTAGGTGCCCATCATTCATAAATGATAGGTTAAATTATCTTCTTCTTATTAAAAATAATCGTGGGGACTATCACTTTGATGGACCGCAGGGCAAGAGTATAATTGTTCTTTGGGGGACTTGACTCTCCTTAGGTAGCACTCTAGTTCTTTACTCTCTAGGATATACTCATTGCTTTGACCACACTGGTCCAATGCTGAGGCAATGGATATGAGCAACTTTCTCTGTCAGAATGCTCTACCTTAACTGAGCTCATCCTCGTGTTGTTCCACTTCTCATTTTTCCTTTGGAAGTCCCTTGTTCACTTCTTATTTAAAATTCTGTCCTCCAAAGGAGTCAATTTTGCCATCAGAGTCAAGGAATAGTCAGAATTTTACCATTGGATAGCTGTAAAACTTAGAATTTCTTGTGGCTACCTGAGTTCTTATCATTTTTAGATCTCTTAAAGGAGATACCATAAAATTAGCAGTAACATAAAATCACAAAATTTTAGAGATGCAAAGGCCTTTAAGGATCTAGACTTATTCTCTCACTTTGCACATAAGAATACTCAAGCCCAGATTCATTAACTCCCAGGTCACGTGGTTATTAAACAGTGAAAAGACCAGAACTTGGACTTTCTGATTCCTTTCTGACTCTGTCTTTACTAAACCACAGGGTTACCATAACCCCAAAAGCTTTTCATGCCATGAAAAGATTCATTTCAATTACTAAGTATTGACTAAAGAACCAGAGAATGTCAGTTTAAAGGAACCTTTGAAATGACCTACTCTAATCCCTACATTTTACAGATGAGGAAACTAAGACTCAGGGAGACCAAATGACTTGCCTTGGGTCAAGCTGTTAATTAATGGCAGGACTAGGAATGGAAACCAAGTGTCTTGCCTTCCAGTCAAGTCTTTCATTTTCAATTCATTCTGTTTTGTAAGTAAACAAACTTTCTCTGTCTCTAAATAGATAGATGGAGGGGGGGAATGGGGAAAGAAAGAGAGAGAGAGAGAATGAAAGAGAATGTGTGTATGTGTGTGTGTGTGTGTGTGTGTGTGAGGGGGAGAGAGAGAGAGAGAGAGTGTGTGTGTGTGTGTATGTGAGAGAGAGAATAAAAGAGTGTGTATGTGTGCGCACGTGTGTATACCCATTTATGTAAGGAAAATATGTTCATCTTCTCACAATAGATTGTCAGAAAATAAAATTGATGTTTAAATATATGTCATTAGAAAACTACTAGATTAGTTTCTTGGTCAGCAACTAGTTTTTAGCAAAACATTTTGTAATTCTTTTTGTTTTGTTAAATATCTTCCAAATACATCTAAAATAACTTTGAACAATCTTTTTTAAATTCTGAATTCCAAATTATCTTCCTCCTTCCTGCCTTTTCCCACTTCTTGAAAAGGAAAGCACTTTGATTTTGATTTTATGAACCATGTTGCAAAAGAAAATAAAACAAAGTAAAACAATAAAGATAAAAGTGTTCTTTTTGGTTTTTTGTTTTGTTTTGTAGTATGCTTCAGTCTGCGTTCTGAGTTCATCTGTTCTCTCTCTGGAGGGTGAAAGCATTTTTCATCATGGCTTCTTTGGAATTGTCTTGGATCACTGTCTTTATCCAGTCTTTCACACTTCATCATTCTTACAAAATTGATGTAGCTGTGTGCAATGATCTTGCTTTTATGGAATATTTTTGAGAGGAAACCAGTTTCTGGATGAACCTTGCTAAACACTTTAAAAAAATGACCAATATCATGGTCCTTCCCTCCTTCTAGTGAAAACACTTAGGACAACAATGTCAAAAATTTCAGTGGTTCCTTATTGCCTATAAGATAACATGCCAATTTGTGAAGTTAGCAAATAAAGGCCTCCATCATTTAGGTTCAGCCTACGTTTCAATCTCATTATATATCACTCTGCTTAATATACTTACTCTATGCAAAGGGAGCTAGGTGGTGCAGTGGATAAGAGCACCAGTGCAGGAGTCAGTAGGACCTGAGTTCAAATCTCACCTCAGGTACTTGATATTCACTAGCTGTGTGACCTTGGGCAAGTCACTTAACCCCACTTGCCTCATCCTGGGTCATCTCCAGTCATCCTAAAGAATATCTAATCACTAGATTCTCCTCCACAGATAGCTGTGGAGGAGAAGTGAGGCTGATGACCTGCACAACCCTCCCTCACTCAATGCAAAGTCAAGTGCAAGTAATGTCATCATTTCTCCGATGGCATGATCTTCTTTAGCAATGAAGGATGAACACACACACACACACACACACACACACACACACACACACACACTTATTCTATGTTTCAGTCAAATTGCTCCTGGCTCTGAGTTCCATTTCAAATCTCTATGCCTTAATGCAGACAGCCCCCCACCCCATCCCTTGCATAGACTACCTTTTCACAACCATCTTTCTAGGACCATTAACTTACTTTATAATTTAGGTGAGATAGCATGTCTATAATCTCTTCTAACTCTCTCTCTCCTTTCATATTGCTTATACATTCATCCCTCAACTTTCAAAATGGTTACAGGCATAGAACCTCCCTGAATGTGAAAAATCACAAATAACTCTAAGCTTTTGTTTTTAATAATTCTGATCATATTTAACACACAAAGCAGATGCAATAATACACTGTACCCATAAAGAAGTTGCAGTTAATTCACAAATTAGTATCTTGCACATTATGCAGAGACTTTGCATTGTACCTGTAGTAACTTTCCTAGGATTTCCTTCTTTATATAGAAAAAACAAATGATACAAAGAACACTACAAGAGAAAATGACTTGAATGATTCTGGATGGTAGAGAGACAAAGAGGAGGCATTCCTAAAGGGAGTAAGTATCCCAAGTTCTTTAGCTTACCAAAATTTTTAACAAAATTTAACTCTTTATAATAAATATATATGTATACTTAAGGTAGCAAATGATAAAACAGATGTATTCATGATTTGCTAATTTTTTTCTTTAGTTTTCTTTACATATGTATATGTTCTGTGATTTTCCACAGCATGCCACAAATCTCAAAAAATTCCCATTAATTATGGATGGCCAACCCAGAAATTACTAAAACCACAAATGTGAAATCTGTAAATATCAAGGGATGACTGTATATATTTGTCTATGTACATCATAGCTCCATAATAAAATTTATGCTCTTTGAGAAAAAAAGACTGGGTATTTTGTAGTCTTTATGTCACCAGAACCTAGTATAGTGCTTTGCATATTCTAAGTACTTAATAAATTCAATAGACTTTAATTGAATTGACTCATCTTGAATTGAAAGGGGGAATCCCCACTCATTAAATTAAAATGATTGTGAGGAGAGAAAAATTCATTCAATGTTTAACTGGAATAATTTCAATTCTCCCAAAATTCTAATTCCTTAGGTGGGAAGGATTGATTTTCACATCCAAAATGATAGACCATATATTTAGTCCTTTGGACAAATATTTTGTTTGGTTTTAACAGTGAAGGCATAATATATCAGAGTGATATATATATATATATATATATATTCACTCAATTTATTTCAGTAAAACAATCATTTGACTTCTTCAATGAGACTCATTATTAAAATAATGTTTTTATAGTATAGACTAGAGAAAGAATACTTTACTAGCTGGTCTTCCTTTATGCTTTTTTCCATGCCCTGCTCCTGTCCTTGGATATCTTCAGACTTCAAAACCACTCCCTCTTAGCTTCTGTCAAGTCTTCAAATTTCCCTCTGTTCAAGACCTCTTCACTCTGCAACAGTCCACCAAAAACCACTCACTAAGGGATATCTTCTACAGCACCCACAATACTTTTTCTCCCATTGGTGAGTTCCTCTTCAAACTTCTATTTGATGGAGGGGTACATAGGGGTCTTCCTTCACTTCTCCCTCAAATCTGTGATTAAGCACCTCCTTTCAGACTTCACAACCAAAATGCTTTCCTCACCTTCATCTCCCTCTCACATGTTGTATCCCTCCATTGGAATGTGAATTCCTTGAAGGAAAGAATTGTCTTTCTTTTGACTTTTATTTGTATCTCTAATGCTTAGCATAGCACAGCGTCTGGCATACAGTAAGCACTTGATAAATGCTTGCTTCCTTTCTTACTTCTACTGGAAATACTAAATTTAATTTGGAAGTTAATGAAAATAAAGATGTAATTTCTTTTACATTCATGTACATGGTTCTCTGAAATCTGAGATTCTGAGGGTTCCAGGGTAAGAATTTCTGGACTAGTGATCTCTATGCTCCCTTCTATTCCTAAAATTGCATGATTTGTTAACATTTTAGGAATTTAGCTCTTTAAATCCTTTAATTTATTTTTGCACCTATAATGTAGATTAGAACCTCCAGTTCTGAATTTCATGAAGTTATTTCCATTATTCTTTCTCAGAATTTTATATTATTTTGACATATATAAAAGACACCTTGTTAGAGGAAATTTTTGTGTGAATTTTGCTTTCATTTTTGAGTCAACAGAAAAATAAACCCACAAAGTTCTTGTTCTTAATGCCTTTTACTCAATTATGTGACCATAAAGTTATGATCTGTTGCAAGCTACAGTTTGTGGAAACCTACCTAGTGGTAGAATATAGGAAATTTAGTTTAAAAAATTCTGACATTGTAAAATTAAATTATGTGCTGTATTTCTCTTCCTTTCATGGCTAAACCCAAGAATGTCATCCACAATTTTAACTCTGCTTCTCCTTTTACTCTTTTCCAATATCTCCTCTGCCATTTGACCTCAGACCTCAACATTCAATTGAAACTACTCTCTCTAAAATTGCAAATGATTTCTTAATTGCCAAGTCTAATGTCCTTCCCTCAATCCTTTTCTTGACCTTTCTGCAATCTTTGACACTGCTGATCACCCTTTACTCCTTGGCACTCTTTCTTCTCTATACATTTATGGAACTGTTCTCATTCTACTCTGACGTAGCTGAACATTCCTTCTCATTTTCCTTTGCTGTATCTTCATTTACGCATGACCACTAACCATGTCTATCCTCAAAGATTCTTTCCTAGACTCTTCTTTTGTCCCTCTCCATATTACATCTCTCAGTGATCACACCAGGTTTCATGGATTCAATTATCATCTCTATGCAAAAGATTCTCAGGTCTATTGGTTTGGCCCTCATCATTCTTATATACAGTCTTATATCTCCAAGTGCCTATTAGAAAAGATACCTTCTAAACTTCTTAAACTTCCTGTAACTGCCAAGAGAAACAGCACCATACTTTTCAGTCAACCTGGGTGTGTCATCCTCAAATACTCACTCCCACTCACTCCACAAAACCACCTATTGCCAGGTATCATCATTTCACTTTTCATGGCATCTCTCATATATGCCCTCATCTCTCCTCCTGTAGAATCATGTCTTCATCACCTTAAGCATACACTATTGCTAGAATTTTATAGTAGATGTGTAACAGCAATTCCACTAGCATAACCAGGATGGTTGCTAGCACAGGTTCTTAGATCTGCTTTACTAGGAAAGATAGTCTTTTAAAGGTTCAGCAATCTTTTTTTTTTTAAATGACATTCAACAAAGCAGAGAAAATATAAGCAGAAGGAAAAAAGACCTAAAGACAGGACTCTACTGCCTGAATCAAAGCAACATTGCTATACACTTTGCATACATCCCTGGATAGAATAGGCCTTTGTATCTGAGCAGTTGCGGGGGTCTGAACATACGGCCACTCAGAGTCTCTACCAGGGAATCACAAGATCCTTCTCCTAAGTGAGCCCCCAAAGTAAAATACTAACCTCCCAGTTTATATAACTAAGACTTGTCCCCTGATTGACTCAGAATCAGTAGGCACAACACCTACATGACTCAGTACAGCTGTGAACTATCAGGGTTTAAAGGTGATTGAGCTTTCAGATGCTCACAATTTAGCCTGAGTCTGGGAAACTGATCTCCAAAAAGAAAACAAAAATTTCCACTTTGCTTGTTACAAGGTGTTGTTGCCTCAAGTCAATTCCCTCACCTGTACACTTTTGTTCAGATACCAAAGTGATCTTGCTAATACACAGGCCAAACCATGTTACTCAATGAACTACAGTGGGTCCCTAGTGCTTCCCAGCTCTGCTTGGCTTATAAAGTCCTTCATCATCTGCCTTCCTCCTGTTTTTTGTTTTTTACTTTTCCAATGTTGTTGCGCTTTATTTCTTTCCATGTATTCTATAATCTAGTAGCACTGACCTTCTTATCATTCCTCACACATGGCGCTCCAGCCTCTAGTTCTGTGCATTTTCATTAGCTATATCCTGGACCTATGAGATCCCCCCCTCAGATTTTACCTCTTGTCTTTACCTGTTTTTTTTCACAACCTAGGTCAAATCCTATTTCTGCAAGAAGACTTCCCCTTTCTGACAATGCTACTGCCATCTCTCTGATATTACTTCCATTTAACCCTAAATATATTTAGTATGTGCATACTGTACATTATCTCTCCCATTACACTATGAGCTCCTTGAGGGCAAAGGACTGTTTTTGCTTACTTTGCATCACCATGATACAGGGTAGTGCCAGATACATAGTAGGTGTGCTTAACAAATGCTTATTGACTTCAATTAGTCAATATTTATGGAGAACTTTGATTATTACAAAAAACACTGAATACATAGATATTGAATATTATTAGTGTGACATTTCCCTCTTATACCGAAAAGATAATTCACCATTATGTTTTGATTAGTGTCTATCTTCTCTATTTTATCAATTAATCAACAAGAATTTATTAAGTACTTACGATATCTCAGGCATTGAGTAGTTACTCAATTAGCCATCCAAACTAGTATTTTTATTAAATTCTAGTTATCAAGTGAGTTTCTTCAGATTTTTTAAGACAAAACATAAGTTTCTTATCTGTATATATTTCACTCCCCTTACCTTTACTATTTCAGACATGAATTTCTATTTCCTGTGATACTTTTTATATGTCTGTTTAAAAAGTGGCAAATTAGAAAGTGAAAATAAATACTTTGCTTCCTCAGATGCTAGAGATCTCATCTGTATTTTTATTGCTTTGAACACTGATATACGAATTTGAATTTATGAATAATTCTTCATCCTCACACCTGTTCTGAACTTCCTGACATTACAAAAGAAAGAAAAAAAAGATCACTTGGTTGTGAGCAGTCAAATCCCAGTACACAATTTTAGTACATATTCACTTTCACCCACTGTAACACTCAAAAAGTATTCATTTCCTTTCGGCAGTAATTCAGAATTTGAGGCCAAATCACAAAATCTTTCAACTTGCTTTTAATTCTCACTTGTTACCTGTCTTGATTATTCTAGCTTCATTTCTCCCCCCCAAAAAAAGAAGCTCCCTGTCCCAAACATACATAGAATTTTAGAACTGCTAGTGTCTCTGTCTAGATTCTCAGTTTAGATGGACTGCTTGCTGTCTGATCTCTCTCACATATACTCTGGAGAAACAGCAACTACTTGGGTCATGTTCAACACATCAACCAAACCTATAGAGAGTAGGATTCCACCGGATTGTTATCTTCTGCCTGAGTACATTAAAGGATAACGCTGTTTTACATCTAGAATCCTTGTGAAATGAAATGGGCTGCAAGGGAACAGCCAAAGTGACTGCAGATTCTGTGCACAATGGCCGTATGTTTTTCATTATCTTGTTCTCAACGAAGAATTCATCCAAAGAATAATCAAATGAAAGTAATGTGTAAAACATGTCAACCTAGACTTGGTTGAATGTGCCACATTTGCTCCATTGTGGAATAGCATGTGAGTGTGTGAGAGTGTGTGAGAGTGTGTGTGTGTGTGTGTGTGAGAGGGTGTGTGTGTGAGAGGGTATGTGTGTGTGGGTATGTGTGTGTGTTTGTACGCATGTCTGAAGGGGAAGGGGTTTGGAGGCACTAAGGAGGAAGAGAATGACAGAAAAGGGAGAGGAAGAGAATTAGTGTCAGCTAGTCAGCTGCCTCATTATGTAGCTTCCCACACTGGCGGAAGATGTAAGTAGGCCTGCAGGTGCAAGTATTTGTTGGCCTTCTCATGGACTCTTGACGGATGGACCGGATGCATTGTTCCTTACCCCAGATACTCTTTAAGAGTACCAGCAGTGAGATTAGGGGGATTGCATGCACCTGAATCAGCAAATTGAGTCTTGTTTGTCTGTTTCTTGTTTGAAGGACCAGGAAAGTCATGTAGAGAGCCGTAACAATGGGGCAAAAAGTTTGTCCTTTTAAAAAGTAGAATAATTGCCAACCTAAATACCTTCTTGAGTCACTGCAGGACTGCTACCCCTAGGACGAATATGTCATTGCTACTCTGATTACTCATCACCCAGAGACGCATTACTGGATAATTATCAGAGCTCTTGACACCGTCATATCCTGTTATAAATTCCACTGTTGTTTCTTCAACAAGGTATTCACAAAGTTAAATTTGTTTTTATATTTTTAAGAAGTCAGAGATGGAGATTGCTAAACCTTTTGAAATGATGACCAATTATGGTTTATAATGATAGTTTATCAGAATCGCTGCTCACCCAAACTTCTGGGGTTCAAAGTTTCCAATGAAATGTGTATTTTTGAAGTTGCAGTCCCATTGACTCTTGGCAAAATGCAACTTCCTGGTTCAAAGGGAAAAAAAGGCTTATAAAAAGGCTTAGAAGGCTTCGTAGACATCAAATAGGTCTTACGAAACCACATTTTGATGAGCTAAGTGTAAATGAATCAGAAACACATGGATTAAATTTCCCTTGAAATACACATGGGCTTGAAAATTAAGGGAAAAAGTGTTTAGCCAAATGTGTTTTGTGTTTTCTTGAACTGAAAACTTCTGAGAAAAAAAAAGTTGAGGCATTTTGCTAAACCCCAGCACACTATCATTCACCCATTCTTCTCTCGAATCAATTAACTTCCACTAAGGCATCCTTCATTCCCCTGTCATTAATATTGTCACCTCTGCCTTGACATTCTATAGACTCAACCCCAATTCCCTTGAAGACCTAAATGCTGCTCATCTGCTTAAATATGAAGCAGCTATTAACACTCCCATGGAATCAGAAATATAATGATGGAAAAGTACCTATTAGGTCATCCTGCCTATCCCAAGGGTTGAGGCACAAGTGCTCACTATAATACATGTGTTTTCTAGTGCATGGTCCAATCTAGTTCTAAATATTTCAAACCAAGAGGGCTTCCATCACTTCTCTTGGGAAAATATTGTGCAGTTCAATAGATTTCATCATTAGAATCAGTGTTTAAAGTATAATAAAGGCACAGGAGTGCCACAAGAGAAGTGCATTTTGTATTATTAGCAATGATTCTTCCTTCTTCCCTGGTCACCTCAGCAATCACCTAGAATAAGTTCTCAACTTCTTAGTTTTAGAATTCTGACAACCTAGGAGGCAACATAATGTTATATTTGCCAATGTTTTCATTTAAATGCACTAAGTGGTTTACATGAAGGGAAAGGCTTAGAAACCCATCTCATTACCAGAGAGGTCTCCTGGGCTAACAGATTGACACAAATGAAACTAAGGTAAATCACTTCTACAGCCTTTGTTACTGTTTTTATTTTCACAGCCAAGGCAGCCATAAGACAATCCTTTCTCCAATCTGAGATGGTCATAGACCAGTACTTAGTGGCCAAGAGTCATCAAACATTCAACTATAACACTTGAATGTCTTTTAACTGTATTTGCTCAATCATATATTTGCTTAAAAAACTGCCTTCTCTACTCTGCTATTAGGTGGTCTAGTGAAGAGAGTGCCAGCCCTGGAGTCAGAAAGATTGATCTTCCTGAGTTCAAATCTGGCCTCAGACACTTCCTAGTTCTGTGACCCTAAATGAATAGTCAAGTACAACTGAACAGCAAAATCTCTGCTAATACTTTTAATTTTAATTTTTCCCCATTTGTTGAAAATGTCCACATTAAGTAGATATGTCTTTTACATTTTGACTACTAATCAGGTAAACAACATATTTTTAAGTCAAAACCTCTACTTATCTTCATAGAGCGAGATGAAAATCAAGCTTTCAATAAAACATGTTTTCCATGTTCTTATGGCAGACTTTACAATATTTGTTCTAGTTATCGGGCTTATTACAAATGAGATATAAATCTAATAATGACTTACATGGTGTGTCATACTTATACTAAGCTGACCTTTTCAGTATTCTATACTGTGGAAAGCTGACAAGTCCACTTTGTCCCAGTAAACCACTGAATCTGGAGCTCAAAATGTGGCATGAAAATTTATTAAGTGTAGGGAGAAGGGAATTGGCAATGAGTCATCGATAATTTTCTGTTACTCTACCTTGCCACCTCTCCAATTCCACATACACTGTCACCTCCTCCAAATGCTTTCTTTAATGATAACGCTAGTCTCAGATGGAAGGGTTTTGAAGTGAACAGACAACACAGTTTTACCTGAAATCTTCTCCTCTTATGGTTGTTTATGGATTATTTTCTTTAGAAAGGATTTGGGGAAATTGGGTATCGGTTTGCTTCTCTAAGTCTACTAGTTCCTTGTCGTAAATCCTTGAAACCCACCACAAGTTCCCAACCAATAAAATAATCCCCTATAAAACATATCCTTAGAGTTCTCCTCCAGATTTTATCTGGACATCTACAATGAAAGAAGACCTACCATCTCCTGAGGTAACCCATTTCACTGTTAGATCACTCTGTTATGAAAAGTTGCCAGACAGCAAGTGTAAATTTACTTTGCAATTTCCATCCGTAGTGTCTTAGCTCTGCCCTCTGGCCTCAAGCAGTACAAGTGCAGATTAAATGAAGTTCGTGCTCTATGCCCAATGATTTGTTGTTTTCTTAGAGCCACTGCAGACTCCATGTTCAGGAACTGAGAAACTTTGGTTTGAGAGTTGGATAAACTCTATTTTCTCAAAGCTTCTTCCTCCTGAACTTGGGTGACATTGGATTAGGCTTCTTAGAACTGAGAATATGTCACACCCAGTGTCTTCTCCTATCCCACCTTTCCATATTCTCAAAACTGTTCCTCTGCAATATTTTGGCTCCCTACAGTATGGTTGTAGGGATGTAAACCTTACACTCTAGTATCATCTTACAATTTCTTTCTAAGAATTTTATGGAAATGAAAACAATTAGATGCATTTTATTGTCACACTTCTGCCTTAAAATGTGTATCTCTAAGGCAGTTTTAAGTCATTTTCTCAGCCTCTTCAGAATAGCATTCCATATCTAAATAGTCCTAGAATAGAAAGAGCTCTGGAGCCAAGTTCAAATCCTAGCGCTAGTGTTGACTACAAGTGTATCCTAAACCTCACAGTTTCCTCATTTGTAAATTAAAGAGACTAGCCTTGAGATCTATAAGGTACTTTCTAGTTTAAAGCAGCTAGAAGGCATGGCAGATAAGAGCATCAGACCACAAATCAGGATCTACTTGAGTAAAATCCAGCCTAAGGCATTTCCTAGCCAGATAACTCTGAGCAACACACTAAATCTCTCTACCTCAATTTCCTCATCTGTAAAATAGGGAAGATAATTGTGGTACTTTCCTCCTGGGTCATTGGAAGGATGAAATGAAATGATATATCTAAGGCAGTTTGTAAACCATAAAGGTTTATATAAATGCTGACTATGTGTTTTTTTTAATAAACCCATTTTTGTCTTGTTATGTTTTAATGTCGTTATCATTTACTACTCCAATTCTAGGATCCTATCTCAGAGAAAACAGAGTTGATCTTCACTAAGAATTTACCATTCATGAAATCGGGAGCCTTATAAAATTCAATGGTGTATGATACGTTCTTGTATAGTCCAAGTAGAAACCTAACATTTAAGTACTTTATTTTTCTCTTTTAATCTTCTCTCATAAGTCCATCCTTCTAGCCCTTTAATAAGCTTGTCACTGGCCTCTGAATTTACCTTCTATTCATTCCTCTCTCTTCCTTAAGAGATTTGTTAATATTTAACATTGGAAAAAATCTGTTTTAAAAGGGGATTATTGCACTCTTAGTGGAGGATCCAATGTAAATTCATACTCAATTTTGTATTGTTGGCCGAAAAAAAATAATACAATACATTCTGACATTTGATATCAACCAGAGTCAAATGGGTGGGGAGCTTTCATTTTCTTTTTCAGATCTAGGTCTCCCTGTAATAATTATACACACAGGATAAAAAGAGCAGTCCAATCCAAAGTAGCCAAGTCTGGGCTTTACTTAAGACTTAAGTAGATTTCTAAGGAAATGATCATCCATTTAGCCATCTGGAAAAGATGTCCCCAAATAATTTATATATATTTAATGTTTCAAAATGGTGGAAAAAATTTCAGTAGGTATACTGAATAACTAAAATTCTAGATGGTATGTAAGACATTCTATTATTCTATGTCATTCCATAGCTTTTAAAAAATTTTGCTCACTACACATAAAAAATTTAAAAACATGATCTTCTACAACATTAAAATCAAATAGGATTCTAATAAATATGGGCATCAACTGTATTCTGCATACATTTCTAGCTATCTCAAAGTTTTCAATGAATTATATAAAAATATATAACAAATCTAAACTTGCCCAATTTGATTTTCCTTTTACTTGTAATATGTCCACCAAGGTCTTGTTCTAATGTTCCACCATGGCATGAACTTGACATTGAATTTCTGAAACTAGACAATGGAGAATCATGGAAAGAGAAGGGATTTCTGTGGCTTTTTAGTACAAGCATAGATCAAAGAAGCCCCGCCTCTTCCCCATTACCCAACAAATGATCATCCAATCCCTACCTGCAGATTTCCAACAATAGGGAGATTAATCTTAATGAAGCTCATCCCAGTTACAGATAGTTTTAGTTATTAATAAGCTTTTGTGTACACTGAGCCTAAATATTTATTATAATGAATTAAATTGTGTTTGTGATCCCAGTCCATAGAAGAGTGTCTGGTGCATGGAAACTTTAAAAATGTTTTCATTGAATGATAACTTATTCCTGAAACTATTACTATTATTGCACTTTACCATGTTGTTCTATTCACTATTACTTTTTATTCACTATATACACACATATACACATGTATACATACATAATATATACAGGCATATATATTCAATATACATATTCATACATATACGTATACACACATACACATATATATATATATACATATATATGTATATATATAAAATTCTCAGATGATTATCACATCTGGGCATCTATATCAATCTGTGAAGAACACTTTAATTTTTCCTCCTTATCTTAACAATTTCTTTTTATGTGTTTTGAATTTCATTCTTGAGGACTTCCCAGCCCTCTTTTTAGGATTCCTCTGTAGCATCTTAGTCAATGGAAACCTACTATGTTTTGTGTGAACTCTTTATTGCAACCTGTCCTTGGATTTTCTTTCCACTATCAGAAACTTCAGGAGGGAGTGATCAATTCTCACCAAGTTTGCATCATTAACAACCCAACCACCAATTTCTTCTTGTTGGTGAGAACAAAGCCCAGAAGAAAATTGTCACTTGTTGATTGCTTCATGACTGAAGGATAAAATTATCATTCAAACAAGTCAAGAAAGTATCTTTCATTCTTTTTTTTAAAAGGAAGACAATACCAAATGATGTTTGCATGTTTAGAGTCTTATGTCATTATCATGTCATACCTCTACACTGGTATCATATCTGTTTCCTTAACTCCTCATCTACAGTCACTTTCTCTCCAGTTTGTCTTCAGGATAAAAACAGTAGTCCAAACCAAGATACATAGCTCTGGGTTTTACTTAAGACATAAATGGATATCTAAGTAAATGATCATCCATCCAATCATCTGGAAAATGAGAATAATGATGACAAAAATTGCTTATTTTTTCTTCCCCCCATTGATATTTATACACACTTGCTTTGATTCTTGTGAGAGTAACAATGTGCAGTGCTATTTCTCTTCATTTAACATACACAAAATTTCCCTTGAAAGGTTATACCCATCCAGAATTTTTTCTACTCATGGGATCATCATGTCTTGGTGAAAACTATAAAGTCAGTTTTACCTCCTAGATTCAGACCTCTAGTTAACCTCTTTGTTTTGTATATTTTGTGCCTTTATGCATATGTTTTTTAGGCTGTGGCCTTTGACATCTCAATTGCTATTTCCTTTTCTTCATCATAACTATTCACCATTGTATATAATTTTGATGGATATACATAAACCATTGTATCTCCTCTTCCAATTCCTTTGTTATTTGAAGAGCACAAGTTTTCATAGGTCTTCCTAAGCCAGTGAGAGACATGATAATTTCTCTGTAACATTAATAATCAATTACTAAATTAGGACTAGGATGTTTTCAGAAGCATTTAGATTACTCAGTCTCTGAACTGATCTGCTGATAATGAGATTGAATTAACTTTCTTTTCCATCTTGTTCAGATCACACCCCACATAGGTAAGAAAGTCTGTTATGATCTGCATAGTTTTGGATAGGGATAAATTCTTTGATCAGCTTACCCAAGTCTGGGCAATTTAGAAGGAAATGACATAAAGTCACATCCCTTCCAGTCCCTCATTAGAATAGGTCCACCTCTTATTCTAGTATATATTCTCTCTCATTAATTGCTAACCAAAAAGAGTTGATCACCACCCTTAGGAACACCCACTCTTCCAAAACCATACAAACTGTGAGGCTGCCACCCAGACTTTCCTTTGGCATTATAGAGTGTCACTGACCCATTTTATTGGCAATGTACTACCATTATTTATAAAATGATTCATTACCCAGAAATTATGTCTCTCAAATTTTTTAAGCATTATACCAAAAAGATCCAGCAACAAGTTATATTTAAGACCCAACCTAGCTAAGTTCAGAGAAGTCTATTTGACTTTCAGTTTTGCCACCAGAAAAAAAATAGCCTCAGTAACTCAAAAAGTCATCTTCTAAGATATGAAGGTAGTTATTTTTGATAACTAAGTCTTAAAAATTATCCCCAATGTTTGATCATAGCAATTTCAAGCTGTCTGAGTATAACCCCAAAGTAACAATTTGAAAAAAAGAAAATTTCAGACAATTGATAAGACTGTGCAACTAATCATCATAACTGATATTTTCACTTAAATTCACTGATTGCTTTATCAGAGATTTCCAGTAGGATGAAGATTTTTAGCCTGGGGTGCAATGTTTTAACTTGGATGGGAAAAAATACATGTTTATTTCAATAAAATTGGTTTCCTTTGCAATTCTATCCATTTTGTTTTGGGCATTTAAAAACTATAGAAGTTCATTGGCTCTGCCAGTCTGTCATAGGGGTCATTGAAACAAAAATGTTAGGAACCTCTTGCTTTTTTAGAAAAAATCGCAATCTTTCTACTCCCTGTGTGATCTTTGAAGACTACTGAGCCTTTCTGAATCTGGATTTATACATTAAAGAGAATGCCTGCAAAGATGAAATCATTGGTCTTAAAATGACTGAAATAAATTATGTGATAAGCACATTAATAAGAAGCAAGATCTGGGTTTAAGTCCCATTTCTGATGAACATGGGCTGTCAGACAATAAGTTCTGGGGATACAAATACATTTTAAAAAATATTTTAAAAATATTTTTTAAAAAAAAGTCCCTGCCCTCAAGAAGCTTGCTGTTTAATTGGGGAACATAACACATATCACCTGAAGAGGAGAAGGGAGTTGGGAGAAGTGGGAAGGAGGCACAGCTAACCAGAATCAAAGAATGATGGAGAAGTTCAACAGTAGAAAACCTAGTGAGAAATGGGGAAAAGCATGTGTTAAGCCTCATTCTTATATAGAGGCCCCAGAGTTTATGGAGATATGTGTCCTAGGAGAAATCAATGAACCCTTTAGTACTCTAGGCAGCTCCCTAAGATTATAATTTACAGAGGAGATAAAAGTTCACATTCATCAAGAGTTATATAGTTGGGGTGGAGCCAAGATGGTGGAGTAGAAAGACTCACATATGCTAGCTCTGAACCCACAGCCCATAATTATCTATAAAAAGGACTCTGAACAAATTCTGGAACAGTGGAGCCGCGCAGCAACAGGGTGAAGGAGATTTCTGTTCCAGAGAGCCCTGAAAAACCAACTCCAAAGGTCCGTGGCACACCAGACGGGAGTGGAGCCCTCCCCTGCCCTGGCCACGTGGCACTGAGAGGAGCGAGCAGATCTGAGCAGGCTTCAGGGACGGAATCTCCAGCAGCTGCGAAGGTCCCTTCACCCACAGACTCACAGGTCAGTGACAGAGTAGTCTGGAAGGGCTGAGAGGGGAGTGGGATGTCTCTGGGACTCAGGGCCCCTCGGGAGGCAGTGGTAGAGGTAGCCGCAGAGCAAGCAGGCAGCCAGAGGCTCCCAGAGCAGGCAGGAGCTTGGCAGGAGCTCCATTACAAAAGGTCTATGCATAAAGCCCCTGAGGGAACTGAGCCTGGGAGGTGGCCATGCCCCCACCTGAGCACCAGAAATTAAGCTCCCATTGAATAGAAACCAGGCCTGCCGCCAAAAGCCCTGAGGGTGGGGAACAGCATTTGAATCTCAGTCCCCAAGAACTAGCTGGGCAGACCTAGGCCAGTGGTGGAGTGCACTCTCAGAAGTCAAGTAACTGGCTGGGAAAATGCCCAGAAAAGGGAAAAAAAAATAAGACCAGAGAAGGTTATTTTCTTGGGCACCAGATGATTCCAACCTTCCTTTCTGATGAGGTAGAAAACTGCTTACCATCAGGTAAAGACATAAGAGTCAAGGCCTCTGTATCCCAAACATCTGAAATAGATATCCAATGGGCTCAGGCCATGGAAGAGCTCAGAAAGGATTTTGAAAATCAAGTTAGACAGGTGGAGGAAAAACTGGGAAGAGAAATGAGAGAGATGCAAGAAAATCATGAAAAACAGGTCAATACCTTGATAAAGGAGACCCCAAAAAATGCTGAAGAAAATAGCACCTTGAAAAATAGGCTAACTCAATTGGCAAAAGAGGTTCAAAAAGCCAATGAGGAGAAGAATGCTTTCAAAAGCAGAATTAGCCAAGTGGAAAAAGAGGTGCAAAAGCTCACTGAAGAAAATAGTCCTCTCAAAATTAGAATGGAACCGATGGAGGCCAATGACTTTCTGAGAAACCAAGAAATGTCAAAACAAAACCAAAAGAATGAAAAAATGGAAGAGAATGTGAAATATCTCATTGGAAAAACAAATGACCTGGAAAATAGATTCAGGAGAGACAATTTAAAAATTATGGGACTACCTGAAAGTCATGATCAAAAAAAGAGCCTAGATATCATCCTTCATGAAATTATCAAGGAAAACTGCTCTGATATTCTAGAAACAGAGGGCAAAATAAATATTCAAGG
>CM053771.1:239186982-239204737 GCA_028658325.1 Potorous gilbertii
CCATCGGGTATCTATTTCAGATATTTGAGATACAGAGGCTTTGACTCCTATGTCTTTACCTGATGGTAAGCATATCTTTTCGTCCTCAGAGAGGAATGGCGCAATCCTCTGGTCACCAAGAAAATAACCTTCTATGGTCTTAGTTTTTTTCCCTTTTCTCGGCATTTTCCCAGCCAGTTACTAGGCTTCTGAGAGTCCTCTCCACCCCCTGGCCCAGATCCGACCAGCTAGTGCTTGGGGTCTGAGATTCAAATGCTGCTCCCCAGCCTCAGGGCTTTTGGTGGCAGGCCTGACTGCTCTTCAATGGGAGCTTATCTGCTGGTTCTCAGGTGGGGGCATGGCTGCCTCTCAGGCTCAGTTCCCTCAGGGGTTTATGCAGAGATCTTTTGTAATGGAGCTGGAGTGGAGCCCCTACCTGCTCTTAGGCCCTCTGGCCAAGTGGCCTCTGCCTCTGCAGAGGTCACCGCCTCCCGAGGGGGTCCGAGTCCCGGAGATATCCCACTCCCCTCTCAGCTGGTCTCTCTCACTGACCTGTGAGTCTGTGGGTGGTGGGACCTTCTCGGCTGCCTGGAGATTACGGTCCTGGAAGCCTGCTTGGGTCTCAGTGTGGTGTGGCCGGGGCGGGGGAGGGGAGGGCTTGGCAGGGCTCAGCTCCCGTCCGGGGTACCTTTGTGGTCGGTTTTTCAGGGCTCTCTGCAACAGAAATCTCCTTCTCTGTGTTTCTGCGCAGTTTCCACTGTTCCAGAATTTGTCAGGAGTTCTTTTTAGAGGAAATCCATGGGCTGTGGGTTCGGAGCTAGCAAATGTGAGTCTTTCTACTCTGTCATCTTGGCTCCGCCCCCTCCCTCTGACAATTTGAAGTGAATAGTAATTGGTAAATTAGCTAACTTTTTAGTGCCCTAGGTGACTCTAATGCTATAACTTTAAAAGGAGATTTGTTTTTCTGAATGCTCACATTCACAAAGGAGATCCCTGTGGCAATGACATTACAAGTGGGTATCTACCAATTAAAAACAACTAAGTAGGAAGGAATCCAGATATTTCACGCCTCAACATCTAGACAAAGTTAGCTCCCAGCCTAAAAGGCAGAGTGCCTCTCTGCCTTTGTTAAAACCTATGTAATGAGATCATTTAGGATCACATGTCTCTTTTTACATCACTGTCTCTTTATCCCTCTTCATTTTCATTTCTCAGGACTAGTTTATCTCATCATTTTATTGGACTTAAACATAAAGTTTTTAAGATTCTGTAGCAAAGAACCAGAAGTGTATCCATAAATAAGTGAGGGTACACAACAGCACACTCCATTATGAAATGTAAAAATTATTACTAGAGTAAAAAAGCGATGAGCATCTAGGTAGCACACAGCAGCTAGGTGTCACAACAGAAAGAGCACCAGGCCTGAAGACAGGAAGACTCATTTTTCAAACTCATTTTTCAAGACTCATATTCAGACACTTGAACCATTTAATGGTAACACATATCTTCATGACTTTAATATTTGTAATGCATTTTACTTTTAATAATCTGGTGAGATAATACTGGAACTATTGAAAAAAGGAAGGAAGGAAGGAACAAAGATACTAAGAGAGAAAGAGAGGGAAAGAAAAAGAAAGAGAAAAAGAGAGGAAGAAAAAGAGAGATAGGAGGGAAGGGAGAGAGAAAGATAAAGAATGGAAGGAAGGAAAGACGAAAGGAGGAGAGAAAGAGAAAGGAAGAAAGAAAGAAAGAAAGGAAGGAAGGAAGGAAGAAAAAGTTCTGTGAGTACAAGGAACTTCTGTAGGAACTCTCACCACCAATACTTATTGTGACCCATTTAAGACACAGTCAATAAATCCAAAGGAAATGCCTGAGGCATATAGGGAGTAAATGGTCACCTACAATCATAATGTTAGTAAATTTCAAAGTCTAGATTTTAATTCATATTTCCTGACTGCAAACCCAGCACTGCATGCATCCACTATGCCATTTCTGGGAAGGCATTTTTGTTTTTTTCCATCTTGTAAATCTGGATATTGAGCTATATAGGGAGGTTAAATATATTTTTCAAGATTATAGATTTAGTCAAAGCCAGTACTAGAACCCAAATCCTCCAAATTCCATGTTTCATGTTCTTCCTATTATCCGCCCTGCCTTACCAAATTGACCCTATGCATAAGGTGAAATTTTAAATGAACGATGAGGTAATGAATATTAAAGTTGTTGATATGCATATAATCCAACCTACCTCCTGAGCTAAGATCTCCCTATTATTAACATAAATCTGAAGCATTATCCAGACAAATAAATGACAAGCAATAGAGATATATACTCTGAAAATGGATCCACTTGTCAGAGTCAAAACATATTCTATATGAAATGATTTCTCTTGGTTATTTATTCATGATCATCTGGGTTCAAATTAACATCATGGTCAAAATTTCCACCATTATCATCCCATACATTTGTGTAATGATTTATAGTTTGCAAGACACTTTTGCAGCCATCGTGTCATTTGATACTCACAACTGTCATATAAATATGTCAGGTAGCATTACTAGGCCCACTTTATAGATTAGCAAATTGCAATTGAGAGATATTCGATGATCTATCAAAGGTCGTGCTGCTATTTTTCAGAGTAAAAACTCCAGGTCTTCAAATTCCTAATTAGTTTACTCTAAGAATCAAATGATTTAAATTTTGTAATGTTCTTTGTAAATCTAAAAGTGATATAGATGATAGATAAATAGATAGACAGATAGATAGATTGTTCGTGTCCGTCCTTCATTGCCAAAGAAGACCATGCTATTAGAGAATTGATGACATGACTTGTACTTGACTTTGTTTTGAGTGAGGGAGGACTGTGCAGGTCACCAGCCTCACTTCTCCTCCAGAGCTATCTGAATCCAGTGACCAGATATTCATCAGGATGACTCAGATTGCACTGGGAGAGCTTGAGTCCTTTAGGACAAGGTCTTTGCAGAGACTCACTTAGGGTGAGGCAACACCCATTCATAGAATAGGCCTATTTAAGAAGTATCCAGGGCATGGCCCCTTTAATGAGGCCAAGAAAAAAAAAAGACATCAGGCAAGGGGGGAAACAGCATCAGTTACTATTGATAATCACTGTAAAGCTAGGAGGGTCAAGAGGAGCCCATAGGCAGGGACCCATTGGTGTCCCAGTTTCAGAATGCAGTAGGTATAAGGTTTGGGAAGCAAATAAGACAAAACAGAAGAGATGGAAGGAAAGGGAAGGGGAGGGGAGAGGAGGTAAAGAGGAGGGGAGGGGAGGGGAGGGGAAGGGAATATATAGATAGATATAGATATATAATATTTATCAATATACATATATGCCTATATATTTAAACGTATATATGTGTTTCTGTGTGTGTGTGTGTGTGTGTGTGTGTGTGTGTAATGTTACTTCAAGGGAAACTATAAAATCTTATTCCTAAATGGAAGGTATATGGAAACAATAAAACCAATAAAATTACAGAATATCTGGGTTTAGAGGTCTGGTTATATAGCACAAATAATGAGGGTATCCACTTTTACCATCCACTTGATAATATTAAAAACACAAATACTTTTGTTGTTTTTGAGACTGGGTCTCTCTCCTAGACCAGACTGGAAATTAGTGGCCACTTGTGGGCCTAGTCCCAATTTTGATTGACATGTTCTCTGAGCTGTTCTGTTTCTAATCTGTGCCAATTCACTCCTCCTTAGGCACCCTCGTAGTTCCTTGCTTCTGAGGACTCACCATATTGGTGTAGGATTTAGTACAAACACCAATCAGCTTATCCCCTTCAGTTTATAACTTCCTGAGCTCAAGTCGTTCACCAGCCTCAACCTTCCCAGCAGCTGGAATTAAATATTTGTGGTGCCATGTCTGGCTTAAAAATACATATATTAAGGCTTTGACAGATTTGAAATATTCTTTAAAAATTACTTCATTTATTGAAACATTTCAATTGAGTTTGTAGTTAAATATTTTGGTTTATTACTATAATTTCTTTAACAAATTAATGAAATATATGTATAGTGAGGTAATAAACTAGCTTGTCACTTGCTCTTGAACTGCTGTCAAAACTTTAAGTTCTAGGTAATTCAAAAGGTCAGGAAGCTGAATGTCTGAGATGAGATTAAAAACTCATAGATCCTGAGTTCTAATACCATTGCTACCACTCATTTGTTGAAATGGCTCAATCATTTTTGATACCAGTTCCCTAACCTATAAAATAGAGTTGGTAAAAAAAATCTAAAAAAAGCTGTCCCGATAATAATGAGCATGCCATTTTCCTATAAGCTAAGTGACATTTATAAAGTGACTGTTGTATACATAATAGCAAAAAGATTAATTTTGTAAGCACGAGTAAGCTATCAAATGACTTTTCCAAAAATCATCAGAATCTTATCTAACCATTATCATGTATTTTTTGTTTCAATGTACATCTCTTAACAGAAAAACATACCTTTACATAGTAGCACCAAAAAAAAGAAAATGAGTAAACTAATCTTTTAAAATTGTATTTCATTTTCTAGGTTGAGGGTAAGAGTCTTCCTTCTCCAGCTGTGGTTCTGCCCCTTCTTAACAATGTGTTTAAATATCAAAAATTTTACATTTTATTCCTTAGTGCAAGGTACAACAGATATTTCCAAAATTGTACTAATAACTTTGATTTAGAAAGAAACAGTAATTTAAAAATAAAAGTAGTCTTAAGCATAGAAATGTAAGAAGGATAAATCATTAACTTACCAAGTATTCTCTGCATGGATATCAGAGAATCCTAAGAATATATTTAAATATGTGTATATGTATACATATATATATGTTATATATGTGTACATATATATGATATATATGTGTGTACATATATATGATATATATGTGTGTGTTATAGATGTACATATATTTATTCACACATTGTTTTTTTCCATAATTATGCACACATAAGCATGCACATACACACACCTCACAAATACTTTCAGACCAGGTCATAATTTCAGTTTTCTACCCTGGAAACAAGGTGAAGAAAATTTCTGATCCTTAACCAACTGGCTAACACATCATTTCTACAACTCACCTGTTTTTCATCACCTCACAAAAAAAGAATTGGTTTTTCCCCTCTCCTAATAAAAATGATGACCTGGTAAGAGGCCTTTTATCCTATAAACTGTTTGCTTTTTACTCGTCATAGAAAGTGATAGCTCAGAAAACACTGTAACTTTACTGAATACCTTCCAAAGGCTTTTGGCCCGTGTGTTTTTGTCTTTGCACTGGGCTTTAAGCCTTATAGTAGCCAGTTTAAGCAATATTGGGATCCATTTGTCCCCCTACAGTATAAGAAACGTGCACACCTTTTTTAATGTTCTTCAGGCTCTGACATCACCAGGTGAGCCCTTTCGAGAAAATCACCCCCCTGAGACCCATGCTGTCTGTGACTAACTATGTTACTGGAAAGGGTTTTCTTTCCCTTACTTTTCATCAGCTGGTTTTCATGTTTAAACATATATAGGAAATGTTAGAAGGCAAATTCTAAGCCTCTGCTTCCCTTTAACATTTTAAATAGGCAAGACCTTTGCTGAACTCACAAATTTTTTAACAGTCAGTTCACTCGGAGTTTGGCATTTGACCCAAAAAAAAGTAAACTTTTCATCACTTCCCGATGTCATCCAGAGAAGGGGAACTTATTTTATATGAGCTCTGATTTTTGTTTTTCTCTACCTTTCTAACCTATTTGATTCAATTATTTATCATGTCTTTGCAAAGCCCAAGTAGTAATGACCCCCTCCCCCACATCACAGAGTACTCAGTAATCCTAGGATTTCCTGGGATTGGAGCGGTAAGTTTTGGCATTCCTTCATCCTAACCTCCTGCAGGTATTGTGCACAGTCTAGACACTTTACTTTTGGAAGGCCCCAAACTCCAGACTGCACAGAAAATAGATCTTTCAGCAAGCAGTAGATTATGAAGTGGTAAAAACCAGAATGAAAATTAATGGATAAGTCTGAGACAAAGAGACTATTCACTTGCCCTGGTATGGATAGTATTCATCACACTTGTAATCTAACTGACTGCTACTCCCCACTGCCCACCTCGCTGGGCAATTGTTCTTTTTATGTTTCTTTTTCCCATTTAGCTTTTATGGTGTGCATATTTTAAAATCTAGCTTCCAAATTTCTGATGTCCACAACTATTTCTCCCTCCACCATCCTCAAGTTTCACTTCTCCACCTGACAATATCTTTACAATAATTCAGCCTCAGTAAAATGGGCCAATGGAAAAGGATAGTTGTCATCAATTCAATACTAAGGAAGCTAATATAGATCACTAATAATCACCAAAAAGTGTTTATTTAAGCATGGAGCTATGTTAGGATTGTAGGAAGGATGCTAACCTCTAGGATCTTAACAATGAATGGTCCCACAAGAAAATATGAACACAGACTAACTAGTAAAAAAACAAAAGCTTGATTTAGCAAACATCCAATTAGGGGTATTAAAGTATAGTGGACAGAGGCAAGGCCTTGGTGTAAGGAAGACCTGGTTTTAAGTCTTGCATCTGATCATACTGGCTGTGTATATAGCAAGTCAGTTAACCTCCCAGGGTTCAAAACACCTCCCTTATAAGTTATAAGTTGCAGCTTCTCACCTGCATTCAGGTTCCTCACTGAAATGAAATCACATGTTCTGACCAAAATTTTAAAAATGTAGACATACCAAGAGGCAAATACACTAAGTGAAATATTATATGAAGGGATAGTTTAGTCTCTTTCAAATGATTGGGAAAGGCTTTCCTGATCAAGGTATTGGAAATGATGGCAAGTGAGATCTGGGGAAATTGGAAGGGGAAGGGCTTTCCTTCTGAAAAGAAAATCAGAGGTAGAATCCATCAACCAACTGCCTCTCTTTTAGCTTAGTAAGGTTGCTTGCAATTCCATGTGCTGATTTCACCCATGGCACATTATTTGATTTCTCTTTCTTTGAGAAAAAGTCTATATCTGTTCTTCATCCACATTATTTAAGCTCAAGATACTTCCACAAATATCATCGCTTCCCACAGAGTAGAATAAATTTTCCTTGACAAAGGTGATTACCAGGTATTAAAGGCTAAGCTCATAAGAAATTTGTGAATTGTTAAGCCTATTTCTTAACCAGTCAAGAGTAAATCCCTCATGTTCATACCTTTTTATGTTAATGTAGCATGCTACCACATCACTTGTGTCTACTTGCATGTCAGGAGAAAACTCCTCAGGCAATGATGTTCCCTCCAGAAACGAACAAGGGCAATTAACTTACTCTCAATATATTATGTGTATTTTTTTTTCAGGATTTTTCTAGTTTTCCTCAGGGAATTTTTATTTTCACTTTAGAAATATTTATGCATCCATTTTCTTGGGTTTGTGATAACAAGCGTTTTATTTCTCTCTTTATTAAGTGTTGAGAGTGCCTGATTATTTCAGGACACAATCTGAAGATCTGGGAGTTCATACTTCAGAAAGACAAAAGATGATGCACTATCTAAGGAATAGGCAGCCAGCAGTGTATGCAGTACAAAGCCAGTCTAACCAGCCTGATATCTTGCCAGACTGACAGCCCTTGAAAGAGGAGAGCCCCACTCTGCCTGTCTTCTACAATTGTAAGACTTGATCCCAGTAGAGGGGGGCAGTTGAACCAGTGTGTACACTGTTGGCCATTTTACCATCCAAAAGAGGCATATCTAGAGCAAATTTCTGACCATAATTTATTCTACAGACATGCTGGAATAACTAGGGTTCCTCAGAGTCCACAGATGTGTAGTCAATAGGGAGCTGTCTAGCAACATGTGATTTTACATGTCTTTCAGCTCATTCAAAAATCCAAAGGCAACACCCTGCTCTCAGGGACATCATCCAGCTAGGGGACATTTCCTGCTGGACTCTGGGTTCATAAAGCATTGCATGCCTCTCACTCAGCCTCATACTACATGGAGATTTTTCCCCCACATCTGACAAATCTAAGAGACAACTGTCTTTAATGAATTATTGATGCCAGTGTAAACCCACACAAGTCTCAATACAATTATAAAAAACTTCAACTACTAGGGGAAAATATAAAATATAGAAGTAATTTTGATATTAAAGGGTCAGCATTAGAAGTCTGATTTCTCTGGGTTATACTGATATGTTAAGCTCATTTATCAGGACACCAAAACAATGGGAAAAAGCAAAGCATATACTATAAATGAATATATTTAATTCCTATTTATGCATATGTTAAAGTGATGGCATTTTTATTTTCCAATTCTCTATACAGCTAGAACTCTGAAAATATATTTATATCATGCTTATATACTTTACTTCTCTGTCATAAATTCTCTACCCCCATCTCCTACACTTGATGGTAAAAGTGATTTACTCAGTAGTGGAATCTGTCCTAGAAGTCAAGTACAGGAGAAGGGGAAGCAGTTTGAGGAGAGAGAAATAGAAATTGGAGATGGTGTTCAGCAGACAAAGCTGGAGAATATTAAAGCAGATTTCAAAGGTGGCTGTAAGCTAAAGTGGGAAAAATAAGAAGGGATGGGGAGTCACTGATCAAATTTCATTAGTTCAATTGCAAGTGTAGTCCTAACAAAAGAAAATTTAAAAGACATGGCAGGTACACTTTGACTTGGTTAACTAATGAATTTAAGTATCTTGAAGAATGAATTCTTTTCTCACCTTCATGAGTATAGATGTGTTCTCAACTAGGTAAGAGGCATGTATTACCCCTGCTCTAGAGCCAAGCAAAGAAAAACTACTCTCCCAAAATAAACCATGCCCTCAAAAGCTGGCCAAATCTAAGGATCAATAATTTTTAGTTGTAGTTGCTGATATGGCTCAGAGATATTTCACATGTCTTTCTTCATTCAGCTGGTATAGTGAATATAAAATATAGTATACCATATTGGATTCTGTCTATGCAAGCAAATCCAACCATAGAATTGAGGGCAATAGCTGAAACTTCTATCAACTTGAAAAGTCAATGCCATTTTAAGACAGGTGTAAACATCTTGAGAAGAAAGTGTTTGCTTCAAATTATTTTACTTTTAATTTTTTTGAAAGGGAAGAGGTACATGGGGAAGGATGCTATAGTGCTTAATCTAATACTTTAACCCTCTAGAAATTACCTAGAGGCTAATACAACATTTAGCAAACATTTTTAAGGACCTATTATGTTTAATGTATTTTAATGGAATTAAACTTTTTTCTTGAATGAAGTAGATTGGTTGGCCTGGCCAGGAAAGTTGACCTAACCTCTTTGCTCAGGTCTACTTAAGTTTGTATATGCAGTCAGAGCTATTTTTTTTAATGTGCTGCCATAATCCAAAGACATAGAATTAAAAATCAAATCTCTATATTTCTCTCCTATACCCTCCTAGCCCTCTTTTTCAGGGAATTTTCCAGTCACCCATCCCTTTTTTTGTTCTTTGTGCACTCAATGGTAGAAATGAGAAAAGGATAAAAAATAGAATTATTAAAATAAGCTTCAGAAGATACTTTTCTCTTCTTGAAAGAAAGACTTTACTACTGTTAAAGCAAGTTAATTTAGTGTGTAAATTATTTGTTGAAAATACAGGACTTTTAAAAACTGTATTGACTTTTTCAAGCTGGTCCTTTACCATGTAGTTTTTGCTGTGGAGAAACATTATGCCTTCTTTTAGGGCATTAAAAGAGTTAATGCACCTCCAGAACCACAACTAAAGAGCAGCTAGTACACAGGGAGAATTTGGATCATTCCTTGATTATGTGGGCACTAGTAAGAGTAAAATTTTGACCAGACTTACTGAAAGCATTGGAAGCATATTTGTGGAAAAGCAACCTACCACAACTCAGACTGGTAGAATTGAAAATTACCTTCCAGTCCTGGCACAGAAATTTCCTCCTTCATTTTGTCTCCTGCTCTTTTCATTTCAGAAGACCAAGATTTACCTCCATTAGTCAAATAACCACCAATCTGCTTGGTACTCTTTTTTAAGAGTAGAATCCTGAAAAAAGCAAATCAATTAATTTCTTAATTCTGGATATGACCAAACTCTGGCAAGTTCTTTTTCTTCCCCTCTCCTCCTTACTCTAAATGGGAGGTGGGAAGGGCAGGAGAAACTAGCCTGGTATTTAACTAGGACAGAAATCAGAAGCACCCGTAAACCACAAGAAAGAAGGCTTATTTGATATTTTTGGCCTAGTCCAAGAGTAGATGGTCTAGAAACTTGGCCAAAGAATCAGTTCAATTTTGCTGACTGGTATAAGAGATTCTGAACACTAGGAATTCATGAGATAACTAAGTCAGCATTCAATGTTGATCTCAATTTCTAAACAAACCCCAGATACTAAAGTTGGAAAGGTTCATCAATGATGTGGTTGTTTCCAGATTGTCCAATCTATTTCTGCTCTCACTATTGCCTAGTGAAAGGTGAATTTGTCAATAGTGCTAGTTCAATTCACCAAGGAATAGCCAGACCTGCAGCAACAGATGGAGACATTGTAATAGCTTGATAGTTTTTTTACTGAAAATTCCTTTCCTGGTCATGCCTACTTTTTGAGACAGATGTCTGACAATCCATATCTAAGCTTACTTTGTCGAATAATATGTCTGAATTTAGTTTAATCCTCTATCTGAGCTACATTTTTCACCTAAGAGCACTTTTCTGTGAAAACTCTGGGGGAATAAAAATGAACGATCTAGACATTTTCTAAGCAGTACACCAATATGTGGTCTTTCCAGGAGGAAGCAAGGGTAAAATAAATTTTTATAATAATAATATTTGGGAATCTATGTTTTTTAACAAATTGGATAATAAGATAACTCCTCTCCTTGTCACCCAAAAGAGACACAGGGTTGGTCTTCATGTGGACAGAATGAATAAGTCCCTATATGTAGTGATTCTAGGATGTTGCTCCTTCTGTTAGCCACCAAGTCCAATCACCACCCACCTTAAATTCTTATTTTCTTATTCTGCACTCACTCATTTAACTGTGCCAGAAAATATGCTCATCTTCTCATGCTAAAAGAAAACAACATTCCCTGTAAGTGCAGAGAAAATTCTTAACAATCCTACGTTACAGGATATCATGAAAAACAAAATGTACTACTCAATTACAGAAAATATAATTTGCAATAATCAGTGGGGGATGAAAGAGAATACCAAAAGTACCATGGGAAAATATTTGCATCGACTATCTCTAATAAAAGTCTGTTATTCAAAATTTAAAGGAATTGACATAAATATGTAATAGCAAGGAACATTTCCCCAATACAAGTTATCTACGGATTTGAAATTTCCAAAGGAATTTCAAACTATAATCATCTAAAATGTGCCCCCAAATATAAATAAGAAGAAAATAAAAACTGGAAAATCTCCCCTTGAAAGTTCACTACCAAGGTAAGTGAACTTATCCACAGCATTCAAAACTTCTCCATTTGTTGTAACTGATCATTCCACATATAGATGGTGTGGTGATGACTGATGGAGCCACTGTATTTTCTTGGTGTTAATTATTAGGCCAAAATTGGCACAGGCAGCATCGATCCACACTTGGTTGCATCTCAGCTTCAGAGGATGCATTGAATACACAATGATCTGCAAACAGAAAATCATTGTAGGCTGAAAAGTTTGAAGAACTTGCCATCAGGATGGTAGTTGACCTTGATGCCATATTCATCCTCATTGAAAACATTTGACACCATGGCTGGAAACATCATGCTAAAAAGCTTGGGAACAAGCACATAGCCCTGTTTCACTCCACTGGTGACTGGGAGGGCAGAGGAGCATTGTCCAGCATCCAAAACGCAGGCAAACATGCCATCATCAAGTTGACATACAATATTGAAGAACTTCTCTGGGCAACCAACTTTTGACATAATTTTCCATAAGACCTCATAACCAACAGTGTCAAAGGCCTTGGTCAGATCTACAAATGTTGTGGACAGACCTCTGTTCTGCTCCTGGCATTTCTCTTGCAGTTATCGGGCAGCAAACACCATATCAACTGTTCCTTGGCCATTACTGAAGCCATACTGGCTCTCTTGGATATGACCATCTTCCATGTGAAAGATCAGCCTATAAGAAAGATTCTAGCAATAATTTTGCCAGTAATGTCTAAGAGAGAGATCCCCTTGTGATTGTTGCAGGACAATCTATTCTCTTGACCCTTATAGAGCAAACCATGGAGGCATCCTTGAACTCATGGTGGATAGCCTACTCTTGCCATATAACCTGGAAAATTTCAGTCAGCTTTTATATGAACAATGATCCCCCTCCTTGTAAATCTCAGCTGGAATAGAATCAGCACGAGGTGCTTTTCCACATGAAAGGAGCCTAATGGCACTCAAACTTCTTCTTCAGTTGGAAGTTTAGCTAAGGAGGGATTGACTTCAACCTGAGGTAAATAGCCAATGGCCTGAGCATTGATTGATGATGGTCTGTTGAGAAAATTATGGAAGTGTACAGCCCATCTCTCTAGGATCATGTCCTTATCACTAATCAATGTGGCTCCATCAGCACTGAGTAGTGGTGATGCACCATAGGGGTTTTTGGTCCATAAATAGCTTTCAGGGAATCATAAAAGCTCTTTGGATTGTTACTAGCGGCATAAAACTGAATTTCATCTGCCTTCTTACTGAGCTAGGAATCATGCATCTCTCTAAGCTTTGCTTGTACTTTGCTTTTGGTGGAATTAAATGCTGCCTTCTTAGAGGTAGATGAACTATCCTACTGGTAAATCCTGTGGAGTTTTATTTTTCATTTAGCAGCTTCTGAATTTCCCAATCATTTTCATGAAACCATTCTTGATGTTTGCAAGTGTTGTGACCCAGATGACCAAATGCAGTGTTGTACACCAAATCTCTGAAAGCTGCCTACTCCTTTTCTGCTCCCTTGTTGCCAACTGTGTGTTGATTCAACTTTCCTCCAAGTCAACAACAAGCTGTTCACCCTCAGAGAACAGCTCTTATTTGTTGACATTAATTCTGTGGTTAATCATTTTGCCTTGGGCGTTGCGCTTTTGATGAACGCAAATATTTAGCTTGAAAAGGATAAGTCTATGATCAGTCCAGCACTCTGCACCACACATTGCCTTTGTTACTCTCACATCTTGTCTATCTCTTCTCCATACAATCACATAGTCTATTGGATGCCAATGTTTGCTGCGAGGGTGCATCCATGAAGTTTTATTGCATTTGGATAAACAGAAAACAGTGTTGGTGGTGAGAAGGTCATGCAATTCACAAGTCTTTAACAGTAAATCACCATTTCAGTTGCTGTTTCCAACTCTATTCCTCCCTAGGACTCCTTGCCAAGTCTAGTAGTCTGAGCCTACGCTAGCATTAAAATCAGCCAGAATTATAAATTTGTCCTCACATTAACGATGGCACATTAACGATAAGGTTCTCTAGGTCTTCATAAAACTTTTCTTTCACTTCATCAGGGTTTGTCATGGTGGGAGCATAGGCACTGATGATGGTGTCCTGGCATTTTCCTCTTAGTGGCAATCGCATTGCCATGAGCCTATCATTCACTCATTTTAGCAGGCATACCAGCTTGCTGATTAGATTAGTTTTGATTGCAAATCCACACCAGTTTCACAGCACTCCCCTTCACTGCACCTACTCCAGAAAGAGGTGTATCCAGCTCCAATTTCAGTAAACTGGCCTTCATATGCCAACCTTATTTCACTCAGGGCTGCTATTTGGATGTGACACTTGTTGAGTTCTCTTGCAACAAGAGCAGTTCTTCTTTCACGTCTACTGGATTTTGTGTTGTCTATTAACGTGTGCACATTCCATATGCCAATGGTGACTGGAATCACTTTTGCAGATGTTTTTGTACATTTTGTATATTTTTTGGTGTTTTGACCACAGAGTGGGATTACCCACCTGCCACAGTAGTCAGGCCAAGGTTGGGTAAGCAAAAAATGTTTAGGGCACCTTTTCTAGCCCCCTTCCTCACACCAGGAGGTGAGCAGCACAATTCTTAAATGGCTGCTAAGGCACCCAGGGGCCTGCTGAGTTCCACTGCTGCTTCCAGTGAGAAACGACCCTATGGCCTGGGTCACCTGTGTGCTCCCAGTTTATCCACACCTGCTCCTTTATCATTTGCCTGTCTACAGGACTTTGAGGCATAATAGTGAAATGGTATGGGTGATGTCTTTTGATTTGTACATGAATTGCATTTAAGTGAGGCAGGGTTGCACTAAGTCATCTGCTTCACTCTCTCCTCCAAAGTCAACATAGTCCAATGACAAGACAGAGTCAAGATGGCTGATGATGGCCCAGGATGCAGTGGATGACCTTGGTGTCTTTGGTGTCTAACCAAGCTCTTAGCATTCCACATTGTCTGCTTCATCTGCCTTCAAGGCTATTGGGACAAATTGTTCTCATGTGCCAATTACACCAGAGGAAGACTTCACATATTTGAGGTAGTCACCCCCCTAATTTGCCAATGGGTGTGAGAATGCTTGGTTACCCTCACCTGGTTTGTTCCATCTGCCAAAATGGTTTGCCAGGGTGTGGCCACTGAGCATGCTGCAGCTTCTTGGAGCCACAGGTGAGAGCTAGCTGGAACAGGTTGACACCAAATACAGCAATGTAAACAAAAAATCTGTAAAAGTAAGCTAAACTTTAAAAACTGAAAAGTCAGTGAAAATCTTAAAGATGGTATCCTGGAACATACTTCCTTCCTCATAGCAGAGAGACAGGGAGGGGAAGAGAAAGAGAAAGAGGAGAAGGATAACAAAAAGGAGGAGAAAAAGGAGGAGGAGGAAGAGGAAGAGGAGGTGGTGGTTAATAGAAAAATTCTGAGTTCAGAAGGTAGATCTATTTGCAACTCAAAATGCTCTACTTTCTTGTACAATTGGGCTGGGAAGAAAGCTACAAAGGACCTCATGCCTGAAAAAAACTGATTAATAACACCTATGATCTTCACTTCAGAGAGATGTTGCCATCTGCACATTTATTGGATTAGAGAGCTGATAAAAGATATTTGTAGCATTTGCTACAGAGGAAAGGTTTACTAATCACAGAACCTCTGGTAGAAGATTAATTGTATGTAGATATGATGCTACAATTTCAGTTATATGCAATATAACTAAGTCACAGAAGATGCTGAAAGAGCATAACAAAGGAGATAGAAAGATCTATATCCTTTTCTCTATAGAGAAAAGGCTCATTAACTACAACACCCAGTCTACCACAGTAAATGGAAGAGGTGGATAAAAGAAATAATGAATGGGGCGGAGCCAAGGTGGCAGAGTAGAAAGGCTCATATACTCTAGCTCGTCCCACACAGTCCATCAAATATCTGTAAAAAAATGACTCTAAACAAATTCTAGAGCAGTAGAAGTCATAATACAACAGAGTGAAAGAGGTTTCCAGCCAAATGTATCCCGGAAGACTGACAGGAAAGGTCTATTGCATGGGATGTGGAGCAGAACTCCGCTCATGGAGGCCAGCCCAGCCTTAACCACTTGGCACTGGTAGGGACAGGACCAGAACAGACCTCGGGGACAGAAACCCAAGCAGTAGCAGACATTCTAAGATTCCTCAACCCACAAATGCCAAAGACAGTGTCAAAGGTCAGAGACAAAGCATTTTCATCTGGGTGAGAAGGGAAGCAGGGTTTTCCCCTATCCCCGGCCCCAGGTGCCAGTAGTGGTGGCAGGAGCAGCAGCGGCATTGGCAGCAGCAGCAGTATCCATTTTTGGAGCCCTTGGCCTAAAGTCCCTGGAAAAATTGAGCTGCTGATCTGAATCTCAGGCCCTAATGGCAGCCTGGGAGTGAGGAAGAATGCTGGCTGGAAAGGGAAATCTATTTGCAGATCCTAGGCAGAGAAGCTTTGGTGGCTCCCAGACCAGAGCACAGGGCAGGAAAGGAGTGACTTCTCTCCCTTGATTGTGCCATCGTGGAGGAACTGAGAACTTACAGGTCCCCAGAGTATATCCCTCCCTTGACAAAGGAGTCAAAGGTAAAGTAACTGGTTAGGAAAATGCCCCCAAAAGGGGCAGGGGAAGGCAAGAGAAGTTTAGTTTCTTGGTGAATATGTATTTTCTTGATTCTTTCAGATGAGGAAGAACAATATTTATCATCAGAGCCCTCTAAAATAAATATACAATGGCCTCAGGCCATGGAAGAGCTGAAAAAGGATTTTGAAAATCAAATAAGAGAAGTGGAGGAAAAACTGGGAAGAGAAATGACAGCAATGCAAAAAATATCATGAAAAGCTCGTTTGCTAAGGGAGACCCAAAGAATGCTGAAGAAAGTAACACCTTTAAAAATAGGCTAACTCAATTGGACAAAGAGGGCCAAAAAGCCAATGAGGAGAAGAATGCTTTAAAAAGCAGATTTAACCAAAAAGAAAAGGAGGTTCAAAAGCTCATTGAAAAAAATAGTTTTTTTTAAAAATTATAATGGCACAGATGGAAGCTAATGACTTTATGAGAAACCAAGAAATTACAAAACAAAACCAAAAGAATGAAAAAAAGTGGAAGATAATGTGAAATATCTCATTGGAAAAACAACTGACCTGGAAAACAGATCCAGGAGAGACAACTTAAAAATTATGGGACTACCTGAAAGCTATGATCAGAAAAAGAGCCTAGACATCATCCTTCATGAAATTATCAAGGAAAACTGCCCTGATATTCTAGAACCAGAGGGCAAAATAAGTATTCAAGGAATCCACTGATCACCGCCTGAAAGAGATCCAAAAAGAGAAACTCCTAGGAACATTGTGGCCAAATTCCAGAGTTCCCAGGTCAAGGAGAATATATTTTTTTTTGTCAATTATTTTTTTTAAATGTTCTACAATAACTTCCTTAAGATTAAGATTTTATCCCCCCCACACCTTCACCCCACTACTCCCCTCCCTATGACAGCATACAATTCTGTATAGGTTCTACATATACTTTCCTACTGAGCACATTTTCACTATAGTCATGCTATGTAGTCGCACTAAAATAAAAGAAAGAAATCATATAACAAATCAAAACATAATAGGCTAAAACGCACACAAACACACACACACACACACACACACACAAACATTCTCTGCTACATTCTGTGAATGACTTCCACATTTCTTTCTCTGAGTGTGGAAGGCATTTTGCCTTAGAAAATCGTCATTGGGATTTTTTTTCATCTTTTTGTTCATCATTTCTTATGGCATAATAGTACTCCATTACATTCATATACCATAATTTATTAAGCCATTCCCCAATTGATGGGCATCTCCTTGCTTTCCAGTTCTTGGTTATCACAAAGAGTGCTGCTATAAATATTTTTGTACATGTGGGTCTCTTTCCCATTTTTATAATCTCTTGGGGATACAGTCTTAGTAGCGATATTGCTGAGTCAAAGGGTATGTACATTTTTGTAGCCCTTTGGGCATAGTTCCAAACCGTTCTCCAGAATGGTTGGATGATCTCATAGCTCCACCAACAATGAATTAGTGTACCAACTTTCCCACATCCTCTCCAGCATTGATCATTTTCTTGTTCTGACATGTTTGAAAATCTTATAGGTGTGATGTGGTACCTCAGAGTTGTTTTGATTTGCATCTCTCAAGGAGAAAATATTGCAAGCAGCTAGAAAAAAACAATTCTAGTATTGTGGAAATACAATCAGGATAACACAAGATCTAGCAGCTTCTACATTAAGGGATTGAAGGGTGTGGAATAGGATATTCCAGAAGTCAAAGGAACTAGGTCTAAAACCAAGAATCACCTACCCAGCAAAACTGAGTATAATATTTCAGGGGAAAAAC
>CM053771.1:239205237-239297852 GCA_028658325.1 Potorous gilbertii
AACGATTTTCTTCAGTGAGCTTTTGAACCAACTTTTCCATTTGGCTAATTCTGCTTTTGAAAGCATTCTTCTCCTCATTGGCTTTTTGAACCTCTTTTGCCAATTGAGTTAGCCTATTTTTCATGGTGTTATTTTCTTCAGCATTTTTTGGGGTCTCCTTTAGCAAGGTATTGATCTGTTTTTCATGTTTTACTTGCATCTCTCTCATTTCTCTTCCCAGTTTTTTCTCCACCTGTCTAACTTGATTTTCAAAATCCTTTTTGAGTTCTTCTATGGCCTGAGCGCATTGGATATCTCTTTCAGATATTTGGGATACAGAGGCCTTGACTTCTATGTCTTTCCCTGATGGTAAGCATTGTGCCTCCTCATCAGAAAGGAAAGGAGGAAACTTCTGTCACCAAGAAAGTAACCTTCTGTGGTCTTACTTTTTTCCCTTTTCTGGGCATTTTCCCAGTCAGTTACTAGACTTCTGAGATTCCTCACCACACCCTCCAGATCCACCCAGCTAGTACTTGGGGTCTGAGGTTCAAAGGCAACTTCCCAGCCTTAAGGCTTTCAGTGGGGCCAGGGCTGCTATTCAATGTGAACTTAAGTTCTAGTGCTCAGGTGGGGGTAGGACCACCTCCCAGGCTCAGTTCCCTCAGGGGGTTTACTTGGAGACCTTCAACAACGGACCTGAGGTCCTACCTGCTCTGGGAGCCCTTGTTAGCTGCTGCCTCCTGAGGGGGCCCGAGTTATGGAGACACCCTGCTCCGCTCTTGGCCAACCAAACTGGCCCTCTCACTGATCTTTGCACCCATGGGTGGAGGGAACCACGTGGCCTCTGGAGATTCTGTCCCAAAGCCTGCCTGGATCTGCTCCTCCCAGAGCCACGTGGCCAGGGTAGGGCTGGGCTCCACTCCTGTCCAGTACGCAATGGACCCCTGGTGTCGGTCCACTCTGGGGTTCCATGGCTTCCTCTGTTCCAGAACTTGTCGGGAGTTCCTCCTTATAGGTATTTTATAGGCTGTGGGTTCAGAAGCTAGTATGTGTGTCTTTCTACTCCACCATCTTGGCTCTTCCTGATTAACTTTTTAAAAGGGATATATACTTGAAAGATATAGCAAGAACAAATGACCAAACCTTTCCTCTCCCCAACACCTTGGGGACATACCTAGCACAGTTTTTATACTGCATTCATCCTGCCAAGTTCACATCCAAATGTGGCACTATTTCTGGATGAATCCTTGTCTCAGCCACTACTGGACAGGGTTCCAAAGTTCACTTCCAAAGGTCAATCTTTACTCCTTGGCTATGACTTTAAATCCAGATGTTGAGAGTCCCAAATTCCAGAAACTTGCTCTCCTAAAATGTTTTAACTCATACTTTTAGAGTCTAAACCACATCTCCTAAAATGAACATGTTGACCTAAGAGGGGGGAAGATGCAAAATTTCTGTTAGGGCCTTCTCGACCATTAGGAACGTTAAACCAAGAAAGAGTAGCTGAAAAGAAATTCAAACAGATTGTTTTATACATGCACATAGAAAACTCCAGGACCAATGGGTAGAAACTAATGAATTTTCCAAAACTGGATTGGGATGGTTCTTAAAAGAGGACAATGTCTGTGAAGAGGGTAAATCACCACTGGCCAGGGATGCTGTAGAAGCAATTGTTACACTGGTTGTGAAGTTGAACAAGACAACCTCTACAGTTTCTTCTGACTTGAAGAATTTAAAATTCAATTGGTTATTAAGTGTGCCATCTTGGGTTAATCACTTGTCTATGGTCTGGGAAAGAGGTATCAAATTGGTCACCTGTGGACCTGCAAGTGGCCCATAAAAATCCTGAATGAGTGAGGCCTGAACTAGATTAAAATGTATTTGAAAAATATTTTACAAAATAAATAAAATTATAGTACAACATAGATAACGTTAATTTGTGGTTTTTAAGTCAATATTCGATATGCAAGGATCTGTTTCTATTTGAATCAGACACCACTGGTCTAGGAAATTGCTAAAAGAACACAGGAAAATAGGAAATCTTAAAATATTGGTTCAATTTGCAACCATTTGTTGACATATAAGACAAGGGTTCATGAAAGTATGGGACCTGCTACTCAGTACAAATTAAAATATTATCTGGTGAGTTGAATGAATATAATATTTTGATATCACATCCAACTATTTTTCCAGTATACCAATTTGATTTTAGTTGTTGTATTCATTACTTTACCTGCCAATATGTACTGTTTCCTATCTATATAGCCCTATCAGCTGTAGGAGCTAATCAATCAGTAAACATTTATTAAGCATGTACTATGCAAAGGCACTGACAAAGAATGAATCAATCCTTCCCCTAAAGGGTTTATATTCAGGAAATGTTGTTCTTGAATAACTCATTGTCAGAAATCCTGGAAGGATCGTATTATAGGACTATGTTAAACCAAATATAGAATATGTCTTGGAGATTACTGGAGTACTACTGTGTACTGCTATGTGGCACAGTGAGTAGAGTGCCAGGCCTGGAATCAGGAAGACTATTTTCCTGAGTTCAAATCTAACCTCGGACTGTTACTAGTTGTGTGACTCTAGGCAGGTCACTTAACCTTATTTGCCCTAGCTTCCTCATCTATAAAAAGAGCTGGAGAAGGAAATGGCCAACGACTCAAGTATCTTTGCCAAGAAAACCCCAAATGTGGTCATGAAGAGTCAGACTGAACGATAACCTCAAAAGCACTAAGATAGTAGAAGTATATAGGAAACACGGAGAGAGAGGACAAGACTAACTTAAAACAGTTAAAGAATAATAAAACGCAGTATGTGATTTCATGCTAAAGCACTTGATCCAGATTATAAATGCTACAGGAATTCAGAAAAGAGAAAGATCAAAGTGGGCTGGAGTGACTGGACTTGGCTTCATGGAGGACATATAGAAATTTGCCAATTGAAACAGTCATACATTTTCCCATAGCAAAAGTTTCATGATAACAATATTTTTAAAGATAGTTCTTTTAGGTCTTAATAGAGTTATGGGAGGATATTATCACTTAATTCTTCCTTTTTCTTTCTTTTTTTCTTTTAAGCTTTGCCACATTCATATGTTGTTCTGCTTCCCATACGACTTGCTGTAGTGACATTAGGCAGGCCTGCAGTAGCCCCAGAGGAGCTGTCCTGTGTTAGAGCCTTCAGAAGGAATGGTGTTCGTGGCACCAAAGTGACACTCCCCCATGTGTCCCCTACACCCCCATACCCCCCTCAGCAGCAGATGAAATATTTCAAAGGGGACATCTGCCACCACCACTGAGCTTTTATGGCATACCCACACATGTAGACTCACTAAAGTGGGCATGACAGCTGAAAAAAATTAAAAGTGTGTGTGTTTTTAAAAACAACTTATGGTTGGAAATTAAGAAATGACTTTAAATAAGAAGGTTTTTTTGGAGCTTTTTTTTTAAGACCCCACACTTGCAAAATCTTTTAGGTCATGTGTTTGCTTTCTGAAACATTTGGCAAGTAGTAAGTGCCATGGGAATATATCCACTCCATCTGGAACCAGCAGATTCCTCCTGGTTCCACTGTACCTGAATTACCACCAGCCCCCATGCTCACAAATGTTTTTGTTTTCTTCTGTCAATAAATTTTGGAAGCTGCAATTAAATGGAGAAGCTTCTCAGAAACAAGTTCTTCCTTCCTTATACTTACACTGGACTCAAGAGAAAATCTTGAAAGATTTAAAGGCATCCCTTGCCATTTAGCAATTTATTATATAGCAAATACTAACCTAGAACTTGCTTGGTATGGAAACCTTGCACACAGTCTTTGCCTTTATCAAAAAGACCATAATGAGATCATCGTCATGCCCCACCCACTGTTTCCAGTGAGAAACTTTCTAAAGGGATTTAATTTTATTTAAATAATAAGAAGATAAGGGTCATGTTGTCCTAACTTTTAAGTTCCTTTGAAAAATTGAACCCAAATTGAAGCTGGAAAAATTAGGGTTATAGTCTAAGCCATTCCTTGTCAGAACAAGTTTGTTACTTAACGATATCTTTTATAGACTCTCACTTATGCCTAGATAAGTTTTGGTGATGACTAAAGCCTTCCATAGAAGTCCCCTTTCCTCCCTCTAACTTTCCGTTTTACGTGGGATGGCATGTAAGAAGTATTAGATTGAAAAATCTCACGAGAACAACAGCTCTCGTTTGATATTTGGTTCTTCCTTCTGTAATTCTGGCAAGAAATACTGTGGGAATAAGCTTTTCTGTAGAAGTGCCAAGTAGCAGTTATTTAAATATTTCATTACCTCACAAAAAATCAATCCAGTTCCTATAAAGCAATTGGATAGGGAGTAAGAGGTTTTCTGACCTGTCCCAGGTCTGAGTCCCTGCTTTTCCATTAGAGTTATGTTGGTAAATTTAAAGATCTGACTTTCTTTCTCTCTCTCTCTCTTTCTTTCCTTCCTTCTTTCCTTCTTCTTCCTTTTTCTTTTGGTATTCTGGAACTTTTCAAGCTATTATGAAATTATTTCAAATATTGGCAACAGGCTTTGCAATAATCAAATTTTTTCATGTTCTCACTGGCATTCACCTATTTCCTACTACTTGAATTCCTGAAATAGCCCTGTTTAGCCAGTGTTGTACCAAAATGACTTTGTATGAGACAAATTAATTTCTTGGTTTAAGTAAATGATTTTCTCAAAATTGAAAATTTTATTTTGCTCAATTATCTTCCTTGTGGAAGATTTTGAATTTGACAATATGGACCTTCTGAATTATGAGATTTTAGGTTCATGATTCATTGTCACTAAGAATTTGTTATTCCTGAAGTCATAGTGTAGGTTTCCTTGGACTGTATTCATTGCAAATATAGAAGCTGATCTAAATCTATTGTGGGAAACAAATAGCTTGAGTTTTTGTTTTTTTTTAAGGCGATTTCCTACCCATCATTTATCCCCTAAGAAAACAAGATATGCCATAAAATCTCCATTAAATGAGGAGGCCAATTGAATATCTTGGTACAGGTATGACTCATGCAGCATTATATGGAACCATAAGTACCTGCCTTCAGTGTTTTTACTGGCCAAAAGTGACAAAAATATTTCATCATAAGGCAAAGAAAGTAATTAATAAATAATCTAAAAAGAAAATTCAAATAATAGGATAACCCTAGAGCCTCATTATAATCTGAGCTGTTTTTTTACAGCATTTGGTATAATGCTTCAAGATTCAAGTTGGACTGAAGTCAAGGGTGTTTATTATTGAACTACAAGAAGATTCTTTTTTGTGTGTGTACTGTGTCACCTATTGTATAGGCTTATGAGATAGCTCTAAAAATTGTACTGTATTAGAGTTTTATAGTATGCTTTAATAATACCCAGAATTGACCAGGAATTGATTAGGAAGAGATCATTCTTAAAGTGGGATCACCACACTTACCTTGGCTAAGTTGGATAGTCCCAGGTCATTGTCCAGGTATTATGAATCAGACTTTTACCACCCCCACATTCCCTTTATTAAAAATACTAGGACTTTTCCATTCAGCCTGATGTGTTTCAGCCCTGTGCAAATGGAAGACTGATTATACCATCAAGAGAAGTGGGAGAATTGAGAGGACAGATAGGTTTCCAGAAACAAAATTAGCATAATTTAGCACATGTTGAATTTCATATAGCAAGGGGGTAACCAAACAGAGATTAATGGGACTGTACAGTGTTTTCAATAATCCCCAAACTAGTCTTTGTGAACCTGCCCCCTGTGTGAATAAATTTCCTCATTGTAAAACAAAGAGGTTGAAATCAATGGCTCAAAAATCCTTTCTAGTTGTAAGAAGGGCTGAAGCCCATCTCCTTAATATCAGGATTCCTTCAGTGATCATATATGGCTGTGCATCATAAAAAATAGCATCTCAGAAAAATTAAAATTAGACATGACCCAAAGAATTATGGAAACTTATGTGTAAGAAACAAGCAAGGTACAGTCTATGACCAACAAGGATTTACTTGTAAGCAATGGCATAACAGATGTCATTAAGGATGTTCATCTACATGTGTACCACTCCCATAATCTCTAGCCTATCAAATTTTATTTTTTATTTCTTTTTTCTATAGTCTTTCCTTTGACAGTTACATTCATTCTACTGTCTTAGATAATTATTCCTCTGCAGATAACTGTCAAAGAGCATATTTAGTTCCAATGTCTCTTCAGAAATCAAGCTTGACTTTCACAGCTTTCTCTTGAGAAGATTCATTTGGTCCCTCTTCGGTATGTGAAATTCAATATGTGCTAATTATACTATTTTCTTCCTCATGAAAACTTATCTCTCCTCTCAACTCTGCTACTTCTTTTGATAGTATCATCATATTCCCAGTTGAACAGATTTTAAACTTTGAAGTGGGGTGTCAGATAACAGGCTAAATGGGAAAGTTCTAGTATCTCAGATAGAGGCTTCTGGGGATGATATGAATCTAGTTCATAATGTGAAGGTAATGACCTGAGATTATATAAAGCTCTGCTAAGGTGAGCATAGTGATCCCACTATGTCTGCTATCTTTGGGATATATTGAACATCAAAGCATTGTATCCCCATCATCATAGGAAATAATACCATTCATACACTTATCTTGAATCCATTTTTTATGCATTGATGCCCATAAGGTTTTAATTTCTACAATGTGCCAATTCTGGTAAGGGTTGATCATGTGTATTTTACTACATCTCCCTCAAATTGTACCAATTTAGTTCTTGGCATAACTCCTAAGTCTCTGTAGGTGTAGGTGGTGCCATGTCTGTGCACAGCAGGACTGCACTGGTCTGCATTGGCCATTTTGTTTGTATACTCCCTTTAGAGGGTCCATATTTGATCTTTGGGCAGCTAGGTAGTACAGCTAGATACAGATAGAGTTTTGGGCCTGTAGTGAAAGAAGACTCATCTTTGGGAGTTCAAATTGACCTTAGACACTTATTAAGCATGTGAACCTGGGTGAGTCACTTCCTGTTTTCCTCAGTTTTTTCAACTGTAAAATGAGTTGGAAAAAGAAATGGCAAACCACTCCAGTATTATCTCTACCCCTCAAAAAACAACAGGGTTGTGAAGAGCAGGACATGAGTGAAAATGACTAAAAAGCAACAAAAATTTGATCGTTGCATTTCTTTGCACAGACTTTGCTATGTTCTTACTGATAAGTATATAAACTCTGTTTTTTGTTCCTTTAGTGATCCAATATGGATCTTTATTTTGAGATTTGTCAAACTTTTAATTAGTCATAATCCTGCTGGAATGCTGCTTTGGCATACAATGTGGCCTATAAATGCTGGCAAAATGTGTTTTTAATCGTTAAATATGTATTAAGTGCTTAGTAAGTGCCAATGACTATGTTAAACTCTGAAGATGTAAAAGTGAAACAGCCCCTAGCTTCAAAGATCTTACATTCAATTAAGGAAGGCAGCATGTGTATAAATATACATATACATATACATAATGCATACACACATACATACATATATATATATATATATATATATATATATACATACATAAATACATGCATGTATATATGTGTATCCGTCTATCTCTCTATAGCCAATAAACATTTATTAAATACCTTTGCTATGTCAGGCAGTGTTTTGCAAATGATAGAATTAGTAAAAAGAAATAGTTGCTACCATTAAGTAACTTAAAATCTAAAGGAGATAACACACAATAGGAGATAAGGGGTGGAGCTAAGATGATTGAGCAATAGCATAGACTTGCTAGCTCTCTCTCCACAAACCCAGTCAAATTACCTGTAAAAAATGAATTTAAACAAATTCTGGAGCTGCAGAATCCACAGAACAATGGAGTGAAGCAAATCTCCAGTCCAGGTCCAGTCCAAAGTCACTGGCAAATGCCTTGCTGGAAGCAAAACACAGTCCAGTGTGGGTCATGCTGGCACAGACAGGACCTCAGTAGGCAGTGGGGAGACTCAATCTTCGGCAACCATGGAGGTTTCCAGACTTCATTACCCCAAAACACTGAGGACAAATTGAAAGGTCAGTGGAAAAAACCTGTGGGACCTGGGTAAGAGAGAAGAGAAGTTGGTCCCCAGCCCCAGGTGGCAGAGGAGGAGCCAGCAGCAGCAATGGCGGGGACAGTGGCAGGACAGCTCTATGCCCACAGATTGTGAGTGGATTGAATGACTGACACTATGCCACCCAACCCCACTGGAAGCAGAGAACTACCTTGACAAAGAGCTCAAAAGTCAAGTAAATAGCTGGGAAAATGAGCAAAAACTGGAAAAAGAATCAGACTCTAGTACCTTACTTTGGTAACAAGGAAGATCAAAGTATACAGACAGAAGACAACAAAGCCAAAGCTATAAATAACCTTCAAAATTTCCGAGAAAATTTTAATTGGTCTTGGGCCATGAACAAGCTCAAAAAGGATTTTGAAAATCGAGTAAAAGAAGTAGAGGAAAAATTGGGAAGAGAAATGAGAGTGATGCAAGAAAATAATGAAAGACAAGTCAACTGCTTGCTACAGGAAATCCCCAAAATGCTGAAGAAAATAACACTTTAAAAAACAGACTAACCCAAATGGCAAAAGAGATCCAAAAAGTCAGTGAGGAAAAGAATGCCCTAAAAAGCAGAATTGGCCAGATGGAAAAGCTCACTGAAGAAAATAAATCCTTAAAGATTAGAATGGAGCAGATGGAAACTAATGACTTTATGAAAAATCAAGAAATTATAGCTCAAAGCCAAGTGAATGAAAAAATAGCACACAATGTGAAATATCTAATTGGAAAAATAACTGACCTCGAAAATACTTCCAAGAGAGAAAATACAAAAATTATTAGATTACCTGAAAGCCATGATCATAAAAAAGCCTAGACATCATCTTTCAAGAAATTATAAAGGATATTTTATATATCCCTGCCCTGATATTCTAGAACCAGAGGGTTAAAGAGACATTGAAAGAATCCACCAATTGCCTCCAAAAGGAGAACTTCTAGGAGTACTGTGGCCAAATTCCAGAGCTCCTAGGTCAAGGAGAAAATATTGGAAGCAGCCAAACAGAAACAATTCAAAAATTTTGGATATAAAATCAGGATAAAACAAGATCTAGCAGCTTCTACATTGAGGGATCACAGAGCTTGAAGTATGATATTCCAGAGGTCAAAGGAATTACAATTACAACAAAGAATCATCTACCCAGCAAAACTGAGTATAAAACCTCAGGGGGAAAAAATAGTTAATTAATGAAACAAAAGACTTTCAAGCATTCTTGTTGAAAAGACTTCTAAACTCAAGAATCAGGAGAAAAATGAAAAGGTAAACAGGAAAGAGAAATCACAAGCTACTTAATAAAGATGCATTCCTACATGGAAAGATCATATTTGTAACTCTTGAAACTTTCCTCAATATTAGGATAGTTGGAGGAATTATATACCATATAAACAAAGGGAACAAGGTGAATTGAATAGGTGAATTGAATATATAAAAAATAAAATTCAGGGGTTAGAGTAGAATACATTGGGAGGAGAAAGGGAGAAATAGAATAGAGTATATTATCTCTTACATAAAAGAGGCAAAACAAAGTTTTTTTAATGGAGGGGAAGAGTGGGAGATGAGAGGGAAGGAGTGAACCTTACTCTCATCACATTTGGCTTAAGGAGGTAATAATATAAACACTCAATTTGGTATGAAAATATATCTTATACTACAAGGAAAGTAGTGGATAAGGGAATAAGCAAGTGGTTGGGGGGATAATAGAAGGGAGAACAAATGGAAGGAGAGAGTAATTATAAGTAAATACCTTTGAAGAGGGATAGAGTCAAAAGAGAGAATAGAATAAATGGAGGCAGGATAGGATGGAGAGAAATATAGTTAGTCTTTCACAATATGATTGTTACAGAAGTGTTTTGCATTACTAAACATGTATAATCTATATTGAATTGTTTGCCATCTCAGTGGGGATGGGTGGGGAGGAAGGGAGTGTAGTTGAAATTTAAAGTTTTAAAAACAAATATAAAAATTGTTTTTACAGGCAACTGGGAAATAAGATATGCAGGCAAAAGTATATAGAAATGTATCTTGCTCTACAAGAAAATAAAGGAGATGGGGATAAAATAAAGGAGGGGTTTGATAGAAGGGAGGGCAGATTGGGGGAATTAGTAATCAGAATGCAAACTGTCTTGGCATGAGGGGAATGGAGAGATGGTGAGAAAATTTGGAACTCAAAATCTTGAGTATCTGTTGAAAACTAAAAGCAAATATTTCTTTTAAAAAAGGAAACAGGAAAGCAGAAGTGGGACTAGACACCAAGGACACTCATACAGGGGCATCTTGATTGTGGAGTTGAAACTAGGCACAATAGCAAATGAGAAAAGGACTGGGTCTAGATTCTTCCCTCTACAGAGGAAGGCATTGGGTGGAGGTTGACATGCTGCCTTCCAGCCCTCCAGTCAGATGGGAGAGGAGGATAAGGTGATGGTGACAATCAAGGCTTGAGTTAGCATTATTCTGGTGAGTTTAGAAATGATGAGCTTGTCCTGGGAGGACCTTCTTGTTCCATGGAGTTGAAACTAGGTAAGGCAGCAGGTGCAAAGTGGAATATACAAGTAAGTATAAACAATATAAATATAAGGTAATTTAATGAGTTGGAGGCACTAGGAGTTGAAATAGATGAAAAAAGATGGAAAATGAAAGGTTGATAGACTGTGAGCTCCTTGAGAGGCAGAACACTCTCTCTCTCTCTCTCTCTCTCTCTCTCTCTCTCTCTCTCAATATCTAATAAATTTATTTTCAACTTATAGTATTCACTTTCACAAGATTTTGATTATCAAATTTTTTCCCCATCTCTCCCCTCCCCCCACCTCAAAACAGTGTACACCCCAACCCCAACCACCCCTTTCCCCAGTCTACCCTTTCTTCTATCACTCTCTCTCTCTCCCATTTCCTTCCTCTTTCTTTTCCTGTAGGGCAAGATGCATAGCTATACCCCATTGACAGTACAACTTATTTCCCAGTTCCATGCACAAAGAATTTTTAACATTAATTTTTAATGTTCTGAGTTCCACATTCTCTCCCTTCCTCTCTTCCAACCTACCATCATTGAGAGAGCAAGCAAATTGATATAGGTCATACATATGTACCATGAAAAACACTTCCATAACAGTCATGTTGTGAAAGACTAATTACATGTCTCTCTATCCTGTTCTGCCCTCCATTTATTACATTCTCTCCCTTGAACTGTCCCCTTTACCCTAGTGTTTGCTTCTAATTAGCCTTTCCCCTAATCTACCATCTCTTCTATTATTCTATTCCCTCTCCTCTCCCTTTCTCCTTGCCTTCCAGCAGGGTAAGATAGATTTCCATGCCCAAATGAATGTGGGTTATTCCCTCCTTAAGCCAAATTTGATGAGAGTAAGTCTAATTTATTTTTTCTCACCTCCCCCCTCTTCTCCTCCATTGTAAAAGCTCTTTCTTGACTCTTATGTGAGATTATTTACTATATTCTACCTCTCCCTTTCTCTTTGTCCCAATACATTCCTCTCAACACTTAAATATATTTCCCTTCATATTCAGCTCACCTTGTGCACTCTCTCTCTCTCTTTATCTCTCTCTCTCTCTCTCTCTCTCTCTCTCTCTCTCTCTCTATATATATATATATATATATATATACACACACACACACACATTTATGCATATACACATGTATATATGTATATACACCTATGTATATACATATATCATGTATATACACCTATGTATACATATATATATATATCTAGAGAGATATACCCATACAAGATAATATAAATACACACATATATATGAATGTGCATACATCATATACATGTACCTATAAATACATACATGGATACATATGCATATAGATATGTACATTCATTCCAACTACCCTAATGCTGAGAAAGATCTCATGAGTTACACATATCATCTTTCCATGTTGGGATGTAAACAGTTCAACTTTAATGGATCCCTTATGTCTTTTCTTTCCTGTTTACCTGTTCATGTTTCTCTTGATTCTTGTATTTGAAAGTCAAATTTTCTATTCAGCTTTGATCTTTTCTTTTTTTAAAAAAATATTTATTTATTTCTAGTTTTCAACATTCATTTCCACAAAATTTTGAGTTCCAAATTTTCTCCCTATCTCTCCCCTCCCCCCACCCCATAACACCTTGCATTCTGATTACTCCTTCCCTCAATATGCCCTCCCTTCTATCACATTCTTTCCTTCCCTTATCCCCATCTTCTCCCTTTTTTTGTAGGGCAAGATTGATTTCTATACCCCATTACCTGTATTTCTTATTTCCCAGTTGTATGCAAAAACAATTATCAACATTCATTCCTAAAACTGAGTTTCAACTTGTCTCCCTTCCTCCCTCTCCACTCATCACCACTGAAAAGTCAAGCAATTCAATATAGGCTATATATGAGTAGTTTTGCAAAAGACTTTCATAATAATCATGTTGTGTAAGACTAACTATATTTCCCTCCATCCTATCCTGAGCCCCATTTATTCTATTCTCTCTTTTGACTTTGTCTCTCCACAAAAGTGTTTACTTTTACTTACTCTCTTCTCCCATTTGCTTTCCTTTCTATCATCCCACCCACCCCACTTGTCCCCTTCTCCCCTACTTTCCTGTAGTGTGAGATAAGTTTGCATACAAAATTGTGTGAGCATGTTATTCCCTCCTTAAAGCAAATGTGAAGAGAGTAAGTTTCACTTTTTTCCTCTCATCTCCTCCCTTTTCACCCCCATTGAAAAATCTTTTTCTTGCCTCTTTTATGAGAGATAATTTGCCCCATTTCATTTCTCCCTTTCTCCTCCCAATATATTCCTCTCTCACCCCTTAATTTTATTTTGTAAATATCATCCCTTCCTATTCAGCTCGCCTTGTACCCTGTGTCCATATGTATATTTCCTCCAACTACCCAAATACTGAGGAAAGTCTCAAGAGTTACAAATATTATCTGTCCATGTAGGAATGTAAACAGTTCAACTTTCGTAAGTCTTTTATGATTTCCCTTTCCTGTTTATGTTTTCATGCTTCACTTGATTCTTGTGTTTGAAAGTCAAATTTTCTATTAAGCTCTGGTCTTTTCATCAAGAATGCCTGAAAGTCCTATATTTCATTGAATGACCATTTTTCTGGGTTGGTGATTCTTGTTTTTAATCCTAGCTCCTTTGACATCTGGAATATCATTCCAAGCCTTGCAATCACTTAATGTAGAAGCTGCTAGATCTTGTGTTATCCTGATTGTATTTCCATAATACTCAAATTGTTTCTTTTTGATGCTTGCAATATTTTCTTCTTGACCTGTGAACTTTGGAATTTGGCTGCAATATTACTAGTTTTTCTTTTTGGATCTCTTTTAGGAGGTGATCAGTAGTTTCTTTCAATATTTTACCCTTTCGTTCTAGAATATCAGGGCAGTTTTCCTTGATAATTTCATGAAAGATGATTTCTAGGCTCCTTTTTTTTTATCATGACTTTCATGTAGTCCCATAATTTTTAAATTGTCTCTCCTGGATCTGTTTTTCAGGTCTGTTGTTTTTCCCATCAGATACTTCACATTGTCTGCTATTTTTTTCATTCCTATGCTTTTGTTTTATAATTTCTTGATTTTTTTCATAAAATCGTTAGCTTCCATCGCTTCCATTATAATCTTTAAGTAATTATTTTCTTCAGTGAGCTTTTGGATGTCTTTTTTTCTATCTGGTTCAACCTGCCTTTTAAGGCATTTTTCTCCTCATTGGTTTTGTACCTCTTCTGTCATTTGAGTTAGTCTATTTTTAAAGGCATTATTTTCCTCAGAATTTTTTTAGGTCTTTTTTAGCAAGTTGTTGGCTTGTTTTTCATTATTTTCTGCCATTGCTGTCATTTCTCTTCCTGATTTTTCCTCTACTTAACTTACTTGATTTTCAAAATCATTTTTGAGTTCTTCCATGGCCTGAGACCATTTCATATTTTTCTTGGAGACTTTGGATGTTGAAACACTAACCTTGCTGTCTTCCTCAGGTTGTGTTCTTTGATATTCCTCATCATAAGAAAATATCTTTTCATCAAGAAAGTGACTTTCTATGGCTTTATTTTTCCCATTTGTTGTCACTTTCCAAATCAATTACCTGACTTTTGAGCTCTTTGTTAAGTGGAGGGTGTACTGCTGCAAGTTTCAGGGGTTTTGTCCAACTATTTTCAGAGATATCTCTAGAGATTTGTAAATTCTCATGTCCTCCAAATTGTTAGGATCAAAGGACAGGTGTTTACTCCTCTCCTGCCCTGCACTCTTGTCTATGAGCAACGATGAGCACTCTTTTTTGCCCTGGAAATATGAATAGGATTTCTTTTACACAGCTACCACCAACTCTGTCACACCAGTACTCCTATCCCTAGGATCACAATCCAGGGCTCTGGCCTGGACCAGCTGCTTGATCCCCCCATAGTCTCTAGGCTAAAAGCTCCAGTAGCATCTGCTGCAGCAGTGGTTGACATTGTCCTAGGACTACAGCTCAGACGGGCTGGGCCAGGACCACTTTCCTCTCTCATGATGGTGAGAGAGCTTTCCTACTGATCTTTAAAATTGTCTTTGGAGGTTGTGGGTTGAAAAGTCTGGAAACTGGCTGCAACTGCCAGTGATTAAGTGCCCTAAGGCCTGCTCCAGTCCCATCTGTGTCTGTGTGGCCCATGTTGTGCTGTGCTTTGCTGTGAGCTCAATGCAATAGACCCTTCCTTTAGGCCTTGTAGATTGTGTTGGCCTGGAAATCTGTTTCCCTCTGTCATTTTTTAGTTCAGCAGCTATGTGGAGAGAGACATTAGTGGAGTAGACTAATTAGGAAGCCATTTCAGTACTGCAAAAGAAAGACACCATATATTTGAGCTAGGATATGAGCACAGGCAAGGTTACAAATTTGAGAGTTTTTGTGGAGGTAGAAATGACAAAATTTGATGGATGACTAAACGTATGAGATGAGGTACAGAATAAAGTGTTGAGGAAAATGTTGATGTAGCAAGTCTTATTGAATAGGAGGGAAATTGTACCTTTGACCACTATAGGGAAATTTAGAACAAGGGTAGTTTACAGGGAGAACAATGATAGCTAATTTTGTTTGGTACATGTTGTGTTTGAAAGGCATATGGGTCGTCTGATTCTGAATGTCATGTGTGACTGAAGCTCAGGAGAGAAACTAAAACTGGCTATTTGGGTATGAGGATCATCTACATATATCAAGATGGTAATTGAACCCATGTGTGCTAATGAGTTTATTAAGTATAAAAGTTTATATAGAGAAGAGAGTAAGATCCAGAACAGAGCTTTGGTGTATACCCTTTATGACAGGTGATAATTCAACAAAGGAGACTGAGAACCAGCCAAAGAGATGGCAGACTAACCAAGAGATGGCAGATTGACCAAGAGGAAGCAGTATCATGGAATCCAGAAAGGATGGAGTGCAGTCATAAGGAGAGTGCTGTCAATGTCAGTTCTTGCAGAGAGGTCAAAAAGAATGAATAGGGACAAGGAAAGTATCTGGACTTCTGTTATCATTTGTATAAAGTGTTCTCAAGAGAGGACAACCTCTCTACCAATATAGGTCAGCACTTTCTCAGCAACATAATATTTTTTTGAGAGTTCCATAGACCATTAAGAAGGTAACTGATTTGCCCAATGTTGTGCAGCTAGTATGTATCAGAGGCTGAGCTTCAAGCTACTTCTTTCTGGCTTCTGAGCCAGGTTGAGCGAAAGTCATGAGATTTGGTCATTAGATTATTGGTGACTTTGGAGATAGTACTTTTAATTAAATGATAAGATTGGAAGGCAAAAGGCAAAAGACTTAAGGATAAGAGGAGAGAAATGGGAGGCAATGTGTATAGATAGTTTTTTGTTTTGTTTTGCTCTAGAAATGGAGAAGACATATTGGTTGATACATTGAGGGTAGGATAAAGTCTACTGCGTTTTCTAAGGGTGAGAGAGGCTTGTGCATATTTGTGAGCAGTACAGAAGAAACTAATACATAAGGGAGAGTATGAAGATTCTGAATAGACCATGGGTGGGGTACCTGTGGCCTCAGAGGCCACATGTAGCTCTCCAGATCTTCAAGTGTGACCCTGTGACTGAATCTATTCACGAATCCACACTTGAGTACCTAGAGGGCCACATGTGGCCTCAAGACCTCAGGTTCCCAATCCTGGACTAGACCATTTCAAATATATATGAGGAATATTGCAAGAAAACCAAATGCTACAGATATTTTTAAACCTTTATCTATTTCTTCTATTTGTAATGTTCGGTGAGAGATCATTGGAAAGTAAGAGAGCAACCTCTCAAATGGAGCTTTTACCTTTGTGGTGCCTTCCAAAATAACAAGGACATTTTATATCATCTTTAGTTGAGTCCATAGTCACTCAAAGTGGGAAGTGTCTCAATCCAGTTGCTTCGTGGGCCTCTTTGTAAGGTCCCTGTTCCCTGTAGAATTCATAACCCCTATATCCCTCTCTTAGAACAGATTTGACTTTTTATTTCTGTTGAAGGTTTCATTGTCTATTATATTGATCAGACTTGTAAACTTATGGCAAATCTGAACTCTTCCTTACTTCCATCCCTTTACTCCCATTTTCAGTGAGTTGCTAAAGCTTGTTGATTATTCTTTCACAACACACCCCTCACATTCCTCCTTTTCTTTCTACTCATGTGACTACAAGGCTTGGTCAGGTCTTCTTTGCCTTTTGATTAAATTACTCTAATAAATTTCCAACTGGTCTCCCTTTTTCAAGTCTCCTCTCATATAAATGTGTCAGATTAATCTTCCTTGAAGCATTGAGTCTAACCCTTCCCTTCCCCTCAGCTTTTGCTCTTTCCATTCAAATACCTTCAGTGTTTACCTATTGCTTCTAGAATAAAATGTACACATTTTGGCCTGGCATTTAAAGCCCTACACAATATGGCTCCTATTTGCCTTTTCCAGACTTATTTCATACTATTTCCCTTCATAGATTCTGCCTTCCTACTGTCCTTTTAATTGGACACTATCTCCTGCCCACATGTATTTGTACAGTCCATGTAGCGTCTTCCCCTATTTTACCCTTGGAATCTTAGTCTTCCTTCAGCTTAGGTATCAATTCATTTGTTAAATCTTTCTCTGTTGCCCCAAATGTTGATACTGTGTTGGTTCTCAATTTATCTTTTATTTTGCTTTTTTGTTTGGTGCACATATTATAAATCACCCTCCACCCTACCAAGATGCCAACTCACTGAAGGCAGGGCCTATGTTACTTTTGTCTTTCTGTCCCCAACATCTATCTAGCTCAAGGCCTTGCACTGAATAGACATTAGCTGTTTGTGGAAGTGAACATATTGAATTGTTTTATTTTTCTTCTCTGCCCATATGTAATGAGTTTCCCAGTCTTGTAGATTCTATCTCCAAAATATCTCTCCAATCCATCCCTGTCTCTCAACTTACACCACCTGCAGAATTTCATTATCTGGACAACTGAAGTGGCCTCTTAACTCCCTGTCATTAATCTCTCCCTTTTTTTGATCCATCTTTCCCAGAGTTAGGAAATAATATTCATGATGCATAGGTCTGAATATATCATTCCCAGGCTTATGTATAGTCAATAGCTCCCTAGTGTGACCATAAGAGAACATATAATTTCCTTATCCTGTATTTAATGTTCTCCACAATTGTCACTAATCTACTTTTTCGGTCTTATTTTACAGCACTGCTATCTGAGACTGAGAATAACTTTTGAGTCCCAGCTGTGGCATTCATTAGGTACAAAACCATGATCAAGTGACCACTAGCTAAGCTTCACTTTCCTCATTTATATAATGGGAATGATCATATTTAATAAATTCATAGGATGCTGTGCAAAAACCCCAGCAAATATTATGGTCTTGCAATGACTACAATAATATAAATGATCAATCACTAAAAGAGTATTAAAATATGAATACTGGAAATATCAATAAACTTCCCAGAAAAGATATGAAAGTATCTCTTCCCTCACAACAGAAAGTGGGGGACTACTAGAATTTGACTTTTTAACACTGGAAAGAATTGAGTAGGCTACTAAGGGGGAAAAGCATCATACAATGCACAAATAACGTTTTCACATGTATATTTACATTTTACATGGGCATACTATATATACAGATGTACATATATCTTCCTCCAAATTATAGTGCTGTATAAATATGTTATGATTACAGTGATATTGTTCTATCCCTTGGAAATGGTTTCATGAAGAATGAGCTCATTTGAGACATTCTCCTTCAAATTGCATTGTTAAAAATTAATTTTTTGAAATTTTATTGGTACCTTTCCTTTTCATATCACATTCATCTCTAGCTATCTTCCCCTCCTATGATACATACAGATGTGTGTTAAGGGAATTTGAAGACCTTCCCTGTCCCTTAATATGCCCATGTGACTTGCTTTTAGCTTTGGATTCCACAGCTTGTCACATGAAGGTGGGAGGAGCTTGCCGAATAGGTGGGCAGGAAGGGTGGAGCAGGAAGAAAGAATAAGGTGGAAGTGAGAGAGAGACAGTGGGCAGCACAGAACAGCTGGTTGAGCTGGCTAGCTGAGCATCTGGGTGAGAGAGGGGAATTTTGCCTAAGCGAGTTTGTTTGTGGGGAGGCCTGGTGAAGGGAAGGCTTGGTGAGGATGGTAATCCTCCCTCTATTGGTAATGCATACAGACTTCCTTGTTACCATGATGGAATTGGCTTTCTGGTATGTGAATAAATATTTTGGTTTTCTGCTTTGAGGAAGAGAGTTTATATTTTGCAAATTTACCCTGGAAATACACCTGCATATCCACAGTGGCTAATGCATTAGCACTACACACACTCATACACACACACACACACACACACACACACACTTACACACCCCACAACAGTGAGTCTTTCCTTGAAACAAAGAAAAGTAGTTAAAGAAAAACAACCATCCTAGGACCCTTGCACAACAATGCACATAGTGTTCTACATTCATAGTCCCTCATCTCCCCGAAAAAATAAGGAAGTGCATTTCCTAATGTCTTTTTCAGGGCCAATGTTGGCCATTACTCTTATAAAACATTCAGCTTTGTTTTAGCATTCTTTTCATTTACTTGCCTATATATAATGTGACATGTAACTATTGGTCATTATCTCTTGGTCTGGGGTGGCCTGGGTGAGCCACAATAAACATTCTGTCTTGTAGACTCTAATTATATGACTTTTCCAGGCACTGGATAGATGAGCCCAAACAGTCAAAAGGTTATTTTGTGTAGACAGAGTTGACTTCTTTTGAACATTGTTATGATTTCAAGAATAAGAAAAATTTTTAAAAATTATTAATTAAGTGCTATGAACAGAACACTGGAGTAGGTAGACCCCGGGGAAGCTGAAAAGATACATGTGACACAATCCTTAACATCACAGATCTTATAATTATGTAGTGGGCACAGGGAAGATGGACAAATGACTATAATGCAAAGGAAAACATGAAAAGTGTTCAAGGGAAATGAAATAGGATGTTATACGAGGTCCGAAGAATGACTGTGTGCTAGTAACTGGGAAACAAATTTTAAAAACAAGGAAATTTCTCCTCTCAAGAAACTTGCTTTTTACTGGCTAATAGAAGAGAAGAATATGAAAAAAGCTAGGATGGAATAAACAGAAAATAAAATTAAGGTGAAAATGAAATTTAAAACAGAGATCTGAGAAAATAATAAATAGGGATGATATGCAATATAAATTAGAAGAAAAAAATATAATCTTACAATTATAGTGCTCTGTTTTCAAATTCTCAAAAGATAATCTAATATCCTAGATTAATTCATTGCCTTATATGGAGGGGAATTCCTTTGGATTACTACTTTTTTCCCTTTCTTCTATCACTCCAATTTATTATCGGTTGTCTCTGGTTGTAGTTGAAAAGCACACGTGTACACACTTCATACTATAAAATACTCACCAGAAACCTGAATGAAATTTCATCTTCTCCTGATCTCAACAATCTAGAATAATGGCAGTAGTTCAATAAAATGTCATTTAGTAGGATAATTACGAAGTCATACATTTGTATCTAGAAAAAAAATCACCTGTATAAGAAAAAGTTGAAGAGGATGTGCCTAGACACTTAGGTTGTATGAAAAAGAAGCAAAAAGTTTTCATTGTGAGCTAAGACAGGACAGCCCACACTCCCAATGTAATCGTAGGTAGTATTAGAAGATACATGGTGTCCATAACGAGGGAGGATTTGTTCCTCTTCTTTGTCTCTACCTGATTATATGACACCTGGATTATTCTGCTTAGTTCTGTGTGCCATAGTTTAGGAAAGATATTGACAAACTACATGGTGTCCAACCTATGGCAACCAAAATGGTAGAGGGACTCTTATTAAATAATGACGTAAAAAGGGTTTAAGGCCATAAGAATGTTTGGCTTGATAAGAGAGGACTTGTGTGAGGCAGGTAGGGAAAGAGGTCTCTCATATGACAGAAGGATTATTGTTTTGTAAAGAAACAGAAAGCAGAACTATGAAAAATGGATGGAAGCTAGAGACATTTTTTTTCTTCTTGATATGAAGAAAAATGTCTAACAAAGTTGTCTCAGAGAGGAATGGACGCTCTTAGTAGGCAGTGAGTTCCCAATCACTGTAATTCTTCCAGGAGAGGATAGCTGATCATTAGTTGGTGGAATTTTGATTGTAGAAGAGATTTTAGATCACATATGGGTTGTTGATCTCCAAGGTTCTCTTCCAGTACCAAGATAACACGATTCTTTATGATTATGTAGATTACGCCAAATGAAATCTCCCCAAGAACCAGATTTAAGCAAACATCCAATAATATGTTTCTAAGAAAATTCTTTCTTTAGCCATGATGAATAGACCTTTAAAGCATGAATCATAATATGTAAGAGAAGAAATTAATCTCTTATAGTAAGAAAAAGGGAAAGGTTTTTGAGGATTATTTTAAATCTAATTTGAAAACAGGTCATTTTAAAGCCACTAGTTTATTGCATTATCACTATACAGTGGGTACTAATGACTGATTTCTGAGCTGTTGTTTGCCAAGATGACTAAGTTGTCATTTTTAATTAGCTTTATGTTCTTCTTAAAGGCTAATTGCTTTACTTTTTATCAAGATTACTTGATTGTTAATGACAAGGGTGCCATGGTTACATATTTTTATAGAATTCCCAAACCTATTCAATTGTATGATATTCCATTCCCTCTGGATTTTCTGTACCATAAAGTCGTGTTTTAATAATGCTTAGGAAAATACATATTTACTAATAGCATTAGTAAAATAAAATGCCTCCTTTTTATTTATTTTTATTTTTTGGCAAGGGGACCATTGCTAACATATTTAGCAAAAATATAAACAAACATTTGTGGTTTTATTCTGGCTTTCAAAAAATACTTACATGTACTCTCTCCATTTCATCATAAGTGTTTTAATCTTCTGGACAAATGCACTAGAGTAACTACATAAATACACCATGCTTTGTTTACAAACTCGACACTAGTGACCCACCATCAGTAGGGCATGTGCTTTCAATGGTTTTCCCAGCAGTAAGGCCAAATTATGCTAAGCCATTCACACTCTCTTACCATTTGTGATTAACAGTGTGAATTTTTTTTAGAGGATTGAGTGAGGTTAGGAATTCAGTCTGTGCCTATGGAGCAACATTATTTTCCCCTGTGTAAAGCTAAATGGCCCATATGTCATTGTTGATGTTCATTCATTTCAGGAGAGTTCAACTCTATATGATCCCCATTTGCAATTTTCTTGGCAAAGATACTTGAGTGGTTTGCCATTTCCTTTGCCAGTTCATTTTACAGATGTGGAAACAGAACTAAACAGAGTTAAGTGACTTACCCAGGGTCATAAAGCTACTGTGGGAGGCTGAATTTGAACTCAGACCTTCCTTATTCCAGGTCTGGCACTTTATCCAATGAACCGCTCACCTACGTAGCCCATATGTTACCTGAGCCATATTAGCAGCATGAGCTATTCATTTTACCTAGTCCAGACTTGATTCAATTTAATGTGTCTTTTCAAATTGCTTATTATACACAAAGAACTGTGATAGGTGATATGATAAAAAAAAGAGTAAAATGAGCCCCTACCTTCCAGGAGATTACATTCTATTGAAAGGAAGGGAAACTAAACTTATTTAAATTATGTCATATCCTGGTTTTATATGACTTTTATTAGTATGCATCTGTACTGGCTTTAAGAATTTTCCAAGAAAAATTTAAAGGGTTCCAGGTTAAAAAAAAGTTATTTTCCATCTTTTAGCAAAAACTAAAGCCTGGTCATGGTTAGATCATCAGAAACTTCACCCTTGAACCAGTTGTTCATCTCATTCCCTCTTACAGATGTGATCCAGGAAAAAGCCTTATCAAACATTTTGACATTTTTAGTAAATACAGAATTATCCATGCAGAATCTTCACATGCTCCCCATTCTGCACCAAATAAATAGAAACCAGATGGATGGTAACCAAAATACTGTCATGAAGCTGTCCTGAAAAAGTCAAGACTCATTGATTTGTCAGTATCTGCAATTCTTGCTGCCCTTGGTTCTGTTGTTACTTTGACTTCTGTTGCAGGGAGAAATCCTCTTCTTTACCATCTTCTCTGGTCAATTATACAAGAAAGCTTTCAGTCTATAAAATAATCACAACCATCTTTTTGTAAAGCTAAATGAATGAAATAGTTACTGCAACTAATAAAAATAAATTAATCCTTTATACTATTTAACAATCCCTACTCCCTTTTATAGGAATTTCAAAATGATCAATTCTTTCATTGTATAAGAACTCAAACTCATAGAATATCAGTTGGAAGTGACCACAGTGGCTACCAAATTAAACTTATACATGAAAAAAAATCCCCTTATCCATTATACCTCATAAGTGATCCTTGGAAGACCTCCTTAATTAACTTTTGTACAGTGTTATTTATTAGGAATTTTTCCCTTTCTATCAAGCTTGAGAATGCTTTAATGTGAATTCCAACCATTGCTCCTAGTTCTTCCCCCAGAAAACGTAAAAGGAGATTTATCCCACTTTGCAGGATGAGTCTTTCAAAGTCTTGAAGACTGATATTAGATCCATTTTGTCTACATGTCACCAGGATGAACATCCCCAGTTCTTTTAGCAGATTCTCACCTCACATGGCATTTTTGTGAGACACCTAATCTGCTTGGCCTCTACTGGGAAACTTCCAGTTGTTGTTTAGTCATTCAACTGTGTCTGACTATTTGCTACCCCACAGACTATAGCACACCAGATCTGTCCTCTACTATCTCTAAAAATATGTCCAATGTCATATTTGTTGTTTCCATGATACTCTCTATCCATCTCATCCTCTGCCATTCCTTTTTATTCGCCTTCAAGTTTTCCCAACATCAGGGTCTTTTCCAATGAGTCCCATCTTCTCATTATGTGGCCAGGGTATTTACACTTCAGTTTCAGTATTTGACCTTCCAGTGAATAGCCTGAATTAGTTTCTTTCCATTTTGATTGATTTGATCTCCTTGCTGTCCAAGGGACTCTGAAAAATCTTCTCCAGCACAATTTGAAAGCATTGATTTTGCGGTTCTCAGCTTTCCTTATAGTACAATTCTTGCTAATAGATTGCTAATAGAAAAACTATAACTTTGACTTTATGAACCTTGGATGGCAAGATGATGTCTCTGCCTTTTAGCATGCTTTCCAGATTTGCCTTAGCTTTCCTTCCAAGGAGTAAGCTTCCTTTAAAGTCCATATAGTGAAAATGTAGTACCTAGAACCAAACTCTGCTCAAGATGTGGGAAGAGTCCAGTGGGGTGATCACTTCCTTAGTCCTGGATGCTGTACATCACAACATGGGCTAAAATTACCTTAGCTATTTTGGTTGCCACTTCACACTGATGAGCTTTTACTAAAACATTCTTCCGGAATATTTTTCTCCATACTCCATGAACTCTTAGCAAAAATCTAATGAAATTAAACCTAATTCAGGTAGGAGGGAATAAGTTGTTACCCTAGAAGAGTGAGTCCTTCTCAAACCAGTAAGGCACTTCTATAATAGAGGCTGTAGAAATGTGAAGACAAAGATTGCAAAGAGCCTGAAGGTTTAGAAACAGTATTTTGATAGATAAAGGAGACTGTTCTTTCTTCTCTGTGTCTGTGAATCTGACAGTTGGTTCATGTTGTTGTTGTTTTAAAAATAAACAATTAAAATGGGATGGGGATAGAGTGAAGTCTTCTAAGTCAACTGGGAAAAAAGACTATAGCATTTATCAGCAGGAGGGCTTGGTATTGATAATAGTACAATAATTTAGGATTCGTGATCATAGCTAGCATTTACATAATACTTGAAGGTTTGTAAAGTGCTTCACATATGATATCCCTTTGATCCTCACAAAAGCCCTGGTATCGTTGTCCTTATTTTATAAATGAAGGAACTGAGGCTGAGAGAGTTTGTGACTTGTCCAGGATAACACAGCTAGTAAAGGATTATAAGACATAGCATTTATATAATGCTTTAATATTGTAAAGCACTTTACAAATGCTTTCTTATGTTATACTCACATCGACCCTGGGATGTTGGTACTAGTACTATCTTAACTTTACAGATGAGTAATCTAAAACAGAGTGGCTAAATTTCTTGCCCAGAATCACACAGCTTCTAAGTGTCTGAGACTAGACCTGAATTTAAGACTTGCTGACTGTGTTTAGAACCTGTCAACTTAGCCTTCTCTAGCTCCCTAATTAAAATTTGGGTCTTTCTGTGTCCTCTCTCTCTTTACTGTTGTTAGCTAATACTTCCTATGGATCCATTGGTGCTTAGTAACAATGCTCTAGGCAGACTATTAACTTGGAGGAGGTTATCAGGGCTTAGCTCCAGGGCACCAGAGTATAGAGGGAGGTGTCAGTGTTGTGTAGAAGAAGCTACCCTTCTCCAGCAATATAAAAACCAACCAACCTCCCACCCCCCTCAGTTAAGCGAAGACTTTCCCCCCAACCCCAAGTCCCAGTTAGGTTTCCCCTTGGATCTCAATTGGTCTGTTTTGCCCTGTCTCTGGGTCAGCAGGTCTCTGTGCTCAAAGGGACACTTGCCTCCTGGGGTCTCTGCCTCTCCTGACCTGAAAGTGGATTTGAAAGCAAGTTTCATGCTCTTTGCCCCAGGTTCACCAATGTCAGTTGGGACTCAGGCAGTGAGTACCGTAATTTTACTGCTGATTTTCTCAGCATCCCAAGATAGAGCTCATTCTGATTCTTTGTTCTTCCACTTCCTGTTTCAATAAAAATAGTGTCATGACCTCTTATTCTACAAATAGGAAGTGTGATAATCAATTATCAGATACTTATCTACAGGCTAGTTGAGTAGGTGGAGGGCAAGAGTACACCTCTAAAAAGAAGAAAAGGAAAGACAGGAAAAAAAAAGAGAATGCATCAAATGTATCTGAGGAAACACAGGTGTCTAGAACAGAGGTGCTGACTGCCAAAATAGATCTTCTGAAATTCTCAACTGAGTCAAAATTCCTAGCATCTTTCACAGATAGGTTTGCACTGCTCCCTAATATTGTCTTTGGTTAGGTCAAGTAGTCCCAAGCTTGATAAGCTGAATCTCACTGAAATGGAAATAACCATTGCTCTTTGGCATGCAAAATTTCTCTTAAACCTTATATAAATAAATGATTTCTCATTCTCTTGTGATAACATATACTTTTGCAGAACTCCACATTAAAGAAATGTGGAGTTTTATTAATTGCTTGAATGTTGATTGTTCAAATCACATGTTAATTGGTAATATCTGTGTGCAGCAGTTTTGTTTTTTTTTTAACATGTTAGATTACATTTAACTTGCCTTGTTCCTAGGATATCTGAAGTTAAGCATTTGGAGATTTTTTGTTATAATTTGTCTAATTGACTTTTTGTAGATTTATAGACTGAGGCAGCATGGCATTGTGGATCAGATCCAGGATTTATAGTAAAGAAGACCTGTGTTAAAATTCTGCTCCAGGCACAGAATAGCTGTAACTGGGCATCTCACCTAAACTTTATAAGCTTCAGTTTTCTCATTTGTGAAATTACTATAACCACACAACTTGCAGGGCTACAAAAGGAATCAGATGAGGCAATATGTCTAAACTATTTTTAAAATATTATATACACTTTATATAATATATATTACATGTATGTATGTATATATATACATATACATATATGTATATGTATATACACATGCTATATATCTATTTTATAAACACACACGTATATATCCACACACACTTCTATAGATTATTGGTAGGGGAGTGAAATGAATGTTTTTTATAGTAAAATTTTCATAGTAAAATTTCTCAGAGAGCTTTTCCTGAAGTAGTCATTTAAATGATAAGGATCTCTGGATAATACTTTTGGGGTTAGATAATAGTGAGCATGAGTCATAAACATGCCACTTCAATCTAAGAATGAGTAACTATAACCGGCTCTTTGGCAGATCTTCCCATTTTTATGGGGTGTCCCACCCCCGCTTCAACAGCACACACCTCCAGTGCTCAAACTGGCCAGTTTTCATAGCAAAATCACCATTTTTAGGAAGAAGAATACCTAAATCCCACAAGTAAAAGACAATGGCAGCTATTACTTTTCCTGTGCAACCCAAGAAAAAGTAGAACTATGTGAGAACTGAGTATAGCCTGTAATTTGGTAGCCATACAGCAGTATCCGGGCTGCAACTCAGCATGTAAAAATACAACCTCAGGTAGATGTTCCTGGATCCTCCAGCTTTGAAGGACTAGAAGTTTATTTGTTCCTCTGTACTTGGGTGTAATGAATTCTTGCTTGTCTATTTTTTTCACTGAATGTAAACTAACGTACCTGGAAAAAGTTGGGAATTACATTTTTTGACTCCCCTACAAGGATCTGTGCTCTCCTATTCACTGCTCCCACTTTACTTGTGCCTTACTTAGTCACTCTATCATCTGCCCAGTTGTCCTCACATAGCACAAGCATATTTTTTTAAAAATGCATTTTAGGATTGAATGGATTCAGGCAGTCATTTGTCTCATTACTCAAGGAACAGGGTTAGCTCACTAATTGAGCAACTGCAGTTTCTACTTTCCATGACTAGCTCTGACTCACAGTCTGGCCTCAGGAAGGGGCATTTCCTTCATCTTCAATCTCTGGAACTGTAAAATGGGAGAGATGGCCATGTTACTTATTAATATTACTGAAATGGTCTGACACTGTTGGATGAACTATGAAAGTCCTTCAGTTCTCAAACTTTCCCCAATAGAAGAAGTTTGAAATGTTGTTGTTCAGTAACGACTGACTCTTTGGGGCCCCTTCTTGGCAAAGACACTGCAGTGGTTTGCCATATTTTCTCCAGCTATTTTACCAATGTGGAAACTGAAGCAAACAGGGTTAAGTGACTTGTCTAGTCACATAGCCAGGAAGTATCTGAAACTGGATTTGAACTCAGGTTCTCCTGACCCCAGCTATACCACCTAACTGTCCCAGTACAATAGGTAGACTCCTAAATATACATATATATACACACATACATGTACATATACACATGAATATATACACATATGTGCAATGTATACACACATGTGTATATATGTATATATCCATTCATATATACATATACATAAAGACTTACATACATACACACATATATTAACAGTGATTTGAAGTTGATGAGGCTTCTAGGGGTTAGAAGGTGTTTCCTTACCTTCAATTCATTTACTATTTGTTCAGCAACATGCATATCAATCTTAAAGAAAAATTTCTTTGATATCCATTATTTTCTTTTAAGAACAGAATAAAATGAAAGGCAATAGTACACTCTGTTATGCTGAGAATTTTTTAATGCTTCATGTGAAAGAATATGAAAATATTGTGAGATAAGTATTGAGGTGTATACATATTGATGAAAGAGATAAAGCTTTTAGAGACTCACTGTTAGGGGCTGGGGAATACTTGGTAGTAAGGAAGTGTGGTGCTTTTATTAATTTTTCATCTTTCTATTAAAATCCTACTTCCTTTCTCTCTTCTGGAACAGTGTTAGGGCAAAGTATACAAAGAATACATTCCAGACCTGTTTCTTTTCCTTTTTGTGTGCTTTTACATACCTATTGTTTAAGCTGCTTGTGAGATGAGAAAGATGGGGTTTGAGAAAATCTACTTTATGGGGCCTTGCACAGGAATGAGTGACGGATAGAGCATGGAAACAGCTTTAAAAATCATTTTCTTTACTCATTTTAGGCCATGAGGGTACTCTCTACAACTCTCTGGCTACCAAAATGAAGAGAGGTGCACAGACACACAGAAACACACACACACACACACACACACACACCATACATCGCGCACATATATTCACATACACACATACATACACCTAAGGTCTATCATTGATTTGAAGTGATTGATGACTAGTCTTGTCTGATTGGGTTGAATTGTTAAAGCCATCCATCATTCCAAACCAATGCTATGCTCCACAGTCCAGTATACAGTCATAGAGGGTGAGAGGGTTACTGTTTTTTTTTTCTTTCTTTTTTTTTTGCTAGAGAGGTTGACACTTTGCCTCAGATTACCAAACTTTAGAAAGAGAAAGCTTTCTAAATATGCATAAATATTTAATCTAATCTAATCTAAATGTGCATAAATATGCACATTGAATTAAAGTGCCAAGAAAAGTTCACCAAGAATTTTGTATTAGAATAAAAACAATAATAGTAGACTCCAGGTTAGCTAGACATTTATTGTTCTAAAAGAAATTCCATATGGGAAGCCTCAGGTGACAGTGTTTCTGAAAAACACATCACAGAGCCCTCATCTCAAAGCTTCTTTTCTTTTCCCTGTGTGGATTAGACTTCCACACAACTTACCACCAGTTTTCTGAGGGAGTTAAGCCACTTAGTTTTGATTCTCATCCCTTAGATCTGAGGAATCTTTGTAAGTCAGTAAGTATAAACTCACCTATCCCACCATGTTTATCCAGCCTTCCACTAGGTAAGATTATTCACATTCCCTCTAGCTTTTCGTATGGACCATCCTGGCATCTGCGCTGCTGTTGCCACACTTATCCTTCTACCCCTGCCTCTGCTTTGCTCTGGGCAGACAAATCAAATGAATAACTAAAAGCGGGTATTGAAGTTGATTGCTTTATGGATTAACTCATCATCTTTGTGATTGGCTAGATCAAAACTCCCTTCCTTGGCAAAAAAAAAAAATACCCTCTACCTGTCTTCTTCTCCCCAGCTCACTGAGGGCAAGGTCACTTTAGAATTTATATGCCCAGAACTTAGTATCACGCCTAGCACATATACTTAATACATGGTTGTTTTCTTTATTCATCATCAAGTTCAATCATTAGGAATAATGACAAAAGTGATATGTTTATAATTCTTAAAAATTATCAGATCACTTCCAATCATCACATTGGTCAATGCTGTTATTATCTTTCATTGACAGACAAGAACCCTAGGACTCAGAAGAATCAAATGACTTTCCCAGGGTCACACAGCTAGGTACTCTCAGAACTGGCCTCCAGACACAGGTTTTCTCAACTTCAGATCCAGAGCTATTCACCAAAGTTGCCTGTATAAAAGTAAAGTTCATGGATGGACCTGCCCTAAACGTCTTCTGTGTGATGGAGAAAATGCTTTTTCTTTAATGTGTAAAACAACCCTTACTATTTTTTTTTTCTTTTCACCTGTGCAGAGGAAATAAATTCAATTTGAGGGACCATCTGCTGTCCCTGTGCCCCTGCCAATAGACATAAGCCAAAACCCACTATGGAGCACTTTTCACCAAGGATTTAGTGTTAATCAGGCAGCTGTCTAGATGGTGTGGTTTTAGTGACTGGAAAAAAATCCTCAGCCCCCGCTAAATGCCTGGAATCATAGAAAGTTAAAATTCAGAAAGCGCCCTAAAGATCACTTAGTCCTAGCACTTCAGTTTACAGATTAGGAAAGCAGAGTCCTTGAAGGTAAAGTGACTTGTCTTCCACATAGACCTGCTGATTCATGGAATTCCTTTAATGGAGGACAATTTCTCACTATGTGATGAGACACAAAGCTATACAAAGGTATCATTTTCTCAACTGTATAAATTCACACTGAAGTGTGAATGACACATATGCACATAAAATGTGTATTTATATCATAGGCCCATTTTAGTGTCTAAACGCAGATATGTCTGCAATCCAGTTTCTGAGGGATTAATTTTGAAGTTCTTTGCTTATGTCTGAGGAGTCTTTGTAAGTCAGTGAGTGTAAACTCACCTATCCCACCATATTAAAGAATATACCATATATACGTACATATATACATATTCTTATATATTATACAGACATACACATACTTATAAAGGTACAAATACATTTTGTATTTATGGATTTGTATAAATGTAAATGTATATACAACTTACATGCGTATATGTAGGTATACATGTATAGGAATACCCACATACATGATATATATATATATATATATACATATATATGTATATTATATAGATATAGTTGATATACACACATGAACAGTCAGGTAAGCCTGTATTAGAATCCTGTCTCAGTAATTGCTAGCTGCATGAATGTGCACAAGTCACTTAATTTTTCTTAGCTCATGTACACACATGTGCATATCAACATGTCAATATAACATGTACAAATACACTTCCATGCATATTCTTACATACATATGTAATATCCTGTGTGGTTAACCTTCTAAATGGTGGCTCATATGGAGCAGCTAGGTGGCACAGTGGATAGAGCACTGAACCTAGAGGCAGGGGTGGCTGAGTTCAAAGCTGACCCCAAACACTTTCTAACTGTGTGACACTGGACAAGTCACTTAACTCTGATTGCCTCTCCCACAACTCCCCCCACAAAGTATATTGGCTCATGAGTCCCCACTAGTATGTTTTCTCTTAATAATCAACCAAAGTTTCATTTATTTATTTTGCAAAGATATTTACCTAAATTGTATATCAAAAACAGTAGTTATAAAGACTCAGAATTTAGGAGTGGGGAGATTTGTGGGCAACATAGAGTGGGGAAGAGGCACACATGTAGGGAATACATATGGCCAAGATAGTTCACAACTCTAGGACTACAATGTCTCAGTGTCCCTCTGGAGGGTTTTCATGATGTTTGCTTTGCATTTCTCCACTCTCCATCTGGGATGCTCCTCCTAAGGTGTGAGTGGATCACTTGGACAAGGCACTTTGAAGCTGAACTGAGTGGACCATGTCACTAAGAAGCTGTCCTGGCTTCTCACAGAATTCTGCTGCTGCTTCACTAGAAGGGCAGGCAATACTGTACATTGCTGCAGGGCAGCTGCTGCCTGACAGTACTGAGCAGGTTGCTCAGTCATTGGACTCTTGTAAGGTTGGGATATGTGAGATTGTGTGTGTGTGTGTGTGTGTGTGTGTGTGTGTTGTCTACTGAAAAGTGAGAATGACATGACACTGAAGGGTAAATGTGATGGCTGGGACAGGTTTTCCTTTCTTTACAATTTTCCCAAAGAAAGATTCAGAGTATTAAGGGGATTAGAAATGAAGCAAGTCCCATTTTCACAGGGTGACAAGAGAAGAGGTGGGAGGAGGCACCAATAGCTATGCTGTTCACAAACAAACAAAAAAAATCTACAGGTGCTCATTAACAAATTCAAAGAATCCTTGATCTAGACAGTTCTCTCATTTTATAGATGAGGAAGTTGAGGGTCATGGAAGTCAAGTGACTTGCCCATGGTCACTTGGATAGTGTGCATCAGAGGCAATATTTGAACCCATGTCCCCAGGCTCCAAAGTTAGGGTTCCTTCCTCCTTATCATACAGCCTCGCATCATATTTATAAACTCACAATTAATTTTTGCAACAAGAATAAGAATTAACAACTTATACAGGGTGGATGAATTTAGTTAGGTTTTAGAAGAGACTCAAAGAACACTCAGGGATATTGTTTGTGCAAACTTTAAAGAGAAAATGGTCCAAGACAGTACACATGGGGAAATGAGTCAGATTACTGCTAAAACATGCATATACACACAAAAACAAGAGAAACAATCACACATATTAAATATCTGAGATGGAAGAAACTTAAAGTAAAATAAGTAGCTCTAGTTTGTCTTGGAATAGAGACCTTATTTAATAATGAAACAACTGCCTGGACGATAAAGGAATGTTTGGGAGGGATGCAGAAAAGTTTATAAAGGCCAAATTTATAGAGCTCTTAAAATGCGATTGTGTTGGAGGGAATTTCAGGAGTCCTGATTATTAAGACTACTTACTACTTCTCTTCATCTTTGTCCTGCCAAATCCCTCTGGTTCAAGAGCGCACAGTTTAAGCTATTGTAATGGAATTTAGAGAATCCAAGAAACTTCATCAATTGTTCTGAGAAATGCAATGAGCCTAACAGGAAATCAGTTTTATGCAGCCTTCAAAATATTAGTTCAGCATCAAACCTAGGATAAACTATATTTGAAGTTTTAATTAAAAGAAAAATAGATAAATTACAAAGATTCTATTGTCCAGAAGATAGTTATCTGCCACAGAAATGTATTTTTCCCACTCTAGTAATTACAAATGAAATTGATAATGAATTTTAAAAAGTAAAAAAAAATGGCATAAATATTTAATTCTCTTTCCCTTTCTTTCCCCTGTCCCCCCTCTCCCTCCATCCTTCTTCTCCCTCTTTCTCTCCTCTCATCTATTTTTTCTCTCTTTTCTTTCTTTCTCTTCTCTCTCCTTTTCTCCCTCTATCCTCCCTTAACTTCCTTCCCCTCCCTCTTTCCCTTCTATCCTCCACTTTTCTTCCCTCCCTCCCTCCCTCCCTTCCTTCCTTCCTTCCCTCCCTTCCTTTCCACAAAAGAAACACTCTAGATTTGCCCTTTCAGTGGAAAAAGAAAGGAGACAATTCTGTTTCTGGGTATTTACATTGAACAGAATGAACAAACAGTGCTGAAGAGCAGTAGAAAGAAACAAAGGAAGGAGGATTGAGGCAGTGAAGAAAGATATGCCACCTCAAAACATTCTAAAATATTAACAATTAAAAAATTAACCAGAAGGAAATTGCTAACAAAATTTTCAGAGGCAAAGGTTAATCTAAAACGACTATCAGACCTCGAAAGGTTAGCTGTCAAATTCAATAACAGGGACACACAGTGGTCACTGGGCTACCTAGGGGAATAAGTTGGTAAATTACTTTCTTCAGTTCACATAATTTACAGAGAGATTAGCTCTTCAGTGTCTTTGGCTAGTCTGTGTTAAGAAGGTCGGCATTCTATCGAAGGTTTTGTTAACCTAGCTTGCAGCAGGTCCTGATTGGTCATGGGAGAATCTGACTAAATGGTATACATTTCTGATGATGTAAAAGTAAATTAGAGAACAGGGCAAGTTATTACACCAGAGAACGTGGGGCAATAGGGAATAATAAAAATCAGACTACTCTAATTTCCTTTGAACAACTAAATATATACGGGTCATTATTTCCTGTAATCCACAGGCCTCCTAGTGAAGGTCCCAGCTCTGAGTTAAAGCCTCTGAGACAAAAACAACAAAATGCAGTGTAGAGAGAAATTAAAGAGGTTATAATGCTATTTAAAGAATGGATTAAGTACATTTGACGAATGTGGATTCTCTTCTATGTTGGAATCTTAAACTGCCTGAGCCAGGGAAGCTCACCTTGTTCTAATAATGTGTACTCTTTACCAACTTTTCTCTAATCTCATTAATCCCCATGGCTTTTGCTGTACATCAAGTCTGCTGACTCTTCCATATAATACACTCTAACTTTTCTTTCCCGGGACTGGATGATCAAGGAGATGCCAATTATTTGTGACAACTGGTTTTGCCTTCTCTCATCCTCAGTTTTCTTACCTAGAAAATGAGCAAGGTAGAGCAGGGGATTTTGAACAATGCTTTTGTAACAAATATTTGGGGGCATCTATTGGATCTGGATAAATGCAGCATGTAGCAGTATAGATGTCCGTTAGTCACCATGACATACACACACACACGCACACACACACACAAATACACACACACCATCCTCTCTCTGTGTACACACACACACACACACACACACACACACACACACAGACTGCTTTAGGGTTTCATTTTATTCATAGGAATGCTCATTTTGTTTTTGTGATATTTGTTAGGTTCAGAATAAAAAAAATTAAAATATGTATACAATTCTCTTTAAGTAAATCAAACTTCCTTAAATTAGAATTTTTATCCTTACTTTATTTCTCTGAAGAATTTCATCTTTGTTTTCTGAAGACTAGAATAATATTAATCCATATGGTTTGGGTCAGAGAGATTTTCAAGATGGGGAAGAATCTTCCCTTTTGAGTTTTCTGAGGTTTCTTCTAACCATATTTCCATCCATCCTATCCTAACCCTCCATTTATGCTATTCTCTTTTTTGACCCTGTCCCTCCTCAAAAATGTCTACTAATTATCCTGTCCTCCCATCTGCCCTCCCTTCTAACATCCCTCTAATGCCCATTCATCCCCCTTTCCCCTATTTTCCTGTATTGTAAGATAAATTTTCATACCAAATTGAGTGTGTATGTTATTACCTCAAGTCAAATGCAGTGAGAGTGAGGTTCAGCTCTCTCCTTTTTATCTCCCCCTTCTTACCCTCCATTGAAAAAGCTTTTTCTTGCCTTTTTTTATGTGAGAGATAATTTACTCCATTCTATTTCTCCCTCTTTTTCCCTACATATTCCTCTCTCACCCCTTAATTTTATTTTTTAGATGTCATCCATTTATATTTAACTCACCCTGTGCCTTCTGTCTATATATATATAATCCCCCCAACTATCCTAATACTGAGAAAAGTCTCAAAAGTTACAAATATTACCTTTCCAAGTAATAGTAAGTAGTTCAACTTTAGTAAATCCCTTATGATTTCTCCTTCCTGTTTACCTTTTCATGCTTCTCTTGATTCTTATATTTGAAAGTCAGATTTTCTATTTAGCTCTGGTCTTTTCATCAAGAATACTTGAAAGTCCTCTATTTCATTGAATGACCATTTTTTCCCTTGAATTATTATATACTTGGTTTTGCTGTGTAGATGATTCTTTCTTTTAATTCTAGCTCCTTTGACTTCTGAAATATCATATGTAAAGTCCTTCAGTCTCTTAATGTAGAAGCAGCTAGATCTTGTGTTGTCCTCATTGTGTTTCCACAGTACTCAAATTGTTTCTTTCTTGCTACTTGCAATGTTTTCTCTTTGACCTTGGAGCTCTGCAATTTGGCTAAAAGATTCCTAAGAGTTTTCCTTTTGGGGGTCTCTTTCAGGAGACAATCAGTGAATTCTTTCCATTTCTGTTTTACCCTCTGGTTCTAGAATATCAGGGCAGTTTTCCTTGATAATTACTTGAAATATTTTCCTTGACAATTTATTGAAAGATCACTCATTTCTAAGCAAACAAAAAAGGGTTGTTCTCTTTTTATCTCCATGAAAACTCAGGAAGATATTATTTGATCCCTTTGGCTTTTCTGTTTTCAACTTTTGATGAAAGTTAACAGAAGGACATATAGTGAAACTCCTTAATGTTTGTACTTGAATAAAAGAATGACATCTAAATTTACATTATTTCTGTTAGTTGTAGCTTTTTATTTCATGGAAGTATAAGGTGTGGGGAACATGGTTTTTAGTCCAAGTGTATAGAACCCACTTAATAATAAGCCACATTTTAATTTGATTCTTCTGCTATTTAAAACACACCAATTGAGAGCTATGTATGAACAAAATGAAGTTTATCTTAGGTTAAAGTCTTAATTTTGGGCAAAGCTAACGTATAGAAGAGGAGATAAGATACGTGAAAATTCATGAAGGACCCCTGTAACCAAGACTGCATCTGATCAAAGCTATTGATACCACTTTCTCTCTGAATGAATCCATGAAGGACTACTTGGGAAATCCCCCAAAAACTCTGACTTTGTGAATAAGATAGTGTAGCTAGGGAGTTTTCAGGATAGGAAGAGTATAGAGAGGGAATAGGGAGAGATTCCATAGATTAAAAGTGACAACTTAGGAACAGGAAGGTAGGAGTGATTGCAAAGGGTCTAGAAAGGGGAAGGATATGATGGAAAAGGGGAACAATTCCAGAAACTCATGAATACTTAACTCCATTACCCACTATGGTTATATATCTACAAATGGGGTGTAGGATATATTCAGAGATGACCAGTACTTTTGGTGTGATGGCTGCCAAGCCCTTTTGCAGGCTGCTTTCCACCCTTGGGGTCCACCTATTCCACCCAGCTTTCACCTGTGACTCCAAGAATCTGCAGCAAACACAGCAGCCACACCCCAGTAAACCATTTCATCAGATGGACCAAATCAGGTTGAGGATAACCAAGGGGTCTCAAACACATTGGTGAGTTAGGGAGGTGTCTACCCCAGGCATGTGAAGACTTCCCCTGGTAGAATGGGAGGATGATTCTGTCCTGCCACTGGACTATGATGACTCTGGAGGAGAGAGTGAGCCTAATAACTTCATGCAATTCTGCCTCACTTAAATCTAATTGAAGCACGAATAAAAAGACATCACCCATACCATTTAACTATTATATTTCAAAGTCCTATGGTGATAGGCAAGTGATGAAGCAGCATGTGTGGAAACACTAGGAACTGTAGTCACAACCCTGCACACAGGTGGGCATTCATGAAAAATGCCACCCTCAAGGCAAATAACTACCAGAAGAATTAATGTCAACAAATTAGAGCTCTTCTAATAGTTTGTCACTAAATCCATGGGAAAATTGAGCCAACACACAGTTGGCAACAATGGAGAAGAAAAGGAATGGACAGCTTTCAGAGATTTGATGTACAGCACTACATTACTCATCTGGGTCAGAACATTCTCACATACTAAGACTAGTTTGATGAAAATGATGGTGAAATTCAGAAAGTGCTAAATGAAAAACAAGAACTCCACAGGATTTACCAGCAGAATAGTTCATCCATCTCTAAGAAAGCAGCATTTAATTCTATCAAAAGTAAAGTACAAGCAAAGCATAAAGAGATGTAGGATTCCTGGCTAGAAGGCAGATGAAATTCAGTTTTATGCTGATAGCAACAATCTAAAGTGCTTTTATGATTCCCTGAAACCTATTTACAGACCAAAAACCTGTAGTGCATCACAACTACTCAGTGCTGATGGAGCCACATTGATTAGTGATAAGGACATGATTCTGGAGAGATGAGCTGAATACTTCCATAGTCTTCTCAGCAGACCATCATCAATCAATGCTGAGGCCATTGACTGTTTACCTCAGGTTAATGTCAGAGCCTCCTTGGATGAACTTCCAACTGAAGAAGAGATTTTTGAGTGCCGTTAGGCTCCTTTCGTGTGGCAAAGAAACTGGTGTTCTTTTTAGGCTGAGATTTACAAGGTAGGGGGACATACATATGGGACATTGGCCCATACAAAAACTGACTCAAATTTTTCATGTTATATGGTCAAAGGAGGTTATAACCCCAGGAGTTCAAGATTGCCTCCATTGTCTATCCCTATAAAGGTGAAGGGGATAGATTGTCCTGCAACAATCATAGGGATGTCTCTCTCATAGTCATTAGTGGAAAATTCTTGCTAGAGTCCTCTTTAATAGGATGATTCTCTCACCTGGAAGATGGTCATCTACCTGAGAGCCAGTGTGGCTTCAGAAAGGGCTGAGAAACAGTCGATACGGTGTTTGCTGACCGACAACTCCAGGAGAAATGCCAGGAGCAGAACAGAGATCTATACACAAAGTTTGTAGATCTGACCAAGGCCTTCAACACTGCTAGTCATGAGGGTTTATGGAAAATTATGTCAAAATTTGGTTGCCCAGAGAAGTTCATCAGTATTTCATGTCAATTTCATGATGGTTCTGGAGGGTGGACAATGCTCATGTGCCTTCCTAGTCACCAATGGAGTGAAACAGGACTGCGGGCTTGCTCCCATGCTTTTTAGCATGATGTTTTCAGCCATGTTGTCAAATGCTTTCAATGATGATGATTAAGATCAGCTACCACCCTAATGTTAAATTCTTCAATTTGAAAAGGGTACAAACCAAGAAAAAGGTGGAGGGAGTGTTGGTGCGTGATCTTCTGTTTGCAGATTATTTTGCACTCAATGAAGCCTCAGAAGATGAGATGCAACACAAAGTATAGATCAATTCTCTGCTGCCTTTGCTAATTTTGGCCCAATAATTAAAACCAAGAAAACACAGGAGCTCCATCAATTACAACAAATGGAGAAGTTTGGAATGATGTGGATAAGTTCACTTAACTTGGTTTGTACTTTCCAAGGATGTACACATTGACAAAGAGGTGGATGCACATATTGCCAGAGCCAGCTCAGTGTTTAGGAGGCTCTGAAGAAAAGTATGGGACAGAAGAGGTATTAGATTGACTACTAAACTGAAGGTCTACAGAGCCATTGTGCTACCTCGTTGTTGTTTGCTTGTGAAACATAGACAATCTACCAGCTCTATGACAGGAAACTGAATCTCTTTCATTTGAACTGCCTTAAGAAGATTTTGAAGATCACCTGGCAGGATGAGATACCGGACACTGAGGTCCTTGTTGGAACTAAACTGTCAAGCATTCAAACTGTGCTTCAGAGAGAGCAACTCTGATGGACTGGCCACATTGTTCAAATGCAAAATGTACACTTGCCAAAAAGAATATTTTACGAACAACTCACATGGGGCAGGTAATCACATGGTGGTCAAAAGAAGCCATACAAGGACACTGTCAAGGAGCCTCTCAAGAATTTTGGATTTGATTGTGTGACATGGGAGCCACTGGCACAGGACCACTCAGCATGGTGTGCCCATATCAGAAAAGGTGCTCTACTCTATGAGCTAAGCAGAATTGAGACAGCACAAAGTAAACATAGGATGTGCAAATTTGGAGTATCCACCCCAAATGTTCACATGAACTATATATTCCCAACCTGTGTTATAGCATTCCAAGCTCCTGTTGGTCTGATTAGCCACAGTTGAACACACTGAAACTTGACTTTATCATAGTAATGTCATTTTTGTTCTCTGAGAATGTACAACAAGGATATATACACATATGGTAGTGTCTATTTCTACCACTGAAAAAATTATAGAATGTAGGGCTAAAATGGATCATAGATATCATTATCTTATCCTTTCCATAACTCCCAAAACTCCAGTCCTTTCCTCTTCCATTACATCACCCTTATTCTGGTCACTTTTCTTTCTCCACAGTATTTTTTCTATAGTAAACAAGTTCAATTATACACTTCCCTACACTCATGAATCCATCCTCTTTGTTGTATCTCTGAGCATACCTTGTCAATCCCATTAGCTACTCAGTGCCCACGGAGGAAGTCACACAATTGTACTAGCTAGGTCCCCTACAAATTTATGTTATCTAATCTCAGCTGGGCCCTTACTCCTGAATAGCTATATTCTTATACTTAGCTATGGAACTTTCCATACTGTCTATTATAAACTTCTTCTTTTCTCCTCTGAACAAATGACCTTGATTAAACTCCTACTTTATTGGATGGAGACCATCTATTTTGGATATCCTATTCTGCTCCATTATGCCTCTAAAAAACTCCCTATATTGGAGGCGGAGCCAAGATGGTGGAGTAGAAAGTCACATATACACTAGCTCTTCCCCCACAGCCCATATAATATCTGTAAAAGAAAGAATTTCAATAAATTCTAGAGTAGCACAAGCCACAGAACAATGCAGTGGAGGAGATTTCCAGCCCAGGGTGACATGAAAGGCCAACAGGAAAGGTCTGAATAGAAAATATGACTTTCAAACACAAGAATCAAGAGAAGTATGAAAAGGTAAACAGGAAAGAGAAATTAAAAGGGACTTACTAAAGTTGAACTGTTCACATTCCTACATGAAAAGACAATATGGATACTCTTGAAACTTTCTTCAGTATCTGGGTTGTTGGTGGGATTATACACACACACACACACACACACACACACACACACACACAGAAAGAGAGAGAGAGCCCAGGGTGAATTGAATAGGAAGTGATCATGTCTAAAAAAATGAAATTCAGGGGTGAGAGAGGAACGTATTGGAAGGAGAAAGGGAAAAATGGAATGGGGCAAATTATCTCTCATAAAAGAGGCAAGAAAAAGAATTTTCAATGGAGGGAAAAAGTAGAGAGGGACAGGGAAAACGTGAAGTTTACTCTCATCACATTTGCTCAAAAAAGGAATAAAATGCACACTCATTTTGGTATGAAGAAAACTCTCAATATTATTTGACATTTTTTCTTGCTTTATGTTGAATGAGATAGTATTTGTGAAGTGCTTAGCACATTATGTGACTCTGTAGTAGTAAGTACTTTATTAATGCTAGATAGATTATAATTATTTATTACGGATGTTGTATAGTTGTTTCAGTAATTTCTGACTCTTCATGACTCCATTTGGAATTTTCTTAGCAAAGATACTGGATGCAGTAACTTACCATATCCTCCTCCAACTCATTTTATAGAAGAGGAAACTGAGGGAAAGAAGGTTAAGTGGCTTGACTAGGGTCACATAGCTAGTGAATATCTGAGGATCTGAATTTGAGTCTTCCTGACTTCAGGCCCAGCATTCTATTTACTGCACCACATGGTTGTCCCCTTTATTAATATTAACAATATTATTGCTATTGTCTCTGAGAAAGAAGTGGGCCTTCTTGACAAGACAAATCCATCTATTCAAATCATTAATGCTAATTATTTTTACTTCCTTCTTAGGTTTTCCTGTATCATCTCTCATCTTTCAGTTTCTCCTTATCTACTGTTTCCTTCCTTGTTTCCTACATATATCCCATGATACTCCTTAAGAATGTCCTTAAGATGCTTGAGAAGTCATTGCCTATGTACTCTAGTTTCCACTCAGGCTTCTCATGTCTTCTCCCTTTCACAGAAAAATTCATTGAAAAAAGTGCCTCTGTATCTTCTCCTACTCAGCTCTTAATCTCTTGAAATCTGACTTCAGACCTCTAAATACCTTAGTTTTTTCTTAAATTTTATTATGATTTTTGGCTTGTTTTGTTAATAATTTCTAAATGATAAGATTATTGAATCATGGGGCCAAAAAGAATGTCAAAGATCATCTGTCAACACCTTTCATCCTTTCATTTTATTTTAAGGAAGCTAAGACTCCATGAGGTTAACTTACTCAAAATCCCATGTTCTTTTCTCATCCATTATAGTTGACAACTAGGCAGAATTTGAAACAATTGATCAACCCCTCCTCCTGGATATTCCCACCTCCTGGCCTTTCATATTATTCTCTCTTAAAACTTCTCTTACCTATCTGGCCATTTTTTTTTGGTTTTCATTACTTGATCATCATTCATTCTCTTCCCTCAGTTGTATCATTCATACTGTCCTGGGCCCCCTTCTCTTCTGTCTCTCTTGGCATATAATGTAGTAGATGCTAAGTAATGTTTGTTGACTTGAATTGAATTGATTATCTCATTGGTTTCCATTAGCTCAATTAACAACTATACACAGTTGACTCTCAAATCTACATATTTAACCCTCACAGCTCTCCTGAGGTTCAGTCCTATATCCTATATGCACATCTTTGATTTTATGTCCTGTAGACATCTCAAACTCAGTATGTTCAAACTAGAACTTATTATCTTTTTATGTAAACCTCCCATCTCTCCCTTCTTTATTCATCTGCTGAGAGAACAGTCGTATTTCCAGTCATTGAGGTTTGTAAAGACAATGTTATTCTCATTTCTTCAGGCTCCCCAACTTCCTGTATCCAATGAGTTGCCATATCTCTCCAATTTGACCCCCATAACACATCACATTTGTATCCTCTTTACCTCTTTCCTCAGACCTTCTTAACCTTGATCTTTATAATAACTAATTTGGTCTTTAATAACAGACTCCAGATTAGACATTGTATTTCAAGTTTCTCCAATCTCAAAAACATCTTCTGTGATAGCAGCCTAAAATAGCCTTCTAAAAGCACAGATCTCACCATTTCATCCCTTTATTCAAGAACCTTCTAACTTCTTATAGTCTCTAAGATAAAATCTAAAAAATAAAAGCAATCCTTTATCATCGAAGGCCCTTCATAATCTGTCTCTAACTTGCACTTCTAAAAATTGTACATTACTTCCTTTCATGCATTATTTGTTCCAGCTACACTGGACTACTTACCATTCTTCATACAAAGAATTCTTCCTAACTCCATCCTTGTACACGGATGGCTCACCAGCATAGTAATACAACTGATCTTCACCTTTACCTCTGAGAATTCTTTGTTTTCTTCAAGGTGTAAGTAATATCTACCTCCTGTGGGAAACATTCTCCAGTTGATAGCATTTCCCCCCTCATGTACTGTGTATGTAGTTGTCTACTTATATAGTGTATCCTTTGGATTGAAAGTAAACACCTTGAGGGGAAGGACAATCTATGATTTTTTTCCTGCGTGGCACAAGGCAAGTGCTTAATGCATTCTTATTATATTATTGAGTTGAATGTAGGCCAGATTTTCTATTTTAAAGACAGGGAAACTGAAGGCCCCTAAAAAGAAGTGAATTGTACAGGGTCACACATATTTAGTAAGTGACAGAGTTAAAATCCAGTTTCAGATAGAGGTTCTGCCTCTAAATCCTGTGTTCTTTTCTCAATAGCACACTGCCCTCGTATCAACTCTATGAAGTGAAGAGCAATTATTGTCCCCTTCCGTTTTCCATAATTGCTCCTATAGGAAAATTAGATGACAAAAAGAATAGAGCACTGGACTTAGAATCAGGGAGATCTGAGTTCAGAATCAGCTTGTGTGATCCTGGTCATTGATCTGCCTCAGTTTCCTCAACAGTAAAATGGAGATAACACCAGCCTTTCAGAGTGGTTGTGAATATCATCTGAGATAATATATGTATAGTGCTTAACACAGTGCCTGGAATGCAGGCGGCAGTTTATAAGTGATTGCTCCTTTCTCCCTTCCCCCATTTTAGAGATGAGGGAACAGTCTCAGAAAGAGTAAATAATGTGCCCAAGATCACACAGCTAGTCAGTGGTACTTTTTGCAACAACCCTGTGAAGTGGGTTGACCTTTACTGTGAAACTGTATGATTTTTCTATGCCATATTTAACTCAGAGGTACTCTCCATCCTAACAGTGCCATTTATGTTACTAATGGAGTGATGTATTTATATGGTTTTAATGGTTGCTTCTGTATCAATCAACAAGCATTTATTTGTTGCTGACTATATTGCAGGAATTTCAATGGCCAATTTAACTCACAAATATACACCTTCACACATATAACCTCCCCATATACATATACATAAACCTCTTTGCAAAAGGATATTTGTGTATACGTATTAACAGATAATTACATGTCTCTTTCCATTTACAGAAATGAATGCAAGATTCAGGTAGAGAAGAAAGGGCAGATTAATGAGAAAGAAGTCTGGGAGATTGTTTTCTAAAGTTAAGGGGATACCGATGCTATTATAGGATTAAAATCCACTTTCACTGCCAAACAGAAAATAGCTCTAAAGGAAAGCAGAAGTTTAAAAAAAAGTGAGAAGATATCTTTTTCCCCCCTTCTTCATTGTTTGTTTCCAAAAAATCCACCCCCACATAGGTCACTTGGAATTCATTTTGTCTACATCCTGGATTGCACGTAGGGAGAAAAAAAATGCCTGGGATCTGCAAAGAGGAATGCGATAGGGCATGGGAATTGTCATGTCACGGTGGTCACCAGAGCATAGTTTGGCTTGTCTTAAAACAAGCAAGCACCGTTGGACCTCTGTAATACTAGCAAATTGGAGCTGCTATCAGGCTACCTATCAGAGGCTGAATGCTTGAGAAAAAGTGTGTGGGTTTTAAGTTGGAGCCTCCGGCACTGGAGGCCCTTGTGAGCTGCTGTTTGCTGCTTGACTCCCAGTACTGTTCAGTGACCTCTGCCCCCATCCAGTGTACTGTTACAGTTCATTTCAATAATTAAGCAGTTTAGGGATGGCAGGACTTTTGTGCTGTCAAGAGAAAATCAGGACAGTGGATTTTTTTTTCTCTCCCCTATACTGGAATTAGAAGTGTTTGTGTTTAATTCTATTAACCAGTGACTCTTCATTAATTTTCCCAATCAAAGGGAGGCATGTCCAGGGGAAGATTGGCAATGGGTTACAGCAGTTATTAATGCAGAGTGTCTCAAAGGGAAAGGGAACTGAACTCTGACAAAATCAGATGTCTGAGATTTCAATCATGCATCATGAGCTTGGATGGCAGGCTCACTCCACAAAAGAAGACAGCTCTTCTCCCATCTGGAGCCCTGTACTGCTCATGGAACAAGGATTCATTGGATACCAGCTCCAAATACAAATATGCTAGTTTCCTGATGCCAGAAAAATAAACGGCTGTCTTTCAGTGAGCTCCGAGTAATTGGTCGATATGCTGCTTTAAAGACAGCCTTACATATTTACCACTGTTCAGTGAAGCCTTACAAAAAAAAAGGCACTTAGTAAAACCAGCAAAATTTCCATTTTTGCTGGCTTAAGCAAAAATTAAATGTTAAGATCTTAACTTTTTGGTAGGGATGCCTTATAAAGTTCCCTCCAATTACGAACATATTTTAATGGTTCTTAATATTAACTCAACACGGCTTTCCAATTATCCATCTGGCCCTTTTGCTAGTCTCCTTTTATTGACTCTGCTTGATTATTTCAAAACAGTGGCTATCTTTTAGCCTTTCTGACATTGTTGCAGTCAGTATACTAATCAACCATTCAGTCAATAAGCAAGTATTAAACACCTACTATGTGCCAAGTACTGTACTAAGTGCTGAGGATGCAAAGAAAGACAAAAGAAAATTCTTGATCTTAAGGAACTCACAGTCTAATGAACTAATAAAGAGGGACCTTTAGAGAACTGCTACATGCTTCACACCATGCTCACCTGTGGCAACACAAAGTGAGATGCCCCTTAAGAAGCTTATATTCCATTAAAGAATACACGCACACACATGTTATACAAAAGAAATGCAGGATAATCTTTGGGGAGGTACTATCAGCTGTGGGGGTCAGATAAGCATTTGAAGGATGTAGCAAATGAGCTGAGCTTCAAAGAGAGATTGAGATTCTACTAGGCACCGATGAGAATGGAGAGCATTCTAGCAATAGGGGCATGGAGATGATACACAGGGACTGAAAATATAGTATTATGTGTCAGGGTTGACGTACTGATCACAGTAATTGAAAAATACAAGTGTGGTTGGACTATAGCCCAACTGGAGTAGAATAATATATAAGAAGCTTGGGAAAATATATTAGAATCAGATTGTAAAGGGCCATAAATGTTAAAAAGGGTTGCATTTGTTGTCAGAAATAATAGGAAACCATTGAAATTTACTGAGTCAGGGAGAGACATGGCCACACCTGTTTGTATTAGGAATATTACTTTGGAATTAGGAATATCATATACATTCATGATCCCTTAGGACAGTAGCATCAACATAGAAACAAGGGCCACTAAATCATGTATAAGGGTTCCATAGGGGTGCGTGGTGACTTAGTTTTAAAATGTAATGTTATCTATGTTTTATTGTGTTTGTATTTATTTTATTAAATATTTCCTTATCACATTTTAATCTGTTTCAACTGTAACTTGGGAATTGGGGTTTTTCTTCTAGAAAAATGAGGAATGGTTCAGAATGGGTTAGTGGATTAAACATAGTCAGAGATTATGTGTTTTAACATAACAATAACAATTATTAACAATAGTTAGTATTTATATGGCATTTTTCAAAGTGATTGATGCGTATTATTTCATTTGATTCCCAAAATGATTGGTATTTTTACCCTCATCTTAAAAATAAGGAAACTGAGACTAAAGTCTCAGAAATGGCAACAAAGAGATCAAATATATGCTAAGGGTCACATGGCTAATATCTAAGGAAGGATTTGAATTGAGGTCTTTTCCACTCCAGCGCTCGAATTCCTATACTGACTTCATGCAGAAGCTTAATGTATTTCCTGATGTAATGTTTCCCTCACTATTGTGTGACATCAAAGAAGTTCTTGGAACTGCCTGTGCTATCATTTCTTCAGCTGTTAAACAACAAACAACAAAACCTTTACAAATACAGGAACAATTCTTTTTGATGCATTCAACTTCTAAAGCGATAGGTCTTTTCCTCTCTACTTTTTTCTCTTTTCTGAAAACTTTCACTGAAGAACATAGTCTTCTTCAGGCTCAGAAATGTTCTCCTTGAACCTGAAAATCTTAATAAGTCAGTTTATACTGAAGGGCATATGTGATCTCATGGATGTGAGGATTTCTTCTAAGGAAGCCAAATTGTAACCTTTGTGTTGCTTGCTCATCCTTTGTGGTCTACTCTCTCTCCAAAGTTTCTCAAAGATGACCCACTGAACATACTGAGGGTTTTCCATGTATTCTTTTGACATTTCACAGAAAACTCAAAGTTCTACTGACATGATTCATTGGGTGAGGAGGGTGACCCTGTGTTCTTGAAAGCAGTGCATCCTAAGGAATGATGGCATCTACCATGTTGGAAAGACTTTGAGTGTGCCTGATTTCTGAGGACCAGGCTGGTTGTTGTCCCTTATGCTTGAATGGAACCAAAATGACCTCACTATGTCAGAGTCAAGATACAGTGTGTCTGACCGTGGCTGATTAGACCGATTTGAGCCATCTGCTACAGATTGGGCAAAAATAGTCCATATGAAATTTTGGGGAAGAGATATCTCTAAATTTGTGCATCTCCTATTTCTTTTGTGCTAGTGAAATTCTGTTTTTTTCATAGAGCACAGTGACTTTTTCCATACTGGCCGGTGCTGTACCAGTGTCTCCATGTCTTAATCTGGAGATGTTCATGATTAGGAGATTGGATATGTGGTGAGGAATTCTTTGGCCATGGCAACAATCAGTCAAAATAATTTCAAAATTCCCCTTCCCCTCCAGTCACAGTTACATATTCCTATAGTACATATTCCTATCCTTGATCACTGGGGTTAAACTTAAGAGATTACTTATTAGAAATTGAGAGATATTAGTCAGTTCTAGGTCTTACTAGCACCCATTCCTAAAAAATTATGCTAGAATTATAAGAAGAGTTGACCGGGAGCCAGGAAACTTGGTTTTAGCTAGGACATTTTAGCTGAGTGACTGAATATCTCTATGCCTTTTTGATTTTCTGTCAATTTATCATATTTCATGTCTTCATTTCCCATTTTGTTTCATTCTTCTACTGATATCAAGCAAATAAGTGATTTACCAAGTAGTGATAAAGTATCTTAAGAGAGTCATGGAATCTAAGAGAATTTTGAAATTCTCTTCATTATTTTGTAACATCTGATACCTGGAAAGAGGGAGAAGTTCAATTATTTCATTTTCATTTTCTAAGCTTCTCATGCCCTTGGAGAAAAAATACTGTGTAAAGTGCTTTATATAAATCATCATTCTTATTATATGGTATCAGGATTGTAACCCTAGGAAAATTGTGAAAAAAGGTGTTTTTTGGGGGGAGGGGTTTTTTCTTGTGTTGTGATCCCTGGTTACCCGAAACTTTGTATTATGATGTCACACCAGAAAGGTCCTTCTTACTCTAAATCCTTCTGTCTCTTCTATAATATCAAAGTAAAAACATACTTTGCCTATGTCCCTTTCCCTCAAGGCCTATGACTACAAGATAGCTGCAGATGATAAGGCGATACTATGTCCCCTTTCTATAAAAGCTATTGATGTCTTCACTCAGAAGAGCAGGTAATATGAGAATTTTAGGCAGCCTAATGGGGAAATTTGTTTTAACCAATGTGCTTTTCAGGACACTTCAAATCATACTATCAGGGGAAACCTAACTGGTTAAGCTGAGATCTGTCCATCAGTGTGGCCTAATTCATTTACCATTTTGGACGGACAAAATATATAGTTAATATTCTAAATTTTTAAGGGAACCTACTATAATTCATGTTCCTGCCCTTTAAGTATATATCTAACCCATGGAGCTTTGTTTTCTCTTTCTTCCATACCAATCTTTCCCCCTTCTCTCTCTCTCTTTTTAGTTTATATTTTTTCTCCTATGGGATGAGAAGTTTAGAAAATTAAAATTAAATAACTGAGTCTCACACTCTTTTCCAGTTGTCAGATGTTGCAAAATAATGAAGAATTTCAAAATTCTCTTTGATTCCATGACTATCTTAAGATACTTTATCCCAACTTGGTAAATCGCTAATTTGCTTAATATTGGTAGAAGAATGAGACAAAAAGGGAAATAAAACAGCATTATCCATCGAAATATCTAATCTAAGTCCAAACTCCCTAGCTTGGCATTCAAGGCTCCAAATTCCTTTTCACCCCCTGCTGGCTTCTCCATTCTTTGAGCAAACTAGAAGCCCCTGCTAGCTCCTGAAACACATTCTGATGTTTTCTACCCTTCTGTTTTCGTCCATTATCTCTACCTATTGAAGTCATACTTATCCTTCAAGGTTCGGCCCCAATGTCCAGTCTTTATTAATGCTGAATTATACAACTTGCCAGTTGCTCTCTTTTCTGAACTCTCATGTAACTTTGTATCTCCTTATCAAATTTTAATCTCTATGTGTCTCATTTGCCAGGTGATTATATGTTCCCTGAGAGGTGACCGTTCCTTCAAATTTCAGAATAGGAAGGAATCTTATTGCCATGTTGTACAAATCATGCCAGATAAAGAATCCCTCCATACCATACCAGGCACATGGTTACTCACTCCTTGCTTGAAGACCTCCAAAGCAAGAAAACCCACTGCTTCTGGAATGTCCTAGTCTGCTTTTGTACAGCTGACCATTGGGAAATTTTGCTTTTATTTTATTTCCTTTGATGCTAAATTTACATTTGCCTTTTTGTTACTTAACCTCATTGCTCTTAGCTTTGCTCTCTGGACTAAACAAAACAAGAATCCTTCTTATCAGAGTGGCAACATTTCACATATTTTAAAGATTGATACCAAGTCCTTGATGTTCTTCACACCCCTACTCCAGTCTTCTAAAATCCGTAGTTCCTTCATTTGTCCTTGAAATGTCAGGATCTAGATCCTTTTCTATCATAGTCACCATCACCTGATGTTCTCTCATTTATCATGTAATTTCTCACATGTGGAACCCAGAACTGGACTCTAGATGTGGCCTAATCAGGAAAAACTAGGACAGGGATAGCACCTCCCTAGACTGTGTATTGCACCTCTATTAATTTAATTTGAGACTATATGGTCTTTGTTTGACTACCACATCACACTATTAAACCCATATTGAGTTTATAATCTATAAAAAGACCTGAATTAGCAATAAAATATTAGTCAGTTAACCCTAAATAAATATGATAATTATCTTTTATTAATGGATATTTCTTAACTAAAACAGAGACTATAGAACCAAATATCAAATGATTTTTTAAAGAATCAAAAATAATACTAGAATTAAGATGTTTAGATAAATGGGCAGCAAAGAGATTGGAAATGTGATTAAAAGATGAATTTTGAGGATGGATGAGATCAAATATATTTGAATGCAGAATATAAGGAAGCAGAGAATAAGGAGAAATGGAAGAACAAAGAGTCAATAAGGTCTGTCAGGAGGCAGCAAAGGATGGAGTCAAATTCATTCATTCAAATATATACCAAAACTCTAGTATGTACATAGTACTTTGCTAATTACTGTGTGTGAAACCATGCGTGTGCATAACATACTTAAACAAAGTGGTAGAGTAGAAGGTATATAATGGGTGGTAGTGGTGGAAGAGATTGGAAAAACTGGTGAATGATTATCTATGCCATGCTTAGGAAACTTGGATTTTTCCTGCTGCAGAGGATGGGTGGAGAAAGACACTGAAGGCTAAGGAATAGGAAAGTGATAACAAGATAAAGGGCTTTTTTTTCTTCTAGAATACTCATCTGGTTGAAGTGTGCAGGGCCAATTGGAGAGGAGAGAGAAAGGAAGAATGGTTAGGAGATTTTGGTTGTTATTGTTTAAATAAACCAGGCAGGAAGGGATAAAAGCTTGAACCAAGCCGTGAGAATGAAAAGGAAAGGATAGATAGAAGATAGGTTTTCTCATGTCTAGATCTGTGATTCATAAGTGTAGAAACTTTCCCTCCCTTCCCCCAACTACATACACACATCCACAATTCATCTGTAACACATTAACCTTAAATGCCCCCTTTTGCTCCAGGAAAAAATTCAAGACTTTTCAGCATGGTTTACATAATTAGGCTCCAGGGACACTATAAAATCGAGTCCAGAGGGAACATAAAAAGATGCAGGACTTGAACCCAAATCTTCTTGACTACAAAGCCTGTCTACTCTCCATTATGTAAAACTGTCTCGTGATAAATATCATAAAACATTAGGTTAAAACCTGAAAGTAGAAAGGTAAGAAGAAAGAAAGGAAGGAAAAGAGAGAAAAAGGAAGGAAGTAGGTAAGGAAAGAATTTCCCATCATTCAACTGGATTTCACCCGTCAGAGATAGCTTAGATTATGAGAACAGTAAGAAGGTAAGATGAATAGGCATGATTTTGTTGAGCTCTTAAGGTAGAAATGAACTGAGAGGTGAGGAAGTTATTCAGAGAGATTCAAAAGAAGAAATATGAAAAGGAGTTCCAATCTAATAACTTAGCATTCTCTATGAAAGAACATTCGGGGTCATCAATAACATAAAGCGGAAGTAAGATCTTCTAAAAAAGCCTCTTCTTGGTGATACTAGGGAGTGGCACAGTGGATAGAGCACTGAACCTGGAGACAAGACAACCTAAATTCTAGCCTTACACACCACTAGTTGTGTGACTCTGACAAAGTCACTTACCCCTATCTGCCTCAGTTTCCTCAAGTATTACATGAGGATAATGATAGTAAGCACTTAATAAATGCTTATTCCGTCTACTCAAATTCAAAGTAGACCACACAAGGAGGCTCGTTTAATAACAATATAAAACCTTCCCTGTGGTTTCTCTTATGTCTCTCTTTACTCTTTATCAGGGTGAATGGAGTGTTCTGGCATAAGGGCTTGCAAAATCCTTTTCAGGGCTGCTCATCCATCTTTGGTATCCAACTGGTCACTCAACTCTCACCTGTGACTCCAAGAAGCTGTAGTATGTGCACCAGTCACACCTGGTACAATCATCTCAGCAGATAGGCTAAATCAGGTTGAGGGTAACTGACTTGGCCTTAAACCTGTCAGTCAGTTAGGGGAATATCTCAAGCATGTGAAGACTTCCCCTACTCTCCACAACAGACTATGTGGTGAAAGTGACTGAAACAGGCTTCGTGGAACATTTAGAGCTTGATCAGACATTGAAGAAGCCAAGATCATCCCAAGCCTCTTCCAGCTGTCCTGACTTGTGTCTTGCTACTTGATTTGATTTCAGAAGAGAGAGTAAGGCTGATGACTTCATAAAATTCTACCCTACTTAAATCCAATTCATGGGTAAATCAAGACATCAGCTTTTGATGTAATTGATTCTTTTAAAAAATGAAAGACAAAAACCCTTTATCACATCTCCATTTTTTCAGTCTTTTATCTTTTTTATTTTTTGGCAGTTATTATGAAAAGTCCTTGGGAAACATCTCTAAAGCCTAGATTGTCACTTCAGATATTAAGGGGTATGTCCAAAATGGAGTGGGCAAAATTGAAATTCTTCACCTTCCTTTCTAACTTTGTCAACAAGTACTCTGTTCTGTGCATATTGTTCATAGAGAATACTTAAAACATTTGGAGATTAAAAAAATAAACAAAGCAGACTGAGCCTCTAGAGCAATTAGTTTTCCTATTAATTTGGGACAAGTGGCATCTATAAGACCAACCAGTGATATTAGATAGAGATAGGGATAGACAGAGATGGATGATAGATAAAGATGGGCATGTCTTTTAATTCATATGGGGAATTTTCTTGTAAATAAATTAAGTCAATCAATACAGATAAGCATCTTCTCTATAATTTGTAATCTTAAGACTATCTTACCCAGGGTCATATAATTAGTATGTGTCATGTGGGACTTGAACCAAAGTGTTCCTAGCTTTGAAGCCATCTATGACATCATGTTACATCTCCTAAATATTGGGGTTCCTAAATATATCTTAAAATATCCAGCTTCAGGATACAATAATCAGATTTTTTTTTAATCATTCTATTCAAAATGACTTACCCGGCAGAAAGATAAAGATAAAAAAGAAGAAAAAAGTGGAGGTTGTGGAGGTGAATTCTTGCGTCTAGCAGGGAAAATGGAGATAGCCATTTTTAGAAATGTTTAATTAGATAGCATTTTGGTTGGTTAATAGGAAGAACAAAGATAGTTTTGAGTTTGAAAGGAATAGGAATACTTGTGCCTACATTGAGCTTCAATACAGCTTCAATGAGTGTCTTTTTAGTGCTTCATCTCGTGAAGATGAATTTAGGTCTCTGAAGGCTAGACCAATGGAGCTTAAGTACTATCAAGTCTAGGTAACTGAGCTAAGGTGTGGAGAAAGGAGATGCATACCTCCTTGAGGGCAGGGGCTGCATTTTACCTATTTTTGTATCCCTAGTACCTAACATAGTGGCTGGCACATAGTAGGTGCTTAATACATGTTTATTGATATGTATATATTTGTGTGTGTGTATATGCACTTATATCTCTCTATATAGACATTTTGTGTGTGGATGTGCATAAAACTTTCTCAACTGTAAAATGGGGACAATAAATACACCTATTTCACAAGGTTGGTGTGAGGATAAAATAAAATAATATTTGAGCATACATACCCAGAGAGTATATAATTAAAAGTTTACCATTAGCCAGGGAAAGACTTGCAACTCATTGATTATAAAAATAAAAGGATGCAAGATAATCCCTACCCTTAATGAGCTTCCCCTCTAATGGGATTGTGGTGGGGGGGAGGAGAGGTGAAGATGACATCTAGAGTGTAGGCAATGTGTTGTGGAGATAGCTGGGAAGATTGATATTTTAAAAAATTAACCTCTTTCAATTAACCCAATTTAATTCAATTTTTATACAAGTTAGTGGTATGGTTAATAATTTTAGTTACCTCTTTGTGGTCTGATGGAAAGAAACCTTTGGCCCAGGACACATCTTATCAATCATAGTTTGTCATTCAATTCTATTGAATCAAGGAGTTTTAGTGCTAGAAAAGATGGTGAACTGAAAAGTGTGTTCTGAGAGTCAGGCAACTTGGGTCCCAATTCCAGCTCTGTCACTAATTAGCTGTGTGACTCTGGGCAAGTAGGAGCTCCTTGGATATCAGTCCCCGAATCTGTAAAGTGAAGAAATGAGCAGAAAAAAATCTCAAGATTATAAAACTTTAAAGTTAAAGGAGAGTTTAGTGATTATCTGGTCCAATCTTCTCATTTTATTGAAGTTAAGCTCTAAGAGCTTCAGTGAATACCTGAAGTCTAAGGTTCTAAAATCTGGGGTTCAAGGAGACCAAATCATAGTAAAATGTAATTAACCAGATGAATGCCGAAATAGTAGAAATGTTTTGTAACTGTTTTCTGAATAGGAGGAGGTTGTTAAAGTCCCTATGAGCTTGATCTGTTTATCACTTTATATTCTTTAAACTTTTAAAGCATTTAGGCTATCATATATATACATATATATGTATATATATATACATATATGTATATATATATACATATATATATATATGTATATATCCATTTTAAAATGTGACTACTGTTTAAGAAAGAAATGAAATTCGTAGGACAGATATTTCAAAATACTTTTGGAGAATATTGGAAGGGGGTAGGGAAAGAGTGACCGGAAGAAAAGACAGTGGGAGAAAAAATTGAATGAAATTTGTTTTCCCCCTTTGGGGAAACAGCTGCACTACTGATATTCCTTTTTCTTCTATAAAATTGAGTACTTGCTCCAAAACCTGAGACCATTTGCAACATATTTCACTTGCAAGAGTTTCAGCAAATAGATAATGTCTCCTACTTTGTAATTTCAAGTTCTTTGCTTGGCAATTTATCCTATGTTAGCTCCAATATTAACTATTAAACAGAATCAATGATCTCTATAAAAGGTGTCTTTATACTCAGGAAATTACTAAATAAATCATAGATGTATCCAGGTAAGAGTTGGATAGGAACTCAGAGGTTATCAAATGGAAGTTCCAAGATCAATCTACACAGGAAAAACAGCCAGAGCCTGCAGTTGCTGGTATAAAAAGCCTCATATGGTGCCCTTTCTAGCCTGGGAGCAGAGTTCAAATTTAAAAGAAAAGAAAAAGGAAAAAAACAGATAAAAAAAGAAAGAATATGACCATAGAAAGTTATGATGGTGATAGGGAAGACCAAGACAGAAACTCAGAAGAGGACAATGATGTCAAAACACTTCTGGGCAAAACCCCAAAGAAAAATGGGAAGTGGTCTCAAGCCCTGAAAGAACTCATGGAAGAGCTCAAAAATGAGCTTAAAAATCATGTCTTTCATTCATTAAACACTATAGTACTAGTAATAGTGGGCCAACTAAGTTGGTACAGTGGATGGAGTACCAGGCCTGAAATCAAGAAAACTACTCTTCCTAAATTCAAATCTGGGCCTCAGACACTTACTATGTGACTCCAAATTTCATAATTAAGAGATAATTGGTAACTCTGCAGAACATTATTCCAGTGAAGTGATGAGTTTAGAAACTAGAATGCAAAGGATTGAGGAGTAAAAGGACAGGAGGTAGAGATATCAAGTGTAGACAACTGTTTCTAGAATTTTGGCTGAAAAAAGAAGGGGAGTAAGTAGGACAGCAACTTGAGGGGATCACGGGGTCATCGAAATATTTTTTTTAATATGATATGGGAAACTTGGCCATGTACGAAGGCAATAGGTTGAAGCTAGATGGGGGTGTATATGCTAAAATTTTAACCTGATGGAGAAGAAAAGGGGGGGCTGAAATCAAGGACCCATCAGTACAGATTACCCTTGGCAAGGAGAAGGGTGCCGCTCATTGTCTGAAAACTACTGAAAGAAGAAAGTGGAGAATGGTTTTCAAATGGAGAGAAGGTGAGGAGAAGGTACTCATTTTAATTTTCTTAGTGAAATGAGAGGCAAGGCCTTCAACTAAGAGAGATGTCAAAGAGAGAATATGGAAGGCTAGGGAAAGGGTGGTATTTGGAATATCTTATGAGGGGAATTAGATAAGAACTTGATTAGGAAGGAACAAAAAGTTAGTCATGTTACAGGGTGGACTCAATTAAGTTTTGCAATGTGAAGGTTTAATATACCCAGTCAACATGGTGGTGGGACTTCCTTCAATCTCACTCTGCAGCACATAAGAAGAATCAGATGAGGCAGATTTTGAAAGTAATCTAGTACTGAGATTTAGGGAGGGTTAAGTAGTAATAAAAACAAGAGGCTATGGCATTCAGCTGAGAGAAGAAAGCATTGCAGAGTTTAATTGGCTAAACCCTAAATATGGTGGACAAGCTATGAAAAGGTATGGAGATGAAGGATGGTACATAATCTGTCAAAAGTAACAGTTTGGTTGGGGGTTAAAAATGCATTAGATTGAATGCTAAAATAAATAAATGAATGAATGAATAAATAAATAAATAAATAAAAGATTGAATTCTATTTATTTGACCTGGAAAGGGAGCCTGATAATGAAGGACTTTAAATGCAAAGCAAGGGGGCATTCCAGGGGCAAGAGGGAGCCATAGATGCCTTTAGGGAGGGTGAAGGTGGCATAAGCAGGTTATGTTTTAGGGATATGAATTTGGCAGCTATGTGGAGAATGAATTGGAGAAGGGGAGAGACAGGGAAGGTGGTTACTGCAGTACTCTAGATGAGAAATGTTGAGGACCTGAACTCTGGTCATTGTGCTATGAGTGAGTTAAAGTTTCTGAATGAAGAAATTGATTTTCTAACGAGCCTTGGAAGGAGAAGAAAACTCTAGAATACTCACTGGTTTCCAATCTGACAAACTACAAACATTTTAACCTGGCATAAGGCTCTTCACAATCTGGTCTCAGCCTACTTCTCCAGCCTTATTTAACACGATCTCCCAGAGTAATTCAGCTGAGTTGGATTAGTTTGGGGGCAAGAAGAGACCTGAGGGATCACTGATTTCAGTACTCTTCCCCCTCTCCCATTTGACATATGAGAAACTGAAGCCAAAATAAGTCAAGTGGCTTCCCTCAAATCACACAGATATTAAATAGCAAAACCAAGATTTGAAGGCAGTTCTAGATACCAGATGCATTACTCTTTGTCATACAGCCTATTGCCTTTCATTCTACCTAATCATAGGTATACTCTCATGATGCCTTCTCTCTTTGTATGCATTATTGTCTGGCTCTTCTCTGTTCTAAAAATCCTCTTTCTTCAAGATTTTGTTTGGATGGCACTTTCAAATCTTCCTGAATAATTCATTCATTCATTCATTCATTCTCTCTCTCTTTCTCTCTCTCTCTTTTTTTCCTTTTCTCTCTCCCTTCCCCTCTCCCTTTCTCTCTTCCTCTTCCTCTTTCTTTCCCTCTCCCTCTTCTTCCCTCTCTCTCTTTATCATTTTGCTGGAACACCATGTTCTGATTTTCCTTTTCTTTATCATCATATTCTATCCTGTTTTATATTTAGTGGTATACAGTTCTTTAAGGTCAGGGACTAATTTTGATTTTTGTCTTCGCAACCTCATCTCCTGGCCAAGCAACTCATTGGTGCTCAATAAGTATTTGTTAAATTGAATTGAACTTTATATGCTGCGCTGCATCTACTTCCTCCCACTTACTTCTAAACTCCTTTCCGTATGACTGATGACCTCATCATACAACTGAAATTACTCTCATCCAAATTACCTATAATCTTTTAATTGGTAAATCCCATGACTTTTTCTTAGATCCCATCCTTTGTGACCTCTGCAGCATCTGGCATCATAAATCATCATCTCATATATACATATTCTTTCCTTTCTGGCATTTTGTGACTGCTATCTCTTTCACTTTTGACATGGCAGGCTAATTCTTCTCAGTCTCTTGGCTAAATCATCAGTCACATCCTTCTTCTTAACTGTGAGTGTACTCCAGCCTTTCTTGGGCCCCCTTGTCTTCTCTATATATAGTCACTCTCTCTGGGATCTCATCAGCTCCCAGAGATTCAATTACCATTTCCATGTACATGACTCCCAGATTTTCACACCCATCCCTAACCTCTCTCCAGCTATTTATCGAACACTTCCAACTATATTTCCCCTAGATATCTCTAAGTTAATATGTACAAATTAGAAGCCATTATCCCTCTCCTAAAAACCACTCCTCTTCCTAACTTCACCATTTATGTTGAGGGTACAATCATTCTTCAAGACATTAAAGTTCTCCATCTCAGTAGCATGCTTGACTGTTCAGTGCTCACACCCTGAATCCAAATGCCACATCTTTTCTCTTCAACATCTTATGCATGTGTCCTCTGCTTTCCACTCACATGGGCATCACTCATGTTTAAAGTCTCACCATCTATCACCTGGCCTATTAGAATAACCTCCTGATTGGGTTCACTGTCTCCAGTCTCTCCTCTTTCTAATCCATCTTCCACACATCACAAAATGACCTACCACAGCTATAACCTTGTCATTTTGATGATCAAAAAACTCCAGTGGTTTCCTATTATCTCAAGGATAAAATATAACAATTTATTTGGCATTGAAGGCCCTTCACAATCTTGCTCCAGATCTACTATTCTAGGTTTATCCCATATTTTCACTCTCCCTATACTCCCTATACTCTCTCTATACTCCCTATACTGGTCTATTTGTTTTTCCTCCTCATAGATAACATTCCATCTCTCATCCCTGTGCATTGTTCTAGACTGTTTCCTATGCCTGTTATATTCTCATCTGTTCCTCTTAGGGAACCCTGAGATTCCATGACAGCTAAGTTCAAGTAGCAACTCCTTCCAGAAGTCTTATGTAACTCCTATTGTAAGCTCCTTCCATGAATAACTGACCTGTAAATATATTTTATATATATATATATATATATATGTATATATATATATATATATATACATATATATATATATATATATATATAATATATTTACACACAGAGAGAGTTTCTTTCCCTCTTACCCTATTTCCATAGAATATAAACTCCATGACGTCAGGCATTTTTAATTTTTGTCTCTCTATGCCTAGTGCCTGGAATAGCAGTGCTTAAACAGGAGGGGGAAATTTGTGACCTTGAGGCCATATGTGGCCCTTTAGGTCCTCAAGTGCAGCCCTTTGACTGAATCCAAACTTCACAGAACAAATCTCAAATCCCTTTTGTTCTGTGAAGTTTGGATTCAGTCAAGGGGCCACATAAAGGGACATTAAGGGCCCCATGTGGCCTTGAGGCCGCAGGTTCCCTATCTCTGACTTAGAATATAATGTTGTTGTGCAGTTGCTTCAGTCGTGTCTGACTCTTTGTAACCCCATTTGGAGTTTTCTTGAGAAAGATACTGGAATGGTTTGCCATTGCCTTTTCCAGCTTATTTCACATATGAAGAAACAGAGGCAAACAGGATTGTGACTTGCCCAGGGTCACATTTTTACTTAGTGTCTGAGGTCAGATTTGAACTTAGGAAGATGAGTTTTCTTGAATTTAGGCTGTGAACTCTATCCAGTGCACTACCTTATTGCCCTTTAGAACATAGTAGGTGCCTAATAAATGTTTATTGGAAAAATTGATCGATAATAAGGTGATATGAAGCATAGTGGAAAGGAGACACTCTTGGGGAGAGGGCTAAGTAACATGACAAATATAGGAAATTATCCCAGCTTTTATTTCTGAAGTAAAAGTTTTCCTAGAGTAAGAGATTTCCAATTTTTCTACTTTTATCTGGCTTATCTATACTTATAAGGATTTTCAAGTTATCATTTTCAATTAGTCTTTTTTTCTAATTAGCTGAGACTTGGTGAACAAAGATTCCTCCACATTAGAGACAAACTAGCATCATGAGCAATAGATGAAGATCTGACTCACAGACTGGATCTTGGAAGTTCACAAATAGTTGACAGGAATTTTAAGTCCCGCTTGGGTGGATGGTTCAGATGTTTGATTGGAAACACTGAGCATGGGACAGCCAATTCTGGTTTAGCATAGATTTAGACATCTATCAAAGTAATCAATAACAAGTTTAAATGAATAAATGTATTATCAAATGACAATTTATTTCCACCCATAGACCAAAAATTACTTTTGTTATCTTGTCCAGACTACTTATGAGAAGGTACCCTTTCCAAAACTTATTACAGCAAAGTTTTGGGGTTCTTGAAGTAGCACTATTTCAGATGATGCTTCTATAGATGAATGGAAAAGGATATACATGGGAAAGAATCAGTGGTTGGTGCATATATGTGCTACACAGAAAGGAAGTGTATATTATCCCAGGTGGACGTAAAAGATGTCTTATAAAAAGAAAATTTAGGCATCCCAATTATTTTTCAAAGATGTTCAAATTTGTTTGTCTTAAGAAAAGTTGGTACTTAGGTAACAAAATTAAAACATCTACAACCATGAGTTATGGAGAGGAATCATTGGCAAGAATAACTTTGGAAAAAATGGATGCGACATATATTTAAGAAACTAAGCCAAAGTCTCATCCTACCTAACCCTATGGTGAAGGTTCCCTGGGGGGTTACAAAGGATGCAGTGTTGGGACAATGTGTTTTCTTTCTCATAATCTACTTTACCTTTACCCTGTATCTTTGAAAAGATACTCTATTTAGTGTTGCTCATTTTGGTTTTCTGTCTTTCTTCAGCTTTTTGCTTTCCCACCTCCACTAAGTCGCACACTTGTGTTATTAGACAGGGAACTTGCTCCACACACCGTCCAATACAAGCAAAAGCCCCTTCAAAATCCCCCCCATCAGCCACAACAATAGTATTGTCCATTTTAATATATGCCTAGAGAGTGTTAAAGTCTGTTTCCTTCCCTGTGTTAGAACAGCTGGAATGTAAAGAACAGAGGCGGGTTGAGCAGCTCAGCAAAATCTTCGATAATAGAGAAGTCCAAGTGCTTCCCATTAGCATTGGAGATGATAATTTCACTCATATGAATGATGTAACAAAGTAGTTGTATATCACTGCCCCATTCTTTTCTTGTCCCAAGACACCCTTGGAAATGTGATGCTACATCTCAATGGGATTCTCCAGTACAAAGATCCTTTACAAATAAAATAATTGTGGACACGCACCACTCCTACAGAGGTAAGTATACTGAAGGTGTGCCAAAACACTGGAGTTGAAATGTAGTTTCTCTGGAATATAAGCAGGAATCCAACAATTTGCTACTATAAAGAAGTTTGTGTAGACCCCAAGACAACAAAGTGTGTTTTCCGTGAAACTCAAATGACCTGTTTATTTGTTTTTGAGGAAAACAACTTTGTACAGGAAACAAAATGCTTCCAGGGAAACAGAGTATCTTTATTCGATGACTTTCTATAAATTTATGTTATGTATTATCATACAAAGTCACATATGAGGATATATGTGATACGACGTGATATGATGAGACAGTCTCTTTTTTAGTATTCCTACAGTACATGTTCCTTTTTTCTTTTCTTGCTCCTTTTCTTGTTTCCTTCCTTTCTTCCTTGCTCCCTCTCTCCTTCCTTCCCTTCTTTACTTCCTTCATTCCTTCCTTCCTCACTCCCTCCCTCCTTTCATTTCTTCTTTCTTTCCTTACTCCTTACCTTGCTTCTTTTCTTCTATTTCCTCCTTCCTTTCCTCTCTTCCTTTCTTTTTCTTCCTTCTTTACTTCCTATCCTCTCTCTTTCCCTCTCCCTCCTTCTCAACCTTCTTCCCTCCCTCCTTCCTCCCTTTCTCTCCTACTTTCTTTCTTTTTTGACTGGGTCTCCTATTTTGCCAAGGTTAGAAGTGCATGGGCTACTCATGGTGCCAATCCCAAAATTGATCAATAGGGGAAAATTAGCTTGTTTTCTGTTTCTAGACCAGTTGGCCTCTGCCTGGCGGCTTTTTTTCTCCAGGAAATCATCATATCTGTTCCAGATTAGTGTGGACATTTGTTTGGATCAGCATATTGCAGCTCAGTATTGCCTAACTCAAATGATCCACCGGTTTCAGTTTTACTGGTGGTAGGGATTAAAGATATATGACACGAAGCCTGACTAGAAATTAGATTTTCCCAGAATTCTCTTCTTGTTACTACCAAAAAAAAATCTCAAAAATATCAGAACCATAAATAAGAATTGGGCATCCCAACTATTTTGGGGATGCTCTGCCACAGATCTCTGAAACTGACGAAGCATAAACATTTAACTTGAGCCTTCCTTGTGCAGAAAACACCAAAATAACAAATTCCTCCTTTCTACCCAATTAAATTTGTATATTATTTTTATTATTTTGCTTAAAATGAAAGATTGAATGGCATGTCTAGTTTAAAGATAGCTTTGGAGTGAAGAAGACCTGAGTTCAAGTCCTCACTCTGACACAGAGTGCCTGTATTATTCTGGGCAAATCACTTAAACCCTTGATTTCAAAGAGAATAATTTGCAGAGAAATGCCAACCCACATTGGTAAAAATAAGTTTGCTTGCTGAGATTTCCTATGTAAATGAAATCTCAGGTCCCATCTCATCCCGTTATTTTCCATCATATATTGTAAAGTTGATTTGAAGGGAATGCTCCATGCTGATTGCCCTGGATGTCAAAATTTCTAGTTAAGGTTCTTCAAACTGAGATCAAACCTAAAGGAAGTCCTGGGGAGGGGACTAGCACAGTAGGAAGGATAGCAGGAAAAGGTTAGAAAATAAGCTAGCCTGAGGGTAAGGAATCAAGGAGTTATACCAACCCCATAACAGTTGAAGGAACTGGGGAAGTTTAGCCTACAGAAGAACAATGGGGTATGTGATAGCTGTCTTTAAATCTTTGAAGTGCACTCATGTAGAAGATAGGGTAGACTAGCTCTCTGTCACTCCAGAGGCCAGAGTAGGGACTAAAGAATGCTAGTTTTAATTAGGCAGATTTCAAGTCAATATAAAAAATATCTTTACAATAATAAGCACTGCCTCAAGAGTACACATGTAGACATTTATAACATTGAACTTCCTTTGAGTTATTCACATACATAGGACCAGGACAATGGTTGACAGAAGTCTTTCTCACCAATCTGGCAGAATTACTGAAATCTTCACGTTAGCACTTCTTTAATATAAATAACTAGAATTAATGTGTAAATAGATGAAAAATCAATAAAACATGAGAATAAAAATTAAGAAACATAGATCTTAGTCGGAGCTTTTTCATCACCTAGCCATGCAATCATGTTGTTTACTACCTCCAAGCCTCATTTCCCATAACTATTCCTTTTAAGCCTAAAGATATATATGCAGACACATACGTAATATATACATACATATATACATACACACATTTAATATATACACACTATATATATACACACACACACACAAACAAATATATATGTGTGTATGAAGTCAAATCATCAAATGGGGTCATGGAGAATCACAAATGACTGAAAAATGACTTCAACAACAAAAATAGGAGAACAGCTCAGTTCATTGATTCTCTTTGAGAGTATAATACAAGAGCTGCAAACTCGTTCTCATCTCTTCCACAGTAACAACTTTATGGGGTAATCTCATAATGTAGCGTTTATGAGGAGCATAAGCACAGAAACACCTTTGAGATAATTGCAACAAATGCATGAATATTTCCAACAGAGGATGAGAGGTAGTAATGATGAAAGTACTTATCCACCTTCCATTTTCATGGGGTCATAGGTTTCTTTTTTGTTTTCTGGAAATTCTTCAAAAGGTTATTTAGTCTAAATTCTTGAATTACAGATAGGGAAATTAAAGCCCCAAATTTGAAATTAAATACTTTTAGTCACACAGACAATAAAAAATAAGGCCATATAGTCCTAACTGCAGGACTCTAAAGCATTCTGTTGGTCACTCAGAAATATTCTGGGATGATATGCCTTAATTGGGGCTCATACCCTACCTTCTGTATACTCCTCATCTCTCTCCTCTTCATTATTTTATTAAAAATTCTATTCATAATCTCTAATATTCTCACTAAAAATTTTGCAAATTACTTAATATCTAAAAACAGCATTGCACTTGTTTGACACATCTCCCTACTTGGCAAATAAATAGTATTTCCTGGCTGAGAGTAGTCTGGGATTCTTTTGGCCTCTTGACTGTGATTATTCCACATTAGTTAAATTTGGTGGGAAATGGTGGAAGTCTGTTTCAATATCATTTGCTTTATTCATTTGCCATTTTCAGCATCAATAGCTTTGCGAAATAGGTCAGGTGAGAGTTGGAAATGCTCGTCATTTCGTATTCTTCTCTTTGTCTTGTCTTTTAGTTTAGTGCTAATTTTGATCTTTGTTCTAGTAAGTCAGAGATCTGACTGCTTGGAAGGCATTTTTCTGTACTCTTAAATCAGTAATGAGTCATTTCCCTTGTGTTAAGATTTGGTTTGAGATTTCCTTGTGCTATTATTCAGTGTTTGCCATATCTAATGCCTCATGACACTTTTATTATAGGGACTAAGCAATCCAAAATGTCTTTGTTTATTTCCTTTGGCCTCTTTCTTAATTATGAACAAATTATCCAACATCTCTTTGGGTCCACCTTGATGCCTAACTTTTAAAAAAAATTACTTGTTTGTTTTTCACTATGTCAATGTGTAGTAAGGGATATGTTGGCTGTTTTGAGGGCAACTTATCAAATACTCCATAGATTAGATAACCTTTAGTAACTTTTCTGGAAAGAAGAGAAATCTGTGATCCTATGAAAATGGAGGGTGGATAACACATATCTAATAAGTAGAATAAAGCTTTCATCATTTTTAAAATAAATGATTTTCATCATTACTAGTAGGATCACCACATTTTAACTTTAACTTAATCACAATTCCTGATGAATTATATAAGAAATTTATAATAGGTGATTATGGCAAGGGGACACATAGTTTGACCAAACCAAGCACAAAAGGAAGAAATCTTTTCTGGAGACAATAGAATTTTGAAGGCATTGGGAAATTGATTCACATGATACCTGATAAAGGGAAAGATAATGGAATGAGAATAAAATTATGACTGGCATCACTATCACTAAAAACAGGTGAATGAAAGAACATTAACCAATAAGCTATGCTCTTATTTTGTAATCAATAAATTCTATATGAGAATTATCTACACAGGTAGGGAGGACATCCTCAGTGAAAGTAGGAGATGAGAACAGGCAGGTCTTTGCAATTTTTAAAAATTTTATTTTATAGCATACTATTCAACCATTCAACTGGCTGTGACATGTAGATAATACAGAATCATACAATTTGATTGCCTTTTAATTATATTTAGAATAAAAATACCATATTATAATTAAATCTAGTCTCAAAACTTCCAAAAATATACCTAGAATAAATTATGATCATATGAAATTCCTTTAGAGATACAATTTACTAAGCAACACTGATCATTAGTATTAACAGACACACAAAACAGAAATATATGAATGAACACATACATGACTTTAAAAAAACCAGTTATTTAGCACTTTTTATATACCAAGCTCAGTGTTAAGAGTTGAAGATACCTATAAAATTAAGGAAGAAAATACTTTCTCTCAGCAGACATAATTTAACAGAGGAAGATGATATATGTAAGGAATGGAAACCAAAGAAGAATGTTCAGCCATTGGGATCGTGAACAGAGTCAAATTGAATGGCTTGTTTTTCTAGGTATTGTAGTTATTGACTTTACTTTTTCTTCCCAGACCCTGATGTATGAGAGGGCTGAGAATAATAGTAGGAAAAGAACTTGAGTTCAGCATGTTGGATCTGTGTCTGACTAGATAAAGAAGCTTTCATCAATGAGGAGAGGATAGCATGGTGGTAGGACCTGGAAGAGTAGGAGGAATTGAAGGGTGGAGGATAATGCCATGTCAGGATGATGATGTTTAACTAAGCATTGTTCAAAATTGTCCTACAAATGGGAGATCAAGGCAGATTTCCTTGTAAAGTCTATAGACTTTGAAGACAGTAGGCATCTCCAACTCACAGGGAAGAGTGAAACACAAGGAGTTAAAAAAATGTAATTATCTTAAAAGTTTTGACAATAATATATCCCATATGACAAAAATCTTTTAACTACTTTGACCCTCTTTCAGTCCCTTTCTATCTAATCACATACTTTTTTCCTCTTTTATATCCCTACTAAATTCAAGCTCTTCCATAAAGACTTTTTATGGCAACTATATTTTTTAAAGTCACTCCTGCATGCACAGTATCCTTTACCCTACATCTCTAAACATCCCTGCATATTATAGTTGGTTATTGTAGACTATTGGTTTAAAAAAAATCCTCCTGTTTTTATCTTCCTGAATCCTCTGTTCGTTCTTGTCTTGGCATATTGAGATTTTTTCATCTGCAGTCAATTAATTTAGATGGCAAACTTCATGTAGATGAAGATCCAGATGGGCTACAGAATCATATCATGATACCTTATCCATTATTTTAATATATTATATAATATAGAAGATGCATTACCATTTACATTGTCACTTTCCCCAAGGACCTCTGACCTTTCCATCAGACTTGGAGCCAAAACCTTCCATGTGTGTTGCCCTCCCCCCCGGACTTGGGAGCAAAGATTGTTTATAGCCCCAACAATTAACGTAGTGCTTTGTGCATAGTAGGTGTTTAATAAATGTTTCATGCATTCTTTTATATGAATATGGACAATTCTTAATTTGCCAGTGTCAGGGAAGAGGTTGAGGTCCACAGCTATGATTTTATCAGTATCATGTATAAATTCTCTCCATGGATAGATGTTGCCAACTCTTTTGGGTGCTAACAAGTTAAGTGACTTGCTTATGGCTCTATATCAGTGTGTGTCAGAGGAACTGTTGAACTGAAAAGGCTTATTGTGTCCACTGAGTCTTTGTCTCTTATGTACTAGATTTCATTGCTTCTTATTAATGTTATTTTACTCCTCTAGGAAGTATCCTAACATGAAGAAATCCTTGTCAAGGATTTCTTATTTTTTACTTATAAAAATATTTTATTAAAAAAATCATGATTTGAAATATTCAGTACTTTCACTTGAATGACTACTGGTTGTGTAACCTTAAGCAAATCATTGTATCTCTTCTTGTTTCAGTTTCCTCATCTGTAATATGAGGATAAAAATAGTATCCACAGTTGTCATGGAAATCAAACAAGATATCTGCAAGGTGCTTAGTACAATGGTTTAAACCTATATTTATGTATGTTGTGTGATTACTGACTATTGTTTGTGGTTGTTGGATGTACAAAATCTGGAGCTACATCTTGAGTTTCTTCTTCCTTCCTTCCGACACAAAATACACTGCATGAAAGAAGCTATATGCAATAAAAATTGAGGTGGGGGAAAGTTCTTATACATGTTATTGCAAGCAATCTATTCATAATCTGCAATAGTGCAAAATTAATAAGAGAACAGTGGATTCTAGTAATGTAGTTCTAGTGTATATCAAGTAAGATGTCGTAAGTTGTCATATTGGGGATCTGTTTTTGTAGTAAGAAATAAGGCTATGGAAAATGTGCCTTTGGTAAATATGAGAAAAGAAGAACTTGTACCACTTTCTATCAGCAAATAGCTGTTGTCAAGCTTATTTTCTTTTTGGATCCTGTTCGATAAACATGTAACTTTTGAGAGGAATACAATTCTAACTCATTTTTTCCAAATTGGTCTACTCAATCCTACTGCAAAACTTTTGAAAAAAAATACATGGGGGTTACATGTTAGTCAACCCCAACTCCTTGCTTGTTAATAAGCAACTATCTCATTGAGGCAGATTTGTGACAATGGCTATTGCATTATACACCTCAGGAGGCAAAAATAACATTTCCAGTGAGTTTGACATTCTGAGATCTTCTATAATTTCTGTGAAGTCTTCACCAGATTCTTTTTGTTCCACGTATTACCAGTTATATATATTTTCACTTGATAGCTGGTCAAATACTTGGCCATTATTGAATAGCTTTCCACTGAACCAATAGCTGCAAGGCGTTCTGGTAGTTATAGTTTTTCCATCTTGGAAAGAGATGTATCTTGGAATGGTTCTGTGTCTTTCCTAGTTTGGGAAAAAAAGTCACCCTGCAGTTACCAGAAACTCATGCATCTATTGGTACAATAAGGAGTTCTAGTTGAATCACAAGCCCTTATGGAGGAGCATTGCTCAGAAAAGGTTGTATATGGGAGCCTGTGAAAATGCAACTTTTATTTAAGGAACCACTCCCAAGTTTCATATCAAAGGAGGTACTAGAATACTCATACCATTTCTAGGGAAGGCAAGGAGGAGAGGGGAACAGGAGGAGGTTCACCGGTGCCCTGGACTTATTATTTGTTGACAGTAAAATGGAATTTGGCTTATTGGAGCAAAATTAAAATTTTTCCTTAAACAAAGTATCTGTTAAGAACAAGGATATTCTGTGGAAAGAGCTCTGGAATTGGAATGAGGATCTAGAGACATTTCACTACTTGCATACAGATGGGGAAAACTGTCTGAAGCAGATGGAATGACTTGCCCAACTTCACACAAGTAACTTTTTGCATTTCTGGGATGTGAACTCAGATATTCGACCTGCAAGTTTAGCACTTTCCTCAGCTATTTTGGTGTTACTTCTTTAAATGAAAAAAAGAAAGTCACTACCGGGACAAGTACTTAGAGTTTCAGTGACTACAGCAGCATTAACTGGACAGCCATAGTTTGCTTGGTTTATACAAGGGAAAATCTCACATGCTAAGGTTTCTCTCCACCTTGCACCACTTTATTAATAGAGATGAGATGCTGTCTATGAGCAGCTTTAGTGAGTATTGTTATTCTGTCAATGATGTCAGTACTTAATTGTTGTTCCCTCCCTACAAATGTTTGCTCTTACCTCACCTTACGCAACTCAGCTGGTAGAAAGGGAATCCCCAAACATTCCCTGATTAAGTTCTCGTTTTACGCTTGTAAGTTAATATTGAGATGCTGAGCCAGAAGGTGGAGGCATTGTTAGTGACAACTAAAATTAAAAAACAAACTGAGAATTAATTTGTTTCTCTAGCTGTCAGTGGGGAATCCTATAAGGGAATATGGAATTGTAGCTGCTTTGGCAGTGCTGATGGGGAAAGCCCTTGCTTGCCCTGGTACACTATGGAATTGCTCATCTTCAATAAACACCAGTCATTTGGTATTTAGTGGATTTTTAGGTCATCAAACATCATGATGCCTTTATTTAATTTCTGCCCTCCTTAGAGCACTGTGCAGCTTTGTTTCCTGTATTCACTTTCCTATAGCAGCTTTACTGTACTTCAGCAATAGAGAAAAACAACCTGCAGCTAATTGTATTTTGCTTCATCTAATTGTTTTGCTACACAGATGATGAAATTCTTGCCTGCCTTTGTCCACTGCATATAACCAATATGGATTCTTGGAAGCTATCCTCACAAAAATGATGAGAATTCCTAAGGGCATCTAGATTAAATGCAGAGGCATTCAGTAATTGCGAAAGGAATATCATGTCCATTTAGAATTTGGGGGCCTATTCATCCTACCAATTTCCCTAATGAACATGTCGCCTCTTTATAGCCAATGTGATGCTATAGCCTATGTCCCATACTTCTAGTTTCTCAATCACAATTATTTAGTATTAATGTCCTTGAGGCAAGATGCATAGAGTGTCCCTATCCAACCCTCTATCCCTAGAGCCTCATATTCAACTCTCAACTCTATTCAGATCAGCCCTGAGTCTCTGTTGTCCCATTAACCCCATTCACCCCTCTCCAAGCTCATTCTTTTGTGTATTTGGAACATTGCCTCTACTCTTAGCAAACTCTCCTACCTTTTTAATTTGACTGAAACCTGATTTTCCTCTGAGGACATCAAATCTTTTGCAAAACCTTGAGATGGAGGCTGCTTCTCCCCCTCGTCCCAGTTCTTAAATCCTAGATGGGGTTTCCCTATGTTCGTGGCTACTTCACTTGCACACACACTTGTCCTCCTTTAAAGTTAACGAAATATTGTTATTGTTGTTGTTTATCCTTTATTTTCAGAGGACATATGACATCATAGGGAGATGTCTTTGCATGTGAATTGGATTTAAGTGAAGCAGAGTTGCACAAAGTCATTGGTCTCACTCTCTCTTCAAGAGACGTGGAAGTCTAGTGTCAACATAAAAATCAATATGGCTGGATTACAGAGGATGGCCTTGACATCTTTGAAATCTAACCAAGCTCTAAGTATGCCATTCTTTCTACTTTAGTCGCCTTTGTGGCCATTGGAACACATTGGTCTCATGCACCTATTCTGCCAGGGAAGTCTTCACATGCTTGGGGTAGACATTCCCTTAAATTATCAACAGGTTTGAGGTCTGCCAATTACTCTTAATCTGGTTTATCTCAACTGCCAAGAGAGCTTCACCAAAATATGGCCACTGTGTAGGCTATAGCTTCTCGGAGACACAGATGAAAGTTGAGTGATAGGTTGATGGTGAAGGTGGATGAGCAGCCCTGAAAAGGATTTGCTAAGCCTTTACACCAGAGGTGCTAGTCCTCCCTGAATGCCTCATACACACTCTTAGTAATTATTACACTATCATCTCTTCATCATTGTTTGCTGTTAAATATGAGATTTTTCAATATTCTCAACAATTACAACTATAGTTGAACAAAAGTGCATCACTGTTTATCACAGCCTCTGAAATGTAGTAGGTACTTAGTAAGTACTCAATCATGAATTGGTAATATGATGTAGACTGCTCATATATAATACATATCTTTCTATGCTATTTTAGTGACTTTTAATTGATATTCTAATGAGATGATGGTAATATGGTCAAAACAGATCACTGGAAGATTTGGAGCATTAAAAAATCAGGCTTCTGTGGTAGCAAACACTTTAAGATCATTTAAAGTGCTTCACAATTTCCTACATCTAATGCTGGATTACCTGTTATTTGATTCTGGGCTCAGCTTGCTGACTATCTGTGACACCATTATCAGCTGTATCTATTGAACTACTGACTCCACTAGTTACTTGTCCATTTGCATGTTATAATCTAAACAATGTGTATTCTTCATCCACTTTAGTTTTCTCTTGTGGATGGCAAAACTCTTCTGAGAGTCTATGCATTTTGTTGAGTAGGATCTGTAGTTTTCTGTGCCTTTGTGCAGTCCTCTAAAAAGTATTCATCAAAGGGAGAATCTGTTGAACCTCAACCATGATAAGGAATCACTTTTGTATTTGGACTTGCTCAGGGCATCTTCAATGACACTGGCAAACAACTTGGGTGAGCATATGTCTCCCTGTTGGATGCTTTGCTTGATGTTGATATGCAACAGATTGCTGAACAAAGTGATCTCCATGGTTGCATCTGTCATGGAATCCTGTGTGCTCTTAACATATGCATCACAGACATGTTATTCAAAGAATGCCTTCAAGGCCTCTTTTTCCTCTATGAAGTCAAGTCTAGCCTTTCTACTCACTTAGGCGATTCTGGGTAAATTACTCTGAGCTTCTCAGTTTGATCATATGTACAAAAACAAAAAGCTGAACAATATATTGGACTTGCATTAAAATGCTTAAGAAACAATAAATTCTTCTCTAGTTTCTCAATGGTTTCCTAGGACTGGTCTAAGTTTTCCTGAAACTCTAAATCCTATTTTCCTATGCTTTTTTTAGTCAACAACTATTGGTCATAACTCATTTGATATCCTCAATATTTCTCTGTTAGTTATAAAATAATTAAGATGTTGTCTGCTGTAGAAAATTATTCATGAGAATAAGCATATAACCTTGTCATATTTTATCAAAGATACTCTCAATGACAACTATCCTAAGATTTTACCGAAGTGAGAAAATTGATATATGGATTAGTATTTGCTCATGACCTCTTGGTCACATCTTTAAAAATAATAAAATTTTCTATGAAATTTTCCATCTTTTGTAATCCTCTTTTTGAGCTATTTTGAAGACTAATGATTCAGGTACTTTATATTTTTGTAACCATTAGCCCAGTTTTTACTTTCAGCACAATTGCTATTTCCTCATATAATTCAATGAGTATTAACATCAAAGAGTTCAAATACGTTGGTTCCAACACTCCTATTGAAGAGATTATGCATATACACATGCATATATGTAAATTTATACATACATACATACAAACATATACACATGCAGAGAGATCTAGATATACATATATGTATGTACAACTCTGTGTGTGTACTTGTTGTCTTTAGTTCAGTTTTATTTGCATATATTTCCTTGTTATTTTGACTTTGCTTTATCAAACAACTCCCTTCAGGCTTGTTTTCCATTCACTTTTTTCCCACCATTTTTGAAATAAAAAAGTTGAAATTTCTCATCCTTCTCTATACTAGTTTGGAACATTCTTATATCATACTTGAGCTCTGAAGTGATGCTGTGAGTGGATGCTAGAGCTCTCTATGTACTAAGGAGATCTAGTGATTGCTATATGAGATAATCCATGATTTTGTTTGGTCTCCTTCTTGTAGTAATTGTTTTTCATTGTCTAACTTTCTCTAAGAAATATTGACCATCAGAGTAACTTTATTTCCCCCTTAAACACACACACACACACTTTGTCTTTTGGAATTTGGTTTGTATACACAGGTCAGCTCATATATAACATAGTTATATAATGCATTTTCTTCTCATCTTTATCCTTTCTTAAAAGAATATTATTGATTTTGACTTTTAACCAACGGATGATACAACTGTTTATAGATAACTGATTTTTAATGACCTCTACATTAGCAACAAATTGCTTCTTAGATAAGTGACATACTGGATAAAACATTACACTTGACTTTGAGAAGATCTGAGTTCAAATCACATTTCAAGTACTTATTAGTTGTGTGAGCCTGGACAAGCCATTTACTATCTATTTGCTTTAGTTTTCTCATCTGTAAAGTGAGGATGTTAATAGCATGTATCATCTGGGGTTGTTAAGAGGCTAAAGTGAGAGATTACATGAAAAGCACTTTATAAACCTAAAAGCACTATATACGTACTAGATATTAACTGTTAATGATGTTATCACTTTTGGATCCTCATCACATCTAGTAACCTTTTCCTCTCTTAGGTAAAAAAAACATAAATATATGTGTAAAGTTTCTAAGTAGGCAGTAAACATTTAGCTTTCTTCTTTTTCTTGTTGTTCCTGAAGCATGTTTCTGTCATCATCCTCTTTAATGGCCTTTACTTAGATGTCAAGCCAGTTACTATCCTAATTAATGTAATCAAACAAATTCCAAGTAACAATCATTTAAATGTATAGACTAGTTATGAATAAATCCTCAATCATTTTGAGTGTATTTTTATACTTTGGACCACTGGGTGAAGGCAGATGATGCTGCATAGTACATATCTTATAGCCTGAAAGTACTAATCATACATTTGGGTCTATGTATAAAACTAACAATGTGGCAGGAAGTAAGTCAGCTACTTGATGAAGTAGTCTAGCAGTGGAATAGTTGCAGTTTAAAGGAGTACCATTCAAGAGTTGGAGCCAAGAATCAGGAAGATCTGAGTTCAAATCTCATCTCAGACACTCATGAACTCTGTATTTTGAGCAAACTTCTGTTTGCCTCGGTTACCTCAGCTGTAAAGTAGGGATAATATATAGTATCCAGCTCCCAGCATTGTTTTGGGGAACAAATAAGGTAACAATTATAAATAGCCTAGCATAGTGCATGCCTGGCAGGTAGTAAGCAATATGCAAATGTTGTTATTGCTGCCATGTACTGAGACACCTCTGAAGAAATCCAGAAGTTCTACGATGTGATGACAAGATCATAGGACCATAGATCTAGAGCTGAAGGGACCACACAAGCCAACTGGTCCAATCTGTTTGTTTTAACAGATAAATTGATGCCCAGGAAGTTAAGTTAGCTGTCCAAGAACATACATATGTAGAATCAGAAACAAGTTTTGAATATGGATTCAAAACCAGGTCTCTGTCTATTGTATCATGTAACAAAATAAGTAGATTTTTAACTTCAAGGAATCTAAAATCCTTTCTAGCTCTAAGTCTATGATCCTATATTTCTATAACCAGATTTGTCAAATTGGACAACTCCTGAGCAATCCTATCTTTCTTTACAATAATAATACTGACTTACATGAATTCCTCTATAACTATGGGGAAGTTGTTTTAAGCTATGTAATAGTTGGATGGAATATTCAGAAATCTCAATCCAGATAACACTTGACTAGTGCTTCTGGCACAACCCCCATAACCAGGTGACCAAACAAGAGAGATTATTGTAAACCAGGAAGCAAATGCTCAATGGCAGAAAACTCCAGGTACAATGGATACATCAGTGATAATAGCACTTGAAAGTTTGAAAGTGTTTTTTAATATACTGTCTCATCTAATTCTCCCAGTAATACAGTGAAGGAAGTGGTAAAAGTGTCATTATTCCCATTTTACAAATGAACAGCTGAGGCTTAGAGAGAGTGTGATTTTCCAAAGGTCACACACCTTAGTGAATCTATAAGGAAGAACTTCATCCCAGATCTTCCTTATCTCAGATCCAGCACTGATTCATTATGCAATATTGCCTCATGGTTGAGGTTGTATTCCAGGTAACTGGGTCAAGGGTAGTCTAACATCAAGGTCACCTATTTACTTAGGAAACCAGAAATTAACATTATCTATGTTGTACTATATTTTATATATTTTGTTAAACATTTCCCCATTACATTTTAAAATGGTTCAGGTTTCATTCTGGAGTTTTCTGAGTTGAATGCAACTTTGAGATTGACACTTCTGGCTTAAAATCTACAGTTATACAATTTCAGAGTTAACTTGACCCTTATGGGTCACCTATACCAACCCATGTTTGGACAACTACAATATTCCCAGCAGTCGTTCAACCTACAGGTCACTTCCAGTGATTGTGAACTTAATATCTAGTTACACAAGACAGCTTCTTCCACTTTTGGAAATCTCTCATTGTTAAGTACTTTTTCTGTATTTTGAATAAAATCAGTTTCTCTACCACCTCTCTTTATTGCTCCTAGTTTTGTCCTTTGAGATCAAGCAAAACAAATTTTATCTTTCAAATACTTAAAGATAACTATCACATCACCCCCACCCCACAACAGTCTTTCCATTTCTCTTTCCCATACCTAATCCTCATGAGTGTTTAAAAACTATCTTAATCATCCTAATTTTCTAATCTAGGAATATTCAACTTATAAAATCAATTAATTAACAAACATTTATTAGACACCTACAATGTGCTGAGTTTTGAATCAGTTTTGGGGGGATAGAACTTTCTTAAAGTCGGTATCTAGAATTTAACCCAATTCTCTAGGCATACTCTCTCCAGGTCTGAGTACAGTGAATCTAATATCGTTTCTCTTTCAGGGAACTATGCTTTTGTTGATTTATCTTAAGATCACATTGTCTTTTATGTTTGTCATACCATGCTGTGGATATATATCAGGTTTCTAAGAGCAAGCATTCACAAAGCAATAAGACCTAGATGAGAACTTGGATGAAGATGAAGCCAAATGGTCCCAACCAACAATGTTCTGTCTCTGTTTATGAAGATCCTCACTTACATTATTGTGGTAAGGGACAATTCATAAGTGGAAACAGTTATAAGTCCAGTTGTCATCCAGGAATAAGAGAGCCAAAAGAGATTTAAGATTTCAAAGATGTCTTTGCTTCTTGTAGTTACAATGCAAGAGGAGAAATAGGGAAATTCCATAGGAAGAAAGAGTCATATACTAATATGACTGGCCTTCAATAGGAGGGAAATACATCATATTTAAGCACTGAGAAAAGCAGATGAAACAAGAGGAACATGAAATACACATAATAAACTGGTTGTCTCGTGAGATGTTGTTCAACCAACCAACCAATCAGCTGACATTTATTGTTTCAAGGTCAGTGAAAAAGAAAGAAAGAAATGAAGGTAGGAAGGAAAGAGAGAAGGAAGACATAAAAAAGAGAGAAAGAAAGAGAGAAAAGGAGGAAGGGAGGAAGAAGGAAGGAAAGAAGGAAGGAAGGAAAAGAAAAGAGAAGAAAGCAAAACAAAACAAAAGAAAAACACTTCATTCTAAGGATTTCATTCAGCCCCCTCAGGAAAGACAGCAGTAGACTGGCATTCATGCAGTGAAATCAGTCCTGTGGTATCCATGAAAATAGATAAATTTACTGAATCACCAAATCTCTGGGTTGTTTTTGTGTTTGTCCTTCATTATCTAAGAGTAGCATGATATCAAGGTGATGACTTGACTTGCAGTTGATTCTGATTTGGGTGAGGGAGGTTTGTGCAAGGTCACCAGACTCACTCTCTTCTCCTGAGCCATCTGGGTCCAGTGGCCTGATATTTATCAGGTTGACTGGAGATGACCCAGGATGCAGTGTGAAACCTGGGCCCTTTTAAGCCAAGGTCTTATCACATTCTCACTTTGCGTGAGATATGAATATGAATTCAATGAATAGGCCTCTTTAAGGAGCTACTCAAGGGATGGCCCCTTTTAATCAAAAAAAAAATAAATTTAGCTGGGAGGGGAAGACCCTCAAGGTTCCTGGGTAAAAGAGAAACAGTTACTATTTAGTATTTCTGAGTTGTAAGAGTCCCCAAAAGCCATTCATTCAACTTATACCTGAATTCACTCTATTACAAAACATTTTGCCGTGTAGCTTTTGCTTAAAGGCTATAGCACCTCTGTGTTCCAGCTTGAGATTCAAAGGGATAATTGGGAAAACATATATACACACAGAGACACATTTAGAGAAGTGGAATGAGGGAGGATGATTCATATCCACGGAATGCTTTTAGTGCAAGGGAAGCAGGGCAATAGAAACACAAGGCCAAGAAAGAAGTAGGGTGCTGTCATTGGGAAGGGCCAGATACTTTGACATAAAGCCTTCTGAAATCACACAAAATAAGTTGAAGAGGTCAATCAAGAGTCGTGGGGTTAGAGTATTTGATAATCAGGCTAACTCAACAATTCTGCCATTGTTGAAGGATGAGTGATGATGTGGGAAGGAGACAGTGGTCTGTGGAGACTAGTGGTGATGGTTTTTCATTTATCTTGATAATTCTGAAGATATTTTTAAACTTTTGGAATTTATCTGTTGCTGTGCTGGAAAGCTTCTTCTTTAGGGAAATCTAGAGTAGTCTTGTATTACGTATATTCTCTCCTTTTAAGACATGCTGTACATCCCTTCAGCCAAGCACTTCAGGAGGTGTTTGAGGATCTCTGAGAAAGAAATCCACTTAAATGAAACTGGATGTAATGAATCAATATTACCTCAGTGAAAGCTGAGTCCCTGATTGTTCCTTTGGAGCTGCACTCCTGTCCTGAGAGTATATCTGAGTCAGAAGTAGGAGTATACACTTCAGGTCACACTACTTTATTTTAGACTATGGTAAACAGTGTCAAATAAGTAAATGAAAAAAATGTTCTCTTTTTGAAACTATTATTTAGTTCTTTTAGCCATTCTGGAATCAGGATTTAAAATAATATTAATTCAGAAAAAGGATTTTTCTTAATGTGTCATAAGACCAATCCTTGAAATATCCTGTTGTGCAGCCAGCTGCTAAGGGATATTGACCTTAATTAAGTTGTGAGATTTAGTAAGAATATAAGAGTATATTGTTATGCAGCTTTAATGATTACACCCTATGACATAATAAGTAAATGTGGGGAGGGAGAGGGAAGAAGGGTTATTGGTATTTCCCATCCAGTTCTCACTCTTTTGTCAGGGCATTCCCATAAAATTTGCTCTTAAAGGTTGGATTTGATTCAGATCTTTAAGAATTATTTGTGGCCATTTCATTTTGTACTTTAATTTGAGAGGAAAAACAAAATGAAAAAGAGAATTCCTTTTTCTTGCCCAGTTATGATGTCTGAGAAAGGGAAAATATCTGCTTGTGATGAGAAAAAAACATGCAAATTAAGTGTGAAACGTAATTTGTTCCGAAAAGAGGCAACAGGAACATTAAAGGAACAGGGTCGTCAGGGGAAATTCAAATCCAGGACACAACTGAGCTAAACCACAAAAAGCTGTGAGCATCACACTAGTTTTAAAAGGATCTTACAAACGGAATACTCAATGAATCCCATGAACCTACATTCTTTCTGTTTAGAGAAGATCATTGAGAAATGGCTTAAGTACCATTGAACATATTTAAAAAATTAATTTCTTAAGGAGGAATTCCCCCTAAAATTAGTGAAGATTGTACAGAATTACTGTATTAAGTTGTCTTCATTTTTATAATTTATATATGGTAGGTAAATGTGCTTACTCAATAAGTCTAAAGAGCAGACTCATCTGTTTAATCAAACATTCTAGTTAATAAAGTTTATTTTTTCCTTCCTTCTTCCTCCCTTACACCCTCCTTCCCTTCCCTCTTTCCTCGCTTCCTTTCCTATTCAACCAACTTTTACCAGGTGCCTACTGTGTGCCAGATATTGTGCATTGAAACACAATTAAGAAAAAAGGAAAGTTCTCCTTGTCTTCAAGTAGTTTACTATCTAATGGAGTGAAACTCCATACAAAAGGAGGTAAAAACAAAGCATGAGGGATGTGGTAGAGAGGGAATGGGACACTGAGTTACATAGTATGGCAGTATTTTTTTCCAAGGTGTTGAAAGCAGGCAGAGCAGTAGATATAAAGAAGAATGAGTTGGAAAGTCCAGTTTCCATCCTCTAAAAAGGAAAGCATTGGGAGGAGTTTTGTACTCTACTGTCCAGACCTCCAATAAGAGGGGAGAAGAGGCTGAAGGAGGTGGTGTTAAGTCTTGAGTCAGCAGCGCTATGGTGAGATTAGCACTGATGAGATTATCCTGGAGGAGCATGTCCTGTGGAGTTGAAACCAGGCAGATCAGTAGATGCAAAGTTTTTTCTATAACCAGTTTTCTGGCTATCTAGAACATATAGCTATACCTGAATTGATATGACTATAACCAGCTGCTTAGCTAGAAAATGTATACATAATACTTTGTTAACCTCAACGTTTGATTTACCAGGCAAATTAATTGATATAGATACAACTAGCTAGCTAATTTTCTTTATTTTTGTTTCAAAAATTAACATTCTTTTTAAAATTTTTGAGTTCTAAATTCTCTCCCTCCCTTCTGTCCCTCCCCACCCCTTAAGAAAGCAAGCAATTTGATATTGATTATACATATGAAGTCATGCAAACCATATTTCTATATTTAGCTAGCTAATTTTCAAGTAATTTGGCATATAATTAGATGTACCCAACATTAAAGTGAAAATGTGTACAATTCAATATTTTAGATAATTCAGCAGGTTCTTTAATTTATTTTTTATTTTAAAATAATGAGCTAGGGAATTCTACAACTTTATTCATTCAGCAAACATTTATTAAACACCAATATTTGAGGCAGGTAAAATGTAGCAAACGTAGGCTCCTTTTAAAATGTCCAGGTAGGAGTATGATACATTAACACAGAGAATTATAAAACACAACAATGCATAGTAAAAGGGAATTAAAGAGGAGCTAACATTTCATGAGTTTGTGAGGGGAAGGTTGTTACTGAAAGGACTCATTATTTTTCTTCTCAGTGTCTCCACACCCCTTTTCCAAACTTCCCTCTCAAGGTTCAGCCATCTTTCGGTGACTACCCAGACAGTGCATCTCAAAGTCACCTTTGACTCCTCACTTTCTCTTACTATACCTATCTAGCCGGTTCCTAAATCTTCTCATTTCTGTCTTTATAGCATAAATAATCTCTTCTCTCACACAGACACTATGAGACTTCAGGTCCTCATCACCTCTCACATAGACCATTTCAATGATCTCCTAAATGTTCTCTATGCCTTGTCTTTCTCTTCATTCGAATCTATCATCTCCATAGCTGCCAAAGTGATTATTGAATTTCCTGAGGTTTGGATGGAACCTGGTTTTTCATCTTTCACCTCTCTCCTTCCCACTCCACCCCTAGTGGGCTCCCCATGAACTTTTCTGTTTGACATTCACAGCTCTTGACAACTTATCCCCTTCCTATTTTCCATCTCTCTTTCATATTATGCAACCTTCTATGCACTACAGTTCAGTTAAAACAGACTACTTTCTGTTACTCATGTGAAACTACCCATCTTCTATATCGATGTCTTTCCATTGCGCGTGCCCCATGCATCAAATGTTCTCCCTTCTCACCTCTGACACTTGGCATCTCTATCTTCCTTCAGGACTCACCTGAGGTAAAACACACACACACACACACACACACACACACACACACACACACAAAAGAGAAAAAAAAGAAAACCTCACAACAAATATCTTAGCTCAAACCCTCTCTTCTGTCAGAGGTTTTTTTCAAACTTTTTCTTCTTTTTTTTCCCATAGTAGCTCATGTCTTTCAATCTAAAACTATCTCAGGCAGACACTATTTTTCTTTTTTTTTATTTTGAAGGTTATATCATCTACATATTATTTGTTTTTTATTTTTCCTTCCTTCCTTCTTTCCTTTCCTTTCCTTTCTTTCTTTCCTTCCTTCCTTCTTTCTTTTCTTTTTCTTTCTTTCTTTCTTTCTTTCTTTCTTTCTTTCTTTCTTTCTTTCTTTCTTTCTTTCTTTCTTTCTTCCTTCCTTTCTTCCTTCCTTCCTTCCTTCCTTCCTTCCTTCTTTCTTTCTTTCTTTCTTTCTTTCTGGGATTAAGTGACTTGCCCAGGATCACACAGCTAGGAAGTAACAAGTGTTTGAGGATAGTTTTGAATTCATGTCCTCCTACTCCAGGACTGATGCTCCATCTACCAGGCCACCTAGCTGCTCCATTGTCTTTCCTTTTCCAAAGAAGATCAGTGACTTCATGGGGTGACTTCATGGGGTGACTTGCACATGAATTGGTTTATGTGAGACATAGCAGCACAAAGTCATCATCAGCCTCACTCCCTCTTTTGAACCATGAAAGTCTAGTTGTAAGACAAAAGTCAAGATGACTGGCAAAGGCCCGGGATGCAGTGGATAACCTTGGTGTCTTCAAAATGTCTGATCAAGTTCTTCTTGGCCATTGGAAAAAAACATGAAAAGAAAATCCACCCATTTTGCCAGGGGAAGTCTTCAAGTACTTAGATAGACATTATTGGAGTTTGGAGCCTGTCAGTTACCCTCAACCAGGTTTATCCCTCTGCCTACACAATTTTACCAAAATGTGGTCACTGTGTATGTTTCAGCTTCTTGGGCTATAGGTGAATACCAAAGATAGATGAGTGGTCCTGAAAAGCATTCAGCAGCCCTCACACCAGAGGTATCTTTCTGACTTCAGGTCCAGCACCCTATCCATTGTACCACCTAGTTAGGCCTGCCTACAGCAGTGCCTGAAAGCATTTCCAAGCTGCATGCTTTCAACATACAAGTTAAATTGAACTATTTCCCCCTGATCCCTCATCCAGCTGCCTGTCTTAGCCCTGACATGCTGGTGAAGAGTTGGGGTGGCATTCTAACCTGATTCCTCAGATTTCAAATCTATTACTCTTTCCTCTATGTCAATAGACTTGAAGGTTTAATGTTATGATGTGCTTTCACACAAGGTATGTAGTGGAGACCAATGAAGTTGGTGAAGGAAGTGGACCAGTTGCAATGATGATAGGAGGTTTAATGGTATAGTGAAAACAGCCCTTGACTTAGATTCAAAGGACCTAGGTTCTAATGTTGGTTTTGTGCTTCACTACTAATGTGACCTTAGATAATTCACCCTACTCCTTACAACCTTAATTATCTGTGAAATGACAAAGTTAGACTAAATAATCTCTAATTCTCTCTTCCCTGAAAATCTTAAGACTAGTATAATATTGGTTAATATTTTGAGCCATGAAGATGAATAATTGATGAATAATTGACCTCATTCCATGTTGATTGGAAAAAAAATCAGTGGAATAGAGGTGAAAGGGTCCTCCATTTCCTAGAATATTGAAATAATAGAGTTGCTTGGTTAGTAGTTGCCACTTAGACATTACAAGTTCAAGTTACTTGTGTCAATCTAGCAAGTCAAATATAACACAAAAGAGGTCTGTAGTCAGACAGATCATTTCTTCCTACTTACCTGGTTGGACTGAAAAGCCTTCATTCCTAAGATAGAATATCATTTCTATGATAAATGGGTCAAATTGTTCAAAGGAAATTGGCAATCTGTCTAGTAAGACATGATACTAGGAACCATACAGTTCTTTGTTCATCCTTCCGTAGTCCCCTTTTTCTCCCAAACAATTTGTCATGTGAGTTTTTCCAAAAATGAATCTCATTCTCAGCCCAAGGAATGAAACCTAGGATTTAGTAGCAGGGCAATTCTTGAATAAATCTCTCCCATCCCAAGAATCCAATAGAAGTTTGTCCTCAAAATCATGAGATCCTGCCCTCTGAACTACCTGACATGATGCAATCATAATAAAAAATTAACTGCTATTTGTTTTCCAAAGTATTGGATTATGTAACCGAGTAAAATATCAAATACACATAATGTATGTGAACTGACATTTCTCTAGTAAAAAAAAACCAACACAAAACAAATAAATAAAGCAGTCTTATGAAGCATCCTTCGAAGAACTCTTCTATATCCTACATATAGAGGACCATAGAAAATATTATCCATTGGGCAGATGTTAACTTAAAGTGCACATTGTTTGGAAAAAGAGTTAATTAACAACTTATTAATTGGATAGAAAGTCTGAAACTGTTGTACTTCTAGCAAATACATAATTTTCTTCAAGTATTATTAAAGCGTTTTTGTTGTACCTATTAAAGATTCTTGTCTCTAAGTTAATTTCATTATGCTAATAAGCTATCATCGTTACAGAACCTAAGCTTTGATCCATGTTAATTGTCGTGATCTTCAAAGACAAAGTCACCACTTACTTTAAATGAATTTTACATCTTTTTAAAGAATCACACGGAAATTAGGGGAAGTAATTAATTTTTTATTATGTGTCTCAATATTTTTAAGGGAGGAAGTCAATGGTATTGGCTAGAATTCATTTTAACATTTAACTAGGGAAAACAGCATGAGGCAAAAAAACGTTCAGATGCAAAAGATTAAAGAAAATTTGAAACTGGGACCTAATTTGTCTTGATAAACTTTGGTGTTTAATATGCTCCTTTTGTTCTCAGTGTGAAACTGCAGGGTTTTGATTTGTAAAAACTTTTTGAAGAATTAATTCTTTCTAATTTTATTCCTTTCTTTGCCTTTCTTTTACAGTAAGACAGACAAGATGACCTTCAAACCATAACACTTTTAAATATCTATGAACTTACAAGGTTAAATCTATTAGTGGTCGAAGATTAGCTATTATATACACTTACAAAGTGTGCGTGTGTTTTTCCTGTAGCAGATAAAATTTAGCTTCTTCTATGTAAAAACATACATAAGATCTCTCGATTTAAAAAATCCTTAAGTGATTTTTGTTTTTCTTTATAACCTGAAAAACTTAAATGTGAAAGTATAAACCCCTTGATTTTATCCAAGGTTCTTGGTATGAAACTCAAATAGTCTTCTTTAAAAATACTCAAAATGCTTAATAATTACTTGTGTCTTGTGTCTTCAGTATCATCTCCACAGTGATCTATGGTTTGAGAAAGTCCTTAAAATTTCCATTAATCCCATCCCAACACAACAATTGCATAAAACAAAAGGAAAGTAACACATAGGATATGTTACCTTTAGACACTAGATGAGATTATGCAATAGAGCGTGACCTCATTCAGGGATGGAGAACCTGTGGCCTTCCAGGTCCTTGGATGTGGCCTTTTGATTGAGTCTAAGTTTTACAGAACAAATCCCTTTATGAAGGGATTGCTCTGTGAAGTTTGAAATCAGTCAAAGGGCCCCACTTGAGGATGTAGAGGGTTACAAGTGACTCTGAGGCCCCAGGTTTCCCATCCCTGTATAAATTTTCATAATTTAAATTTGTAATTATTTATTCTTACCTAGAATAAATAAATGCAATTTGCCTGTTTTGTTTTGATTTTTAACTGACAATCCCTGAATGTTGAATCTCCTCTAATGGCCTCATCATGTCACAGAATTCACTGTGACTTAGCCAGGGTAATAGGAAATTTTATAGGCTTACAGCATAGAAACCCTTTCAGGGATAAGCCCAGTAATAATCTTTGTTTGCTTTCTGAAGACTAGCCTAGAGGATTTTGGAGAAGCCCATCACCAGAGGGTTGACCCATTGTTAATGAATGGTGTAGGCCTTTGAATTTTGCAATTTTCCTCAATTAATCAAGAATGCAGACCCATGAAGTTATGGATCCTCATGGTAAACTTCTCCTAACTGATGTCAGATCTCATCTTGGAGAGTGAAGCAATGAATAGAAAACCAATATGCTTTCCTATATATAGAGATAAATCTAAGTTTTATAAATCTGAGCAAAAAGTTTTAAAAAGTAACTGAAATTTAGTTGAAAAGTGAGATCATTGCACATTTTCTTGGTGCTCTGATTACTACTCCTTTTGATTTAAAGTCCCTATCCTTAAATCTAGGTAATTCTTTATTAATATTCATGGCACTACCAATTTGCTGGGAAAATAATCATCAATCAGATAAATTCTTAGGCATGTTTTGAAACCAAAGTATTTGGAATTTATTGTTAATATTGTATTTGCTGTGGTTATAACAAATATATACATAACATGTGTAACATATACATAATATATAATATTTGTATATAATATACACATAACATATATATGACAAATAGAATGCCTAAATCAAGTGTTATAACCTTTTTTGAGTCATGGACCCCCTTCTTTGCCTGCTTGTCTCAGAATAGTATTATTGAATTGATAAAAAAAATACACTGGATTATAAAAATTTATATTGAAATACGGTTATCAGAATGTTAAAAAAAAGTCATGAATCTCAAGTTGATCCCCTTATCTAAATGTGCACCTCAAATGTAAGAGTCTATAATTTGATTCCAAAAACGCTGACATTGACAAAATTACATTTGGAATATATAAATTAGAAATATTCTCAGAGCTAATTCACAAGTCATACAATAAAATTAGTCTTAATATTTTATTGTATGTTCAATTGTGAATTCGGGGGAAGGAGTATATCAAAAACATTAATATATTGCCTAATCACTCTTATATTTAACAATCTTGACTCCATATTAATTTTTAATGCCTCCAACACATCAAATTAACTCTTTAAAAGTTGGTGAGAAGGCTAGATTTGAAAATTAGAGAACTTGGGTTCAAATCCTACTTTGTGGCAGTGGGTTGCACAGTGGATAGATTGTCAGGTCTGGAGTCAGGAAGATCTGAGTTAAACTCTAATCATACATATTGATTAACTGTGTCACCCTGAGCAAGTCATTTAATTTGTCCTGTCTCAGTTTCCTCGTATGTAGAACGAGGACAGTACTAGCATATACCTTCTAGGGTAGTTTTGAGAATTAAATAAAATAATCAATGTAAACTCCTTAGCGTAGTGCCTAGCACATAATTAGCACTATATAAATATTAGCTGTTTTTGTCATTGTTATCACTCCTACTACCATAGGAGACAAGGTAATATGAGAGTTAATGTGCTAAAATTGGAATCAGGAAGATATAGATTCAGATCCTTCCATAAGTTACTTATTAGCTTTTCGACCCTAGACAGGTTACTTCTGCTGTGGGTATTAAGGAAGCTACTACATGGAAAGCATGTTATAAATGTTAAACTGTTATGTAAATGTATTTGTTATTATTAGTTACTTTGGGATCTTTGGCAAAGCACTTACATTCCCTGGATTTCATTTTTATCATATGAAAAATGAGGGCTTTGGATTAGATTAACTCTAAGTTGGGGCAATCAGGTGGTACAACGGATAGAGCATTGCGCCTGAAGTCAGGGAGTCTCATCTTCCTAAATTCAAATCTGACCCCAGACACTTATTAGTGATGGGACCCTGGAAAAAAATCACTTAATCCTCTTTGTCTCAGTTTCCTCATCTATAAAACGAACTGGAGAAAGAAATGGCAATCACTATACTGTCTTTGCCAAGAAAACCCCAAATGACATCAGGAAAAGTTGGAAACGACTGAACAAGAAATTCCCTTTCTTCTACCTAAGTCTATGGTCCCAGCATTGTCTAATTGAGTATACTAAAAAGTCTACCATGATTTGCACAAATTTCTTTGTCCAAGTAGGATTAGCAATAACTACGATGAATATCACAGAGAATGCTTATTTTCTTTGTCTGCATATGGCCAATGACTATGCTGTCTCTTTTGGTCTAAAGATTCATTAAGTAAAGAAAAACTATTATAATGTTTTGGGAACTTCTTATTTCTCTAGAAATGTTGTTTCATACGGAAGTCATTGACATGAGATATGGTTCCATTTCCCATCAGAAAACTTTAATTGTGTGATAGATAACATCCACTGGTAGATAGTCTTAAATGATTAAATGATTAAAATAGGGTCTTGGGTTTTGACACCCTTTAAACAGTGAAGGAAAAGGTAGACTTTCCAACAGGAAAGGACTCATTTATAAAATGCTTATAAATTATATTTTTAACAAAATTGCAGTATAAAGTCCCTGGAGAAAATTATTTCTTCGGGGAAAAGGAAAAATGAGTTCCTTTTGCTTGATGAGTAGTAAGACAAAAATCTGTGGGCAGAGAAAACAACCCGAAATTGGCAAGGTGCCTTCAATCAGTACAGTACTACATGGTTCCTGGTAAGACCCGATTAAAATCTAAATTTACCTTCTCCTGTTCCCATCCTGCCCCAAAGAGGCCTTTACTATTTGATAAAGCAAACAGTCATTCCCCCCTGCGCCCAGCTTTACTAGAGGTCATAGCCAACTTGATTTGACTTTTGTCCTTAGCCTCTGAACAGATGCCAGTGTTAAAACCCCAACTGAAAACATTGATCACGCAAAACTATTTTCACGGCACTTTGAGATTCAAAAAGATATAAAGGAATACACAGCAAGATAAACAGGTGGATAGGAAGACTTATCAAAAGGCTCAAACACTATCCTTAGAGACACATCTGGAGACACATGTGTTCCAGCTGACCTTGCCCAGTGCTTCAAACAACTATAGGTGAGTGATCCTATTTATTGGGATGGAGAATAAACACAACTAAAGCTTTAGGTTTCCATGAGAATAACCTTTTTCATGCATTCAAAAGTAACATTTCAACTTCAAAAAAATGCTAAACTACCTTGGGTTGAAGATTATTCTGAGATGTTTGGGGTTAACTGAGTTAGATGCACCCTGCTTCTAAAGACCTTTGCTTTTCACTAAATGCTAGCTTATCTTTTTAATTTAACATAGTCCCATATTCTTCTTTGTAGTCATTTTGGGCTATCTGATAACATATAATGGAAAACATGTTTATGTCTTCCACCAGTTCTTGTTGCATATTTCAAATGCTTAGAACAACAATTTTCAGAAGCTTTCATTAAGGTTAATTTAAAAACTACATTAAATACAAACAGATTTTCTCACAAACAAAATGCAATGTGTACTTAACAGACTTCTGAATGTTATATTTGATAAACTACCTCATATAAATGCAAATTTTGACTTTCTGCCAGAACCAGGTGGTATGGAAAATATTTCTATTAAACAAATAATGCTGGAGGAGCAAACTTCAAGCTACGGTGTGTTGCATGGGGAAGAGGATGTTTTCATTCAAGTTTGATGTATTTTCTAGGGTTGACCTTTACTTCTACAAAAATGAAAGAGACATACTGACGAATAGGACACCAGTCTTCTGTGTGAAAGGACATTTAAGCAAATATACTTAGGGGAAATTTTGCATATTCAGTGAATTGGGCTCAGATGCTTTTGTGTATTATGGGGTTATTTACTGGAATGATCTCATTCCTTCCTACAGGGATCTGGATAGATTTCATTCGAATTGCTAAGTGAAATTGAACACAAAACCCAAATACAGCAGCATCTTACTCAAAATCTTTTTCAAACCAAAATGCCAAAGAGTCACCAGGTCTTAATAAGACCATAGATTATAGCTGGAATGAACCTTAGAGGCTAGCAACTTCAACCACATTTTTTTTTAATAGATGAGGAAACAGACCCAGTCAGAAAAGGAAAGTGATTTACTTTTTGTCTTATATGAGCTTCAGGGACTTTAGACTCTCTAGACTCTCCTGATTCTCCTCCTAGTTCTCTAATTGTTTTGTCACTGTCTTCTTATTCACTAACACCATGTGGTGAATGGTCTGCTTGGATCTTCCTTTGGTCCTATTCTTTCTATATACTGTTTCCTTTGGAAATCATACTTGGTTCTAAGAAAATAGCTATCCTTTCTATTCAGATGCCAGGTGTCTCTCAGATTTCTCTTTTTTTCCACCCAGCTCTCTTTTTTGAGTACCAGACCTGCATCTATAGGACATATACGTGTGTGTATGTGTATGTGTGTGTGTGTGTGTGAGTGAGAGAGAGAGAGAGAGAGACAGAGAGAGGGAGGTTGTGTATAAGAAATATGAGTTATTTGTTAAGTGCTTAGCAGTGTGCCTGACACCAACTTAATACTTATTCCATCTCTTCTCTCTTTCTCTCCATATATATTTATGTATATTATATAATTATATATATACATATATATATATATATGTATATATATAATTATATAATATAAATATATAATAATAATTTTATATTATATATTAATGCATATATATGTATATTAATGTGTATGTGAACAGACATAAACACATATTTATGAACTATTGGGTATGTAGTTATGTACATATATATCTCTACAGAAATATAAAGATATACATATATTATATTCATGTGTAAATATATATGTATAGCTCTTTGTGCTACATTTTCAAAGATAGATAGATAGATAGATAGATAGATTGATATCTAGCACCTTTGCCTGAATATGTAAAACTGAACTTGTCTTTCTTCAAAATCATCTTCCCCCTCTGACTTTACTATTCTTCCATGGTGCCACCGTTCCCCCATCCTTTCAAGGTCAAAATATTAAATATATTTCTCACTCTCCCAACTACTACCCTTTCACCTCTCATATCTTCAACTATTCCTAGTTCATATTCCAGAACATCTGTCATACCTTTCATCCATTCTCTTTTCCCATTGACATCACCCTAATATAGGTCTTCATTAGCACCCACCTAGAGCACTGCAACTGCTTCTGCACAGTCCTTCCCACCTTGACTCCTTTGACTTTCCTCTATACTATTGTCATACAAATCTTCCTTATGCATAGATCTAGCCCTGGTACAGCTGTAGATTTCCATCTATGTTTTCTTGTTATAATTTTTCAGCCAGATAATGACTAATTCTGTAGTTTCTGACTATATTTCTAACTCTCTGGATAGATTTTCAGGGTTGATTCTGCGGTTTTGTTTTGTTCTGTTTTTTTGCTTATTTTGTTTTGTTTTTTGCTGTCTTTGTACTTTCCTAGATTTATTTATATTCTTCCAACTAGATTTTCTTCTTAATCATTTATAAGTCTCTAGCTAGTTTTCTAGGTTTCTGCCTTTATTTTTAGCTGTCCAACTAGAATTCACTTCCTAACTTTATTAGCAGGTAGCTAGATCAATTTCTTGATTTCAAGGTGGATTTCTAGCTTTCTATAATCTGTAACTTTTTGGATAGATCTCTAGCATTATAACTGTGATTACAGGTTCCTCGAAATATTTCTAGGTTTCTAGTTATGTTTGCCGCTTCCTGGTTGAATCTATAATTTTCTGGCTTGATTTCCAGTTTTCTAGCAGTGTTTATAGGCTCTCAAACAAAATTCCAGTTTTCTAGGTTTTGAGCTTTATTTTTAGTTCTGCAGTTAGATTTACAGCTGTGCCTGTAGCATCCTAGCCATGTTGTAGCTTTCTGGTTGGAATGCTGTCTTAAAGTGTTTGAACTTCCTAACTAGATTTCCAGGACCTTACTATCTCTTTTTGTGCTGAATTTCCATCTAGCTACATTCAAATATTTCTAGCCAGCTTTCTAGCTATTTAGCTGTTTATACTTTATACTTTTCCAACTAGATTTCCAGAATATTAGAAGCCTTCTGGCTATATTTATTTTTAGATTTCTAACTATATTTCTACCTTTTCAACTATGCTTGTTGGTTTCTTGATAATTGTATCGGTTTCTAACTTGATGTGTAAGTTCCTAAATAGATCTCCAGATTTCTCGCTATATATTTGTAGGTTCCTAAAATTGACTTATATTTTTTAAACTGTGTTTCTAGGTTTCAAGCTAGATTTCCATTTCGTAAGTTGTTTATGACTGCATTTTAATCTTCTACCCTAACTCTTCAGTAACTTAGTTTATTGAATATGTTAAAATTCCTTCATCAGACATTCAAAGCTCCCTAAAATAGGAAGTTCTTCTTTTCAAGACATCTCATTTCACTTGGTCCTCCACACAAAACTAGACTACTGTTGTTTTCCCCAATATGCCCTGAATTCTCCTATCCCTAACCCTTTGCTTTTTTCTGTTCCTTAAGTATGGGCAGTCTTCTCCTCACATCCTCACTTACTGAATTTCAACAAAACCTTTATTTGATTGTGTGCTTTTAACAATTTTCTTTTCTAATTAAATAAATATATGTATTGTCTATTGAAGAAATAGAAAAGATGTAAAGTTTAGATATCGGAATCACATTTGGAGTTGAAAGACATACCAGAAAGAGTCTAATTTTCTATACGAGAGATAATCTTCTGTACAATATTCTTGAGAAGTGGTCATCTAGCCACCATTTTTGTGTACATGAGAAGGTCACAGCTTGCAGAGGCAGCCCATTCTATTTAGAAAAATAATGGATTTTGAAGAAAATTTTCCTAACGTTGGAGCAAAAGTGAGTTTCTTGTAACTTGGGTTGGAGAATGTGAGAATGTGAATAATTTCTCCTTAATCTCATGGTTGGTTGATGCTGATGGGACTCAAAACTACAAATCTCCTGCCTCTAAGTTCAGTGGTCTTTCTGTTTTGTAACTTTTTTTCTATTTTGTTTGCTGTTTGTGGTTTAAAAGTCTAAATTCTTCTACTTCCATTTCTGTCCTTTGGAGCCAAGTGAAAAAATATCCAATCTCTTACTATTTATCACTTCCAAATATCAATCCCAGTCTTCTTTTCTTGAGGCAAATCGTCTGACACATATAGATAACAGGATGAGCCCCCAAATATCCTTGTCATCTTCCTCTGGATGTTCTCCAGGTCTTCAATCTTTTCACCAAATATGGTGCCCAGAACTGAATATAAACTCTGGATGCCTATGAATATATAGGCATCTATATATTCCACATTCATGGGATGGAGATACAGGAGGGCAGGGTGGGGAGAAACCTCCACCTTTATAGACAGGGAAAATCCAGAAAGATTTCTTCCTTTTCCTTTCTGATCAGTGCTTTTGATTTTTATGTATTATGTAAGTTGACTTATAATCCAACAGAAATGAGCATGTCCTTGATGGGATTTGTGTGTGTGTGCATGTGTGTGTACAATACATATGTGTGTGTACATATATGCATATATATGACTGCACAATCCCTTTGTGTGACAGTTTTGTTATTGATTCTCTATTCCAAGATATTTTGTCTTTGAGTTGGAAGGTGTTGATGGGTTTCTAGTAAGCTATCCGCATTGATTTTGGGGGTTACAAGATCCTGCCTCTGCCTCTTCCCAGTTGATGTGTCCTTGGATAAGTTATACCCTCTCCGAATCTCAGTTTCTTCATTTGTAAAATTGGAATATTCCCATTGTATTTCTCTAACAGGGTTAGTGTGAAACTCAGATGAGATAATGTGTTAAATGCTTTGTAAACTTCAAAGCACTATAAAAACATCAGCTTACTATTAACACATTTGCAAGACATCTGCCTGGGCTCAGTTTTTGTTTGTAAAGAGCAAAAGAGTCCAACAGGGATCAAAACCCTTGATCTTGGCTTCATTGTTACCATGCTTTCATGATTAGCATTCAACCAAAGTGAGCTAACTAGTCTCTTTTTACTCATATAAAGATAAATCTCAGTTCATAGGTATGTGTTTTCTTGCAAAAGTTGCTTGTAGAGGACATATGTACATATACACACATCTATGTATATGCATATATATGTACACATATGTATTTATATATACATATATGTAAATAAAGAAATAAATGTCTCTGTGTATACACATACATGTGTGAAGATATATTTGTTTATTCAACAAACAACAAAATCACATTGAAGAATTGAGCAAATACTTTAAAATACAAAGATAATACCCAGTAATAGTAAAAATTAGCCCCAGAATATGATTACAAAATAGTGATTATTTTGGTATTTGGCACATACAAGGAATACCCTTGACCTCAAATGAGCCTAAAGCAATTTTAGAGATTTCTGAATCATCTTGTTGTTCTATGGGGCAATAATAACTTAACAAACTTTATTTTCACCTAACAATGATAAAGAGCTTTATAAATGCAAGACCTCCTTTCAGAACTATGAACACTCTCCATAAATAAGGAAGATCTTTAACTTCATCCTTTTCTTGAAATGCTTAGAGTTTCCATTGACTCCATGACTTCTGACATTGGTAAAACACATAAATGTGAATGAGGCTAGTGAAAAAGGGAGGAAGGCATTTTGAGATGCTTTGTAAGGTCTTAATTGCAAATTCTTAGAACACCAACTAGCTTTTATGTAAGAATGCAATGTCTTAGGTTTTCCTCCTTTTAAAATTGTTTCAAAACATGCTGGGCAGATATTTGGTACATTCCTGTCAGTGGCAATAGTCTGGATTAACTGAGACCTTACAGTGTCTCTTTTAGCCTTTTCATGTTATATCTGTTAATATAACAGTAGAAAGTAATTAACTGTTATATTAATAATGACGTCAATATCGACAATATCTGACCAAACAGACCTTTGTAAAATGTGGGTTTGTTTTGAATAAAATAGCAACATTTTTATTGTTTGAGCATAAAAATATCTATCTCATTTTAGAAAGAAACTGATGCCAAAGCATATCAACAGTTTAAAATACTTAGGCATTTTTTTTCTGTCATTGAGTTCAGATAAATTAAGAGTAGGTTCACTTCATCCTTCTTGAAATACTTTTACCATGTGAAAATTATGGCTTACAATGAACATTTACTTAAAAACACTATTACCTCAAACTAAGACTTCAGTGTTATTAGTTAACTTCATAACTAAATAATCAATATATGTGTGTCTTTATAGATTGAAGACTGGATGTTGATAAAGACTCGGAAAGATGGAAGTTTGAATTTTTATTTATCCACCAGTAGCTGTGTAATACAAGAAAATTTATTTACTTCCTCTGAGCCTCAGGTTCCTCATTTGTAAAATGAAGATGATATAGCCCCTATTTCACAAGGTTATGGCAAAGATCAAATGAGATAATAAGCATAAAGCCCTTCACAAACCTTACAAAGCGATATAAACGCTGTTTTACTTCCTGGTGCTGCTCTGACTAGTACTACTACTACTACTACTACTACTACTACTACTACTACTAGTACTACTGCTACTACTACTACTACTACTAGTACTACTGCTACTACTACTACTACTAGTACTACTGCTACTACTACTACTACTACTACTAGTACTACTGCTACTACTACTACTACTACTACTAGTACTACT
>CM053771.1:239298352-239335122 GCA_028658325.1 Potorous gilbertii
CCCAGAGTTGTTTTGATTTGCATCTCTCTAATCAGTAGTGATTTAGAGCACTTTTTCATATGATTATAGATATTTTTAATTTCTTCCCCTGAAAATTGCCTGTTCATATCCTTTGACCATTTATCAATTGGGGAATGGGCAATATATGGTTATATATTGAAGATTGTGTTTCTTAAGGAAATATGTTTTCAATGGCCAAGAATGGCACTGAAACATTTGACATCAGCATAGTTCTTCAGTTTATTTGTATCATCTTAAGCATAGGATCAGATAAGTTGTGTAGCTAAATGCAGCCAGTCATAAAATTCTATAGGTGGAAAAGAACTTCTAGATTATCTGATTCAACTCTATCATATTTTAACTGAGGCCTGTGGAGGTTAAGAGAGTCACAGAGTTAATATCTGAATTAGATATAGAACTTCAGTCTGATGCTATTTCCAAAACCCATCTAGGATTTAAGAGAAAAAAATAGTTCAAATTTATTCAATAATTCACTAAATTAATTCAATTAGATAATTTACTATTTTTTTAAGCAGTCAATTTGTAGAGAACACAGTATTATGTGCTAAGTCAGGTACTAAGGTTTTCTGAGAGGTGGCCCTTGGCCTCATGCAACAATTTGATTCCCACAAAACGAAATTTTCTTCAGAGTGGTTATATACTAAAACCAGCGTGATGATTTTGATTGACTTGACTAATCCAATCAGTCAGAAAAAAGCAGCCTTTGGCTGACAGGATGGGCCAAGGCATTAAAACTTATTTGTGTAAGCAGACAAAACCACCTCTAACATTTTCTGATCTTTTCAATCATATCCTTTCTATTATGTACTGAATAGTAAATCTAAGTATTGCCATGTTACTATAAGCTTCATAGAATTTTGTAGCGGCAGTTAGATTAATCTTTTAATTATATGTGTTTATATATGTCTAAAGTACATATGCATATATGTATGTATGCATAAACTTATATGCATGTATATGTGCATATGCACATACATGCACACTGAACTTGTCATGTTTCCCCTTAAACAATTCATCTCAATTTCAGTTATAGGCTTTCCCGACTTCCCCATGTCACCCAGGCTTGAAAACTCCACTTTATCTTTAGATATCTATCCCTTCTCACCTTCTTTCCCCATGTTCAATTCATTGACAAATTCTCTTGATCCTTCCTCTTCAGCCTCTCCCCCCTTGGTTTTTCTTAACTTGCCTTATACAACCCCATTTTGTTCCTCCAAAAATTTTCTTCTGCTTATTTATATTAGCCTCCTAACTATTCGGTTGTCCTTCATCTGATCTTTTTCCCACTCCAATTCACCCTTTAAAGCTCTGCTAAAATAATACTGCAAATGAATGAGTTTTTTAAAGGATGTTCTTCCCCTGTTCAAACAAGTTTAGCAGTTCCCTATTTGCTTTTACATAATATATAAATTTCCTAAGGTTCCTGGAATTTCAAGCTTTCTGCAATATGGTTCCAGCCTATGTTTCTAGTTTTCCTATACACTACTCCATTTCATGCAATCTATGTTCTAGGCTACTATCTACTGTTGTTGCTGCTATTTTTATTGCTGGAGAAAATTTTGTATTCACTGTCTTTAATAGCTATTAAAATGAACTACTAAATATTGCCTATTTTTGTCTACCGTAGCTTATATCTATGAATTTTCTAGAATCAGATGCAGCTCAGATGTCATGTCAACCATGAAGTCTTTTCTGACTCCTCAGGATAGAATTCATTTCTACTTCCTCAAGTTTCTTAAAATGTTTTGTTCAGACCTCACTGTATTTTTTTACATAGTATGTTATCTTTGTATATGTCTTTTTCTCCTTCTCATTCCATTACATGGTAGCTCTTCAAGGAGTTCATATTGACAATGTCTGTCATAGTACCTGGTATGCTGGTATACAGGCACCAAAGGAATGTTTACTGAATTGAAATGAAAATCTTGTTAATTTTAAATTTTCAACATATTTTTTCTGTTAACTTGAAATACCCTTTTATGGAGAGGAGGAAATATAACTACATTACACAAGTATAGGGAAAAGTCTGTATATGAAGTGAGATATATGCTTTTTACATATGCAGTGTATATATATAGGATAGTCTCTAGTGCACTGCACTTTAACCAATTCATTCACCATTTAAAAACAATTAAAAAATTCATTAAGCCCGATTCTGCCCTTGGATACACACAACAAAACTCCCATTGAAGTCCATGGAAATTGCACATGCATATCCAGGGGCAGAATTTGGCCCGCTGTGTTTAATTCACTCTGATCATTCCTATTAATTCAATATTAATATTTCCGTTCATTTATTCAATTAGTTCTGCAGTATTCAAAATTCATTGTATGTAATTCATTGTGATCAGTCAGTCATTACACTCAGTCCACTTTCTACAATCAATATTGGAAGTTAGGCAAAGGCAAACTTCACTTAAAATCAACAAAAATACAAGTAGTTCCTCGGATCTGACCTCCTCTGAAGTGCCTCATCTCCAAGTCCTACAGAAATCTCAGGGCAGAATTTTACGTGTTCGTCGAATGCCACTTTGTAAGGCATCCAACAAGAATTTTCTAATAACTTGCAGATGCGAAGGATTCATTGTATGAAGTACCCACCTTTAAATTTGGCAACTCTTTTGAGCACAGCATAGAAGAAGGGACGGATCCAATTTGGGTTATATCTTATCAAATCATAGGGATCTCTCCACTCTTCATGAAGTATATGTACCCTCTCCCTATGTGTCCTAATTTCTATCTCTATCCATATATCTGATACTAATATTACAAGACATTAAAGGTCTGGATAGGTAGGGCAATACTAAAGCATAATTATCTCTGTTCACATGATATCATCACATTGCCCAGGAGAGCCTCACCTATTTATACAGCTTCTGTGTTCATTTTTCTCCTGATCTGCTTCAAAGCCTATTTATCCGTATGTCTTCAAAAAAGGCGCACATACTAATTATATGTTTATTTACAGGATGTCATAAGAAATAACTTTTACATTCATTGAACTTGAAAAAAATCATGTCATTATGTCATATTCACTATTGACTCATCACTGTGTGCAGTGTGCTCACCATCTGTGGCCCAAACTGGGTACAGGAAAGAACAATTGGCAATCGTCTCCCACCACTCTCTATTTCCGTCTTCCACAGCATGAAGCAATGTGGAGATCAAGCAATTATCTGGTTCATTTAATTAATGTAGACCAACTGGATGATTCATACAAAGAAAAATCCACATTGGGCAGGGAATGATCCAGGATGATCATAGAAACATTTATTCTACATTGTTCTGGCCAACCAGATAATTGTGAAATCTCCACTTGGCTTTGCACAGGGCCCATCTCTATGTACTGTATGTGCCTGAAGCACCTATTGTGGCAAAGCAGAACATATCAAAATGACTCCCCTCAGTTATTTCCTTGGTTTATTTGGAGTTACTGACAGCAAATGTCCTGTGGGATGACCCAGATTGCTAGGAGACCCCCTTAAGAATTGTACTTTGAGGCCATTAGCTTGACTATTCAAAAATATGACCACAGACTATCTTTTCACTTACCCTTTGAAGGGCATATACAGGGGTTTTTTTCCTCATTAAATTCAAATAACAATTACATCCTGCCCAAACACTCTATTAATAACATATCTTATTCTTAAACCTAGTAGCTTAAAGACATGTCAATGATTTAACAAAAGGAAGTTTATGAACTTAGGTGAGGAATATGTCACTGGGATAGGTGAACCATTGGAAAACAAACAACTAGTATGTGTACAAATATCTCTTGAGAAATTAGGGAATACCAGTTATGTTGCAGAAGAAAAACTGTTACTGAGTAGAATGGTTTAAAGAATTCCAGGTGGTCTGTATGGGTCACTGATGATAGCATTTCATCACTGAGTAGTCTTTGTTCTTTTTACACATGTAGCTTTCTTCAGATCAGTGCTGCTTAGAAGCAGGAACAGCTTGGGCATGTAGACTCATTAAGGATGTGTCTACACACAAAATGAAATGGAAAGTTAAGGCAATGATCTGTATCCAACCCTCCCTGAGCCCTTGCCTTTTTTTCGGGAATATTCAGATAATTCAGACAAATGTTATTTAGAGAGGTAAGGGAAAGTGAAGGTGGCTTAAATTACATGGATCATTTCTTCAGGTAAGCAATACTATGTAGTAGAAAGAGCTCCCAACTGAGAGCCAGAAGATCTGGATTCTAGTCTTGGCTTTGAAACTTATGCTCACTAATTTGAGTTGGAGTCATTTCCTTTCTCTGACTTTACTCATTCTTAAATGGTTTGGGCTCAGTTGAAATCCTCCTTTGTAGAGGAGTGGATAAATAGCCCAAGACTCCAAAAGACCAAGGCTCAAATACTAAATTTATTGCATACTATGTGACCTTGGATAAGTTACTTTAACTCTCAATGCTTGTCAACTCTCTTAAGATTATAAAATGCAGAACAGCTGCACATCTGCAGATCTGGGAAAGGGAATTTCCTAAACCTATGAAATCATAGGTCCAGATTTGGTACTGAGATAGAGGAGGAATTTTCCTTCTCATGCTAACATTCTATGTTTTTCATTCTTAAATTCATTTGGTGTATGTAGATTTAAGTTAAGTCCACTCACGAGAGAAACTTTTTACCTTAATCAGAGATATTTCTGATATTCATTAAGGGTTGTGGATGGGTCAAAGTCCTCCTTTCATTCTCACACATTTAGGGAGAGGAGAGAGAGGTAGAGAAAGAAAGAGGGAGGCAGAGAGGGAAAGACACGGGGACAGACAGAGACAGACACACAGAGGGGGGAAGAAAGAGTGAGAGGGACAGAAGGAGGATGAGAGAATCTTAACAGTAGTATGGAGAAAGAAAGGCAACAGCCTATGGCAAGGTCTGTAAGAGTGAGAGGAGGAGATCTGCCAATAGAATTCTTGATTTTCTTGTGCACTTGCTAACCACATTAAGGAATAAAGCAAGACTAGAACACAGGGAACTTACCTTCTGCTAGTGGCATGCAGAATGTACCAAGTTTTATAAAGTAATTTCAAGAGGGGAGAGCACTACCAGGGATTAGGACAAGGCTTTGTGTATGAAGTGGTAGCTGAGATGTGTGCTCTGAAGGAAGCTAGAGGGCCTTCTGCTACACCATGATGCCTCTCAGTCATCTCTCTTTCTCTCTAATTTATCACTTTAATTGGAATAGAACTCATTTAATAATAATAATATGATATATGTATAATATATGTGATATCTTATACACACATCTACATACGCAATTTGGATGTAATTCTGGATGAAGGTCAATCATAGATAAAACACTTTTCTTGGTGACACAATCATGAGAATTATAGAACTGTTTTTGAAATAGTAGTTGTGTCACTAGGAACAGGGAACTTAACCTTTTAGCTCCTTAGGTATACATATATATATATATATATATATATATATATATATATATATAAAATAAATATATACTATTTTAAATATATTATTGAAAGGTTGTAGATATGCATTCATGATGGTAATTTCCGTATCAGTACTTCCCTCCATCAATTAAATTATAGATTCAGTTTAAAAAATTATATAAGCATGTATATGCACACTTAGATTTATGTATATATTTATATATATATGTGTATCATTATTCATATAAACAAAATATATCTGCAGTATTATAACCAACTATGTCTGCCATGCTCACTTGGATCTCTGCATACTCAGTCTCCTGTTTGTCTGTCTCTTTCACACGCATCCATGTGTATGCACATACACACACACACACACACACACACACACACACACACACACAGCCAAGTATAGTGGATAAAGCTGACTTTTGAGTCAGAAAGACCAGGGCTTAAGTTCCTCTTTGGACACATACTGGTTATGTGATCCTGGGCAAGTCACATAACCTCCTAGTATCTGAGCAATTCTCTAAGACTATAAGTAGCAGAGAAAGTGCTATTCTATTTTATAGGAGATCTGAGAGATCTATCTTCCTTTTTTTTTGCTGAAAATATAGATAGTTTAAAAATATATTTCTTTATACTTGTATGTGTATGTGGATCCAGAATGATAATAGTTTTGATGATAATGCAATATTAAGTTTCATGCAAGTCTGAATATGAATGTATTTCCAATGTCATTCCTTTTCTCATAAAATTATATGTGCTGAAGTGACCTCAAAACTCATCTACTTGAACTTTCTCACTTTATAAACGACTGAACTGACAGCGACAGGTGAAATAAATTGGTCCAAATCACCCATGTAAGCAGGTGCAGAAGAAGAGGAGTCCTAGTTTTTTTGGCCCTCTATTATAATTAAGAAATTGTTCTAAGGGTCCTTAGTTTCTTGAAAAGTTGGAGGAAATTCAATTTTTTGAATCAATATTTATTGTGGAAGCTGTTAGCCCTTCAGATAGAGAACCTGGAACTCCAGTCTTCTAATGTATCACTTTTAGACCATTCCAAACTCCCACATGCTTTCTTTAATGAGACAGTGAAAATGTATGAGACAACTGTGAAATATTTTGAAAGATTTCAATATTACTGAGGCAAACCTTTCATTCTCTTTGTTTAGTGGCCAGCTGTAGCTTACACAAATATATAGTTTCTAACTTGCAAGACTATCTTAACTGGAATTTTGTAGAAAGTTTATTTATGACTAATGTCTTTATTTTTTTATTGAATAACTTGCTAACTTCTTCGGTTTGTAATTATTTTGCTACACATTAAAGAATTACATTAGAAATTAAAGTCCATTCAGAGTCATGCAACATTCACAGTCTATATTGCATATCATATGAAAGATGCTCATTATTCTTTCCTTTCAAAATCTCCTCCCACGTCCTTCAAGCCCAACATTCACCCCAACTCCTGCCCATTTAAATTTTGCTGGTATTAGCATTGCTTTTTCCATTTAGGTGTATTCCTAGATGTAGGCAATATATACATGTCACCAAGAGAAGTCCTATCCTGCTCATCAGCTTGACTTACAATCCAAGGCAATCTCTGTTACTTTGGCACAGCAGAGGGGTGTTTTATAGTTAGATTGTTTAAGTTGACTTCATAAAGCTTTGCAGAATTAAAACAGCATGCATAGTACCAAGATGCCTTCACTTCCTGCTCCTTAATGTTAAATCCTATAGCACTGTGAATCTTATAAATGATTGAGTTATTTTTAAACCACTGGATGTCTTCCAGTCACTCTATTTCACACTGGATTAATTATGTAAGAAAACTGACTTGTTCATCACCAATGTTACAACTTTTAAAAACAACATGCTGTTTAAATTCAGGTTTGGCAACTCTTTCCTGAATCCCCTCAAATTTATGGCACCACACCCACAGCATAATAAAATCTTTAGTGGTCTTTTGTCTTTTAGCTAGCCTTCTATTTTTTCTCAAGGGTGTTTTATGCTGGAAGATGCATACAAAAGTTGTCCAGATGTTATTTGTATCAGAGCAGGGATTTCAGTCCAGCTATCTGTGGTTGCAAATGTTTATTTTAATGGGTTATTGTGCAATCCTTGCCGTGTAGACCTTAGTGGCCTTATATGCATGTTCTCAGCAATGCCAGTACATTGTTTTTAAATATATCTATTTAGTCCAATAGAACTATTACTAGTCACTAGGGGAGCAAAAAATGTAACACCTGTAGTAACACAGAAAATATTTTTGCCAATGTCCCCATGTTGACTTTGTACAAAATGCTGGATTACGAAACTGTAACCAATCCACTTTAGGTAAGAGTTGGAAGGTGTGGTCCAAGCCCTAGCAACAGTCAAGGCCCTCCGAGACAAAGTTACACTGTTGAAGTAAACATACCACGGGTGTTGAAAAAAAGTCCAGCTGCTACACCACGTATTTTGATGGGATAAAACAAAGAGCTTAACTAAGTCACCAAAGTGTGTGCTGGAAGTTTATTTTAGCTATTGTAACAAACATGGGGTTGGGTTTATTGTGCATTTTTGGAATTCTAATAAAATCTTAACTGATGTTTCCTTGATACTAAAGTAAATTGTTTACCCTGTAACTAAAAACACTAACATACATAGCGCACCAATTAGAAATGGGTGTATCTCTTCATTAAAATAAAATTTTAAGTTCAAATTCATCATGTCCAACGTGAAGATAACCTTTCAAGAAATGCTACAGTGTATGTCTTTTCATCTAAATTCTGATCTGAAATGAATTGGTGTATCTACAGTATGTGATTCTTCATTTTATACCAAATATTTTAAATTGATAAACTCTTAGAGATGTCAGTCCCTTGAAAGGAAAACTATACTAAGATAATTGACCTGTGTGAAGGACATATCCTCAAATGGAAATTTTACTATATATCATGGGATCTTTATGGATTTTCTGTTATATTTTAAGATAACAAACATAGCATGTTATCTATTTTGTGGATGATGTCAGGGAGCAGTTAAAATATTTGTGATAGTAAGTTTACACTCTTGAAGTATTATGGCTAAGACATATATATAGTCTATACAAGCCATCTTCTATACGAGAGCTATGAAACATATGGCCTGCCGGCCAACTCAAACTAATATGTAATTGGGAAATATTTAACAAAATAAGTTTAAAAATAAAATAATACATAGGTAACATTACATGTTAAAAGTAAGTCAATATGTAGCCCACAGAGATCCTTATAGGATCATTTGTCCCCATCGTCATTTAATTGTGACACCACAACTCTATATATGCTCAAAGATCATCAAATTCCAATGACTAAGAATAGATAGGTCTTAAGAAATTCAGGGAAATGTTTCCATTTGAGGTTATTCTAGGTATTTAGAATAATATACATGACTGAAGCTCAGAAAAGAAATAGTAAATAATATTCTAAATCATACGTATAAAGCTATGATCATCATATAAAATTTCAAAAATATGTTCCACATTGATGCTGCTTTTATTATACTGAGAATTGCACCACTGGTCTAAGATGGTTATTTTTACAGAATTTTGAATTGTGTTCTTATTTGCTCTCTTGGCTTAATTAGGATATTCTGTAATTATTAATACCACATGAAAAGTATAGTAACAAAAGTAGATATTTAGAGGAAATTTAGTTGGTTATCCAATAGAGGACTCTTGTTTTTTCTGACTCAATGATTAATCAAAGACCTGTTTCATTATAAAGAACATTATCTTGCTCCATTGCTATTTTAAAACTATATTCATAAATAATCCCAAATTCCATTTTGTAGCAATCATCTCTACTTTTCTGGTCTCATTAAGGTTTATAGTTTTGCATTTAGTTGACTATGCTTTCAATCCAGAAGTGAGCATCTTTATACTCTCTTGTAGGTTAATCTATGTTTCTAAAATACATCTGTAGAACTCTGGACTTTTATATATGGAGATGAAGGGGTCCAGGCTTAGGTCCCTTTCTTGACTCAGATTGACCTAGCAAATCTGAAATATAGGAGGGATACCACTGCAAGGAAATTATGACTCTACAAGAAATTTGGGGAAGGGGCAGTTGAAAGAAATAATTCTAAAACACCTAGTGCATGCACTAATAGAATACGAAAGGCAACAGAAAACCAAGGATTTTGTAGTGAATTACCTGAAAACCCAGGAAAATCAGTAAAAAAAAAAAAGGAAAAGTAGAAAATGAAACTGAGTGAGAAACAAAAAGCATTCTTAAGCATAATATAAAGAAAGAGAATATACAAAATCAGATTTTATTGGAATTTATTTTTGAAGAGAAATGCTTTTTAAATATATCAAACACAGTAAAAGCAGAAACAAAAGCAACTTATCATTTAGATAAGAATGAGATGATACTAATACAGTTGGGTCTAAATTTTTCCCTCCATCTCTCAAAATTTAGGAATGAAAAGATGATACATAATCAAAGCACTGGAGACGGTATTCTTTAAAGAGTAAGATATTTTCAAATTACAAGTCCCCCATCACATAGTTTTTAATACTCATGAAGTTTGTTATACATATACATATATGTATATATACATATTGCTTTTATGTATTACTTATTAGACATGCATGAGTATATTCAAACTTGAAAGGGGCTATCATGATTAATTAATGTGATAAAACTAAAAAGTGAAAAATTCAGTTAACCAGATTATTTTGTCTGTGCAAAGTCAAGACTTTGACTTTGAATTTCTTTTTCAATTACACACTAAACTGGTTAAGGCATTTTTTTGGTGAGTATGATAAAGTAATTATAGGGACATAGCCACTATTGTTTGAACTGAAATAAGTAATTCTAGAAACAGAGCGAAATAATAATATATTAAATGTCTATTTGTAGATTACATGAGACTGGAACATAATTATTCTTTTCTCTATTAGTAGTGACTACTTTATTGGAATATACACCATTACCTATAATATATTAGTCATGTTTTTTGTCTTTTCCCTTATTGCTAGACTGCCGTGCTCTTAACCTTCAGAGTGCCTTCCCATTCCAGTATGTAACATCTGGTATGCTACTTCCTGAAAGATCAGAGCATAGAAATTAATAATTAACACTAAATTAAATAATTATTAAATTTAATTAAGAATCAAATGATATTGCAAATTACTCTAAATAACTGAGAATCCCTTCTACAAATAAAAAATTAAATTAATTTTAGTACATAAACTTCACTGGAGTTATTGTTCTTGTGTATTTTCTGCTAACTGGAAAATATCTAACTAACTCTTTTTAAAGCTTGAGACGACCAGACGTCAGACCTTCAGATAACTGAGCTATACTATAAGTGTATCTAGATATACCAAGTGTCACTCAAACAGTGTGTGTCAACCTGGGGTGTGTGTGTTCATCCTTTGTTGCCAAAGAAGACTATGCCATCAGAGAAATAATGACATGACTTACACTTGACTTTGTTTTGAGTGAGGGAGGGTTGTGCTGGTCACCAGCCTCACTTTTCCTTCAGAGCCATCTGAATCCAGTGACCAGATATTCACTAGGATGACTAGAGATGATCTAGGATGAGGCAATTGGGGTTAAGTGACTTGCCCAAGGTCACACAGCTAGTGAGTGTCAAATGTCTGAGGTGAGATTTGAACTCAGATCCTCTTGACCCCTGCACTAGTGCTCCATCCACTGCACCACCTAGCTGCCCAAACCCTGGTGTATTCATTGAAAGAAAAGGTAGTAAAATGTATATGTGTGTAAAGAAAGGATTACTTTTGCAAAATGTTGTTTGAGTAACCAGAATTAAAGTTAAGTACCAGTGTAGGTATTGATAAATATACATTTTTTTTATTTTTGTATAAAAGTGATCATTTATTTTTTGTTAATGAAGCCTTGTGTCCATTATGTGGCACTATTCTAACTACTGTATTTTGAAATAGATTTTTCCAGCTATTATCCCAAAGACTAAGGGTATTTTTTATTTCCCTTATTGTAGGGAGGGGGAAATGCTTCCCATATGTACAGATATAAGGCTATCAATCCTGACATTGTCCCTTGAGTATCCTAATTGCATAACACTCAGATCAGTCATGGCTCAGGGTACATGTCCAAGATATAAAACAGACAGGCTATTTCTATGTTTTAAAACACTGGGATGCAAAGTGAAACAAAGCAAAACAAAAATTAATGAATTATCTATATCACATACCTATATATTAATCATTTACAGCTATCCAGAAAACTGGCTTATTTCATATTATATAAATATGATTGTAGGTCTGACTAAAAAGGAAAATACTATGAAAAAGACAGGTTTCAGAAGATTGTTTCTCCTTCCTCTGATAAGAAAATACATTATTTTAACAAAAAAAGTCAATAAACAGAATGCTTGAAGAGTAAGCTGCCATAGAATACTAGTTTTCTAGCTAACTTGGGGTTTAAAAAAAGAGTTTTTATTTCTTTTCATTAAAAACATTTGTGAAATATTTGAAAGTACTCAAACTTAATAAAGTCTTGTGAGTATTAATTAGTTTCTTTTTGAAACTAACAGGACATCAACACTATCACTCTAAACATTAGCTTTCGTTATACAGTGCTATAGCAAAATGTGTAGGAGATTGGGTTAAATATATACTGACCAATGGAACTGCTTCAAGAGTTGCTTTTATATTCCTTTTTATGACTGTCAATTTCATTTCAAAATTAGAATACAGCAAAGAATTTGGATAATTGAGTGGTCTGTTTAGTTGATTTCAAATCCTTGTGGAATCGAATGATATGATAGCTCAAATCCTGTGTTAAAGTAATGAGAATGATGTAGATTAGGACTATTGATCCCTATAATAATGAACATAAAAGTTTTAGATACATTTTCCATCAGTAACATTCTCTTTGCTACATACACTTAATCTTATTACCTTTCTGGATCAATGAATAATTAATGGATAAATATCATTAACATAGCTACTCCTGAAAGTAGATGCCATTATGATATAATTTTTATCCACAAATAACTATTATATTGCTAGACACCTTGTGGAAGCATAATGAATACCCTTAGTAACACTCTACCAAAAGCCAAAACAAAACAAAACCACTATTTATTTATATTTAATGTTTAGTGCATCATTACAGAAATGAATGAAATAACTCTTTTTTAGTAGGAGAATAAATGTATTAAGATGTAAGCTTATAAATATCCTGTAGGTTCATTGAACCTATCCTAGTTAAAATTTCAGTAGAAGGCAGAAGGATATCAACGAGAAAATGTTTCTCCTACATGATTTTAACATATATATTTTGAAAGTTTTTCAATCCACACAGCTTAGAGGTGATTAAATTTTGGTACAGTGAAATGCACTTCAATTATTCCTAAGTTTTTATTAATTGCCATTGTGTCTGAGTGATTGTGGACAACAATTTGATGTGTAAAAATGCTTTAATTCAAGTGCAATTTGTTGATAGAAGTTTGGTTTTTTTTAAATGTATGACTATTTTTAATTTTTTATTTGAGTTTCAAATTCTCTCCCTCCATACCTCACCTACTCTCTAAAAAGAGAAGCAAAATTATAACAATTATATATATATGAAACCATGAAAACATATTTCCATGTGGAAACATACACAAAAAAGCAAAAATAATAACATTTTGCTTCAATTTACACTTACAGTTCATGAATTTTGGAGGTGGATGGCTTTTTTTTTATCCTAAGTCTTTTGGAACTGTCTTGGATCACTGAATTAATGTATCTGTTTTCCAGGTTGGTTGTTTTTCCAATTAGATATTTTATATTTTCTTCTATCTTTTCATTCTTTATATTCTCTTTGGCTGATTCTTGATGTCTCATAGAGTCATTAGCTTCTACTTGTCTAATTCTAATTTTTAATAGATTTTTTTCTTTTGTGTTGTCTTTTCCATGTGCCCAATTGTTCCTTTTTAGGAGTTATTTTCTCCAGTTAGGTTTTGTATTTAATTTTATGTTTGTCCAATTTTGCTTTCAAATTCCTCTGTGATTTCTTTTTTCACATGTTTCAAATCATTGGCCAGGTTTTCTTCTACTTCTCTGATTTGGCTTTTAAAATCCTTTTTGAGCTCTTCCAATAATGCTCTTTGTGTCTGAGATCAGTTGATATTCTCTTTTGAAATTTCAGATGGGAATATAGTCTCAATGCTGACCTCTTTGGTTTTCATGTTTTGGTTCTTGTCCCCATGGGAAGTTTCGCTGGTCTTTTCTGGTTTGCTTCTTGCTCATGTTGATCACCTTTTCCTGGCTTTAAAAGTGAATCTCTGCTACTAGGGCACAGGGGACTCTGTTCCACAGTTCTTGTGCTTAGAACTTGAGTCTTTGTGTATTGTGACCTCTGGTTCTTTCAGCTAGAAATTGGAATGCTGCAGCTTACCTGGAGCTGAGTAGATTGGTGTGCCAAAGTGAGGCCAGGAGAAGCCTTTCTGAGTCTTTCTCCATCCTCCTGTGACTCAGGATCCTTTGTGACTCCCAGAAATTCAAGTAGGTGACTTGCAGACATTTAATCTGTGGGCTGATAGTCTTTGGAGTGGCTGCTGCAGTCCTGTGCTTCTCTCTCTCACTGGACTCCCAACCTAAGCTGATATGTTTGAGAATCCATAGTGCTGCTGCTGCTTCAGACTACCCAGGGCTTCCTTCTTGGCTTTGCTATGGCAGGGTCTAAGATAGTACAGCCTGTGTGCTATGCACTCCTCCAGCCCCATGCAACTGATCCTTCTCATTGAACTTCCAGACTGTCATGGGTTGGAAATCTGCCACAGTCTGTCTCCTATTGGATTCTGCCACTCTAATATTTTTTTTTTGATTCTCTTTTTAGAGATATCTGGAGTTTGTCTTAGAACTTAGATGAGTAGTTGCTCTCACTCTGCCATTGCCATTCTAAATTTTGAAGAACTATGCTATTCTGTGAACTTTTGGACTTCCTTTTCCATTTGATCGATTCTGATTCTTAAGGCATTCTTTTCCTCATTGGCTTTTTGGACTTCTTTTGCCATTTGGGTTAGTCTATTTTTAAAGGCATTATTTCTTCAGCATTTTTTTGTGTCTCCTTTAGCAAGCTTTTGACTAATTTTTTCATGATTTTCTTGCATTCCTCTCATTTCCCTTCCAAATTTTTCCAAACCTGTCTTTCTTTAATTTCAAAATACTTTTTTGAGCTCTTCCATGGCCTGAGAACATTGCATACATTTTTGGAGACTTTGGATGTAGGAGCCTTGACCTTGCTGTCTTCCTCTGCTTTGGTCTTCCTCTGATTGTATACTTTGCTTTTCCTCATTTGTAAGGAAGGAAGAAAATACCTTTTCATCAAGAAAGTAACCTTCCATTGTCTTATTTTTCCCATTTTAGGCATTTCACCAGACAATTACTTGACTTTTGAGTCCTTTGTCAAGTGCAGGATATACTATCCCAGATTTCAGATGTATTGTGCAGCTGTTCTCTGAGATGTATCTAGGCAATTGTAAGTTTTAAGTTTCTCCAAAGTGGCATAGTCAAGGGAGAGGTATGTAGTCCTCTCTTGGTCTACACTGTGGTCTGTGAGCATCCACAAGCACTCTTTTGTGTCCTGGAACTGCAAGCAGAATTCCTTCTCCATAGCAGCCACTGACTCTGCCATGCCAGTGCTCCTCCTTGTCCCAGGACTGCCATTCAGGAGTGAGATCCAGGTAAGCAATTCAATTCCCCCAGGGTCTTTAGGCCAAGAGCCCCAGAAGTGGACTCTGCTGCTACAGTGACTGCTTCAGCCCTGGGGCTGGGATTGGCATAGGGCCCAAGTGTGCTCTTCTCTCACTCAGGTGAAAGAGCTTTCTCACTGACCTTTGAACCTGTCTTTGGTGTTTGTGTGTTGAGAAATCTGTAAACCACAGCAGTTGCCTGTGATGTGATTCAGCACCCTGAAGCCTGCCCCAGTCCTGACTGCCTGTCCAGCCCTGCGCTCCACTCCAAGCTCAGTGCAATAGACCCTTCCTGTTGGCCTTCCGGGTTGTCTTGGACTGGAAATCTGTTTCCTTCTGTCATTTTGTGGCTTCTACCGCTCTAGAATTTGTTTAGTGTCATTTTTACAGGTATTTTAAGGGCTTTTGAGGTAAAGTTCAAACACTCTCGGGCTTCTACTCTGCCATCTTAGCTCCACCCCCTCATTGATCTTTTTGTGGCGCAGATCTAGTAGTGGTATCACTAAAACAAAACTCAGACATAGTTTATAATCCTTTGGACATAGTTCCAAATTGTCCTCCAGAATGTGCAATTCACAACTCCACCAGCAATTCGGTAGTGAACCTAGTTTCCCTGGTTCCCTCTAGCATGTCATTCCTGACAGGTGTGAAATGGTAATTCAGAGTTGTTTTAATTTGTATTTCTCGGGGATGAGCCAAGATGGCAGAATGAGAGCAACAACTCACCTAAGCTCTTAGACAAACTCCTTCAGATACCTTTAAAAAGAGATTTTCACCAAATTTTGGAGGTGCAGAATCTAATGGAGACAGACTGTAACAGATTCAAAGCCCAGGACAGACTGGAAGGTCCACTGGAAGGATCTGTTCCATGGGGGTGAGCCCACAGCGCACAGCACAGCACGTCCAGCGCAGTGGAGCGGGGGAGGGGGGTGGAGGCAGCCCAGGGAAACCTGAGACAGCAGCAGGCAGAATTGGCAGGGGGCAGCCCACTGTGAGAGACCAGAAGAGCTGAGCGAATGACAGCTGCTGAAGACCAGATATCAGGTGGAGCAACTCCTGAGACTTTCTGTAAGGTCTATAAGTCACCTACTTGAACTTTTGGGAGGCAGAGTGGTGGCGTGATCAGTACATGCTCTCTCCTCCACCGTGATGACCTTGAAAGAACCATAAAATGTTTCCCCAGAAAAATTCTGGATTAGTGAGAACAGCAGAGGGGGCAAATAGTCTCATAACATCTGAGGCTAGGAAAAGAGCTAAGCAGGATTTCTCCTACTGTGGGGGAGGCCAACTGAAAAGAAAGGGACCCTAGAGCAGTGGAAACTCACACTAGGACCCAGGCAAGCCTCAGCACCAGGAAAGGAGCCCCAGGAGGGGTGGAAATTAGCATTAGGATCTAGGCACACCTCAGCACTTCAAGGGAAATGGGAAGACAATAGGGAAACTGGGATAACCATCCTCTGAGTTTGCCTTTGCCTCAGTTCAGCTGAGGAGATGTCCCTTGACCAGAACTCCCCTTCCCCACATGTAACAAGTTAACCCCAGGGCAGATCAGGGAAACACAAGACAAAAAAATTAAGTTTTCACACAAGTCATCTCAACACCAAGTTCTGCAGCTTCTAACTGAATCAGAAGCCACAACACACAATCACCATCATGAACAAGAAAAAGCAAAATAAGCATGAAATAACCATAGAATCTTTCTATGGGGACAAGGACCAAAACACAAATACCAAAGAGGTCAATAGTGAGACTGTACTTCCATCTGAAACTTCAGAAGGGACTATGAACTGCTCAAATGCACAAACACCTCTCTTGGAACAGCTGAAGAAGGAAATAGAAGAAAAACTGGCCAATTATTTTAAAAGTATAAAAAAAGAATTCACTGCTGACAACGTCTCTTTAAAAAGGAAAAATGAACAAATGTAAAAGGAAGTACAAAAATTAATTAGAGAAAATAACTCCTTAAAAGGAACATTTGGACAGATGGAAAAGGAAGCAAAAAATCTAACTGGGAAAATTGGATAAATGGAAAAGGAAGCACAAAAATTAATTGAACAAAATTAAAAGGAAAAATTAGACAGATGGAAAAGGAGATGCAAACGTTAACTGAAGAAAACAATTTGCTAAAAAATTAGAATTGGGCAAGTCAAACAAAATCTAAAGAATGAAAATCAAGAAGAAAATGTAAAATATCTAATTGGAAAAACAACTAACCTGGAAAATAGATAGAGGAGAGAAAATCTAAGAATTATTGACCTGCCAGAAAGTCACGATGAAAGAAAGAGTCTGGACAATCATTAAGGAAATCTGCCCAGAAGTGCTAGATCCAGAGGGCAAAATAGTCATCAAAAGAATCCACTGTTCACCTCCTGAGAGGGATCCCAAACACAAAACCCCATGAAATCTCATTGCCAAATTCCAGAACTATCAAGTGAAGGAGAAAATACTACAGGAAGCCAGAAAGAAACCATTCAAATATCAAGGAGCTACAGTCAGGATCACATAGGACCTTGCAGCTTCTATGTTAAAAGATCAAAGGAATTGGAATCCAATATTCCATAAGGCAAAGGAGATGGGACTACAACCAAGGATCAACTACCCAGCAAACTTCAACATAACATTTCAGGCAAAGAGATGGTCATTCAATGAAGTAAGGCATTTCCAGACCTTCCTGACAAAAATGCCAGAACTTCATAGAAAATTCAGTCTTCAAATGCAGGTCTCAAGAGAAGAATAAAAAGGTAAAATAAGCAAAAACAAAACAAAAAAACCCAAACAAACAAACAAGAAAACTTGTTACCCAATTTGGGCAAACTGTTTACCTCCCTATAAGGGAAGATAACTGTTAATCTTAAGAATTTTACATTATGAAATATAAAAGGGATATACATAGAGGGAACAGGTATAAAGTAAATGATGTCATGTTATAAATATGATTCAAGAATGTGAAGGGATTGTAACAGGAGATGTGAAAAGGAGGAAACAGAAAATGGTACATTACATCACAGGAAGAAATACAAAATTATAGTAGAGGGAAAGAGGGGAGGGAGATGAGAATTGTTTGAGAGGTACCCTCATCTGATTTGATTCAAGGAGGGAACAATAAACTTAAGTATATAATTCTAATTAGCTCCATAGGCAGTAGGAGGGAAAGGGAGAAAAAAGGGGAGGGGAAGCTAAAAGGGAAGGAAGAAGCAGTCAGGGTAAAGGGGAGTAAATGGGAGGGGAGCTAAAAGAAGGAAGGGAAGTCTGCAGGAGGTGGTAGTGAAAAGTGAAAACTATTGAGGAGGGGTAGGGAGATAGGAGAGCTAAAAGCACAAATGGGGGGAAAAGAGAATGGAGGGAAATAGACAGATTATAATCATAACTGTGAATGTGAATGCAATGAACTCTCCCGTAAAATGGAGACGGATGGCAGAATGGGTTAAAAGCCATAATCCAACAATATGTTGTTTACAAGAAACACATCTGAAATGCGGGTAATAGAGGGTAAAGGTCAAAAGGTGGAGCAGAATATATTGTGCTTCAGCTGATGTAAGAAAAGCAGGAGTAGCAATCCTAATCTCAGACAAAGCAAAAGCAGAAATAGATATAATCATAAGAAATAAGGAAGGAAACTATATCCTACTAAAAGGCACCATAGACAATAAAGCAATATCATTGCTAAACATGTATGCTCCAAGTGGTATAGCATACAAATTCTTAGAGGAGAAATTGGGGGAGTTGAAGGAAGAAACTGACAGCAAAACTATACTAGTGGGGGACCTCACTATCCCCCTCTCTGAACTTGATAAATCTAACCTCAGAATAAACAAGAAAGAGGTTAAGGAGGTAAATAAAGGTCTGGACAAGGTAGATATGATAGATCTCTGGAGAAAATTGAATGGGAATAGAAAGGAATATACATTTTTCTCAGCAGTACATGGCACATATACAAAAATTGACCATATAGTAGGACATAAAAACCTCACAATCCGGGGCAGAGCCAAAATGGCAGAGTAGAAAGACTCACATATGCTAGCTCTGAACCCACAGCCCATGGATTTCCTCTAAAAAGAACTCCCAACAAATTCTGGAACAGTGGAAGCCACACAGCAACACAGTGAAGGAGATTTCCATTCCAGAGAGCCCTGAAAAACCGACCCCAAAGGTCCATAGCAACATCTGTTGAATATTGTTCTTGCTATTAGGAAATAAGAAATGCAGCTAATGGGGAATAGAAAGTGATCTGGCCCTACAGGACAAAAGAGAAGATGGGGTAAGGGAAGGGAGGGATGAAAGAAGAGAGGGCAGATTGGTGACATGGGTAATTAGAATGCTCAGTGTATAGTGGAGGGGGGAGGGGACAAATGGGGAGAAAATTTTGGAACCCAAAATCTTGTGAAAATGAATGTAAATAGTTAAATAAATAAATTTATAAAAAAAAAACTTACAATCCAGCACAGAAAGGCAGAGATAAACAATGTATCCTTCTCAGATCATAGTGCAATAAAAATTATATGTAATAAAAGGCCATGGAAAGGTAAGCCAAAAACTCAATTGGAAACTATATAATCTAATCCTAAAGAAGGAACGGATTAAAGAAGAAATCATAGAAATAATGAACAACTTCATTCAAGAGAATGACAATGATGAGACAACTTACCAAATCTTGTGGGATACTGTAAAAGCAGTTCTTAGAGGAAGTTTTATATCTTTGAATGCCTACATAAATAAAATAGAGAAAAAGGAGATCAGTGACCTGGGTATACAGCTGAAAAAACTAGAAAAAAACAAATTGTAAATTCTCAGTAAATACCAAATTAGAAATACTGAAAACCAAAGGAGAGATTAATAAAATTGAAATTTAGAAAACTATTGAATTAATAAATAAAACCAACAGTTGGTTTTATGAAAAAACTAGTAAAATTGATAAACTTTTGGTCAATTTGATTTAAAAAAAAGAAATACGAAAACCAAATTACCAATACCAAAAATGAACTCACCTCCAATGAGGAGGAAATTAAAACAATAATTAGAAATTATTTTGCCCAACTTTATGCCCACAAATTCGACAATCTAAATGAGATGGATTTGTATTTAAAAAATACAAATTGCCCAGATTAACAAAATAAGTTGAACACTTAAACAACCCCATCTCTGAAAAAGAAATAGAACAAGCCATCAATGAACTCCTTAGGAAAAAATCTCCAGGGCCAGATGGTTTTACAAGTGAATTCTATCAAACCTTTAAAGAACAGTTAATTCCAATACTATATAGACCATTTTTGAACATTGGGGAAGAAGGAGTCCTCTTAAATTCCTTTAATGATACAAATATGGTTTTGATACCTAAATGAGGAAGAGACAAAACAGAGAAAGACCAATTTCTCTAATGAAGATAGATGCAAAAATTTTAAATAAGATTTTAGCAAAACGAATACAGCATCTTATCATGAGAATAATACATTATGATCAGGTAGGATTCATACCAGGAATGCAGGGATGGTTCAATATTAGGAAAACCATTATCATTATCGACCATATCACCAAGAAAACTAACAAAAAACACATGATTATCTCAATAGATTCGACAAAATACAACACCCAAATGTCCAGAATATCAAAGGGAGAATGAAAAGAAATGCTAGGGAAGGTGGCCAGGCTCTACCATATCTCAAACTGTATTATAAAATCACCATTATCAAAACTACTTGGTACTGGCTAAGAAACAAAATGGTAGACAAGTGGAATATGCTATATACTCAAGACACAGTAGGCAATGAATATAGCAATCTCCTGTTTGATAAACCCAAGGACCCCAGCTTCTGGGATAAGAACTCACTGTTCAACAAAAATTGCTGGGAAAACTGGATAACAGTGTGGTAGAAACTAGGCCTAGATCCACGTCTGACACCCTACACAAGTTTAAAGTCCAAATGGGTACACAATCTAGGTATAAAGATTGATATCATGGACAAACTGGAAGAGCAAGGCATAGTGCACTTAACAGATTTATGGAGAAGGGAAGAATTTTTTACTAAAGAGGAGATAGAAAGCATTATGAAGTTCAAGATGGATAATTTTGATTACATTAAACTGAAAAGTTTTTGCACAACCAAACTCAATGCAACCAAAATTCAGAGGTATGTAGTATATTGGGAAAAAAAATTTTATGACTCATCTCGGGGATAAAGGCCTCATTTCTAGAATATATAGAGAACTGAGTCAAATGTACAACAATACAAGTCATTCCCCAATTGATAAATGGTCAAAGAATATGAACAGGCAATTTTCAGCAGAAGAAATTAAAGGTTCCTCATCACAGTGATTAGACTGGCAAACATGACAGAATGGGAAAATGATAAATGTTAGAGAGGATATGGGAGAGTTGGAACACTAATTCATTGTTGGTGGAGCTTTGGGCTCATCCAACCATTTTGGAGAGCAATTTGAAACTATGCCCAAAGGGCTACAAAAATGTGCATACCCTTTGACCCAACAATATCGCTTCTAGCACTGTATCCCCAAGAGATCATAAAAATGCAAAAGGGGTCCCACATGTACAAAAGTATTTATAGCAGCACTCTTTTTACTGGCCAAAACCTGGAAATCAAAAGGATGCCCATCAATTGAGGAAGGACTGAATAAATTATGGTATATGAATGTAATGGAATACTATTGTACCATAAGAAATGATGAACAAGAAGACTTTCAGAAAAGCCTGAAAAGACTTATATGATCTGATGCTGAATCAAAGGAGCAGAACCAGGAGAACTTTGTTCACAGCAACGACCACAGTGTGCGAGAATTTTTTCTGGTAGACTTGGATCTTCATAGCAATGCAAGAACATTAAAAAAAAAATTCCCAATGGTCTTCTAAGGCAAAATACCTTCCACATCCAGAGAAAGAACTATGGAATTCAATTGCAGAATGTAGCAGATCATGTGTGTGTGTGTGTGTGTGTGTGTGTGTATTATGTTTTGGTTTGTTATATGATTTCTCCCATGTATTTTGGTTCTTCAGCACCTCATGACTATAATGAAAATGTGTTCAATAGGAACATATGTGTAGATCCTATAGAGAATTGTATGCCATCTTGGGGAGGGAGGCGTGTCATGGGGGTATGTAGGGGGGAAATCTAAATTTTATTGTAGTGATTGTAGAGCATTAAAAATAAATAAAATAAATACATTAAAACAATAAAATGTTTCAAAAATTATATTTCTCTAATCAGTGGTTATTTAGAGGGTTTTATATGACTATATATCGCTTTGATTTGTTGTTCTGAAAATTACTTTTTCATATCTTTGACTATTTATCAATTGGGGAATGGTTCATATTTTTATAAATTTTACTCGGTTCCCTATATATTTTAAAATGGGGCTTTTATCAGAAAAACTGTATACTTTTAAAAAATAATACATCACTGTCTATGCTACCTGTTAGCAACATGTAATATCCCTGGTTTTCTCTTTCAATTAGATCTACTATTGCTTTGTCCAACATCACAATGCTACCCCTGACTTTTTCACTTCAACTAAAGTATAAGAGATTCTGCTACAGCCCTCTCTTTGTGTCTTTCTATTTCAATTGTGTCTCTTGTAAACAACGTATTTTTGTATTTTGGTTTCTAATCTACTCTGATAGATACTTCTGTCTTATGGATAAATTCATTTCATTCACATTCAACATTTTGATTAATAGCTTCGTATTTCTCTCCATCCTATTTTTTCTGTTCATCCACCTCTCCCTTTATACTGTTTCTCCTCAATCATGCATGCACATATACATAAACATATATACATATATACATGCATACATACATATATATTTCTTCTCTCATTGAACCAATTCCAATGAGATTTAAGTATTGCCTACAACCTCTTACCCCTTTCCACTTTTCCACTATAAAAGCTCTTTCTTATGTTGCTCCTTTATGTGAAAGAAATTTCCTCATTCTATCTCTCCCTTCTCCCAGTGCGTCCCTCCTTCTCATTTTTTCTTCTTCTTTTCCTCCTCCTTCTCCTCCTTCCCATTTCCTCCTTCTATGTCCCATGAGCAATTCTGCTGTAAGTAGAACCAACTTTATCCCCATGAGGTGATTTAAAAGGTATTCTTTATTTTAAAAAAGAAAACACATAGTTTCCCAAAATGTATACACCTATTTCCTATTTCACCCATTTTGTAAAGTTTTCTTTTTCTTTGACTGTTGAAAGTCCCTACTTCATCCCATTCTTCTTTGAGTATGAGCCTTCATGTTCTTCTAGCAATGGTTTTGTTTCAATTTTATGGCTTACCCAAATTTTCATGTAACTTTTCCCCCAGAACTTCAGACTCAGTTTCAGAACTAAAAGGGACTCAGAGGTCTTCTAGTCCTTCATATCCATCAAGAGGAAGCTGCTTTACAAACAGCAGTCCTGACAAGTGGTCATCTCAACTTTTCTCCTATTGATGTGGGAACTCATTCCTTTAAGATACAACTTTCATTTTAGGAGAGATCTACTTGTTAGGAAATTCTTCCTTATATCTAGGTGAAATTTGTCTCCCATTGTGCTTGGTTCTATTCTCTGGGGTTGAAAAAGAAGTAGAATCCATCTTCTACATAACAATAGTTAATTATTTGCTATGATCATCATATTCTATCTAAGCCTTTCCTTGTTGAACCTCTCTTTTTCCCAGCTGTGTACTTGATACCATAAACCACAAATCCAAAACACCTTGGATAAAGTTGAAATATCAAGCCTCTGAAATGAGAAACACATTTCTTAGATTCCACATCAGCCTCAACAAAACATTTCATGCCGATTTTATTCTGTTTCTATCTGTGCCCAGATTAAACAAAACCCAGTTAGTTTCATCTGCCAGGATTTTTTTCCCTTCCCCATTTTCATTTTTAAACCATGCGGCAGAAAGTAAAAGGGAAAAAAAATCAAATTAGATGGCAAGGTTTCCAGTGCAATGAGTTTGCTCATCCTTAGTTTATCTTTGGCAAATGAGCATGTATAAAACAGTCCACCTCCTGTTCTAGTTGCAACGATGTAAGGCAGTTCCACTGAATGACCCTGTTAGCCTAACCTTCAATTTGCTGGGATTTGAACTCTGAGTTACAGCTTACTAACATAGTTTAACAGCTGGTACAAGGGCTTCTTTTGAATTTTTAATCACATGAATTAAAGATGGCTGGAGATGCTTTCTCAGACTTTTCCTAGCAGTGATCCAATGCACAAGAAGACAAGCATAGGTAGGCCCTGGAGAATTAAGAGCACAAAAGAGCTGTGTCTTGTACTGAAGCTGTACTGAATACACTCTTTGTTGACCAAACTGGGAATAAAAGTCTAAGGTATACGTAAGAAAATTGGTGCATCCATAAGTTCATAGCATGGTTTGTTGTGGTGAAATATATGTGAAAGGAGACATTTTTTTCCCTAGCCAAATTTACATAGGAAGTCCTCTGAATGTAAATGTACCCATATTTAAGAAAACTGAATATGCAAATGTTATCAAGCAGAAAAATCAGAGAATGAGTGTTGACAATTCATGACTCATCATTATCACCTGTGGATTTCTCAAATAGCTATTTCCTGAATAATAACTCCCTCTTATAGCACTTTGGAATTTACAGAATGCTTCCCCCTGAAATCTTTGTATAGAGGAAGCATCTTGGACTAGGAGAGATGAAAGGGATTGTCTCAAAGTCACACAGCTAATGTCAGGACTTGCATTTGAAGCCAGACATTTTCCTTCAACTCTCCCAAAAACAAAAGTGTGATTTGATTTATTTTTAACAAATCCTTTAAGTTTTTTAGGAACACATATTTTTTTAAATGAGGTACATATTTAGATAATAGAAAAAGCAATTCAGAAATATATCTTCATTCCATTAACTTCTTTTCATTTTTTTTTGTTCCAAATACTTTTCCTTTCTATAGCCCCTTACCCACCCATTAGAATGACAAGCAATATAATATTCATATAGATGAGGTTTTGTAAACTTTGGATTTCTAATTCCATATCTGCCATGTTGAAAATAAAAGAAAAAAAAGTGAAAACAAATATGCTTCAATTAGTTAGACTCAGGGTCCATCAATGCTCTCTCTGGAGTTAGACTGGATTTTTCACAAATACTTTGAAATTGTCATGGATAGAATATAGAGCATGCAATCAGGAAGTCTCATCTTCCTAAGTTCAAATCTGGCCTCAGACACTTATTAACTATTAGCCTTGTTTGCCTCAGTTTCCTCATCTATAAAAATGATCTGGGGAAAGAAATGGCATGCCACTCCAATATCTTTGCTAAGAAAACTCAAAAGGGTTTACATTACGGAAACAAATAAATAGCTTGGACATTATATTGGTGAGAAATAGCTAGATCTTTCAGAATTGATTATTGTTATAATATTGCTGTAACTGTGTACAACATTCTCCTAGTTCTTCTTATTTTACTTTATATTAGTTCATATAAGGCTTTCAAGGCTTTTCTGAAACCATATAACTTGCCATTTCTAATAGAACAATAGTACTCCATCAAAATCATTTACCACAACTTTTTCAGTCATTTCCCAAATGATGGGCATCCCCTCAATTTCCAATTCTTTGCCACCACAAAGAAAGCTGCTATAAATATTTTTTGTACACATGGATCCTTTTCCTTTTCCGCTTTAATCTCATTGGTATATAAACCAAGTAGCAATATAACTAGGTCAAAGGGTATGAACAATTTTATAGACTTTGGGAATACTACCAACTTGTTCTCTAAAATGGTTGGATTAGTTCACAACTCTACCAACAGTATGTTAATTTATCTATTTTTCCACATCTCCTCTGGCATTTTTATTTCCTTTTCTGTCATGTTATCCAATATGATAGATTTGAAGTACTACCTCAGAGTTGTTTTAATTTATATTCCCTAATTATTAATGACTATTAATATCTTTGATTTCTTCTTCTAAAAACTGCTTGTTCATATATTTTCAATTTAGCAATTAATAATTTATCAATTGTTGAATGACTTATTTTTTATAAATTTAGCATAGCTCCCTATATATTTGAGAAATTAGATGTTTATCACAGAAACATGGTTAAAAAAATTGTCCCAGTTTTCTGCTTTTCTTCCAATTTTGGCTGCATTTTTTTTTTTTGCAAAACATTTTACATGTTACCAAAAATCACTCATTTACCTCTTGTGATCTTCCCTATGTCTTGTTTAGTCACAGACTCTTCCTTTATCTGACAAGTAATCTTTTCTATGCTCCCCTAATTTGTTATGCTATCACTCTTTATTTCTAAATCTTATCGTGCTATGAGATGTTGTGCCATGTTGATTTATGCCTGATTTCTACCAGACTGCTTTCCAGTTTTCACAGCAGTTTTTGTCAAATAGTGAGCTCTTGCCACAGTAGTTTGGATTATTCCATTAACTTCTTAAAGAAATGCACAATTGATGCCCATGCGTATGTGGCCTGATTGGGGGAAAGATGATGCAGAAGAAGCATTACAGATGTTTCTGGGGGGACATAATAATTTATTACCTTTGTAGAGATGACAACTGCCTGTGTTTATATTATGTAAATCACTGCTCCATTATTTATTCCAGCCTGATCTTTTAGTTTTAATAGGTTCAGTAGTCAATTAATAAATCTGGGCTGAGTGGGTGTGCCCTTGCCCAATTGTCTCAGCAGATTGACATTTAGAGAAATAGGAGAAAACATAGCTGATTGGAAATTCAAGGATTTCTTAAGGGTTAAGGATGATTTTAAATCCAGGAAAATTAATTGGTCAAAGTACAGAAAGGGGAAAAGGAACAATGGTAGGAAGGCAAACAAAACAAAATATCGCCTCTTGATTTTGCTGTAATTTTACTTAAATGTATTAACCTTCCAGAACATATAATGGAACAATATGCTATATCTTCAAATGGATTGTTAATGAGAAACCTATAGTTATGCATACATCTTTATAGTAAGGTAGACAGTTTTTTTTTCTTTTTTTGGATATGATTGTAGTGTGTGCTGCTATTCCAGGTCATATAAAAGCTCAATGCTTATCTCTTCATAACTTTCATTTTCCCCTTTCTAGTCCTTCAAGTTTATAACCTTAGGGTCATTATTAACTATGCCCTTTGTCTCATGCCTCATATTTTATCTGTTGTACTTAGATAATAATTTTGGCATAACTCAGTCTCTTGTCCCCTCCCCATATTGCTATTGTAGTGGACTTCTCTTTGGAATTACTACACCCAGACTCTACTTTCTTTAATCTACACTCCATACAGATGTCAAAAGGCACAGATTTGTCCATATCACTCCTTTGCTCCAGAAATTCCAATGGTTCCCTCTTAATCCAGAATTAACTATTGACTCCTGATTGGCTTTGAAAGATAATGACAATTTGGTTTTAGTTAACCTTTGCAGGCATATTACAAGTTGCTCTATCCTTCATGCAAGTAAGCAGTCAATAAATGTTTACTAATCACCCAATATGTGCCACACACATTACTAAGTTCAGGGATACAAAGAAATATAGGGTAGCTGCTGCCCTCTAAGTGCTCACTATCGAATGGGGGAGATGACATTCAAACAGATATGTACAAACAAGCTACACACAGAATTAATAAAAAGAAATCAAGAGAGAAGGCACTAGAATTAAAAGTAACTGGAAAAGACTTCCTATGGAAAGTGAAATTTCAGGTGGGACTTGAAGGGAGCCAGAGAAGTCAGAAGGTAATTATGAGGACAGAGAACAAATTGGCTCATTTGTGGTTTCCTATATATAAATATATATATTTCCATTTTCTTTCTCTATACCTTTGCACAGACTGTCTCAGATGCCTGGAATCCCTTCTATTCTTACTTCTGCCTCATCTAATCCCTAACTTTATCCAAAGCATTCAACACTTAGTTCAAGGGCTGCCTTATATATAAAGCCAATCCTGGCCACCAATACCTAATTTCTTGTGATCTTCCACTGGAACTCCTATTGCATTTTCTTTGTATATATTTTGTTTTATTTTCTGTACACATGTTGTTTTCCCAAATATAATACAAACATCTTGTGCTCAGATTGTTTTTCCATTTTATTTTTGTATGACCAGTGCTTAATATATAACCTGGTATAAGGTGGCTTCTTAATAAAATGCTTATTAAGTTAATGGAATAGGATAAAAATTATTTACTCAAAGTCACCTATAGAACAATAATACATCTATCAAATGCTCCCTGAAAACTCATCAACTTTTTATGCTTCCCTCTTTCTTCCATTAGAAATAGCATGTTTTTGACATGTTTAAAAAGGACTACTTGATGAATCTGAAGATATGAAAAGAACTCTCCAAATTACTATCGGCAATGACCCAAAAACACTTCCTAAATATCTACTATGTGCAGAACAGTGAACTGCCATTTTGGAGAAGATGAAAGGATTAAATAAGATATCCTGTTCCTTAATTCATGGAACTGATATTCTAACTTAGGAAAAATGTATCAGCAGAGATAGCAATAATACATTTTCCCAGCTGGTCTTTTCTCCTATCCAATGGACCTCAGTTAAGTTTCCCTTGCTCACAAAAGCTCTTATAAACAGGCCCAGTGTCTGTACCAAGGGCATTATTAGACAATGTTGATTTTCTTTACCCATTGAGTAACCTATTAGAGATAGTAAGGGAAAATAGCTCTTTATGTTTCTGTCTAACTCAGTTTAGGATCTTGCATCCTTACAACTTAATGTATGAAGAAAACAAAACTAAACAAGGGAAAGGGGAAAAGTAAAAGAAATGCAACTCATTAAAAAGTCCGTTTCTGGACAAAGAGCAAAGAACTAGACTGAGACATGAAGCAAGTTTTAGCGTTGGCCTGTCTTAATGGGAAAGGCAGAAAGGGCAACAAAACGATATATCATTATTCTGGATAATATTGGATACTCTTTTATCCTGTAACAAAAATAATCTTTTGAAGGGAGCTTTCTATATTTTGATGCTATCTTCTTTTTATTAAACTTTTATAATCTGAGTTCAGAGTCAAATTTATTTTCCAATGCCATCCCCAAAGCACCATAAGAGGGTTAGAGAACCTAGGACCTTGAGGCCACATGTGGCCCTGTAGGTCCTCAAGTACAACCCTTTGACGGAATTAAAATTTCACAGAACAAATCCCTTTAATAAAAGAACTTGTTCTGTAAAACTCAAACTCAGTTAAAAGGCCACACTCAAGGACCTAGAAGGGCACATGTGGCCTTGAGGCTGTAGTTTCCCCACCTCTGGTATAGAATATCTTGTTAGGAATGGAGACAAAACTTATCAATTGTATTCTGGCTATAGAATTGTTAGATGCTAGTTTAAGTTACCAAGATAGGTTATAAAGTATATCTCTTAAAAGGAAGAAAGGTCAAAAATCTTTGTATCTGATCCATGAATGCTGTGTTAATCATGCCCACATTTATGGAACTCTCCTCCTCTACTTCATAGACAGCTCTCTGTGCCTGGCAGGCACCCCCATTCTCAATATGTGGTCTAGTTGGAGAGTGGAAGTGTGGTATGCTAGACTGAACTTTGGCCTGGGAAGCAAGAGAACTTGACCCCATTTCCAGCTCCATTAAAATATGTGATCTAAGAAAATATAATTCTTCTGGGACATAATATCACCATCTGCAAAATCAGAATTATATTGAATAGTGCCACTTTTCAACATGATTAGATTAAATTTTTGTTTATGGATGCTCAGTGGGATTGATAAATTTGGCCAAACGACTAACTTAACTTGTATATAAAATCAGTTAAAACTGTTGAAGCTCTCATGTATATTAAGAAAAAGAAGAGGGAGCAACAGAAAGACTAGTGTAGCAGAAAGAGAAAAAAAATATTTTCATGGGTCCCAGAACTGGGGGAAGTTTTGTGATTTCCCTGAGAGAGGGATCTGTCTTACTTATCTATTAGTATCCTAGCATATGATGCTTTGTCCACCTTATTTGAGAATATGTACTTTATAAATGCTCTATCCATCCCTTCATGTCAGAAGGATGTAGATTTAAATTGTACATAAAGAAAATCTTTGAAAAATAAATAGCAAACTCAAACATTGTAATGAGTTTTTCCAGAAATTAGTGAGTTCCTTCTCAGGCAACTAGGTGGCACAGTGTATAAAGAGCTGAGACTTTAGGAAGACCTGAATTAAAATCTTCCCTCAGACCTAGGTGTGTAACCCTGAGGAAAACACTTAACATCTGCCTCAGTTTCCTCAACTTAAAATGGGGATCATAACAGCATCTACTTTCCAGGGTTCTTTTCAAGATCAAATGAGATATTTGTAAAACACTTAGCACAGTGCCTGGCACAAAGAAAATATTATTAAATTTCTTATTCCCTCTTCTCCCCTAATTGATGGATAATATCTGAGTAGAAAGTACATGACTGTTTTTCAAGAAAGTTCTACACAGAGTTTCTGATTTATGTCTTTGTCCATATTGTCCACCTCAATGTGCCCTATCTTGTCTGATTTCAGAAGCTAAGTAGTAGTAATACTGGTTAGTATTTGTTGGATGGAAAACAGCTGGGGCACACCAGAGTTGTTTTTGTTGTTTTGAGGGAAGTATATGTCACAGTGAATGGAGCCCTGGACTTGGAGTCAGGAGGAGCTGTTTGAATCTTTTCTTCCATATTTACCACCTGTGTGACCTTGGACAAGTCATATCATCTTTCTTAGAGTCAGTTTTCTCACTTACAAATGAAGATAAGGATAATACCCACCTCATAGGGTTGTTGTGAACGGCATAAGATGACACATGAAAAATGCTTTGTAAACCTTAAAATGCTTTTTAAATATTAACTATTATTTAGACAGAGGGATGACAAGGTGACTTCTGAATTCCTAACTCTTAAGATTCTCTGTTTACTGATACCTGAGAGACCAAACTATTTGTCTAATAGAGAATCTATTTGAGCTGTGGATAAACAGGCAGATGAAAGAAGCACGTTAAGGCAGTGAATCTGGGTATTTCAGACAGATGTAAAGCCAAAAATAGCAGACAGAGAAGAAAAGACGATTCAGGGGCCTGAATCAGTCAGATTTCATGTCCCTTAGGTTACCAATACTACCCCAAACTTTCATATTCTTGCTAGTTTATACCCTGCAAGCAGAACAGTTTTTCCCAAAGTCAGTGGCTTCAACAGCTATGATGAAATTGCCTCAGACTGCCAGTTGGCTCATATAATAATGCCATCTTTAGGGTATGCTAAAGAAAGCAAAAGTATCATACAGGAAAGCACAGCAGCTGAATTAGTTGCATGTGTCTCTAACTCAGATTTAAATGGTGAAGCTGAAGCGCCTGAAACAGCTGGGAGAATGGGACCCCCAGTACTGGTAATGGACAAGATGGTTATTAATTTTCTCTCTTGTGATCTTTCATCTTTCATTTTGTGTGAGTTTCATTTCAGTAGCTTAGACTTTTCCGAGACTCACAATCAACCTTGATTATCTTCCCCCTCTCTCCATGTTTCCTTTTTTAGTTTCTTGGATGCTTCTAGAAGAGGAAGATAAAAAAAAAAGAGTGGCATGAAGCACTCTTGCCTTTTCATTTCATGGGGGCCTTTGTGTCTGTTTCTTATGATGGGGAAGTAGAGGATAAAGAAAGAAATATAGAGATCTCTATTTCTCTCCAGAAACTTCTTTAGCTTCTGACCTTATAGAGATACTTAGAAGTGTGGTCTGAGGTGCCCACAATGTATTTGTAAACTGGTACAGATCTTATTTGTGACAAAATAGTAATATGGGGGTTGTGCTTTGTATAATATGTTATCTTACACTAGTTTTCTTTGTTTCAGAAAGTTTGACTTTCATAAAATCATAGAATGTTAAAGCTGCAGGGGATATGAGAAATTGCCTAGCCCAAATATTTTTATAAGTAAGGAAAATGAGGGAGAGACTTGGTTAAGTTCACACAGCAAGTTAATTTAATTTCCTTGTGGTTTCCTGAACATTCAATTTTGGCATTTCAATTACAACTACTGGTCAAGTGAAAGGAAAAGAAAGAAGTCAGGGTACCTGGGTTTGAATTCTGGTTTAAGTATTAAACAATTCTATCATCATTTTTCCTCTCTAAATATACTTGCTTATTTGCAAAATGGAATAAGAACACTTCCACTGAGTCTCACTGTTGTGAGGAAGTACTTTTAAAGTAATACATGTAGTTTATCATTACATTATAAAACTTTATTCAAAACATCTTGTTTCACCACTTTTCCTAACAGAATCAAATGTTCACTTGGCTACACTGGTATTCACTTCAGTGAACTCTCAATGAGCCATGTACCTTATCCATTTAAAAAAAACGTATTTCTTGAGTACCTATTATATTCAAACTACTATATCAGATTCTGTAGGAAAAACAACATAAAGTATATGATCTCTGCCTCCAATAATCTTTAATATATTTGTATACATAAAGAATTAAGTGACAATAACAAATCATATATGAAAGGAGCCTAAAGCAAGGTAAAGAGGCGACATTTGAACCCATATCCTCTAACTCCAAATCCATTGCAATTTTGTCTTTCATCATGTTTTCTCTTTTATGGTGCTACTATTAGGAGAAAAAGTGATGGAGAAGGCAGAGAGAGGATGGTAGAGAAGACAGGAAGTTGTCAGAGCTCTCCCCAATTTCTTTTGGAAACAAAATTAAATTTAGCCTCTAAATGGATTCTGGATGGACAGAACTCACAAAAAAATCACAGACATAATTTTCTAGCATAAATTACCTTAGAAGGACTTCAATAAAGGTCTGTCTCACTTGGCTAAAGGAGAGTGCAAATAATATCTGGACAAGAAAGTGGGAGGCTCTTAGTCACAGCACAGATCAGCAACCAAGGCTACTTGGTCCTGGCTTGGGAGGCCAGAAGAATAGCAGGATATCTGTGAGACCTCCAGTCGCAGAACATCAGGTAAATTGCCATCCCTGGAAACCTGGTACAACAGGTATGACTAAGCCTGGTCACTCTAGCAGAGTGGGCAAGCTGCAAGTATCTGAGGTCTCAGGACAGACAGACAGTGACTAGACCCTTGGTCCCAGGACAAAAAGTTTGAGAAAGTGCCTCTTGTGCCCCAGGAGCAGAGCTCAACTTTTAAAAATGAGCAAAAATTTCATACCTCAAGGCTAGAGGTGATTACAAAAATTAAGCCATTACCACAAAAAATGCACAGGCAAAGGATAAAGAATCCAACCACAGAAAAGTAATATGAGAATAGAGATGATGTGGGATAATCTTCAGAGGAGGATATTGAAGCAAGGAAACCCCCAAAGAGTAACATCAACTGGTCACCTGCCCAAAAAAGAATTCACAGAAGATCTTAAAAAAGAGTTTACAAGCCAATGACAGAGATGGAGGAAAAACTAAAGAATAAAATAAGATTAATCCAAGAAAAACAAGACAGTTATGAAAGGAAAGTCAAGCAATTAGAAAAGAAAATCTAGAATCTTAAGGAAGAAAATGACACCTTGAAAATTAGAATTGGACAAAGTGAAGCCAATAAAATTATGAGATCAAAAAATAATTAACAAAATATGAATAAGGAAAAAATAGAAAAGTGAAACATCTTATAAGAAAAACAACAGATCTGGAGAACAGATTAAGAAGAGAAAATATAAAAATAATTGGACTAACTGAAAGTTATGAACAGAAAAAAGAATCTTGATACAATGATACATGAAATAATTGAAGAAAATTTTCTTGAAGCATTAGAACAAGGGGAAAGTAGAAATAGAGAAAATTCACCTATAATCACTTAAGAGATCCTAAGAGGAAAACTTATACAAATATAATAGTCAAATTCCAAAACCCCCAGCTCAAGGATAAAATAATGAAAGCATCAAGATTAAAACAATTTAAATAAGATGGGGCAATAATTAGACTCACACAAAACCTAGCAGCAGAGACATTAAAGGACCACAGGTCTGGCCAAAAATGTCATATCCTGCAAGGTTATATATTATCCTGAACAAAAAAAAATGGACATTTGTTAAAACTCTCACACTTTCAAGACTTGGTTAAAAAAAATTCCTGAACTTAATAGAAGATTTGACATACAAGAACTAAGAGAAACATAAGTTACATACCAAAGATTTATTGCAATGAATTCATAAGGACAGACTGGTTATCTTTTACTTTGTGCGTGTGCATGTGAGTGTGTGTGTGTGTGTGTGTGTATGTGTGTGTGTAATGTAAAATGTATGTCTAAGATTCTTATTAAATAATTGGGTTATTCATAGGTAAGATTGAATGAAACCTGAGTAGGATATGAATTTTAAAAGTAAAACAATTAAGAAACAGCTAAAAAGAGTAATTATTTTATGCAAATGATGTGCAAGAGGAAGATTCAAAACAGAGGAATTAGATGGGGAGGAGGGCTGGTAGCTGTGGTAAACTACTTTCATTGGGGAAGGGTTTAAGAGGGAACAGAACATATATATTTAGGAGAGTATAAAAGTCTTCTAAATTCAGAAGAAATGAAATGGTAGGGGCATAGGGAGGGGGAAGAGGGCAAGGGAGCGATCTTTAGAGGGAGGGGGGAGGGAATAGGTAAAAGTGGGCTATAAAAGTATGTTTAGATTTAGGGAATGAGAGGATAAGGGAGGGATATTTGAGGGGGATAGGCAAGGTAGTACATACAAGCTAAGTAAAGAAGACTGGAGGGAGAGGAAACAAGAGATATGGGGGAATAGAGTATGCTTGAGAAAATGTATGCCCATATATTTATGTATATATCTATAGCTATAGAGAAACATAACTAAACTTTATTCTAGACTTCTTGGAGTGAAAAGGAGGGGGAAAAAGAATAAAGTAAAAAATGCACAGCAGAGAACAAAAGAATTCACAAGGAAGCAAAGAAAAGGTGGACAATTTTCAACACAAGTATTACTGATCATGTAGATTTTCTTGAAAAGATAATTTATTGTTACACAATTTGAATCCTCTCGTGTTCTGTTAAGCACGACATGCTTTTCCTTTACTTTTTATGTTTGCATATAAGTTCCAATATTTAAATTTATGATATGATTTTGGTTCTTTTTCCTATTCTGTGTTTGTGTTCTGGTGTTTGAGTCTAAAATAAGTTTTTTAAAAGAAAAAATGAGCAAAAAATAAAAAAAATGTTCTGACTACAGAAAGGAATTGTAGTGGCAGGGAAGATCAAAATAGAAACTCAGAAGAGGACAATAACATCAAAATGCCTACATTAGAAGCCTCAAAGAGGAAGTTCATAAATTTGTATCAAGGCCAAAAACTCCTCTTCAAGGATCTTAGAAAGTAATTTAAAAATCAATTAGGACAGGTAGAAGAGAAATTGGGAAAAGACATGAGAATTTTGAAAATAGAGTCAATGACTTGGAAAAGGAAGAAGAAAAATTTACTGAAGAAAACAACTCCTTAAAAAATAGAATTGGTCAAATATTAAAAAAAAAAATCCACTGAAGGAAACAATTCCTTTACAAGGAGAATTGGCCAAATAGAAAAGAAGATGAAAAAGCTAACTGAAGAAAATTAATCCTTAAAAAATTAGAATTGGGCAAATGTAAGCTCATGAATATATGCAAGATCAAGGATCAATTAAACAAAAGCAAAAGAAGAAAAAAAGAAGAAAATATAAAATACCTCCAAGTGTTTTAAATGCCTAGAATAGATTCAGGACAGATAACTTAAGAATTATTTGACTACCTGAAAGTCATGATAGAAAAAAAAGGAGCCTGTACAGCATTTTTCAAAACTTATCAAGGAAAACAGTCCTAAACAAGAACCTCCTAGAACCAGAGGGTAAAACCATCATTGAAAGAATGTACTAATGGGCAGAAAAGGTTTTGGTTGCTCCCAGATCAGAGCACAGGCCAGGAGAGTAGTGATCTCCTATCTCTTGATTGTGCCACCTTGGAGGAAATGAGAACATACAGGTGCCCAGAGAATACTCTGCTCTTGACAAACTCAAAATGCAAGCTGCTGACTGGGAAAATACTCAAACAAGGGTAAGAAATAAGAATATAGAAAGTTACTTTCTTGGTGAACAGGGATTTCCTTACATCCTTTCAGATGAGGAAGAAATATGCTTACTATCACAGGAAGTCAAGACTTCTGCATCCAAAACCACCAAAATAAATATGCGATAGTCTCAGAGAATGAAAGAGCTCAAAAAGAATTTTAAAAATCAAGTAAAAGAGGAGGAGAAAAAATTGGAAAGAGAAATGTGAGTGATGCAAGAAAAATCATGAAAATCAAGTCAATAGTTTGCTCAAGGAGACCCAAAAAATGCTGAAGAAAATAATACCTTTAAAAATAGGCTAACTCAAATGGCAAAAGAGGTCCAAAAAGACAATGAGGAGAAGAATGCTTTAAAAAGCAAAATTAGCCAAATGGGAAAGGAGGTTCAAAAGCTCACTGAAATTGGAATGGAGTAGATGGAACCTAATAACTTTATGAGAAAGTAAGAAACTACAAAACAAAACCAAAAGAATAAAAAATGGAAGACAAGGTGAAATATCTCATTGTAAAAAACAACTGACCTGGGGGGCGGAGCCAAGATGGCGGAGTAGAAAGACTCACATTTGCTAGCTCCGAATCCACAGCCCATAGATTTCCTGTAAAAAGAACTCCTGACAAATTCTGGAATAGTGGAAGCCGTGCAGCAACACAGTGAAGGAGATTTC
>CM053771.1:239335622-239366970 GCA_028658325.1 Potorous gilbertii
TTCTATGGTCTTAGTTTTTTTCCCTTTTCTCGGCATTTTCGCAGCCAGTTACTTGACTTATGAGAGTCCTCTCCACCCCAGCCTAGGTCTGCCAGAACTAGTGCTTGGGGTCTGAGATTCAAATGCTGCTCCCCAGCCTCAGGGCTTTTGGAGGCAGGCCTGACTGCTCTTCAATGGGAGTTTATCTGCTGGTTCTCAGGTGGGGGCAGGGCCGCCTCTCAGGCTCAGTTCCCTCAGGGGGTTTATGCAGAGATCTCTTGCAATGGGGACACCGGGGAGCCCCTGCCCGCCCTGGGAGTCTCCTGCAGAGCTGCCTCTGCCTCACCTCTGCTGCGGCCGCCGGGGGTCCGAGTCCTGGAGATACCCGCTCCCCTCTCAGCCTGTCTCTCTCACTGACCTGTGCGTCTGTGGGTGGAGGGACCTTCTCAGCTGCTGGAGATTCAGGTCCCTGACGCCTGCTTGGGTCTGCTTGCTCCTCTCAGTGCCGAGTGGCCGGGGTGGGGGAGGGGAGGACTCCTCAGGGCAGGGCTCCGCTCCTGTCCGGGGTACCTTTGCGGTGGGTTTTTCAGGGCTCTCTGCAACCGAAATCTCCTTCACTGTGTTTCTGCGCAGCTTCCACTGTTCCAGAATTTGTCAGGAGTTCTTTTTAGAGGGAATCCATGGGCTGTGGGTTCGGAGCTAGCAAATGTGAGTCTTTCTACTCTGCCATCTTGGCTCCGCCCCCATAAAAAAGTAAAGTTGAAAAAAAAATAGAAATAAGCTAGGAATTCTAAATAGCAGAGATGAGGAAGAAGTATGTAATAGACATAAGAGATGTCTCATTTTTACAAAAAATAGAGATGATAAATGAAATATCAGGCCAGTTTAGTTAAATTTAGTATGTAAAGAGGAGTAATATGCTATAAGCTAAAGAGTAGGTTGGAGTTAGGATATGATGGGCTTTATTTCTTAGAAAGAGAAGTTCAATTGTTGGTGGAGTTGTGAACTGATTTAACTATTCTGGAAAGCAATTTGGCAATATGCCCAATGGGCAATAAAACTGTGCATATTCTTTCATGCAGCAATACCACTACTAGGTTTTTATTCCAAAGAGATATTTTTAAATGGAGGGAAAGGACCTACTTGTATAAAAATCTTTATAGCTGCTCTTTTTGTAGTGACCAAGAATTGAAAACTGAGAGGATATCCATCAATTGAGGAATGGCTGAACAAGTTGTGGTATATGAATGTAATGAACTACTGCTGTGCTATAAAAAAATAATTAGCAGGCGGATTTCGGAAAAACCTAGAAAGATTTACATGAACTGATACAAAGTGAAGTGAGCAGAACCTAGAAACTTTGATATTTCATATTAAAAGACCAGAAGTTTTAAGTATGTGACTTTTCTTTGGTGGAATCAATCAATCAATCATTCTTTTGTCTGTGTTTAAAAGTTACATGGATTATTATTTCCCGCAATATGGTATTTAGGTATTTTTATTCCTTATACATTTACGGAATGACTATGATCCTTAAATTATCTCTGTAGAACATGTCTATAAGACTAGTCACTTTGGCTTATGAAGAACACATATTCTTGCATGTTGTTGCCTTTGTTTCTTTTTTCCCAAATTGTCTTCAACTTCTATGCTTTGTGTTCCAAACTTGTCATTATTTCTTGCAGTCCCTTTCATACTTTCTTTTTCTGTCCTACCCTCTTTCTAATTAAATTCCGCATGGAGAACTCTGATATGTAACCTATCTTAATTCTTCATATTTTCTTTGAAAGGCTATATTTCTTCTTCAAATTATTACTTGTTTCTTGCTCTTGTTTCATGATCTTGGGAAAGTCTTCAGAATCTTATCCCATCAGAGGTTTTTTGATACACTCTCCTTTGCAATATGATAGTTGTCTACTGAGATCTGGCTTCTCTCCATATTTTTATTCATTTTCTTCTGTTTTTTTTTTTTTCAGATTTCCCATTGGTTTATCATCTTGTGATTAAAATGTATACTTTGTCTTTCTCCCTTGGACATTTTGTCTTTTAGCTTTTCTTTTCTATCCCTGGTAATTTATCTCTGTTTTCCCTTTTCATTCTTTATCTTGCTCTTCCATTGCTATATAGATCCTTTAGGCTAAGTTTTCTCAGCCTTCAAAAGTTGAAGGTTATAGGGACCTGGCCAAGGTCCCTCTATAAGAAGATACCCAACCCCATATGAGTTGTCCAATCTCCTTTCTTTCATCTTTGAAAGCTCTTTCCCTTCCAGCTGGCTCTGTCCCTACACTGACTCCATCTGCAATATTTCTCTCTTTGCTTTGCTAGCTAGAAACAGTAACTGCTGCTTCTGATGGAATGGGGACAGGGATTTTATCTGAGTCATGTGGGGTACCTTCACAACTAGCCATCATCACAATTTTCGAGGTTGTTTTCATTGATTTGGTTCAATATGTGGCATGCTGATGGAAGTTCTGAGTAGTAGCTGTACAGTTGTACAAAGTTGTTTCATAAGCTTTGCTTTAACCGTGTTTCTTGTCTTTTGAGTTCAGTTTTGATTACACTATGGCACCTTTTCTTCCTTAGGTTGGAAATATTTTCAGAAAATATACTACTCTGCCATCTTTCATTCATGTCTCTAAGTCTATTTTAAATTTTATCAATAAGAAAAAATGAAATAAAACAGCCTCTGATAGGCATTATAAAGAACTTCTAATAAGTAATCTTTGGAGTTTCTTTAGAGTAAATATAAATGTATTCTCCTCATTCTACACCATAAATATGCCCCCTGAAAAGCTGCTTATAATTTGATTTGCTGTAAATTGAATTCTCTTTTCCCATTGATTTACATTATCATTCAGATATGCGCTATCCATATTTTTTGATGCTACTGCCAACAAAAGATGAATCAGAAAATATGGCTAACATGCAAAATAGAACATCCTTTTTATTGTGAACAATATGTCTAATTTATCTTACAAACTTACATTAGGGTACAGAGGTATATATAGCTGATCTTCAGAAAGCATGTATGTAGAATAATTTACTTAAAAACTTTCACCTTAGGTTCCATTTTTTTTTAACTTTTGTTTTACTGATGAATTCTATCTGTGACAATTTTTTTAATAGGGCAGGCATTTTCATATGAATACTTTTTTTAAAAAAAAAAAGAATGTTTTACTATATCCGTGAGCTTAATATATTGATTTTTATTCTAAATGGCCCATTAGGGAAGATGTTATATATTCTATTGTTCCACAGAGTTGAAAAAGAGCTTTAAAAATCAGGCACAGGCAACCTTGGTGAGGTACAGGTGGCAATGTACTAAGAGCCAGTCCCTCTTGGATTCAAATTGGGTTCAAATCCTATACACCCCTACAAACTAACTGGTTGTATAACCCTGAGAAAATCAATTAAATTTTATATACCTTAGTTTTCTCTGATCTCTCATTTTCTACTTGAGTAAATTAAGGCTCAAAGGAGTTCAGTGATTTTTCCCCAGGTCACACAGCAAGTCCGAACCCCCAGTACTATGTTATTTCCATTATGTGATCCTGAATTCATTATACTTAAAATTAGATTAGATGATTAATTTATGAGCTAACCTCAAATACGTTATTTTGGAGTCTTTCACTTTTGTCTGTATCTTGGCTAGCGAAAGATGCCTAAATTTAGAAGCAATAACATAAACAATAAACTTTAAATCAGATCATTTTGACTAAGACCTGGAAAATCTTTGTTGCTGAAGATTCAGCATCAGAATGGTTTGACCTAAATCCCTCATTTATCAGCCAAGCACAGGTGTTCATCAGGAGTAGCATCTATACATACGCTATAGTTTCAGTTTTTAAACCTGCATCTTTCAGCCATAAAAGAGACAGGTGTCTCCAATTATTTAGTCTATATAGATTGAGGCAGGAAATTAGGGTAGCCCAGTATTCATGGACTTCAGCAGCTTGATCATTAATTCTCTTTCTGTTTCTTCTTCTGGGTTTTGTTTGGGATAGATAGAAATCCTGATGATTTGTGTGGATTTATTTTATATCTTGTAATTTTGCAAAAACGTTATTAATTATTTTGACTATTTTTAGGGGACTCTCTAGGGTTCTATAAGTAAACCATCTTATCATCTGCAAAAAGAGATAATTTTGTTTTCTCCTTGCCTATGTTTATTTCTGTCAATTTCTTCCTTTTTTATTGCAAAAGCTAGCATTTCTAGCAACATATCAAATAACAATATTGATGATAGACATTTTTGCTTCATTCCTGATCTTATTAGAAAGATATTTAGATTATTCCCATAACAGATAATCCTTGCAATTGGTTTTTGTTTATATATTCTTTTGACAAAAGCTGCCTTTATTCATGTTTTTAGTAAGAATGAATATATTTTGTCAAAAACTTTTTTCTGCCTTTATTTAATTTTATTATTTTTGTTGCATCTTTGCTGATATTCCCAATCATTCTTAAGATTTTCTCATGTTGAACTAGCCCTAAATTCCCCGTATAAATCTAACATGATCATATTACATAGACTTTGTTACATATTGCTGCATTTTCCTTACTAGTATCTTATTTAAAATCTTTGCATCAATATCCATTAGGAAAATTTGTCTATAGTTCTCTTTCTCTGTTTTGACTCTCCCTGCTTTAGGTATCAAAACAACATTTGTAACATAGAAGGAATTTGACAGGACTCCTTCTTTACCTATTTTTTCATAGTTTATTTTGTATTGGAATTAGTTGTTCTTTAAATGGTTGGTAGAATTCACTTGTAAATCCATATAGTCCTGTTTTTTCTCTCCATTAGTGAGCTCATTTATGATTTCTTCAATTTGTCTCTTTTTTTCTAAAATAGGGTTATTTAAGTGTTCTATTTCATATTCTCTAATCTCAGCAGTTTATATTTTGTAGACATTTATCAATTTCATTAAGCTTTCAGTTTTATTGGCATATTGTTGAGCAAAATGGCTCCTAATTGCTTTTATTTCATTTTCATTTATTGTTAATTTACCTTTTTCATTTTTGAGCCAGGAATCTTATTTTCTTCTTTCTTTTTCTAAAATCATATTAGCGAATATTTAGGTATTTTATTAGTTTATTTTCATAAAACCATCTCCTAGTTTCAATTATTAGTTCAATGGACTTTTTGTTTACTTCCAATTTTATTCATCTCTCCTTTGATTTTCAGGATTCCTATTTTGATGTTCAACTGGAGGCTTTTTTATTTGATGTTTTCAGGGTTTTTTTTCTTTTTAGTTGTATGACTAATTTGTTTATGGGCCCTTTCTGTCTGTTATTGATTTAAGTCGAGTCAAACTGCTAAGGGTAGGAGACTGAAGGAATTCTTCTGAGAACTTGTTTCAAAAGAAAACCTGCACCTAGTAGGGAACAACATGAAAATACAAAAGCAAGGATATAGGGGCTCTAGCATACTGGAAGCACACGTTACTCTGATCTTGTATATTCTTTACTACAAGCTGCACTACTTTCAGCATGCTCTGTTCTCACTCTTTTCATAGACCCTTAGTGTACTTGTGGCATAGTGTTTCCCAGGTTTGGGGGGATAATAAAGAATAGCTACTATTTTTCCTACACTATCAGTAAATGTTTTTTGCTTTGAGTGAATTAGATCTACTGACTAATTATTAAAGGTAATTTCCCTGTTTTTTAAATTAGTTTTAGGAGAGAATGTATATACACAAACACATACACACATACATACATGTTTATATATACATATAGAGACATGAATGACAAAATTCATCAATAAAGTGATAAATAAGTTAATTATAACAAAATTAATATACAAACAACAATATTTACTAGATATGGGAAACCATAGAATAATTATTTTACAGAAGAAATTCATCTTACTGTATATGTACATGAGCATTCTTATTTCTATAATATCTTATAAGCCTAGAATATTCATTAATCAATGGTTATCTTCAATGAAATCATGAAAAGAGATAAAGTAGGCTTTCACATGTGATTTTCTACTGCAGATCTTAGTTTATGATCATACAACTCACTAAGGAACACAAAAACATTATCATGCCCCATTGTGTTTTCTTATTGATTTGGGAAAAAAAAAACATTTGACTTACTAGAATAAAATGTAGTCTTGAAGACTATTTCCAGACAAGGTGTCTCCCATGAATACATTAAAAGTATGCAAGACTCTATGGCAGAGGTGATTAGAAAGATAACTGTATAAATGATCCTCCACATACATCACTACTTGGCAGTCTAGAAGCTAAACATCTCCTGTGCTGCCAACTGGAACCTTGGTACGCGGGGAGGTCGATTGTGGTTTCAGCTGAATCGTTGTTGCTTAGGTAGAGAAATGAGATGTCTTAGAATCCTGGCTTCCTTTAGAAGCACAGCAGATGTGCCATCCCTGATATAAACCTTTCCTCACTCCTAATTCCCCCACTTTTCAATGTTCTTTCCCCTTTCAAATTACATGGTATACCCCCGCAGGAGAATATATGTTCCTTGGAGACAGGGACTTTTGGGGGAGGAGGAGGAGGTTGCAGCACCTAGCACAGTCGTATACACAAAGCTCACCTTTAATAGATATTTCCTGAATGAAAATGCTGAAGGTCAGATGGAAGCATAGAATGAACAAGTTGCAGTCTGTGACATATATTTTGAAACTGAAAAGGAGAGGGGTGGCAGTTTTGTTTGGAGCAGAGGCCATTTCAAAACTAGTATCATAATCAAATCCAATGGTTAATGTGAGGCTAGGTGAGGGTTTCAAGATTACCAGATGCTGATCTGGACAAGGAGAATTCTGTTTTGTTATAGTCACTCTACTACTGGTCCAAGTGAATGTTTACATTGGGTCACATATAACTAGCTAGATTCTTCTTATATAGGCAGTCTCTGCTTCTGTTAAAGCCCTCAGTCACTTCTACAGCAAGTGTGGGGTACATGTAGTCATATATTTGCCTAATGTATTTGCCAATCTCATGAAAGATGCCAATGAAGACATCTATGGTGATAATCTTACCAATTAAAAAAAAATCATAGAAAGAGCAACAGCTATATAAAAGAAATGCCATTAGACAATATTAAAAAAGAATTAATTAAAATGAAATGAGACCCACAGCAAAAATTTTGTGATGCTGCTAAAGTAGTTCTTAGGGAAAATTTTATGCCAGTATTTGGTGCATGCCTGGACCCACTAAAATAATATCAATACATAGTACACACTTGTGACTACCTAGGGACAATTAACATTTTTCTAATTATTTAAATCTGTTTTTATTTGTATAAGAAGTTTTTATTTTTTATAATTCTGTTCATGTAATACTTGGATCTGTTTTGGTAGATATATTCCCAGGTATTTTACACTGTCTGGAGGTATTTTAAATGGGGTACTCTTATTATCTCTTCTTGCAGAGTTTTGTGATATATAGGAATGTTAATGCTTTATGTGCATTTACTTTAACGTCCTGCAACTTTGCCAAAATTATTGTTTCAACTAACGTTTTAGTTGAGTCTTTTGAATTTTTAAGTATATCATCATATCATCTGCAAAAAGATATAGTTTCATTACCGCATTCCTTATTATGATTCCTTCTATTTCTTTTTCTTTGCATTGCTATTGCTAGGATTTCCAATGCAATATTGAATAACTATACCCTTTGACCCAGCAATATTCCTAGTAGGTCTATTTCCAAAAACGATTAGGGAAAAAGGAAAAGAACCTACATGATCTAAAAATTTATAGCAGCTCTTTTGTGGTGGCAAATAATTGGAAATGGTGGGGATGCCCATCGATTGGGGAATAATGACCAAGTTTGGGTATATGATCATGATTAAATACTACTGTGATGTAAGAAACAATGAGCTTATTGATTTTAGAAAACATGGATAGATTTGCATGAAATAATGGAGAATAAAATAAGTGGAACCAAGAGGTCATTTTACAAATAACAGCAATATTATTTTAACTTTGAGTTACTATGTCATTTTGACTGCTACAAATACTCAAATTAACTCCAAAGACCTATGAAGGAAGATGCTACCTGGATCCAGAGAAAGAATTGATAAATACAAAGTGTTTACATAATAGATATGTACACATATATATGCAATTATATGTGGTTGTATGTATGCATGTGTGTGTATGTAAATGCAATAATAGCCCTCTCTAAGGCAAGGAGGAAGAAAACAAAAAAGGGAAAAAAGAAAGTTAAATGATATTATATGTTTAAAAGGAATAGCTAGTTGAATATAATGGATTTGTAGTTTCATGTGCAATCATCTTAATGAATTATGGAAATGCTTGCTTTATTTCATAAATTAAAAGTAAAATAAATAAAAATTAAAAAACAGATGAGTAGAGGACAAAAGAATGCAAAATTATCTCTATTCTCAGATAATTTGATATTTTTAGTTACATAATTCTGGACATTCAGTTGAAATATTCCAAATAATAAAGTAATATGGCAGGAAATAAACCCCCTATCTCCCATATCACTGATTATTCTGTAAATTACTAACAAAACTCAGCAGGACACAAAATAATAAATTTCATTCAAAATAGTTATGAAATATATAAAATACTTACCAACATACCCAGTACTTATGTTGACTATAACTGTAAAGACCTCATTACAGAAACAAAGTGAGATTTAAATATTGGAAAGATATTAAATGTTCATGACTGGGTTGTGCCAAAATAATAAAAAAGTAATACCACTAAAATTAATTTCCTGCATAAATGCCATGCTGATCAAGTGATCAAGTATGATATTTTTAGAATTCGATAAGTAGTAAAAAGTTCATGTAGAAGAGCAAAGGTTCTCCTGGGAAATTATGAAAAAACTAGGAATGAATGTGCCCTAGCCTTAACTACTAGTTTAAGAATCCCACTTGACAAACTATTGCTGGGAAAATTGAAAAGTAGTCTAGCAAGAATTGTTTGCCCTAAAATAATGCATCATACTTCTCTTTGAAGGGGAAACAGAGGGGAAAAACAAATAAAATTAGCACCAGTCACTTAAAATTGTGATATTTTCATCTTAATTCTTTTTCCCCCTTCTTCCCAAGACAGATACAGATCACTGATTTATCCTCTGTTACACTTTTTTATTTTAAACTTCACTCTACACAAGTTTATGCCCCTCTTTGCTGGATCTGGGATCCCTTCAAAAGCACAGCCTCTCCCTGTACTAGAATACTAGGTATGGCATGCTCCTGATCATTCCCAGTGTCCAGAAACCTTTCCGTCTCTTTTTCTTTGATGACAAACCTAGACAAATGATTCACGGTGACTTTTACTTGGATTTCCTAGTCAGGAATGATGTGGCATATTTTCTAGATCTCTTTGGTGGTGAAAGTAAGGGGGTAAAGCAAAGAGAACTCATTATACTTTTTCTGATAATCAATAAACATTTATTAAATGTTTACTGTGTGCCTGGCATTATGCTAAAGGCTTGGGATACAAAAAGAGGAAAAAAAATAGCCCCTGCCTTCAAAGAGCCCATGATCTAAGGGACAGACAACAAATATATGCAAACAGGCTACATATGGGGTAAACAAGCAATGATCAACAGAGGAACGACACCTGATTTAGGAGGGTTTGGGAAAAGCTTCCTGTAAAAGGAAGGAAAGGAAGGAAAAATACCATACTAAAAATGGTATTTTAGTTAGGACTTAAAGAAAGCCAGGGACATTAGAAGTCTGAGAGCATTCCAAGCATGGGGAACTGTTCTGAAATGAGAGATAGAGTGTGCTGTTCATTGAACAGCAAGGAGGGCAGTGTCACTGGATCAAAGAGCATGTGACAGGGAGTAAAGTGTAAGAAGACTCGAAAGGTAGAAGGGCTCTGAACACCAAACAAATTTACTCTGAAATCTTTGCTTTGCTTCCCATCAATTATCTCTTAATTGCCAAATCCAATGACCATTTTTCAGTTATTCATCTTGACCTCTCTGTAACTTACAGTACTATCAGTCAGCTTCCTCTTCTTGATAACCTTTCCTTCTAGTTTTTTGTGATGCTGATCTATCCTCATTTTCTTCTTATTTGTCTAATTCTCAATTTCCTTTGCTGAATCTTTATCCAGCTCTTGTCTGTTAAAGGTAACTATCTTCTTTCCTTTCTACACTATTCTACTTGATGGGACAGCTGGGTGGTGCAGTGGATAGAGCACTAGTGCAGGAGTCAGGAGGATGAGTTCAAATCTCACCTCAGACACTTGACACTCACTAGCTGTGTGACCTTGGGCAAGTCACTTAACCCCAATTGCCTTATCCTGGGTCATCTTCAGTCATCCTGATGAATATCTGGTCACTGGATTCAGATGACTCTGGAGGAGAAATGAGGCTGGTGACCTGTACAGCCCTCCCTCACTCAAAACAAAGTCAAGTTCAAGTCATCATTATTTTCCTGATGGCATGGTCTTCTTCAGCAATGAAGGATGAATACACATTCTACTTGATGATCTCAGCAGCTCCCTAGATTCAACTATTATCTATCTCTATTCAGACAATTCTTAGATCTACTTATACAGACCTCACCTCTCTCCTAACCTCTAGACTCACCATTCCAATTGCCTGTTACAAGCTTGATGCCCCCTAGACATCTTCATACTTAACTTGTTGAAAACTCATTAGTATTACCCCCAAATATTCTCCCATTCCAACCTTCACTATTACTTTTGAAGGTATAGCATCTTCTCAATCACTCAGGTGTGCAACCTCCCTGCCATTCTAGACTTCTTACTCTCTCCAGTGCAGATCTAATATGTTGCGAAGTTCTATCAATTTTAACTTCAAAACATCTCTCAATATGCCCCATCCTCTCTTCTGACACTATCCCTACTCTGGTGCAGGCTCCAATCACCTCAAGCCTGGATTCCTGCTTGTCTGCTGGTTGTTTTTTCTGCCTCAAGTCTTCCCCAACCCATACGCCAAGCCATCCTCTACTCAGCTGTCAAATTGATATTCCTTAAACATAGACCTATGTTACCCTCCTGTTCAGCAAACACCAGTGGCTCTCTATCACCTCCAGGATGAAATAAAATTTGCTGCTGGCATTCCTAACCCTTTATAACTTCATCCCTTCCTACATTACCAATCTTATACACCTTACTCTCCTTCATATACTTTAAGACCAGTGACATTGACCTCTTTGATATTCCTGGAAGAGAAAGTTCCAACTCCTGACTCCAAGTTTTTTCACTGTTCTCCATACCTGTAATACTTGCTTCATCTCTGCCTCCTAGCTTCTCTGACCTCCTTCAAATCCTAGTTAAAATCTCTTCTTTTGAGAAAATAACCCCCCTTAATGTTATTACCTTTCCTCTATTGATTATCTCCAATTTATTGTCTATACATATGGTTTATTCATAATTGTTTGCATGCTCCCTCTCCCATTGGCTCCTTGGGAGAAGAAACAATGTTTTCTTTTCTCTTTCTTGGAATCCCCAGCACTTAGCCCAGTACCTAGTACATGTCATTGACTTAATAAAAGTTTGCTGATTGACTTTTTATCTTGTAATTCTCTTAACCCATGGCATTTCTTGTGTTGGCTTGTTTATTCCATCTCTCTTTGCCAAGGGTCATTGGGGATCCTTACACCGCTTCCTCTACCTTGCTGATTTCCCCAAACTTTTCTTCATTCTGGAATTGCTTTGGTCACCCCAATCCTACAATGCAGAGCACAAGGTGGAATTAGAGGGCAGATAGTTGCTATATGGAACTCTGAGTCTTCGTCATGGAGAAAGCCCAGTTAATAATGTCTTCTGCCTATGCTCTCATCACACCCCACCATCAATACTACCTTGGTTGGGACAGATAAGCAGATAGATGAACATGATCCTGGAGGGCACCATCATGAAAAAGACAGGAGCCAGAGTAGTGACTGTCAAGGGTGACTGTGGGCACTAAAGGGCACAGTTCCAGTCAAAGAAGGTACCAAGGTAGATTTCAAGGAGCCTAATCTCCAGCATTTCCCCTGACCACTAACTCTAGGTGGGTCCAGTAGGGTCCCAGAGATGGAATTGTTGTCCTTTTGGTTTATGTGTAGTTCTTCATGGAGGTTACCTTATTCTGTATTTCGTTGATCTCTTTGATTTGTTGGTATTTTATTTTAATCTTTACAATTTGTTATTGTATTTAATGTGATTTGCAGATTTGTCTGAAAACATTCTCAATGACTTCTTTACAAGAAGCCCTAAACTTCCCTTGATGAACCAAGAAGATGGCAATATTTTTCTCTTTTTTCTTTCTGTGATATTTAGATAGGTTCATGGATTTAAAGTTAGAAAGTATCTCAATGATTATCTAGTCAAACACCCTTATTTTGTTAAGTGAGAAGGCAAATAAAAGGAACTTAAGACACTTACCTAAGGTCAATCAGTATATAAATACTTATTAAGTACCTACAGTGTGTTAGGTGCTGTGTATGCTAAGCACTAGGGATACAAAGAGAGGCAAAAGACAGAATGTTCTCAGTGACCTCCCAGTCAAATGGAAGAGGGTACCCAGGGAGAAAGCAACAAAACCAGAGGATTCATGGCCAGGCCCCTAATACTCCAAATCCAGAGTCCTTTCTTTCTTTTCATCCCTCTCTAGTACTTATATCCAAATATAAATTAAAGTGTCTTCTAATACAATCGTACACCTTTAAACACACTAAATTATGCAATAAGGGCATGCAAAAACGGTATTTAGATGAGAGTAGAAAAAAACAAAGAATTCCTCTGAGATGACTGAGAAATACGTACTATGGTTAGACCAGGAAATGGATTGTTGAGTGTTTCCTAACAGATTTGCAACCCAAACTCCAATCTCAGTTTTAATCTTTGATTTTTCCAATCATATATTAAAAATGACCCCATCATAACAAGTGTGGAAATTCCTAGCACTGTATATTCAGATTGTGAAAACTCTTGGATTTGATTAAAAGGTTTGTGTTACCTTCTGGCAAAAGTCAATGCTTTTAGCATTCAATACATCAAAGATTTAACGTATATGACTTAGAGACTATACCAGGCTATAAATGTAAATACTGAAATTTTACATCTTTAAGGGGAGAAAAGGCAAAATTACTCCGAAAGTTCCTGGTTTAATTTTTGTTTTCCTCTCCTGATAATTGGTCTAGATAAATACCCAAATCATCAGCATGTTTTAGCAACGTGATTTAAATTTGGTTTTAATATGTTTTAGTCATGTCACTGGAATCTTGAGGCCAACATCACTGAAGACTTAGGCTCTGCTGGTGGTAGCGAGTGTAGGTCCTGCAGAATTGGGGAGGGGGAACAGAAGAGTTGGGGAGGAGGAAAAAAGAAATTAACCTGATTGAGATTTCAATCCATTAGCAGCCATTAGCTTGCCAGTTTTTTTACTGCAGCATTTGACAAGGCTTAGAGCCAGAGATTAAGGCATGTCTCCTGAGGAAGGAAAGGAACAGGAGCTTCCAAACTTCAATACAGAATCTCTTTTTTTTTTCCTAAACGGCTAGCCCACACTGCGGCACTTACTTTTGGGTCATGGTAAAGGTTACAGTCATGCTCTCGAACTATGCCAAATTGCAATCCTTATAGTACCCTCGTAGGAAACAAATCAAAAGAAAGAAATACAGGAAGGAGAGGGGAAATCTATGCAGACACGTGTGTGTGTGTGTGCAGTCCATTGTTGCTGTAGTTCAGTTGTTTTCAGTAGTATCAAACTGTTTTTGGGGGGGATGGGAAAAATACTGGAATCGTTTGTCATTTCCTTCTCCAGTTTACAGAAGAACTGAGGAAACAGGGATAAATGACTTGTCCAGGGTCACACAGCTCAGATAGTAAATGTCTGAGGCTGGATTTGACTCAGATCCTGACTCCAGGTCCTACATTCAATCCACTGCACTACCTAGCTGCCACTATGTATTATCCTAAAGTTGTTGTTGTCAAGGAAAAGGAGTCTTCCTAGTTTCAAGTTCAGATCTCAATCCACTGAGCCACCTAGCAACTCATAACCCTAAAATGCAAGTCTTGAAAGCATAGCTTTCTTTGTAGTTTCTTTTTTCCTCTAACAGATCTCTCAAAGGCAAGACAAGAAGCCCTAACAATAGGGGATGGTGACAAAACTACAGTATGAATATGTATTTTGTGGTTCTTAGCTAAAACTGACATTTAAAACTGTGCATCATAAGGCTTGCTTTAGAAATGGTAATGCTACCATACATTCCAACTTTTATCATAATTTATCATGAATTCATTTTTAAAAATCATGCTTCTTTTTAATTGTTGGTATTTAGACTGGATCTGTGATGTTCTATTCATACAAAGAACTCTCAAGGTGCCTTGCACAAAACTGCAGTAGCATTCCTATATCCTGGATCTTTCTTATAGGAAATAATTATTAATTGCTTTTACCTTTTAAAGAACTCCATATATATATATATGTATATATATATATATATATATATATATATATACATATATATATATATACATACACACATACATACATACATATGTATGTATGTATGTGTGTATGTATTACTTTTTCCTCTTTGAGAAAGCAAACTTACAAAAGATAACAGAGAGGGTTTCACATAAGCAGGAAAAATCACGTGGAATTATAATGTCGAACCATGATCATGAATTTCATAATACTAGGTTTTTTTAGGTAGAGTTTTTTGGGGGGTTGTTATTTAAACTGAACCTGTGATATTATGTCCCTAGATAAAACTTCCCAGTGTTCAAACTTCTCTTACCAATGTGGATTGGGAAATGCTCAGCTTCTTGGGGTAATGAGAAGTTATGATTCTCTAGGGATAACAAAGACAGTATGTGTTAGGAGGCATGACTTCAACCAAAATCATTCTGTATCCATTGTACTACACTGCCTCTGGCAATGTTAATTAAAATATTAGAAATATCTTCGGGACACAATACAAATCCTCATCCAAGCTTTAGGATATCAGTAGTTGATAGGGGAAAATTGATGCTTCTGAGATCACATACAAGGAAAGATATACAAGGCATAGGAAACTGTTGAGAAAAAGAATTCAAAATTCATGTCTCAGGTACCTGAGGGCATGAGTGCTATAGAAATCAACTGATAAGGACACCCTTCCCATTTCAGCAAATAAATTCTCAGAGAATCACACACTTAGAGCTGTGTGTGTGAGTGTGTGTATGTGTGTGTGGTGTTTGTACATCCATAAGTGCATCTTTAATCATCTAGATTGGATGTATACATTAATTAAATTTACCAAATAATTAGTATTTATTCTGCTTTGTTTTCCCAACGTGCATAGACAGTTAAAGAAATTATTAAAAGGGACAATCCAAATGATTACTTGGTATACCTAGTATGTATTTAGCACATGTTGACTTGACTATAATTATTTCTATTACCTAAAGATATTTTTCAACTGAGTGATACTTCCCAGGAGTGACGTATACACTGCTAGAGAAATGTAAGACTGGATAGCCCAAGAAATGGCATATTCAACTCAATTCAAGAAGCGTTTTCTAAGACACAAGGTGATGATACATTTAATATGACTCCAAGTGTGGGAGAACCAACCACAACATTCTGTTCCTCTCCGAGTGGTCCATATGAAATATAGTTCAACTTGAATAACTGTGGACCCCATAGGGATTGAAATCAAATGAATCCCAGTGTTTCTGTTGCTAATTAATGATATAAACATAGACAAGTTATTTAATATCCCCCAGATATAAATTTTTTCACCTGTAAAATGAAACATTTAGGCTAGATGAGCTGTAAAGTTCTTACTGACTCCAAAATGTTGTGCTACATGTACTAAGACAAAAAGGGGAGGAAATTGCTACTGTATTGAAATAGAGTCTTTATTGAGGAGAATTATTTCAAATTACTGGGAACTGCCTTTTGCACTTGGACACTTAAGTTTTCCATTGTTTTCTGAGATAGAAACAAATATTTGGACATATTCTACCAAACTATGATGATTTTTATTTTATGAATGACTCAAGTCAATTGTTGAGCTCCCCAGGCCCTTTCTTCATGCCATAATCACAAACAAGTTTCAATGTAAAGAATTCTTATTCTTCCAGAAATACAGAGACAAGACACAAGTCTTTGAACCTACACTCATTAGGCTCTAAGAAAGTCATTCAAACTCACATGATTGGAAAAAAAGCAAAAAAAGTATTTCAAATGTAACAGCTCTTTGATTAAATGCCCACCTTATAGGCAGATAGGTAGGAGAGGAAAACTGAAAGGAGAAATGCAGCTTAACCCCTCTCTAAACATTATTAGGTTTGTGGTTTAGATTCATCTCACTAGTCAGGTGTCCTCCTCTAAGCAGCCAATTCAGACCAGAGGTGATGAGCAGAAGAAATTTCAAGCATATGTTACACAAAAATGTGAGTGAGCAGTTTTCTATTTCACATAATTTGGAAGCATTCTTTCTGTGTCAGGTGTTTGGTTTAATATAAATTTGTTCAAATGGTGGTAAAGTAGTCAGAGTATATCCCCAGAACCATAGCATGGTCCTGGTTTTCTCACAATTTACCAAGGGGTTCCTGAACTGATGATAAGTTGTACCAGTTGAGTATCTTCCTCTAATAAAGTTTAGGGTTGCTGGTACCAACATCTAGGATAGTGCTATTTACTTGATAGTGCAGAGGCGTTCACCTTATTGTAACAGTAAGTTAGTTCCTGGACATGTTTTAAAGAAATTTTAGGATTTCTCTAATTTCCAGTGTTACTTGCAAGGACTTTTCATTCATTATCACTCTTTTCCCTCAGACTTCATGATCCAGGTTCCTCTGTGCTCACCCCTCCTTGTAAAGAATACAAGAAAGTCAGATGATTGCCATTCACATAAAGAATCTAACCAGTATTTTTCATCAAGATCTTTTATTTCTGTTATCACTGAGCAAAGGACCACCAAGAGTTAGGGCAAAGCCCTATTCCTTAATATATACACAATTTGCCTTATACCGAATAACCTGGTAACTCAGTCTCTCTTTCTGTTATCCTAACACCGCAGTAAACCCAGGTTCCTAGAGAGTCCCTCATTCTTTTACTCTCAACCACAGACTCTTTCTTATTTCAATGCAAAGACTCCTGACTTTTCTTCACACATGCTGATCTGACTCATTCAGATTTCTGTTCTCACACTCCCTTTCAGGACAGTTCTTGATCTATTTCTCCTTTCAACAAAATTATGGGTTAATTTCTTCCACTCTCTCTCTCTCTCACATTAGCCATTAAAGAAAATCCCAGCCTTTATTAAATAAAGGGGCTAATTAGTTTCTGTAGGGAGAATTTCAAAAATCATGGACACACAACTTAGTTCTACCTTGTCAATAGCCCTAGACTATCAAAATTGATGCAATGTAAGTTTTGAAAAAAAAATCAACTTTGATTTCTGACAGTTTTTTAAAGAAGTCTTTAAAAGTTTCATTTTCATCTCAGTTGAAAAAAGACAATTTATTTTGGACTGAGAGTCTACATAACATCATTTGGTTTCATTATGTCAGGAGCTTCATGAACTCCTTGTTTCAATAATAATCACTTGCCCAAATGGTCATCTCTTGAAGTAGCTGTGTGTTTTTGGAAATATGTATGAAAATTTCATTGATCTTGGCAACTAGATAACACAGTAGATAGAATATTCCACTTGGGAATCATGATGACCTGAGTTCAAATCCTGCTTTAAACACTTAGTACCTGTATGGACCGGCACAAGTCACTTAATCTCTGCCTCCATTTCCTCATCTGGAAAATAGAGACAATAATAGTGTCTACTTCTCAGGGTTCCGAAAGAATCGAATTAAGTAATATTTGTAAAGCACTTTACAAATCTTAAAATACTAGTAAATCTTAGAAATTAACGTCATCATGTCTTTTTGTTATTAGTATTGGAAGAAGTTGAATATATATATAAATATGAAGAAAATTTGGGGCACATTAAGATCAGAAAAATAAATCTCTTCCATAGCGTATGTGTTTGTGTGTGTGTGTATGTGTGTGTACAAGAATAAGGAACATTAAGGCAAAAGAAGCTAAACCAGGGAGGAGCCAAGCTGGCAGAGTGAGAGCCACTCACCTAAGTAAGCTCTTAGACAAACTCCTTCAGATATCTCTAACAAGAGAATCTGACCAAATTTTGGAGGGACAGAATCCAATAGGAGACAGACTGTGGCAGATTCACAGCCCAGGACACACAGTAAGGTTGACAAGAAGGATCTGTTCCGTGGGGGTGAGCCCACAGCACTTGGCACAGAGCATTCCACCATGGCACAGCTGAGTGGGAAACCCTCAGGGTGGCCTGAGGAAGTGGCAGCACAACGGAATGGCAGAGTGGCAGCCCAGGGCAGGAGACCAGAGGGAGCTGAGTGAATGACAGTCAATGAGTCCAAGGTATTAGTCACAGCTGCTTTTGAAACTATGAGCCCACAGATTAAATGTCTGTAAGTCACCTACTTGAACTTCTGGGAGTGAAAATGGTGGAGTGATCGGTAAATGCTCTCTCCTCCCTCCCCTTGTTGACTCTGAGAGAACTATAAAATATTTCCCCAGAAAAATCCTGGATCAGTGGAGTCAGCACAAGGGGCAAACAGTCTTGTAGCCCCTGTAGCTAGGAAAATAGATAAGGGGGATTCCTCTTACTGTGGTGGAGGCAAACCAGAAGGAGAGGAGCCACTGGAGGAGGGTGTGGAAACTCACACTAGTATCCAGGCATGCCTCAGCACTTGAGGGGAAAAGGGAAGAAAATAGGGCAGCTGGGATCATGCCTTTGCTCCAGCTCAGCTGAGGAGATCTCCTGTGACCAGACCACCCCTCTCTCACACTTAACAAGGTAGCCCCAGGGCTGATCCTGGAAATAGAAAACAGAAAAAGGGTTAAAAGGTGCCTGCCCTTAGTTTTTTCACACCAGTCACCTCAACACCAGCTTCTTCAGCTTCTAACTGAAAGAATCAGAGGATACAACACACAGAGCTTCACCATCATGAACAAGAGGAAGCAAGCAAACAGGAAAAGACCATAGAATCTTTCTATGGAGACAAGGACAAAACCATGAATACTAAAGAGGTCAGTAATGAGACTGTACTCCCATATGAAACTTCAGAAGTGACTCTGAACTGCTCGCATACACAAACAACTCCATGGGAACAGCTGAAGAAGGAAATAGAAGAAAAACTGGCCAATGATTTTAAAAGAGATTTAAAAAAAAAAAGAATTCTATGAAGAGAACAACTCTTTAAGAAGGAAAATTGAACAAATGGAAAAGAAAGCACAAAACCTAACTGGGAAAATTGGACAAATGGAAAAGGAAGTACAAAACTAACTAGAGAAAATAATTCCTTAAAAGAAATAACTGGACAAATGGAAAAAGGAGATGCAAAAGTTAACTGAAGAAAACAATTTGATAAAAATCAGAATTGGGCAATTAGAAACTAATGACTCTATGAGACATCAATAATCAGTCAAACAATATCTAAAGAATGAAAAGATAGAAGAAAATGTAAAATATCTAAGTGGAAAAAACAAATGACCTGGGAAACAGATCCAGGAGAGAAAATTTAAGAATTATTGGTCTATCAGAAAGCCATGATGAAAAAAAAGAGTCTGGACAACATCTTCCAAGAAATCATCAAGGAAAACGGCCCAGAAGATCCAGGGGACAAAATAGTCATCAAAAGAATGCACTGTTCACCTGCCAAAAGGGATCCCAAACTAAAAGCACCAAGAAATATTATTGCCAAATTCCAGAACTATCAAGTGAAGGAGAAAATACTACAGGCAGTCAAAAAGAAATCATTCAAATATAAGGAGTTACAGTCAGGATCACACAGGACGTTGCAGCTTCTACATTAAAAGATGGAAGGAATTAGAATACAGTATTCCATAAGGCACAGGAGCTGGACTACAACCAAGGATCAATTACCCAGCAAAATTCAGCATAACATTTCAGACAAGGAGATGCACATTCAATGAAGTAAGGGATTTTCATACCTTCCTTACAAAAAGGCCAGAACTCAACAGAAAATTTGATCATCAAACTCAGGTTTCAAGAGAGGCATAAAAAGGTAAACAGGGGAAAAGAAAAACTTGTTACTCAATTTGGGCAAACTGTATACCTCCCTACAAGAGATGATGATATTTGTTAATCTTGAGAACTGTACATCTGTTATGAAATATAAAAGGGATATACATAGAGGGAATGGGTATAAAGTAAATGATGTGATTATAAAAATGTGATTTAAGCATGAAAAGGGATTATAATAGGAGATGTGAAAAGGAGGAAGGAGAAAATGGTAAATTACATCACAGGAAGAAGTACAAAATTATATTATAGTAGAGGGAAAGAGGGGAGGGAGATGAGCACTGTTTGAGAAGTGCTGTCATTTGATTTGGTTTGAGAAGGGAGCAATGAACTTAAGTATTTAAACCTAACTAGCTCTACAGGCAGTAGAAGGAGAAGGGGAAAAGAAAAGGGACAGGAAAATTAAAGGGAGGGAAGAAGTAGTAAGGGTAAAAGCGAGTGACAAGGAGGGGAGCTGGAAGAAGGAAGGGAAGAGTGTGGGAGGTGGTGGCCAAAAGTGAAAACTATTGAGGAGGGGGGAAGGGAGAGCTAAAAGCACAAATGGTAGGAAAGAGGATGAAGGGAAAGACACTGATTGTAATCATAATTGTGAATGTGAATGGAAGGAACTCTCCCATAAAATGAAGATGGATAGTAGAATGGATTAAAAGCCATAATCCAACAATATGTTGTTTATAAGAAACACATTTGAAATGGGGGATACACACAGGGTAAAGGTAAAAGATTGGAGCAGAATATATTGTGCTTCAGCTGACATGAGAAAAGCAGGGATGCAATCCTAATCTCAGATGAAGTAAAAGCAGAAATAGATCTAATCAAAAGAGATAAGGAAGGAAAATATATCCTGCTAAAAGTCACCATAGACAATAAAGCAATTTCATTACTAAATATATATGTTTCAAGTGCTATAGCATCCAAATTCTTAGAGGAAAAGTTAAGGGAGTTACAGGAAGAAATAAACAGCAAAACTATACTGGTGGAGGACCTCAACTTCCCCCTCTCTGATCTTGATAAATCTAAACTCAAAATAAACAAGAAAGAAGATAAGGAGGTGAATAAAAAGTCTGGATAAGGTAGATATGATAGATCTCTGGAGAAAATTGAATGGGAATAGAAAGGAATATACCTTTTTCTCAGTGGTGCATGACACATATACAAAAACTGACCATGTTCTAGGGCAAAAAAACCTCACAGTCCAGTGAAGAAATGCAGAGATAGTCAATGTATCCTTTTCAGATCATAATGCAATAAAAATTATATGTAATAAAAGGTCATAGAAAAATAAACCAAAAATTAATTGGAAAGTAAATGTCTGTGTTCCTCCTTCATTGCTGAAGAACATCATGCTATCAGAAATAATGACATGACTTGCATTTGATTTTGTTTTGAGTGAAGGACAGAGGGCTGTGCAGGTCACCAGCCTCACTTCTTCTTCCAAGCCATCTAAATCCAGTGACCAGATATTCATCAGGAAGACTGGAGATGACCCAGGATGAGGCAATTGGGGTTAAGTGACTTGCCCAAGGTTACATAGCTACTGAGTGTCAAGTGTTTGAGGCGAGATTCGAACTCAGGTCCTCTTGACTCCTGCACTGGTGCTCTATCCACTGCACCACCTAGCTGCCCAGTTGGAAACTAAATAATCAAATCCTAAAAGGAGTGGGTTAAACAACAAATCATAGAAACAATCAACAACTGCATTCAAGAGAATGACAATAACGAGACAACCTACCAAATCTCATGAGATACTGCAAAAAGCAGCTCTTAGGGGAAGATTTATATCTGTGAATGCCTACATGAATGAAATAGTAAAAGAGGACATCAATTACTTGACCATGGAGCTGAAAAAGCTGGGAAAAGAAAACAAATTGAAAATCACTAAGTAAATACCAAATTAGAAATACTGACAACCAAAGGAGAGATTAATAAAATTGAAATTAAGAAAACTATTAAACTAATATATAAAACTAATAGTAAATAAAGCTAATATAGGTTTAAGCTAATAAAATTGATAAACCTTTGGTCAATTTGATTAAAACAAAAGAAAGAAGAAAACCCAATTACGAATATCAAAAACGAAAGGGGTGAACTCACCTCCAATGAAGAGGAAATTAAAACAATAATTAGGAATTACTTTTCCCAACTTTATGCCCACCAATTAGACAATCTAAATGAGATGGATGAGTATTTTTAAAAATTAAAATTTCCCAGATTAACAGAAGAGGAATTTGAATACTTAAACAACCCCATCTCAGAAAAAGAAATTGAACAAGCCATTAATGAACTCCCTAGGAAAAAATCTCCAGGTCCAGATGGATTTACAAGTGAATTCTATCAAACATTTAAAGAACAATTAATTCCAATACTATATAGAATATTTGGGGAAACTGGGGAAGAAAGAGTCCTCCCAAATTCTTTTTATGATACAAATATGGTATTGATACCTAAAATAGGAAGAGATAAAACAGAGAAAGAAAATTTTAGACCACTTTCTCTAATGAATATGGACGCAAAAATTTTAAATAAGATTTTAGCAAAAAGAATACAGCAACTTATCATGAGAATAATATATTATGATCAGATATGATTCATATCACGAATGTAGGGCTGTTTCAATATTAGGAAAACTATTAGCATTATTGATCATATCAACAACAAACCTAACAGAAACCACATTATTATCTCGGTAGATGCAGAAAAACGTTTGACAAAATGCAACACCCATTCCTATTAAAAACGCTGGAAAACATAGGAATAAAGGGAACTTTCCATAAAATAATGAGTAGCATCTACCTAAAACCTTCAGCAAGCATTATATGCAATGGACATAAGGTAGATGCATTTCTAATAAGATCAAGGGTGAAACAAGGATTTCCATTATCATCACTATTATTCAATGTGGTACTAGAAATATTAGCTGTAGAAATTAGGCAAGATAAAGAAATTGAAGGAATTAGAATAGGCAAAGAGGAAACTAAGTTATTATTCTTTGCAGACTATATGATGATATGCTTAGAGAATCCCAGAAATTCAAGTAAAAAATTACTTGAGATAATAAACAACTTTGGCAAAGTTGCAGGTTACAAAATAAACCCACACAAATCTTGTACATTTCAATATATTAGTAACAAAGCCCAATAGCAAGAGATAGAAAGAGAAATCCCATTCAAAACTACGGTAGACACTGTAAAATATTTGGGAGTTTACCTGCCAAAACAAACCCAGGAATGATATGAACACAAGTACAAGACACCTTTTGCATGGTATGGGTATGGGTAGGCTGAGCCAATATAATAAAAATGATAATTCTACCTTAATTATTTTATTTATTTAATGCTATACCAATTAAACTGTCAGATAATTATTTCCTAGAGCTGGAAAAAATAATATCAAAATTCATCTGGAAGAACAAAAGATCCAGAATATCAAGGGGCCTAATGAAAAGAAATGCTAGGGAAAGTGACCTAGTGCTACCAGATCTTAAATTGTATTATAAAGCAGCAATTATCAAAACCACTTGGTAATAGCTAAGAAGCAAAAGAGTAGAGAAGTGGAACAGGGTAGGTACTCAAGACACAGTAGCCAATGAATGTAGCAATCTACTGTTTGATAAACCCAAGGACCCCAGTTCTGGGGATAAGAACTCACTGTTTGACAAAAATTGCTGGGAAAACTAGTTAACAGTGTGGAGGAAACTAGGCATAAACCAATGACTGACACTGGAAACAAGAATAAAGTCCAAATGGGTACATGATCTAGGTATAAAGATTGATACTATGGAAAAATTGGTAGAGCAATGCATAGTGTATTTATCAGATTTATGGAGAAGGGAAGAATTTTTGGATAAAGAAGAGACAGGAAGCATTATAAAGTGCAAGATGGATAATTTTGATTACATTAAAATGAAAAGTTTTTGCACAACCAATCCCAATGCAACCAAGATTAGGAGGGAAGCAGAAAGCTGGGAAAGAATTTTTGCAGCTGGTGCCAGTGATAAAGGCCTCATTTCTAAAATATATAGAGAACTGAGTCAAATGTACAAAAATACAAGTCATTCCCTAATTGATTAATGGTCAAAGGATATGAACAGGTAGTTTTCAGAGGAAGAAATTAAAGATATCTATAGTCATATGAAAAAAAAATGCTCTAAATCACTATTGATTAGAGAGATGCAAATCAAAACAACTCTGAGGTACCACATCACACCTAACAGATTGGCAAACATGACAGAACAGGAAGATGATAAATGTTGGAGAGGATGTGGGAGAGTTGGAACACTAATTCATTGTTGGTGGAGCTGTGAGCTGATCCAACCATTCTAGAGAGCAATTTGAAACTATGCCCAAAGGGCTACAAAAATATGCATACACTTTTGACCCAGAAATATCACTTCTAGGACTGTATCCCAAAGAGATTATAAAAATGTAAAAGGGTCCCACATGTACAAAATTATTTATAGTAGCACTCTTTGTGGTGGCCAAAAACTGGAAATCAAGGGGATGCCCATCAATTGGTGAATGGCTGAATAAATTATGGTATATGAATGTAATGGAATACTATTGTGCTATAAGAAATGATGAACAGGAAGACTACAGAGAGGCCTGGAAAGACTTATATGATCTGATGCTGAGCTAAAGGAGCAGAACCAGGAGAACTTTGTGCACAGCAATGATCACAGTGTCCAAGAGGTTTTTTTGGTAGACTTGGAACTTCATTGCAATGCAAGGACTTAAAAAAATTCCCAATGATCTTTTAAGGCAAAATGTTTTCCACATCCAGAGGAAAAAAAATATGGAATTCAATTGCAGAATGTAGCAGATCGGTTTTTGTGTGTGTATTACGTTTTGGTTTGCTGTACAATTTCTCCCATTTGTTTTCATTCTCTGACACAGCATGACTACAGTGAAAATGTGTTCAATAGGAATGTATGTGCAGAACCTACATAAAATTGTAAGCTATCTTGGGGAGGGAGGAGGGAAGTTGGGGGGAGAGAGGGGAAAAAATCTAAGTTATATGGTAGTGATTGTAGAACACTGAAAATAAATAAAATTAATAAATAAAAAAATTAAAAGTGGTTAAACCATAGACCTTTTGATATTTTAAAAAATAAAGGATTCAATTATGGAATGAGTACTCAAAAATGTATATGAAACATAAATAAAAGTAGAAATAAGCATACCTCTATTTGTAAACTTTCCAAGCATAGATAAAAATGATGGAAACCCTCAAGGAAGAATTTGAGCCTTTGACAAAGAGGCAAAAAAATAAAATAAGTCCATATTCCATGGGCAAAAGTCTATTGACCCTGTCAATAGACTAATAATATTTTTTGATGTTCAGCTTAGCAAAGTTTGGGGGCTCATGACTGGCTGGGGCCCCTTGTGGCTATGTCATTTGACTATGACAACCCAGGAAAGAAAAGTAGAGAAATAAACTATTTTAAAAATTGTGCTAACCTCCTAGCTTAGAAATTATTTGGAAATGTGTTAAAATAAGAGATAAACCACTACTTGTTCCTTATTTTCACATTAACTATAGAATGTAAGCTCCTTGAGAGCAGAAAATTTCAGTTTTGTCTTTGTGTCCCTAGCACCAGATGCAATGTCCAGCATGCATCAGATGCTTAATAAATGTCTTATGAATTTAACCAAACTGAATTAAACTGAATAGAATTAGAAGAGTTAAAATGAAAGAAATTTCAAGTCTAATGTACCTCTCTCTACTAATCCCAGTGAATAAAAATCCTAGACTTTTTCATAAGAATAAATGTGGCTTGGAGAATTATGAAATCTGTATCCAGACAACTCTTCAAATCTAATTCTTCTGGCATCTTCACTGGTTTCTTTGAATTTCCCAGTTCTCTCAGTGATAAAATTAAAGTTGTAGGTTAAAAGTGAGTCATTGGACAGGAAATCAGTTGGCAAAAATCTGGGAAAAAACACAAAGAATGTAGTGAGTGATTTGGGGTTGTTCCAAGACCGTTTCTTACAGTCACTCTTCCCTAAAAGCATCCTGTGGTAGCAAGTTACATGCCAAAGGAAAGGACCAGCATACAGTGGGACACAATTTTAGCAACCCAAGACAGAGGCAGCACCCATCTTGTTAAAGTAAATGACAGTAAATGATCGTAAGAGAAGAAGTACCTCATAACTGTTGTTGTGAATTGATTAATTTCAAGAAATTTGGAGTACCAGCCATTGAAAGCTCAGCCACATATCACTGCCCTGTCCTGTCTGCTTTACTTGCCATGTAGAGGAAAATGTCTCAGAGTATAACTATTAGGTGGCTTTGTGGTGTTAGGTTAGTGTGCCAGTCTGAGGTTAGAGAAGAGATGGAATCCCAAGCCCTGGGCTTTGTATTATATAGCATTGTATTTTTGATGCTGTAGTTAAGGGTCAATTACTGTTTCCATTATAAACCCTGTTTTTCAAGGTTTTATTACTCACCAATTTTCAGTTTGGTATGCAAGTTACATGGATACACGGGTTTTAAAAATAGTTCAAATTGGGCAGTGCCATTTTTAGATACAAGGCAGTAAAATGCTTGCTGGATTCAGATTGTTTTAGACATTTTTGATCTAAAACTTTGTTCTACCTTCAAGAAGGATTGGCACCTCCCTCTCACACACAGATAAACTCTTAAATCATCTATGTGTACACAGAAGTGGAAGAAGATCTAGAGGTAAGAGCAAATGCAAATTTTAAAACTTCCATTTTCTTTTGTTTGGGTCAGTGGAGAATAAATATAAAAGAAGTAGGAAGGAATTTGTCCTTTAAATCAAGTAGTCAACATGTATCTGTTGAGCATTTATGATACGGCCCACACAGATCTAGGTAACATTCATAGGACATAGTTACTGTCCACATGGACTTTATAAGCTAAGGAGGGACAAAAAAATACACACATTGAAAAGGATGATATTGTTATGAATTATGTCTCTATAAGAAAGTATTAATTTGCGCAACAAATAATCTTGGTCCCAGGGGATAGAAAATGATACACACTTTCCTCCAGGCTGTAGAGAGGTGGAGTACTATAGCCATTCTGCATATGCTACAGATGCTATGTTGGGTGGTTTTGGGGGCAGTATGGTATAATGGATAGAGCACTAGGCTTGGAGTCAAAAAGAATAATATTTTAATTTTACCTTAGGTACTTCCTTGTGGTGTGAACCCTTCCAGGCAAAACATTTCTTTTCTGACCCCCAATTATTTCATCTACAAAATGAGGGGATTGGACTCAATGATGTCTAAGACCCTTCCATTCCTAAGTCTAATTTCCACAAGAGGCTTATTATACTTTTGTCCTTATGATAAAGGAGCATTCTATGGTATAGGGTAGTTGAGGAGAATAGTGGAAACAAATGCAGCTTAAAACAAAAAAAATAATAAAACTTTTGTATATGGCAGATACAATTAGATAATAAGACAGCATATAGTAAGTTTGAAGAGGTAATCCGTATAGGTCTGTAATATTTTGGTGTCACTTAGGGAGAAAAATTTTTCTAGCACTAGTGTAAAATTTCTCTATATGTGAAAATTTCAATTATTCCTCCCAACCCCTTGCAGATGACTACTTCCATGCAGACCCGGTATCATCCCTAAATTCCAGCATCAACAACTGCCTATAGAATGGGCTGCTGAAAATTTCCAATGGAATCTAAAACCAAACATGCTCAAAATAGGACTCACTTGCTCCTAAAACCTCCCCTTCTTACTCACTTCTCTACCTCTGGGGAAAACCCTTCTCTTCTTCCCAGGTTCACAACCTCAGAATCCCTTCTGACTCCTCACTCTCCTGCACTCAACAATACCCAGCCAAGTGACAAGTCTTACTGATCCCCTACACAGTAGATGGAGTGCAGGGCCTAGAATCAGAAGATTCATCAAGCTGATTTCAAAACTGACCCCAGATACTTACTAGCTGTATGGTCTTGGACAATTCACGTAACCCGATTTGTGTCAGTTTCTTCATCTGTAAAATGATCTGGAGAAGAACATGCCAAACCATTCCAGTATCTTTGCCAAGAAAATCCCACATAAGGTCACAAAGAGTTGGACACAACTGAAAAGACTGAATAACAACAATTGATCCACCTTTACAATATTTCTCACAGCCCTCTCCTTACCTCTACTCAAAAAAACAAAAAACAGAACCCATGTTGGAGGCCTCATCTTCTTTTATCTAGACTATTCCAATAGCTTCTTGAGACCTATATGCCTTCAGTCTCTCCCCTCTTTGATCCATCTTCCATAGAGCTGCTAAATCAATATACCTAAAGCACTGACCTAATGATGAGGTTTGTCATTTTGCTTGACAAGCTCTAATACCTCCCTCTTGCCTCCAAGACTAATAAAATCCCTTACAATTTGCCTTCAGTCTACCATTCCAGTTTGATTACGTATTAGTCTCCTTAGTCATCATGTGCCAAACATGGTACTAAGTGCTGCTAATACAGATACAAAAGTAAATGTATTCCTTACTCTCAAGGATCTTACATTCCAATAGGAGGAGAAAACAGAGAAGGGCACTTGAATAAAGTCATAGGGGAATAGAATGACACTTTCTCCCTTTCTAGAATGTAAGGTAAACTTGATTTGATCCCAGCTAGAACTGCTATTCCCTTGTTAGTCTCAGTGCAGTTCCCTGTGGCCTTCTGCTCTGCTCTGTTTCCTGATGACCCATTTTAGCTCCGTGTAAATAGCAGTGATGGGTATCTTACTGCACCTCAGCCCTGACCTTAGTAGGCACATAATAAACATTTGTTAATTGACTGACATATTCTTTCCCTATGTCTAGCAACAAACCACATTTCAATCCTGGTAGACTGATAATATCAATGGAAGTGGCCCTTAAAGTAAATGACATCTAAGACAAGGTTTCAGCTGCTAACCTATTAAGTGGAAGTGTGTTATATTCTGAAGGAGGGCATTCAAGGTCAGTGCAAGTGTCCTTACAGTGTCCTGGGAGATGGTTTTAAAGTTTCTCTTTTTAATTGACTTTTGCTAAGAGTAACAGAGGCACCATAAAAAACGACAGTAAAAGAAGCTTGTTTTCCCCATTACTAAATTGAATATAAATACTTAAAAGTGCATGTTCTTTAAATTTTCAACAGTTTTCTCCTTAAAATCTGATTATTTATGTGTTTGCATTTATGTATGTGAAAGATGAGGGTTGTACAGGATTCGATTCTCACAGGACAAAGATATAACCAAGACTAAAGAATGTTTAACCAAAGATGTGTATTGCATTAATGTATAAATAAATAAATAAAACCAAATACATACATATATATATATATATGTATATATATAAAACCAAAGATGCATAATGTATTAATGTATAACCAAAAAAAGTGTGAATAACATATGCATCTCAGTATGAAATTTGTTGTACAAATGAATTTCAAAGTGCTCAGAATAAATAAAAATAATCCTCTATTTGTGTTTCTCCAAAAGGTCTTAGCCTAAGAAAAAAGATTACAATCTATACATGGACATGCCTCTGTTCAAGTACAAACTTGAAACACCCAAGCAGCTTCCTTATTCAATTAACAGATTAACTATGTCACCTAGGTGACAATCTCTGAGGACAGCATCTTCCCCTTTCATTTTGGAGTCAGAGTAAAGTTACCACTTGCCCTCAGATCATGTTTTTGTGAGCAGCTACAGAGCAACTTTCTTTAAAGCTATCAAAGCCTTCCTCATTATCCTTTATGGGCTGTGCAGAAAATGTCTCAACTATTAGACATTTAACTGGAGTGCAGTAGAATCAGTTTGCGGGCCCCCTCCAGTTCCTTGGGTAAAATCTCTGTTCATAATCAGTTTCTGTTGTTTTTTTTTTTTTTTTAATGACCCTCAAGAGGTCCCTTCTGGTACACTTCAGTTCCCTTTTTAGTGTCCCATTGATTTTACAGACTTTAGGAACTTGTCCTTAACCTTCTCCATTCCCACTGGTTTTCCCTTTTGAATGGTGAGGGAACACTTTGTTACTCCATACATTGAAACTGTAATATCTTGAGAACTAACACACCATTTGTAACAGTACGGTTTACAATAGCATTTCCTCCAGAAAGAGGTCGTTCAGTCAGAGGGAAACTCACTCTTTCTACACCCCATTTTCTTTCAGAACTAAAAGCAACACCCATGTTTCTTGTCAAAAATAAAATAAATAAAATGGAGTAGTAATCACAACATATAAATGATATTATACTTCCCCAGAGTGAATACAAGATAGTAATTCACTCAAAGAGCTCTGCCAATGGTATGAATTATGAATGGCAGCAGGGCTCAACGAGGGAATTCCTATGTGGATTTCTTTCTCCTTGCTGTTAGTATGAAATTTTCAACGCCAGAGAGCCTATACCAACAGAAGGTTGAGATTAAGATGAGAAAAGATTTCCTCTTGATCTGTCCAACTCTTATTCATACTTCTAAACAATATAGGGCACCAGTGAGTCCGTGGAACCTAGAATAGACTGTTGATTTAACTTTGCTATTAGTTACTATGATCACAATCAGCACTGTAAACTTGATGGAAATGATGCTATTTTGTAAGAGCCTATACTCCCCTACACAGAATAACAAATAAACAAAAATGTAGTTGAGTAAAAAAAAATTCCCCAGGAATGGACAGCAGGAAAAAAAACAACTCCTTATAAAACTTGCAGTGTTTTGCCCAAAACTTTATATAATAATGAGTCCTTTTGATGGGTAGGGTAAAAACATAGAGTAGATTTTGAGTCAGAGGACCTATGATCTTGGCTCTGAATCATAGCGCTGGGTTTTTTCCAAGATGCCAATTGACCTCTGACCTTATCAATATGAGTACTTCCATCGAGTGGTGTTGATTATGTACCATCCTTGCCTAATCACCCTGTCCAGGTCTTCCTCTTGTCTGTGCCTTTTTTTATGCTTATTTATTTATTTATTTTTAGTTTTCAATATTTTTTTCCACAAAATTTTGAGTTCCAAATTTTCTCCCTGTCTCTCCCCTTCCCCAAACACATAATGCCTTGCATTCTGATTACCCTTTCCCTCTATATGCCCTCCTTTCTATCACACCCCTCCCTTCCCTTATCCCCTTCTTTACCCCTTTCTTGTAGGGTCAGATAGATTTCTATATACAACAATACAAGTCATTCCCCAATTGATAAATGGTCAAAGGATATGAATAGGCAATTTTCAGAGGAAGAAATTAAAGATATCTATAATCATATGAAAAAAATGCTCTAAATCACTTTTGATTAGAAAGATGCAAATCAAAACAACTCTGAGATACTACATCACACCTATAAGATTGGCAAACATGA
>CM053771.1:239367470-239399667 GCA_028658325.1 Potorous gilbertii
ATTTTCTTCAGTGAGCTTTTGCACCTCTTTTTCCACTTGGCTAATTCTGCTTTTGAAAGCATTCTTCTCCTCATTGGCTTTTTGAACCTCTTTTGCCAATTGAGTTATCCTATTTTTCAAGGTGCTATTTTCTTCAGCATTTTTTGGGCCTCCTTTATTAAGGTATTGACCCGTTTTTCATGCTTTTCTTGCATCTCTCTCATTTCTCTTCCCAGTTTTTCCTCCACCTGTCTAACTTGATTTTCAAAATCCTTTTTGAGCTCCTCCATGGCCTGAGCCCATGGGGTATCTATTTAAGATATTTGGGATACAGAGGCTTTGACTCCTATGTCTTTACCTGATTGTAAGCATATCTCTTTGTTGTTGTCAGAGAGGAATGGCGGAATCATCTTCTCAAGAAAAACCATCTATGGTCTTATTTTTTTTCCCTTTTCTGGGTATTGTCCCAGCCAGTTACTTGACTTATGAGAGTCCCCTCCACCCCAGCCTAGGTCCACCCAGCTAGTGCTTGGGGTCTGAGATTCAAATGCTGCTCCCCAACCTCAGGGCTTTTGGCGGCAGGCCTGACTGCTCTTCAATGGGAGCTTATCTGCTGGTTCTCAGGTGGGGGGCATGGCTTTTGTAATGGAGCTGCTGCAGAGGTCCTGCCTGCTCTGGGGGCCTCCTGCTGCTTCTGCCTCTGCAGCAGTGGCTGCCTCCCAGGGGGTCCAAGTCCCAGAGATACCCCGCTCCCCTCTCAGCCCATCCATCTCTCTCACTGACCTGTGCGTCTGTGGGTGGAGGGACCTTCGTGGCCGCTGGAGATTCAGGTCCCTGACACCTGCTTGGGTCTGCTCGCTCCTCTCAGTGCGGTGCGGGCAGGGCAGGGGAAGGGGAGCGCTCCTCAGGGCAGGGCTCCGCTCCCATCCAGGTTACCTTTGCGGTCGGTTTTTCAGGGCTCTCTGCAACGAAAATCTCCTTCACTGTGTTGCTTCGCGGCTTCCACTGTTCCAGAATTTGTCAGGAGTTCTTTTTACAGGAAATCTATGGGTTGTGGATTCGGAGCTAGCAAGTGTGAGTCTTTCTACTCTGCCACCTTGGCTCCGCCCCCTCCTGGATCTATTTTCCAGGTCAGTTATTTTTCCAATAAGATATTTCACATTATCTTCAATTTTTCATTCTTTTGGTTTTGTTTTGCAATTTCTTGATTTCTTATAAAGTCATTAGCTTTAATCTATTCCATTCTAATTTTGAGAGAACTATTTTCTTCAGTGACCTGTTGAACCTCCTTTTCCATTTGGTTAATTCTGCTTTTTAAAGCATTCTTCTTCTCATTGGCTTTTTGGACCTCTTTCACCAATTGAGTTAGTCTATTTTTAAAGGTGTTATTTACTTCAGTATTTTTTGGGGTCTCCTTTAGCAAGCTGTTGACTTTCTTTTCATGGTTTTCTTGCATCACTCTCATTTCTCTTTCCACTTTTTCCTCTACCTCTCTTACTTGATTGTCAAAATCCTTTTTGTTCTCTTCCATGGTGTGAGCCCATTGAATATTTATTTTGGAGGTTTTGGACATGGAAGCCTTGACTTCCTCTGATGTTATGCTTTGTTCTTCATCTGAAAGGATGGAAGAAAATACCTGTTCACCAAGAAAGTAACTTTCTGTAGTCTTATTTTTTCTCCTTTTTTTGAGCATTTTTCCAGCCAGTTACTTGACTTTTGAGACCTTTGTTAAGAGGAGGGTATACTCTATGGTTCCTCCAAGGTGCCACAATCAAGGGAGATGTGTTTATTCCTCTCAGTTCCTCCAAGGTGCCACATTGAAGGGAGAGGTGTTTATTCCTCTCCTGACCTGTGCACTTCTCTGTAGCAACCAAAAACCTTTCTGTCCAGAATCTGCAATTGAATTCCCTCTCCAGAGCCCCCACCACCTCCACTGCCAGTGCTCTTCTCTTATGTGCATCTTGTAATAAGTTTACACTGAATTCTCTTGACCTTACAATACATCCATGGAGAACAAAGGGTTTCTACTGACTATATTTTGATTTGCCACATGCCCAGTCCATCTTCTTTTTCAAAATCAAATTTTTTCTTTACTAATGTCCTTTGCACTACTTCTTCATAATATACTTATATTGTTATAGTATACCATTTTATACTGTTATGCCTACCTATGGAACACTCAATTGCTTTTTCACAATTCCAAGTCTTCTTAGCCATCTGCCATCTGAAGAATATTAGCATTAAAAAATGAGCATTTCTTTAAAAGGGAAGGAATACATGTATATGTGCATTGTATATATGTACATGTATAATATATCTATAAAATATGCCATAGGGTGCCACATGATAATATAGTTTTTAAAAAGTATTACTATACATACATATATATGTGTATGTACATATACATATATATATATATACAGAAATATATATGTGTATTTTGTGTATGTGTGTGTATGTATGTGTACATACATTTTTCTGTGTGGATAGTTAGCCCAAATTCTTTAGAATAGTTATGGATTTCAGTTAGCCAACTGAGTTATTTGAGGGCTTGAAGAAGTTAGTTCAATGTCATCCATAAATAGAAGAACCTGACAAACCTCACCATCTATATGTATCTCTTCCTTGACACTGGAGAACATTTTGGCAAAAGTATCTTTTTTTATGCCTCTCTGGCTGGTAATGACTGCAGAATTGTAGAACAAGATTATCTCTGTTGATATATCTTTCAAGGAATCTTGTAAAATAGTTTGCCATATGCAGAAGAGATATCTTATTCTAGGATAGCTGATAAGGAAATGCTTTGCCTTACTTAATCAAATAATTATTAAATGTGTATCACCTTAGGCAAATAACCTTACTCAGTTTTCTCATCTTTAAAATGAGGAATTTGTACTAAGCTATTTGTAAAGTAGCATTGTTGTTTGTTCAGTTGCTTCAGTAGCTTTCAACTCTTTGTGATCCCCTGAGGAGTTTTCTCAGCAAAGATATTGGAGTGGTTTGTCATTTCCTTCTGTACCTCATTTTATAGATGAGGAAACTGAGGCAAACTGGGAGTAGTGACTTGCCCAGAGTGACACAGCTAATAAATATCTGAGGCTGGATATAAACTCAAGTCTTCCTGACTCCAGGCCTGGTACTTCATTTGCTGTGCAACATAGTTGCCCTATAAGGTAGTAGCTCTAAATTCTGTCATAATATACTGGCTATGCTGAAGTCAGGGTTGTGCGAGTAAATGTTTAAAACCAGTTCTCTGGAAGGAAAAGCATACCTATGCCATATTTTCAAGCTAAATATGCATTATTAATATTTTCTCCATCACTTTCTTAAGTTTAGACAATCAACAAAATAATAAATCAAGCCCTGATTGATAGTATGCTAATTTCAATTTTTGTGAATCAGCAAGAACTGGCCCTAGCACACCATTGACTAAACGATGCTGGAAACTAGAGCTCAGGGGCAAAGGACACGTGTTCACTGGATGCAGATCCACGCTATAAACTCATAGAATCTAAGCTTAGCAGACCTCTAGATATTATCATGTTCAACCATTCACTTTCATAGATGAGGAAAAGGAGCCCTACATAGGTTAACATATTGCTGAAGGCCATACAAAGGGCACAGAGAGAGGAGAGAGAGAGACTAGAAACCAATGTTTTCATTTTTCTACTACACTTCTCCTTCCTTCCCCTAACATATTTTTAATAATGACAGTTCCCTTTAGAAATATGAATTAAAATATCATAGTCTTACTCTGAGGAAAACCCATGGTATGATCCGATCACAGAAAGTATAATTAAAATACCAAAAGACGTTCAGTTCACTAGCAAGGTATAGTAATCTTACACCCTAGGGTTCTGTGTTTTTCTCCAAGCTTTTTTGCTTCTGGGTCTATCCCTAAATAACCAGAGGGAATTAAAGGTTGGGGATAAGGTGTTGAGCAAAGGGAGGGATTATTTTGACCCCTAAGGGGGAAGTAGTTGCAAGGCAGAGATGTTTGAAAAAAAAATTAGTTGAAACAGAATCATCATCAGGAGGCTTGTATTTCAAGAGCAGGGAAATCTCCACCTAGCCAAGACTCATCTGAATGAGTCCAGTTAAGGGCCTTACCAAGAAGACAGCTTGAGTCATCTTTGAAATCGGGAAAAGTTGCCCTGCTTGGCTGGCTTTGAATTGAGGGCTCCTGAAGCAACATTTCACAAACAGGAATACACCGCCATTCCTCACTGCTCCTTCTAGAAATAGCAACACAATTTAGCAATATTTCATATCAAGACAATTACATTGTAGAATTATTGTAGTCTTAGTGCCTCATTAAAATAAAAAAAAAATGTTAAATCCCTGTTTTGTTGAACACAAGAGATGAATAGTAAATATTGATTTAGAATGAATGCAAACATTTCCCTAGGAGTGGATAATTACTGCCTTTCTGTGCAAAACACTTATATTAGAAGAAGCACTTCACTTACTTTGCCATGCGGTATACATTCTTTAGTACATTTTAAATTATACGTTGTCCTGGACAGTGTCTGCTCTATAATTTCTTGTGTCTCTACACCAGAGTCAGTATGTAATTTTAAACTACAAAGTTTCTGCCAGCTAGGAGAATGGGCTTAACTCTTTCCCTTTGCTGGGCTTACAAATCCATACCCAAGTAGTTTGACAAGCGATAGGGTAGATAGATGATCTCAGACACTGAGCAGTTTAGCTTGACTTTTAGGTAACAAGATGCCACTGCTAAACGTACACCATTTTACAGGGCAGAGGCTAAATTGGCAATAGGATTTATTTTCTCTAGCCAGCTTAAAACAAGTCCAGAAAGCATGACCTAAAACTTTATCTCCAGAAATTTTAAATGAATCACTTGGGAGTGAAAAGGCTAGTTAGAGACTGGATTGTCAGTCTAGAATACACCTTTCTGAACAAACCTTTGATTATTCTGGTTAATCCTTAGAGCAAGAGATTTGAGGAATAAGACTCCTTATATTCCAGATAAAGGAGTAAACTTTAACCCTTTCTTTATCAGGTGTGGGAACTTGTGATTGACACTGGAATCTGAGACATGAGCATTTCAGTAATGGTGGACATAGAAAAGCATGAAAAATCCTTGTATTGAGGGTTATATGAGGACTTGGGTTCCAGCCCCAACTCTGTTACTGTGAAATATTTGACAAATCATTTAATCTTTCTGGGACTCCAGTTCTTGATCTGAGAGAGAAAGTAAATTGATTAGCTGGTCTCTGGGGGCCAAAAAAAATCTCTAATTATAATAACCACTTGAGTATTAATACTCCAGGACGTTTGTAATGCACATTTAAAGCTAATCACCATTTACTGAATCTCAGAGTTAAAAAGGACTTGAGAAGCCAATTAATTTGACCCATTCCTGAACAAAAGAATCCTCTCTATGACATTTTTGATAAATGACCTTCAAACTTCAACTTAAAGATCTCTGGAAAGAGGAATCCTCTCATTTTAGAACCAGATTAATTACTAAAAAGGTCTTCCTTATATTGAGCCTAAATCTATCTCCTTGTTTCTTCTACTCATTGCTCCTGGTTGGGTCCAAGTATAATCCTACTTCCATAAGAGTGACTGAAAACATTTGAGGCACTTTGGTGAAGAGGCAATGGTTAGGTTTTTTGTTTGTTTGTTTTTCTTTTTTGTGTTTTTAAATCTTCAGGCTAAATAACTCTATGTCTTTCAAGTAATCATTGACTTCTCTGATATACCCCTACTTCTACAATGTTTCTATTAACAGTTCTTTTCTCTCCCAGAACAAGTCTAAATCATCCACTTTTTTACTTGCATAATACCATTAATGGAAATATGAAACACTCAAAATGTACAATAAATAATCTTATATGCTTATCAGTAAATGCTCTTTAGTATAAAATCATAAGTGAGATTAAAGTAAATGGGAAAATTGAAGCAGACTGACAAATATTTGGCCTAAGGTCATGGAATGAGATAGGAACTAAGTTGGATATTATTAATAGTATTTTTGTCTTTTTCATTGGGTAAGGAAACTGATTTCTGCATAAATCTTATTAAAATCAACATGATAACTTTGTAATGATATATCATATGAAATATGAAAATCTTTAGATAAGAAGTTTAAAATTCAAACTATAGAAAAGAAATAAATTTTTGGTCAAGTAAAATATGTATTAAATGACCCCAAAAAATCTCTTCTAATTCTGAGCTTTTGCATTATTAACCATTTTCTAATTATTTGAAGAAAGCTAGCCACAATGTTTCTTCTTGGTGTATTCTATGGCTTTTTCATACCTCTATCACTCTTACTAATAATGTTTATTCATTTTCCTGTATTTCTTTATAATACCCAGGGAATCCCTATTTATACAAGAGTCCCCAGAAAATTTACTCCAGGTTCAAGACTCTCTGTGAGTTATCAATAATTCAAAAGCACAGGTCATAAGCTTGTCTGATACTTCAGATGAAAACAAGATATTTAATAGAATAATAGAGCAAATAAAGAGGAAAAAGTCAGGACTCTTCCCCTCAAGCTCATATGGAATATTCTGTCACATCAGCATTTAGGTAGGCACCAGGAGTGTGCTGATAAATATTTAACAACTATCATAAATTGTGTGTCAGGCATTGTGCTAAATAATGATGATACAAAGAAAGGCAAAGGGCAGAACCTGCTCTTGAGAAGCTCACAGTCTAACAGGGAAGGCTATATGCAACTAAGTAAGTACAAATAAACTCTGCACAATTGATTGGAATAAGCAATAGGGATGGGAAACTAGAATTAAGAGAAATCTGGCAAGGCATTCTATAGAAGGAGGGATTAAAACTAAAACTTTAAAGAAACGAGGGGAGCTAAAAGATTGAGATGAGAATGAAGAACTTTCAGAAATAGGAGAGAATCAGTGAGAACTCTTGGAGTCAGGAGATGAAGTTTCTTGTTTGAGGAACAGCAAGGACAGTGTCACATTGGATTACAGAAGGATCAGGGAGGGGAAATGAAAGATATAAGAAGACTGGAAAGACAGGGGTGGAAGTTTAGGAAAGTCTTTGAAATTAAACCAATGATTTTTTGTTGGCTTTTTCCTTATTTATTTTTTAAAATATTAATTTATTTTATTTTTAATTTATAGAGTAAAACAATCATTTCCAAAATACAGTATATTTTTAAAAAGATGATTGCACATGAAACTGTAAAACTATTATGTACAACTTGCTATTTCTTTTAGATATATAATAAAGTTATGTAATTTTTCTTTTCCTTCAGCCTCCCACTTCCAGCCTTGAAGTACCTAGATTCTGGAAGTTATAGGGAACCCATTGACAAATATGTGTGTGAGAGTGTGTAATGGTAATGTAAAGTTAATGGTGGCGAGGGGAGCAGGGAAGAGTTAAAGATCTTTCCCACCATTTATAAGTCTCAACATCTTTTGTTCATTTCTCTTGAGGTACTGAGTCAGAGGGTCTTGCCCTCTGGCTCTGAAAAGTGTATACATACTCTGTGGTGAAGTTTTACTTTGGGGTTTACTCATTGGAAGTGTTTGTTTGGTCAGATGAGACTCTGGGGGGCCACTAAGGTGCCCCGCAGCTTTGAAAATCCAGATGTTGGTACTTCTCCTTCTGGTAACTATATATGTATGCAATGGTCAGACAGTAGGATCTCTCTGTTTATCTGTGATATATTACTTGTGGTCAGACAATTGGAAGCCCTGGCTGTTGATCTTTATTTCTCTGTTTGTATTTTCTCTGTTGGTATATGTATTTGATTAAATTGATTGTTGACTATTCAAAAGTTACTTTCCTTTTCAAAAAGCAGATCAAAGAACCTGTACAGTATGCCCTTCTGTGTATACCAGGGTATTTGCTATTACAGGATGGTGGTTGAGGGAGTGTATGATGATCAGCCCTGAATTTTAGGAAGACCACTATGACAAATAAGTGGAGGATGGACTGAAGTGAAAAAAGATTTGTGGCAGGGAGACCAACCAATAGACTTTTGTAATAGAACAAGCCTGAAATGAGGAGGACATGCACCAGGGGAGTGGAAGTGTATCAGGAGAGCAGGGGACATCTTTCAGAGAGGTTATAAAGGTGAGATTCACAGGACCCAGCAGAGTTCAGATGAAGTGGGTGGTAGTAGTTAATGAAGAGTTAAGGATAACACTTGGGAAGAGCCTGAGTGACTAAGAGGATGCTGGTACTCTCGATGGTAAAAAGGGAAGTTCCAAAGGGGTAGAATTGAGTTCAAATCCCATCTCTTAAACTTACTACTAGGTGTGACCTTGGACAAGTCATTTAATCTAAGCCCCAATTCTGTCAACCATAAAATGAAAGGTTAGACCAGTTGAATTCTGAAGTTCCTTCTAGCTCTTGATCTCTTATCATACAGCATGATTGTCAAAGCAACACAAACCACAGAAGCTGCAGATGTCCTTTAGGGATGTCATCATATTTCTCCATGCTAAGTACTGCTAGACATCACATCTATATTTTCTTCTAGGTACGTAGTCTTTTCTGGGTATCTATCCAAGGTCCGTATCAGATTTCAGCTCTTAAGAATCATCTATTGATCCTTTGATTGAATCTACTAAGGAGTATAGCCAAAAGGACCCTTTCTGGAGTCAGACTCTTTTAGTGTATTACTGCTTGGGTAATCTAAGAGAAATCAGTAAAAGCCAACTAGAATTTCCTCAGGCTAAGAGTCACTCTAAACTTTAAAATACATGGATCTAATGATGATTCAAAATTCTGTGGTCCCAGACAGCTATTTGATTTGGGATTAGAAATTCCCTTTAACTTTCCCTTTACACTAATCCTTTTTCTCTCAAAATATGTAGAGGATTCCCAAAAATACAATATAAAATTCTGTGGAGGCTGAGATCCACTTCAATCCCAAGTCTTTATCCAGTTGGCATTGAAGCTAAATTTGAGTAAGAATGGAAGCTAAGAGGAAAAGAAGAAGCAATTTCCTTCACCATCCTGCTTCACATTCCTGCCTTTCTTGTGTATACCTTTCACCTTACCGCTTTAATCATATTCTCTTTACTCCCTCTTACTGTTTAGACTATGAACATGCTTAGGTCTGCCCTATTCTAAAACAAACAAAAGAGAAAAAAAACCTTTTCTTGATCCTTATACTGTCTTAAGCTTTTAACTTTCTCATTCTGATCCACTGCTCATTTTCTAGAGTCATTTATACTTGCTGCCTTTCCAACCTCCTTCCCTGCCATCTTCCATCTACTACCCATTCCTAAAACCTATAAAATCTCTAGTACACACTGGATCCAAATTCATAAATGACCTCCTATTGCCAAGCCCAATAGCCTGTTGTTCAAGTCTTTTCTTAATGAATCATTCTGTAGTACTGCCTCTGGGCTCAATCCTAAATAACACAGAAAGAACAGTAGTTACAAAATCATTTGCCAAAAAACCTGGGGTGCACTCTTAACTAAAACATCCATGGCATACTTACAGTACAATGGTAATGAGATTCACATATAGGGAACACACATGACCAAGGCAGTTTACAATTCTGGACCTCCATGGGCTCAATGTCTTGTTTCTTTGGAAGGTTCTCCTGAAATTCTCCATGGAATGTCTTAGAGTTATGCTGCTGCTAGTCTGGGATGTCTCTTTGCATAGCATAGCATGCTGAATGAATAGCCCCTGTGGACTTGTTCCTGGTAGAAGTATCCCATATTGACTAGTTTATCCAGTGTTAATCTGAGTTGAATAGGTTCCCTGGGCCAGAATGGGTAGATCTCCTGGCTACTCAGCTACTGCCTGATTGGGATAGGCTACCAGCAGTGCTGAAGTAGATCACTCTGTTGCTAGGCTATTGTTGTCATACTGGTCCAGCAGATCCTCAGTTATGGGGTTTGGCATCTCTCCTGGATGAATTCATACACTGACATCATTGAATTAATTCTTCAATTGGGAGCTTGATTGTTATTCAATTGTTTCAGTCATGCCTGACTCTTTCTGATCCCATTTGGGGTTTTCTTGGCAAAGATACTGGAGAGGTTTGTCATTTCCTTCTGTAGTTCATTTTAAAGATGAGGAAACTGAGGCAAACAGGGTTAAGAGACTTGCCTGGAGTAACACAGTGAAGTTCTGAGGTCAAATTTTAACTCAAGTGTTCCTGACGCCAGGCCCTATGCTCTATCTATTGAAACACTCTGCTGCCCATTGGCATCTCCAATTGGAAATTTTAGTCTCCATCATTTCTTGGATCTGGCTTGGTAAGGTTTTACAGAACTGTTTCTAGCTACTATACTGCAGTGATCTTTTCAGCAAGGATAACAATTTTCAGCCTAGGATGGGCAGAATTTTCTCCTTGGCTCTAAATTTTGTCACCTCTAAACAAAGGGAAAAGGTCTAGCTTCCCTAGCTCAACAGTTCTTCCTGGTTTGGATCAAGTTTTTTGAATAAAGGATTCTACCCTTACTTATAGTTATTAGTCAGTTACATTTTCCAAATTCTAGTTGGGGTCTTATGCAGATGACAGTCTGGAGAATAAGTATGGAGGTTATCTGCTCCCTGAGGGAAGTTCAAAGTCTTTGCTGTCCTTTCCATACACAATTGACAATTAAAGTACAAAGACCTTTTCAAAAGTGTTGAGATACCTCTTTTTAAGACACAGATATACAAAGCAGCTATACTCAATATAAACATGAAATAATTAAAAGGGAGTCACTAGAAAGTAAAGGAGTTAGGAAAGGTTTCATCTAGGTATAGGGGTGGGGAACCCCCCCTCTCCAGACTTTTAGGTCCTTGAGTGTGACCTTTTGACTGAGTTCAAGTTTTACAGAACAGTTCCTATTATTGAGGGGATTTGTTCTGTGAAGTTTGAATTCAGGCAAAGTGCCACACTTGAGGATCTACAGAGCCACGTGTGGCCTCAAGGTCACAGGTTCCCCATCCCTGATGTCAGAGATGTGATTTTAGTTGGAATTTAAGATAAGCCAGGGAAGCTGTGAGCTAGATAAGAGCTAGGAGAGCATTCCATGCCTAGAGAAAGTGCTTAGCCATCACATTTCAATGTCATTGGTTTTGCCCCTTCAAATTTTTAGCTTTGCTAAATTCATAAAGGGCATATTCTCATCACTCTAATTATGTCATTTTCCTTGCTCAGATATGATCAGTTTCCCTATTGCCTGCTGAATAAAGTCTATACTTCTCAGTCTAGAATTCAAATCTATATAAGATTTAATTCCAAATTGCTTTCCTAGCTTTTCCTCTCAGTAATCTTTCTTCATGTACTTGTCATTCAAGGCAAACTGGACTATCCTTTATTCTCATTCTAATTTCTTTCATTGGGTTCTTTGTATCTGCTTCTATTGTCACCCATGCCAAGAATAACACTTTCCCTTCATTTTGTACCAACTGAAACCTTTCATTTCTTCAATTCATTCCAGGTGCTATGTTCTCTAGTAAACCTTCACTCAATCAATCATTCAATCAACAAGCTTTTAAGAACCTAAGATGTGCCAGGTTCCATGTTAAACACTTGGGATAAAAAAGATATGGATCAAATGAATCTCCAAAAGGAGCAGTCCTCTTCTCTTGAGTCCCTTACTCTCCATCCTGAACCTTGGATTTCTCCCACCATTCACTGTGTTCCATTCTCCTCAAAAATCCCTGACCAGATCCATACATCCCCATTAGCTATCACCCCACATCTTCCCTCCTTTTGTGACTAAATTCCTTGAGAAGGCCATCCTTAATAAGTACTTCTATATTCTTTCCTTTTACTTTCTTCCTAAGTTTTTACAGTTTGGTTTCTGAACTAACCATACAAATGAAATGGCTCTCTCAAGTTACTAATATACTTCAATTATCAGATTGAATAGACTTTTTCTCAATCCTCTTCCTTCTTGTCAGCTGCGTTTGATACTATTGATCTCCCACTTCTCTATAATACTCCTTTCTAAGTTTCTATGGCAATACTGTCTCCTGATTTTCCTCCTGCCTCCTCTTTCTCTGTGTCCATTACATGATTTAATGGTGATGATCCTCCAAGTTGGTTCATTCATCAACTCCTGTGGTTTCAATTATCACATCTATTCAAATGATTCTCAGATCTATTTGTTCAGCACTAACCTCTCTGTTGACTTTTAGTTTGCAATCTCCAATAATCTTTTAGTCATCTTGAACTGGATGCATCACAGACACCTCAAATTCAAGATGTTGAAGACAATGTATTGTCTTCTGTCCCAGATGCTCCCCTCTTTCTAAATTCCCTCTCACTGCTAAGGTTACTGCTATCCTTCCAGAAACTCAGGCTCACAACCTAGGCATCATCCTTTACTTTCCATTCTCTCTAATCTCCCATATCCACTCAGTTACCAAGTCCCGTCATGCAGGGGCAGCTAGGTGATGCAGTGGATAGAGCACCAGTGCAGGAGTCAGGAGGACCTGAGTTTAAATCTCACCTCAGACACTTGACACTCACTAGTCATGTGACCTTGGGCAAATCACTTAACTCCAATTGCCTCATCCTGGATCATCTCCAATCATCCTGATGAATATCTGGTTCACTGGATTCAGATGGCTCTGGAGGAGAAGTGAGGCTGGTGACCTGCACAGCCCTCCCTCACTCAAAACACAGTCAAGTGAAAGTCATGTCATCATTTCTCTGATAGTATGGTCTTTATCAGCAACAAAGGATGAACATGCACACATAAGTCCTGTCATCTAATTTTCATAACATCTCTTAGATATATCCCCCTCTCTCCACTAACACTGTCACAACTGTCACCACCCAATGCAGGCCATTGTCACCTCAAATCAGTATGGTTGTTCTCTCTGCTTCAAGTCTTTCTCCACTCCAATTTCCCCTCTACTCTCCTGACAAATAGATCTTCCTAAAAGGCAAGTCTGACCACCTCAAATACACACACACTCACACACACAGTCACACACACAAACACATACACACATATTTACCCCTCCCCATTCAATAAACCCCAGGGATTCCTTATTACATCCAGGATCAAATTCAAAACCCTCTATTTTTTACTTTCAAAGTTCTTACTTATCTGGTTCCTTCTTTAATTTCCAGTCTTCCTGTACATTATTCCCTTCCAAGTACTATGGTATCCACTGATCTTCTTGCAGTATCTCACATAGGAAATTCCTTCTCTGAACTCTGGGCTCGTGCCTTGGCTGTCCCTATACCTGGAATGCTCTCGCTCCTTATACCTACCTCTTAGTTTCTCTGACTTCAAGTCTCAGCTAAGCATGACCTATAAGAAGTGTTTTCCAGTCCTACTCAAACTTAAGGCCTTCCTACTGAAATTACCCCCGATTAATTCTCTACATGTCTTATTTGTACATAGTCGCTATCATGTTGTCCTTCCATTAGACTCTGAGTTCCTTGAGTGCAGGGTCTATTTTTTTCTTTTCTTTGCCTTTCTTTGTGTACCTAGTGCTCGGACAGCGGCCAGCACATAACAGACACTCACTGAATGTTAGCTAACTGACTATACTATTTCTTGCTACATAACCTTGAGCACATCATTTATCCTTGAGAACTTACATATTTCTCGTATGTATAATGGAGATAATAACATTTGTACTGATTTCATTTTATTGTGAGGGACGTGGCTTCAATCAGAATAGAAATGTCTTAAGAACCAGACCCTGTGCTAAGTGCTGGAGATAGAAGGAAGAAGCAAAAGCTAGTCCTCAAGGAGTCCTCACTCTAAGGTGGCAGATAGCATGAAAGAAAATGTGTACAAAGCAACATATTTAAAAGATAAAGAGGAAATATTAACTGAGGGAAGATGCTAGACTTAAGAGATGGGAAAAACTTCCAGGAAAAGAAGAGATTTTAACTGAGACTTAAAGGAACCTGGAGGCACAGGGAGAGGGGTAGGACAAGGTGAGTAAGCTGGACAGAGGAGGAAGAGCCTCATTTCAGGCATGGGGGACACCCATAGAAAATGCCAGGAGCCAAGAGATAAAATGTCCTCCTCATGGTAAGACCATGGCTTATGATAGTGGATCAAAGAGTAGTAGGGAGGGAAAACTGGAAAGGTGGAAAGGTGCTAGGTTATGAAGCACTCGGAATGCCAAACAGCACCTTTTGTTTCATCCTGGAGGAATAGTATTACACTGTGAAACTTAAGACATTTTACCAATGCAAATTGTCATAATGACTGTGAGTTTAACCTGCCTTTTTGGTATTAATCTTATAACTTAACTGAATAGGAAGCATTTTAATTGTTATAAGAAAAACTCCTTTCATTCAAAATTTTTCTCTCCCCAGCTCACAGCTACCTGAAATTCACTGAAGAGTGCATAAGTCCCTTCCCTGCATTAGAAATAAGGCTGAAATATTCCCCTATAGGTCATTTGTTAAAGTCTATGGAAAAAGAATAGTTCTCAAAGGGACAAATGCAAATTATTGTCAACTTATGAAAGAATACTCCAAATTACTAAATATAATTAAAAAGCCATCAAAACAACCGTGAATTTTAGTTTCACAGCCAGCAAATTGGTAAAGGTAAGTAAAGATGGAAATAGTGAATATTTTGAAGGTTTGTAGAAAACAAGTTTCCTAGTGTTGGTAAAGCTATGAATTGGTAAAACTGTTACAAAATGTAATTTGGAGGTATGTACATAAAGGGGATCTTTGACTTAAACATTTTACTGCAAGGCATATATTTCCAAGGAAGTCATTAACAACAAGGAAAATCTTCACAAACACATATTTTAGTGTGTTTTAGTGGTATGTCTCTGGGTGTGTGTGAATTTGAATTAAAGTAGACACTAGGTGATTGAATGTCATGGAATATCAACGTATTGTAAGAAATACCAAATATGATGAATACAAAGAAGGTTGGAAAGACTTGCATGATTTGATGGACAAGATGCCCAGAAAATGATACACTTAATGACTACAACAATATAGGAGGCCATCTCCAGTCATCCTGATCTATACTTTGTCATTGGACCCAGATGGGCCCTGAGGAGAAAGTGAAGCTGGTGACCCTGCAGAGCCCTCCCCCATTAAATCCAGTTGACTCACAGGTCATGGCATCATCGTCCTGATGTCATAGTCCTCCTCTTCAAGAATAAAAGTCAAAAAAAAGCAACAGACAAGATAAATGGGAAGAACAAAATCATAAAAGAATGAAAGATGAATGTTGCTAAATTATAATGAGTAAGATTGATCCCAAAGAGATATTAGAAGATGCCTACTCCAATTCCTTTGTAAAGTTGGGGATGGGAAACCTGGCATATAATAACCAAGATAACATATGTGCACGTGTATGTTTGTGTATGGATGTGTGTACATATACACACACACACACACACACATATATATGTATATATAAATATATATATATATATATATATATATATATATATACCTATATAGAGATATACATGTATATATATGCATAAATAATATCTATTGTGTTGACTTTTTCTCTTCTCTTTCTTTTTCCTTAAAAAAAATTAATGGAAGGGCAAAACCTCAACTAAATCACCAGGTTCATTTGGGTTTTTTTATTTGAGAGACGGTCCTTTTGCAAAATATCAATCCTTGTTGCAAACTATTGCAACTATTTGCATTAATTTAGCAGATGATGAAAAAATAAATAATGATGAAAATAGATTTTGATGAAAAATAAATACAAAATACCTAGAAAGTATAATTTCCCTTGGAGTCTTGAACTATGACTCATTCTTTTGCATCTTTTTCAACAATTGTTTTTCACATAGCATCATAGAATTATAGAATGGCCAAATTTAGAGTTGGATGCCACTTTGGCAGTCATCAAGGGCAAAATCATACCTGAAAGGAACATTTTTTTATAGCACACCTGACAAGTGGTCATCTATCCTCTGCTTGATGGTTTCTAATGAGAGAGAATGTACCACCTCCCAAGGTATCCAGTAACAACTGATGGACTGCTAAACTTTATTTTTCATGCCCTTGAAATCAAGTCTAGAGGTGCCCCCTTTGTATCTTCCTTTCATTGCTGTGATTTTCTCCCTTTGAAAACAGAACAAATCTAATTCCTTTTTAGCACATCTCTTGAAAACTATGAAAACATCTCTCATGTCTGTCCAGGAGTCTTCTTATCACATAGGCTAAATATCTCTAGTTTTTTCAACCAGCACTCATATATTATAGACTCAAGGCCTTTCTCCATTCTGTTGGCATTTTTCTAAATATCCTTTGAGTCTCACCATTCAAACAATTGTGAATCTAGCTAAGTGATACTGGATAAATGTTTGGCTAAAAGCTGATACTTCTACTAAGGCATACATTAGTGAATATAAATTTAGTGAATTTAAATTACTGACCCTGTTTCTGAATTCCAGGTGAAAGTGAACTATGGAGGGAAGGTAATATATGGTAGTGGATCACAATCATAGACTTAAAGCAGCTATGAGGTACCTTAGAAGTCATTTAGTCAATTTGCCTTATCTATAGGCAGCAACATGATTCAAGAGGTCTAGATGCATATTAAAGAATTCTGAATTTGAATCCTGCCTTAGACACTGATGGTGTAGTTCTGGCTTCATGTGTAGAGCTTATAATATATCCCAAAGTCAAGTGTAATTTTAGGTTGCCTGCTGTTTGGATCAGAAATTCATGTATTATATATCTGCTTTTTATAGTATTTATTTCCATTTTAATAGAAGTTTATACTTTTCAAAGTTTTCCCCCTACATACATTATCTCATTTGAGCCTAACAACAGAGTTTTAATGTAGCCAGGTGATAAATTACTACAATTTCCTTTTTACAGATAAAAAAACTGAGGCTATCAGGGAGAGATTTACCAGAGGCAGCATAATTAGTGATTTGACCTAAAAAAAAGAGATTGTATGGTGACTTGGAAAAAGCCTTGAATTTGAAATAAGATTTACATTCAAATCCTGACTGTCATTTTTAAGGTACTTAAATTTGGGCAAGTCACTCCACTGTCCTTGGTCTCACTTTCTTTTTTTCTCCAAATTTATTAATTTATTTGTTTTCAGTTTACAACAATCACTTTCATAAGTTCCAAGTTCTCTCCATCCTCCTCCTTGCCCAACATGATATGCAACCTTACATGGGTTCTACACAAGCATCCCTATTAAACACATTTTAATGTTAGTCATATTGCAAAGAAGAATTAAAATAAATGAGATAAAACATAAGAAAAACAAAACATAACAGAGGAGAAAATGGTCTGCTTCATTCTGTGTTCTGACATCATAGTTTTTTCTCTGAATGTGTCTGGTATTTGGCATCATGAGTCCTTTGGAAATGTTTTAGGTCCTTGCATTGTTGTAAAGGGCTAAGTCTATCAAAAACAGTCCTCTCACCCTGTGGCTATGACTGTGTATAATGTTCTCCTGGCTCTGCTTACTTCACTCAGTATCAGTTCATATAAGTCTTTCCAGGTTTTTCTGAAGTTCACCTGTTCATCATTTCTTACAGCACAATAGTATTCCATTACATTCATATACCATAACTTATTCAGCCATTCCCCAACTGATTAGCATCCCCTCAGTTTCCAGTTTTTGGCCACCACAAAGAGAGTTGCTATAAATATTTTTATACATGTGGGACCCTTTTCCCATTTTTATGATCTCTTTGGGATACAGCCCTAAAAGCGATATTGCTGGGTGAAAAGGTATGCACATTTTTATAGCTCTTTGGGCATAGTTCCAAATTGCTTTCTGGAATGGTTGGATCAGCTCACAGTTTCACCAATATATTAGTATTCCAACTCTCCCACATATTCTCCAACATGTATCATTTTCCTGTTTAGTCATGTTAGCCAATCTGATAGGTGTGATGTGGTACCGCAGATTTGTTTTGATTTGCATCTTTCTAATCAATAGTGATTTAGAGTATTTTTTCGTATGACTATAGATAGCTTTGATTTCTTCCTCTGAAAACTACCTATTCATATCCTTTGACCATTTATCAACTAGGGAATGACTTGTATTCTTGTAAATTTAACTCAATTCTCTATGTATTTTAGAAATGAGACCCTTATCACAGACAGTTGTAAATACTGTTGTAAAAGTACTTTTCCAGTTTTCTGTTTCCCTTCTAATCTTTGTTGCATTGTCAGTCTCAGTTTCAAGTGGTTGTCTGGTTGACAACAAGACAAAGAACACAATTCTGAACTGGAAGAATCAGTTCTGATACTTATGATAAGCTGGAGGATAGGGACCTTCAGATCAACTTGGTAAGACAAATTTATTAGGGAGAATGGTCTTTAGAGCTAAAATTATGCCTTGGGAATCACAGAGACTCTATGGTTCTTCTCTGGACAAGGAAGGGGATATTGGCCCCTGTGAATGCAGAATCTTATAACAATTCAAGACTGCTTCTGGGTCATGCTGAGAATGAGGTGACTTGAGATATGGCATGAGGAAGAAAGCAATGGTAATTTTGTAAATTCCTTTTTTACCAAGTAATTCTTAATAACTAGGTACTAAAGTCAGCTTTTTCTACTTGCTAAAAGAGTAGAAATGATACCATCACACTGTATTCTTCAGCATCCTAAATCAAAACTCCATTTGACCTACCCTAGTGATGACTGACACAATGGCCCTAGTATCCAAGTTCCTCCTAAAGATTTTGGTTTCCTTTTCCTTCAGATCTCATGACATCGTGTTTTAGTTGTTGAGTTGAAAAAAAGAAAGAAAACTATCATTTCATGCTAAATAAAAGAAATAAGTATGTGGTGGGAGTCCAAATCTCTTACCTCAGCTAAACAGAAGGATTAAAATTATGATGTCTAAGTAAATCATCCCACATAAATTAAATTGTGCCAGCTCATTTATACTTTTCCTCTTCTCTCAACCATTAACGAGATTCCACCCTTCTCTCTAGTCTGCACCTGGATTGGGGCAACTAGTTGGTGCAGTGGATAGAGCACCAGTGCAGGAGTCAGGAGGACCTGAGTTCAAATCTCTCCTCAGACACTTGACTCTCACTAGCTGTGTGACCTTGGGCAAGTTACTTAACCCCAACTGCCTCATCCTGGGTCATCTCCAGTCATTCTGATGAATATCTGGTCACTGGATTCACATGGTTCTGGAGGAGAAGTGAGGCTGGTGACTTGAACAGCCCTCCCTCACTCAAAACAAAGTCAAGGGCAAGTCATGTCATTACTTCTCTGATGGCACAGTCTTCTTTGGCAACGAAGGATGAACATACACCTGGATTAATATAAGAAAGACACTGTTGGTGTTTTCTCCACTACCTGCCATTATCATAAATGATCTGATTTGGGCATGAGATAGGACAGGGGTGAAACATGTGGCCTCAAGGCCACATGGGACCCTCTAGGTCCTTGAGTGTGGCCCTTTGACCAAATTCAAACTTGGCAAAACAAATTTCCTTAATAAAAGGAAATAAATAAATAAAAGAAAAAGTTCTTCAAAACTTATACTCAGTCAAAAGGTCACACCTGGGGACCTAGAAGGTCACACATTCTCCACCCCTGATTTAGGATGCTACTAACATTTTACTTGGTAACGTATCAGTAAGCATCTGCCTTCAATACATCCATGTAATGTTCCCTCATGACCATCCATTCATATTGAAAAAAGTTGCACTGAAAACAAAAACAATAGGGGAAATGGAGGTTACTATAATTTTTAATTCTACTGCCTCTTCTACTTGTACCCAAGACTGATCACTTCTAAGACCTGGGTAGTGGGACCAGATACCAATTTTCTTGGCTGCCTTACTCCTGTATTTGTCCTTCCATCTCACTCGTCCTTAGCACTAATTCAGGAATCTGTGTGTCTTAACAACACTACTTCTGCAAGCAGCATTTCTAATGTCATGCCTATGGGGAGAGCTGCAAGTCCACCAGGGTACCCATTTGTTGATCCTCTTTTCTTTGGATCTCTGCTTAGATACTTAGGAACTCTCCTTTATGACAAAGTCTTAAGGAGGGGGAAATCCCCAGAGTACTTTCAGGTATAAAATTAGAACTCCCTTTTAATTCTCCAACGTTTGGATAACTGTGAGGGAGGGGGAGTCAGATGATAAAAATACATCCAGTTACTCACATCAGAAATGAAAACTAAGCCAAGATCATGCCAGTTTCTCACTAGGAGTTCCAGTGGAGACCAAAATCAAAACGTAACTGAGAAGAGATATAGTGTGAATAGAAAATCTCCCAAAGTAATCAGGGAATATGTTTTCAGCTACTTTTTTCCCCCAACAGTACAGTTTTGTTTTCTCACATCAATGAACTAGAATAAAATGTGAATCCCATGATCAAGTTGGCAGAAGTCATGCACCCTACCTGGATGCTCGCAAATTGTAAATCACTACTTTACAAGGATTTAACTTTTCCTTTTCCAAAATAATCAAATGTAGTGGTGAGGGGCCACTAATCATGACAAAAAATATACTGCAAATTCTTTCTTTCAGTGCCAAGCCCAATAAGTTCTCTGAGTGAAATTAAATGCACGATCGTATTCCAAACCACAGTTTCCCTTGGGGATGTACAAATCTCAAGTGGGGGGGCTGAAAGGCCAGTTGTATAGAAGCCCATGGTTCCACCCATTTTTTTTCTCTTCTTAAACTACTACATGCAGTATAAATTGCTTCAGCCCACTCAGCTTTCCAACCTTGGTAATAAAATAAATGTCTTCATAGTTTCCACATTCCACCTCTAAGAAATGGGCCAGTCCATATCTTCCCATAGTTTCTCACAGTTTTTTGTTTGTTTATTTTTAAAGGTTCTCTCTTAAACTCTAGGGAAGAAGCAGAAAAAAAGGGAGATTTGAATCTGTTATGTTGAAAGCAATTATTGACTTTGTCTTATATCTGCGATATCACAGGAATTAGGGATGGAAAAGACCTATGAGGTCATCTAGTCAATCCCCTGCCAGTGTAACTTTGTTCCCCACAGTACATTATCTCCTCTGAGAGTTTTTAATATGCACATAGGGTAGCCAATGATAACATATTTTCATTTCTATGTTTTTTTTAAGTAGTTTTATTCTATCCAGTCTTCAACAAGCCATTTCAAATGATGATCTGTGACCTCTCACAGGGCATTTTTGACTGACCGTAAAGAATTAGAACAACATTTGTGTTATCCAGCAACTATGTTCCATAAGATCAGCATGGAAGTATCTTTAAAATAAATAAATAAATGAAAGCAGCATCTAGTTCCAAGGACTAGAATGTTAAGTGTATAAGTATTTTTCATTGGAAGTCTTTTATATATATGGTTCATTATGCTATAAATACAAATCTATTTGTATATATATATATGTACACCAGTAAAGCACACACATGCACATATACATTATTACTCCCAGAATTTTCCTATTTCCTAAAAGTTGTGCCAAATGCCACATAATTCAGGAAGTTGTGATTCAAAATATTTAAGGTTGCATTTCTCACAATTTTCTTCTTATCTTTCATAAGATGCACATTTTAAATGTCAACTTACATATGGAAATGTTTAATTTCAAGGATGCTGCTCCATCAGGAAACTCTTAAAATCTTCTCCAAGAGTTTCTTTTCTTTCCCCACCCAAAACCCCATATTAAGAGAAAGCTTCTGTTCACTTCATACCTGCTGGCTCCAGAGACATCACTACCTACTGGCAATCTTTTTCCATCCTTTAAAGGAAAAATGGTGCAACCCATGGAAAACATCACAGAAAAAAAACCACTCTTCAAAAGAACTCTGAAATATTTTGTGCTTTACCCCATTGTTCCCAAAAACTGACATTAGGTTACAGTGGAATTTTTGCTCCTTGCCAGTATTCTACCTTATATAAGGCATCCTATCAGGGGTAATGAGATAAGCATGTTTAAGTTTTGTCAGAGCTTTAATTGCTAGGCTCTGTCTGAATCTCAAGTCTAGCACATTTTCATTTTTAAAATTTGTTTTCAATTCTTGTGGATAAAGGGAGATTTATCTCTGACAAACTTTTTTTTTCCCTTTTAATGCTGGTTTTATCACAAGGAAAACTAAGGTGTCGCAGAAAGTCATTTAAGTATCTCTTGTCAATGTTCTCTCAACCCTTCCAAAAACAAAAGATTTCTAACTTTCTCTAAGGTGTCCCATATGCCACAATGGAAAAAGCATTTGATTTAGAGACAGAGGACCTGGATTCGTATCTTGCTATCGCTTTCTACCTGTGTAATTTTTAGGCATTTCCTTTAACCTCTCTGGGCCTTAATTTTCTCACTCATAAAATAAAGTGTTTCAATTAAATGGCCTCCAAGGTCCTTTGCAGCTGTAAGATCCTGTGACCCAGAGGAGACAGGAATACGGTTTAAAGGCAACACAATTGATGTGTTTATAAAACTGAGACCCTGTTTTGTAATATGGTTTTATTTAAAGGAACATAAGAAATTCTGATCAAAATAAATACAGTATGAGAGAAGGATTGAACTTATTCTGTGAGGTTCTGGCATGGAAGGGACGGGGAGATTAGGACCAGTGGATGGAATAAGAAGAATTGTTATTTATTATATACTAATGAATAAATTGCTATGTATTAGTGTTATTACTGTTCTTATCACATAGCATTTTAAAGGTTTTCAAAAGCACTTCATATATTCTTTCATTTGACATTCCTAAACAATTCTGTGAGATAGGCATGGAGGGGACCAAAAGTGGAAGGAGGGAAATACGGTGCCAGCAAGCTCTTGGGCAAGAATATGGAAGCTGATAAATGGGATGAGGAATAAGGATAAGGTTATAACCATGAGCACCTCGATGGGGCTTGATGCTTTGAAAACAGAGAGGAGGATCATGTTGTCCACTCATTTAGTCATGTTCAACTCATTGTGACCCTACAGACTGTCCACATGGTTTTCTTGGCAAAGACACTGGAGTGGATTGCCGTTTCCTCCTCCAGTGGATTAAGATAAATACAGGTTAAATGGTTTGCCCCAGGTCACATCGTATATATCTGAGGTCAAATTTGAACTCGGGTCTTCCTGACTCCAGGTCTAGCACTTTATCCACTCATCTACCTAGCTGCCTCTACTAAAGCTCATGGCATCGTAGATTTCCAGTTGGAAAGAATCTTGGAGGTGATCTGATCCAATTCTCTCATTTGACACATGAGGAAACTGAGTTTGAAGGGAGTTAAGTAACCTGGTCAAAGTTACATAGTCAACGAGGAGCAAAGCCAGATTTTATACCCCTCGGTCCTCTCATGCCAGATCTTTAAGCCTGGACACCAGCCTGAACATCACTAAGTGATATTACTTCTCTGAGCCTCAGTTCACTTATTTATGAAATGAATGAGTTAATCAAGAAGATATTAAGGGTAACTTCCAGTTCAAAGATCTATAATTATTATAAAGGAAATCAGCTTTGGAAGAATGTAGAACTCTGATCAGCACAATGATAAATCACAAGACCAGAAGACTGAAAGATAAAACATAACATCAACTTCCTGCCAGAGATCTGAGGGTATAAAAAGTAAAATGAGACATGCATTTTTGGACATGGACAACATGAGAATTTGATTTGTTAGATGAGGTATATTCATTATGAAGGTTTTCTTCTTTTGTTTTTTTTTTATTGAATTGTGAATAGGCAATGAGAGATGGAGACATGAAAAATAATATTTTTAAATTTTACAATTTAAAATTTAAATTAAATTAAAAATGTTAAAAAAAAAATAAATCAATGAATACGAAACAGAATTTGAACCCAGGTCTCACATTTTCCATTCTGGTTTTCTTTCTACTGAAGAGGCTAGCTCAGGTTTAACATACTATGCCAGCATTCAAAATATTCTAGCATTCTGTGATCCCATTTGATCTGACAAAGATGGATTGATTGTCCTACTACAACTTGAAGCAACTTTGTGCAGAGAATCTGAGACAAAACTATTACCATGAAGGGAGGAAGGTTGTATGGAAAATTTCTGTGACTTCACCAGTCTTAGCCCCTTGCTGACAGATCCTCTCACACCTCAGTTCTTTCCACTACTATACTCTTCTTCACTTAACTGCCTCTCAATGGCTTCACAGAGTGGCCGTCTGCAGCTTCAAAGCAGAGCAGTCCACCCACACAGGATCACAGAAATTAGACAGAAACCTCCCATTAGATCATCCAGGACACACCTCTACCAGGGAAAGGAACCTCCACTCCCTCTCTCCCACCCCCATTCTCCTGCTCTGGTTTTGAAAATGTGGCTGTGCTTTACTGGTTCCTGTATATGGTTTGAATAAGACTTTATAAGCATTCTGGGATTCTTTAAGACTAAAGGTGCCATATAAAGTTATATTGCTATTTTGTTTATTATAAAGTTGTGTGTGTGTGTGTGTGTGTGTGTGTGTGTGTTAATCTGTTTGGGAACACTCACAAGAAGACTTCTGAAAGAGGAAATTATACCAGTGTGCCTTTTGACCTGACTTTAATCATAATTGATTGTAAACTGCTTAAAATCTGGCTGATTGATGTACTAAGCATCCCAGTGTAAATGTGTACTATAAAAATTAGTTCTGTAAACAATTAAAATATTGTTTACAGTTTGTGTGTTAATTACTGCTAATTTATTTGCCCACATTTTCTGTGAGTTACTGTATACCCTGTGTATATATTTATTTATTGTCAATGTAAACTCTGTTTATTTTTAATCATATAACAATGCTTCAGTGCCTTTGGATAGGAGGCCTTGTAACTGTTAATTTGCTAAATGTAGTTTTTATTCTAGTTTATTTGTTTGTTTGCTTCATTGTGTTTCACCGTACAAATTCAAGTCGAATATTACTTCTGGTGACAAGAAGCCCAACTGATTAACACAAGTGTCAAATCCAACTGGGGATTCAACCCAGACCCTTGGCTACTATCCAAGCACTCAACTGGCTCAAAGACAATTCCATTATTCTTGTTTAACAAGGGAAAAGGGGAAGAAAAAGATGTCAAAGGCCAGTCACTGGGATTGTAGCCCTAGATTGGAGTTTGCAGGACTCTGTAAATGTGCTAGGGTTTCCTTAGAAGTGACCTAGTATAATCTAATTTACTTGTACAATGGGTGAAAGAAATACACTATGAATAATATTCTACCCATTTTATAGAAGGGAAAACTTCAACAGAGGAACAAAGCCATGGCTCACACCATCAGTGACAAAGTAAAGAAAAAAAAATCTTCTCTAAATTCCAGGCGATGATTTTGTCGACAAATCTAAATTTTATTAATTAATCACTAATAAAATGGATTGTAAAGCACTCTGCAAAACATAAAGTGCTATAAAAATACTTAATAGCTATAAAATCCTACAGGGTATCCACCCCCCCCCTTTATTCTGTCACTATAGCTTTAAAGGAAAAGAATTGTCACACTATATGCTGGAGGCTTGCTATAAATTTCTTAAGTGGTTGCTGTCATTTGAGGAAACATGACCATTTACTTCTTCATTGGTGAAGTCTTGCAAACCAAGTTTTTTTTTCCTGATTAAAAAATAAAAATAGAAGCCACCAATCAGTAGCAGTTAGGGAACTCTGGACACAGTGAGAAAGTTTTAAGTAAATGCTATGTCTGTCCTGTGACAGGACTGATACTATATTATACATAGATCCAGATGTGTCCCATGTTCTGAAATAAGCTTAACCTTCTAATGTTTCTCATTGAAATGAATGAGGCCCTAAAAGATGGTTGGAGGCAGATGTTCACTACCTAGAAAACTCTAATCTCCAGTTATTAGTAAAAGTATGACAATCCTTCAGTATAACAAATGAAAAGGGGACTCTTGGGATGAATGTCTAATGAAGAGAAAATTGCCAACATGCCTTTTCGGATCAGCTTAGGAGAAAAGAGGCCCTGTCTAAGCTAGTTAAAAATCATTTTTTCCTTATTCAAGAGGAGGTGGAATAGATATCTGAAGAACGAAAAAAGAGGTATTTTCAAGCAGTCTTTAAAAGCATCAGGAAAAAAAAAAACAAGTAATAATAAAGAAGCGAACCTGGAAAGACCATGAGGGAGGCACAGTTTCTAGTTGCCACACATGGAGTGGGCTTGACCTATGAAGTGACCTGCTAGAAATTTTGGAGCTCTGTCAAGAGCAAGTATTCCAGATGGTGGCTTTTCATAGTGTAGGTGAGCTATCTTGGAGTCAATAAAAGTAGAGAGACATATGCCGTGCAAAAACCAGGGAGCACTTCTCCACAGACCTAAAGCCCCATAGAGCATCAGAGCTAGAAAAGACAGGAAGATGGTAGAGTTAAACCATCTCATCTTACTGATGGGGAAAGAAACAGAGGCTCCCATATTTTCAGGGAACAATGTGTCCAAGCTCAGTCAGTCTACAGACAAGTAGAATTAGTACTGCTATAGAAATCTGTTATACTCTCTGCTGCCCTTACACAAAACTATTGCCCCAAGTTGATAACAATGACATCCATATAGTGCTTTATAATTGGCATAGTGTTTATATATGTATATGTGTGTATCCATACAGAGATATAGATTAAATAGACAGACAGACAGATAGATAGATAGATAGATAGAATCACAGTTGAGCTTCAAAGCAACTTAGTAAAGACATATTGTATCCATTTTACAGATGAAGAAAATGATACTTATAAAGGATTTGAACATTCTCATATAGCTAGTGAGAGAAGAGGGTTTGGAACCAGCATCTTCCTGACTCTAAGCCCAATACCCTTATACTCTATATACTACTCCACTTCCTAGTAGACAATGACTTCAATTGCAATTATAACAATGCAATGGCTACTGTTTATATAACACTTTAAGGTTTGCAAAGTGCTTTACATATTATTTCATTTGATTCTTACAATGCTAGGGGACAGATATTTATTATTCCCATTTTTTGTTGTTCAATCCTGTCACACACTCTTTGTGACCCTGTGGACTAGAGCATACCAATAGTGGGCATGGAGTTTTCTTGACAAAGATCCTGGAGTTGTTTATCATTTCTTTCTCCGGTGCATTAAAACAAACAAGGTTAAATGACTTGCCAGGGTCTCATAGTTAGTAAGTATCTGAGGTTGGATTTGAATTCAGGTCTCAGCACTCTGTCCATCGTGAGACACCTAGCTTCCTCCATTCCTGTTTACAGATGAGGAAACCAAGGTTGAGAGAGTTAAAGGATTTGCTCAGGGTCTTACAGATAAGGGATAGAGAGACTCAGGTCTTCCTGAGTTTATGTCTGACAACACTATCCACTCTGCCACCTGCTGCCTAAATGTTTTGTCAAAGGTCAGAAAGTCAAAATAGATCCTTGCTGATTGCGATTTCATAATGTTCTTAAATTTCTTTCAAGCTTCAGAGAAAAACTACCTCTTCCCCTTTTTTTTCTCTTTTGATATTTATTTTAGCTAGTAAACTATTCCTTAAAACTGCTTCCTATTGTTCCCATTTTTCTCCTTCCCCAGTGCAGTTTTATGAAAGTGAGTGGACTTAATTGAACTCATTTATTGTGATACTCAAACTAATAATGAGGTGAGAAGTAATTATTCATGAGGAATATTTCTGCTAAAATTATAAATCAAGCCACCCTGGACTAATCATCCAGTTACTTGTCATTATCCAAAGATCATTAGAACAAAGAATAGTGAAGAATCTCAAAGTATGCCCTTACCTGGACTCCCATCACTCAATACTTTATTCAGAACTTCATGTGAATGGACAGACTCTGGGAACCAAAACTTCTGTATCTGTGATCATTTGATCGCCAATATCTATCTTTGCCTACAGACAACTCCTCTCTGCCTCATTCTGAAAATTTATGTATATGCATACATTATATACAGATATATATGTATATACATACATACTATATCTATATATACATATATGTATATATATATATATATATATATATATATATATATATATATAGTTGCTCAACAGAGTGGTGGAAAACTATCTAGGAAAAATTAATTGTCCATTAGTATATTTTATATAACTTCTTTCTGGGCCATTTTATTCCCTACATCTAGGCTTTATGTCACTAACATCCTAATGAGATCTTCTCTCCTTAGAGTTTGAATTCCATGCAATTTAGTTCAACTTAATTCTGCAAAGATTCATTAATTTGAATTCCCCCCATCATCTGCCCTGGCTTACCTATTAAGGCTATTAATTATCTATTACTATAATCAGTACATTTGGCAATAGATTTTCTAGTTAATCTCTCTCTCTCCCTCTCTCTCTCTCTCTCTCTCTCTCTCTCTCTCTCTCTCTCTCTCTCTCTCTCTCTCTCCCTTTCCTCCTATTTCACCATACACATTCACATCTAACAGTGTAGACTAACAACTGCTGGACAAGGGGTATTCTTACTGTGTCTGCAGGAGCACGAAGAGTTAAATCACTTGCACAAAGTGTCAATGAAAGGACTTGAACTCAGGTATTTCTGACCTTAAGATGGGTTATACCACACTAATTTTGTTGACCCTTTTAAACCCAATTGAGCTTACTGAAGGATAATTAATGGACTGCCTCTATATCTTCTGGTGTTCCATTAGTAATAAAATTATTTCATGACAACTAGACAAAGACTCGAAGAGCATTGGATGGAACCCCTCTGGTGGATTTGTGGAGAGAAATAGGTCAAATCCAGTATGAGAAGGTAAGGGTAGACTATTACTTCATTTTTAAATTTTTACAGATCCATCAATATATTAAAGAAATATTATTTTAATATCGTAAATATTTTAATTCTAAATGCTAATGTTACATGTTTGCTGGTAATAATTTTTCTTCTCTCTTCATAACAGCACAAAATTTGCAGACCTGCTTATTCACCTATGATACTATTAATAAAAATGGCATTTAAAAATGAATTCGCTTATTCCCTGAGTCCCATAAACTGGCTGTCTGACAAGCTATTATGACACAACAATGGCTGGACATTCTTCTTCATCACACTATAGTTTGAGGAGAGAGAAGTCATGGAGGGGAAAGGAAAAGGAAAATATACACGCCCCTAGTCCCGCTCTGGAAACAAATGCAAACCCTGCCAGGAACTTAAACTCTACTCCCTTCCTTCTATGGCTCTTCAGAAATGCTCCTGCGAGATTGGTAATTTCCCATTTAAACTATGTTCATAGAAACAAACTTTGTGAATATAACACCCACATGATCTATATGTTACTCAGAGAAAGCATAGCATTGCTTAACATTGCTGGGTTTTAATAAAACTCCATCCTTTTAAGCTCTGTTTTGGAGTATTCCAATTGCACTGCTGCTTTGAAGTAAACTCCCCGAACCAAAGTAAAATAAAATACATTGTTTATTTCACCACTATTTAAGAGTTAATGAAAGATTTGCACCTGTACAGCTGCTGAGGACTGAAACTAGCTCATGGAGTGAATGTGTTTTCTAGTTGAGACAGTTGTAAATGCCTTGAGTAAAAACACTGAGGACTGCTAATGGATAGGTTTATTTTAAAGCATGCCATCTGCTATCAATCATAGAGAAGTATAGGAAGCAAGTTTGGCTGGGCTCCCTCCTTGGGAGCCTGATAAAGATAGGGCTCCAGTACTCTGGAACATTTAGTCCCCAAGAGAATAAAACATCAAACCTACTCAGCAGCTCCACTAACAATAATAAAAATGCCTCTGCCTAAAGGTGACATTCTGAATTTACGATTATTTGTGTCTATAAAGTGTATTCTTTGGCTCCTGACTCATTCTGACTGTCTCACTACAAGAACAATGCATTAAGCCTGCCTGAAGTAAATGGAAATCCTATCCTTTTATTAAACCAGCAGCCAGTACCTGAGATGTTCAAATACCCTATAGGAGCACCATTGAAGGTCTGTGGCTCTGCTGGGTTCCTTCTTTAAGATTTTTAGCAAGAAAAAGCCAAATAAGCACTGCTTTAATACATGGAGAGTAAATATGTTTCCTCTAGTAAATTATGTTTGGAAGTCTACTGATTCCAAAAGACCAGCAAGTGAAGATATGGGGAACTCGCTCCAACATCTTCTATTATGTGCCCTTTATAATCATGTTAGGAAAATAAATATTACAGTGTGCTTCAGAGAAACTGAGAAACAGTTGCACACACAATGATTTATGTCATCTAAGCTATATGGACCTAACATGTTTTCAGGAGGACAAACATTATTTCCTCTGCAATTTTCCAGCTGCAGAATCATAACCAATATTGTTTTCATAAATGGATCCCAAAGTATTTTTGAGAAATGCACAGCCTGGCTTATTAAAAGGGCTGCCTGCTGAAATCCTCAGTGGATGAAATGAGTTGTGGTGGCTCTGACTTTTTGAATGGTGTATAATGTTAGTCTTCTGTCCCAAATCCATGGCTTAGCTAAATTCGACTGTAAGCCTGGAAAATGAAGTTGTGAGTGCTTAGGGAAAAACCACCTGGCCAGTAAGCTCAGGAGCCTAATTAAAGTTAATAGAGAAATTAAAAGTGGGAAACATTGGAACAGTAGCAGCAAGAGGAAAAATTGTATAAGGAGATAGAAATTCAGAGCAAAAGAACTTGTTTGTGCAGGAGAGATATATGGTGTGTGTGTGTGTGTGTGTGTGTGTGTGCATGTGTGTGTGTATTTATATTTTTGATCTTGCTAGCAATAGCTCCCTCTTGATATGGAAGAGGGAGGCAAAGGAACTAGGAGCAAGTAACTCATACATCCTATGTGATATTTTGTAGTTCTAAAATTAATTAGTGGTAAAATAAAAATGAAATTAAGGAAATCATGAGCTCAAGGTAAACAGTAAGACTTGTGGATATTCATTCAGTAAACAAGTGTTTCTTGATTGCCAATTGAGTACTCACATTATGTTAAACTTCAAGAAGACATAGAAGAAATATGAGATAATGCTACTGCCCTCAAGAAAATTACCATTCAGTTGGAGAGACTAGATTAACACAAACTTGAAGAAATTAGAGAATTGAACAAGTGTGGAGAGTACAGTTCAGTTGGGGTGGAAGGGTGAAAAAGGGCAAAGGTCATCAGAATTGCCAAATTTCTAACAAACCATTTTCAATCTTGGGCTGATAAGCATGGCCACCAAGAGCATTATTGAAGTTGACCCTAACTTCTCCCAGCTTTTTCATTTTTTGTTTTTTAGTTTTGCTAAGTGGAATCCTCTGGTACGTGGTTGACTGAGGTGAACAACTCTGAGGTAATTTTAAATAATTTTGGATTATAACTTACAGAAGAGTTTGGACTGGGTGAGTCTGAATGGAATCATAGGAAAAATACATATTTCAAAAGACTGGCTGGGTGTGTGTGGTTGGGGTATGAGTCACATAAAAGGCAAAGACAGATCCTAGGGTTATAAGCTAGAGTGGGCAGACATTTACTCACATAGATAAGAACTCATATCTCATTTGAAGAACCACAGTTCAGCAAAGACACTCAGAAGAGAATAGAAATACCTAGTTAAGAAAAGCTCAATAATGAACAAATGAGAGTAGGGTGATGGAGGACATTGTTGGCTTTGCAATGTAAGAGGTATGAGTTGCCCCTGGAATAAGTATTCACTACTCTTATAGCCTTCCAAGCATACTCTTTGGTTATGTGTTTTCCTTGTGAGTTTCTCCTTTTGCATTAGTAGTGTTAGAAGCAGTAGGATTGTGTATAGGGGACTTTTTTCATTTACTTTGCTATGCTCTCTGATTGAACACCTTTTGGTTTAATGTATCTCCTGGTTGGACTAATAAAAGTAAACACATAGTGAAGGCTTTTGCAATATAGCTTTGAGTGGATGACAACCTACAAAGTGGCTCATAGCAGTGGATATACTTACATGAGGAAAATCCAAGTGCTCTGTTATTACATACAAGGTAGTATATAACAAAATTCTAAATTTATCTGGTACAAGGTAAAATGCTTGTAGAAAGAAATTGAGAGAGAGGAAAGACATAAAGAATGAAGTAGTTAGGAACACTGAAAAGGTAAGAGTTGAAGGATGAATTTCTCATTTTTTTATGATGATAGAAATAATTGAAATATTTTTAAACTATAAAAGAAGTGACATAAAATAATGTTATCTAGCAAATTGACTTAATTGATGGAATGCATTCATTTCTAATTATATATAGGATCAATTAAATACCAATATACTCCATTTACTTTGCATTTCTCATTAGTGACTCTGCTCTTCTAAATGTGTTTGACAGGGGGGCGGAGCCAAGATGGCGGAGTAGAAAGACTCACCTATGCTAGGTCCGAACCCACAGCCCATAGATTTCCTGTAAAAAGAACTCCTGACAAATTCTGGAGCAGTGGAAGCCGCGCAGCAACACAGTGAA
>CM053771.1:239400167-239417833 GCA_028658325.1 Potorous gilbertii
GAATGTCCAGTGTATTGGGGAGGGGGGAGGGGACTAATGGGGAGAAAATTTTGGAACCCAAAATCTTGTGAAAATGAATGTAAAAAGTTAAATAAATTTATTTAAAAAAAAAAAATAAAAAAATAAAAAAATAAAAAAATAAAAAAAAAAAAAATGTGTTTGACAATATAATCTCAATGTTAATACTGGGCTTTTTTGTTTTAGGTAAGCTGAAAGACCTATTGATGGTGTTAGAAAATTCACAATGAGTCCTTCCAGTTTTCTATTGTCCCAAAGTGCCCAAATATTCCCCCATGAATTCTCTTTTGTCTCTAAGTCTTTACATCTATGGAACATACACCTTATTTATGCCCTAAAGTAGCCCTAATTTCCTTCAAAGCACAACTCACCTGCCATCTCTTACTTTTGGCCTTATCTGATGTTCCCAATTATTCACCCTCCCTCCTTTTTGAAACCAGTTTGTATTACTTTGTATTTATTGACTTGTAGACATTTTGCCTTTCACAGTAGACTATAAGCTCCTTGAGGTCAGAGGCTTTATTTTTGTCCTTGTGCTTAGCAAAGTACTTATACTTAGCAGGAATTTCATATAATATTTGTCAAAATGGATGGGATCAGATCAATATGGTGCCATTGTTGTGAATTGTTCTAAAGCTCTATATTTATTCCATTACTGTTATACCGGAGCCGACATTCTGAGAGTGCTACTAAGATATTGGATTTCACACTCCTGGCCATGGGTTTTGTGGAACTTTGAAGAAAAAAGTACAGTGCTTGGGCCTGTGTGACTTTGATGAGAAATTAGTAGCTATATCAGGAAGAGAAATACCTGAAGATTAGGATGGCCATTCATTTCTCTAACTCTGAACCTTCTAATCTCATCACTTAAGTAAGCAGCAGAACATGAATATGGTAAATGAACTAAAACTACATTTACTAAGTAATTTTAAAAACATAGTAATGTTTTAAATAAAAATGTCAGATCATTAAAATATACTTAATACGCATTATTCAGAACTCATTGCCTTAAATATGCCATGCTTAGAAATACCAGATCTCCATTGCCTAAATCATTAGAGAGTTATAACAATTACCTTACTAGACATTATGTAAAGTCCTTATGCTGTGCATTTATAATATATGGACTATACAAGAGGGGAAAGGGAAGAATTTAAATAAAAACAGGCCCTCAATATGTTTCCAGGAAGCTTACTTTGTTTTGTAAAGTAAAGCAGGCCTAAATTGAAGTATTTAATCCTTGCCACCCATTTTAATTTGCTATTGTATAGTTGTCGAGCAGTATTTTTAATTATATCATTCATTCAACAAATACTTATTGAGCACCTACCAGGTGCTAGGCATTATATGATATATTTGTCTGTGGTGTTTTTGTTTATTAAAGATGGAAATTATTCATTTTGGTACATTTCCCCTATTCTCCCAAGCAGAAGATTCTTCTTTTTTAAAGCCAAAAGGTAGATGCACAAATTGCAATGGGTTCAAAGACAGTCATTGCTGTAATTAATTTCAGGGAGGAAATAAATACAAAATTTATAAATTGATCGGTCCTTTCAGGCACTGTTCATAACAGAATCCCATACCGTCCATAGCAACATCATATGGAGGATGAGCATTTTAAAAGTGAAGCAACAAACAAAATAATATGAATCAGAAAGTATAAGTTACAACATCCACATAAAGGAAACTGCCTTCTGCAGCAGGGATAGAACACCTCAGTTCAAATCCCAAGTCTGTACTAATTTACTTATGTGACTTCAAAAAAATTGCTAGGTTCAAATCCCATGTCTGACTCATTGCCTGTCTGATTACTGGAAAGTCACTTAAGCACCACATACCTCAATTTCCTTATGTGTAAAATGAGGGGGCAGACTAAGTGGAAGATTTATTTTCCTGAGTTCTGATTTGACCTCAGATATTTACTAGCTGTTTGACCCTGGCCAAGTCGCATAAACCTGTTTGCCTCAGTTTTCAAATCTGTAAAATGAACTGGAGAAGTAAATGGCAAACTACTCCAGCCTTTTTTGCCAAGAAAATCCCAGATGGGATCACAAAGAGTTTGACACAACTGAAAACTGACTAGATTAGATAGCTTTTGACTGGAGACCTAAGATCCTTAGAACTCCCGGGTCTCCATGATCTCATCTTTAAAAGGTAAGATTTGAACTAGATTGCTTCTGAGATCCCTTCCACCTCTACATTTAATATCCTATGATTCTATGAACTCTAAGATTTCTTTCAGATATATTACTCCTTTTCATCATATCTCACTTTAGCAGGTACAAAAATAGAGCAGCATTTCCATTTATTTAGCTTATGTTATACTTGCAAAACCAAAAACAACATTTCCTGATACACAAGTGAGGTGCTGATTTTTATATGCACATGCATATATAAGTGTACAAATATGTATATATGTATGTATATAATTTGGTAGAAAAAGTAACATTTTGATGTATCACGTGTTTTATAGAAGTGATATTTGGCCATATTAGTGGGTTCCCCAAAGGACAGCTGTACAAATTTTACCATCTCAAAATTCACCTTTCCCCTACAGAGCTTTCAAATATATCTGGAGGCTTAAACTACCTTTTCCCCCCGCCCCCAATTTATGACCATACATGTAAGAGAAGCCTCTCTGATGACAGCAAACAGACTCCTACTGACATCCACAATTGGGGAAGGAAGAACTTTCAGGGGCCACCTGGTAGCGAGCCAGCTGTCAAGAGGCTGTGGAGAGTCTGAAAGGGAACTGCCTTTTGGAGAAAAGAGTTTCAAGAACGAGCAGTGTAGAGCAGTGTGGATCTTTCCCTTTATTTAGTTTGGGGGGGGGGATGGAGGGGAGCAGAGGATGGCAAAGTTTATGCCAAGAAACAGGCTATTTTTTTTCAAAACCTAACAACAACAAAGAAACTTGCTAATTTTGCCAGCTAGGGAAAGGAACTCTGCTGCCAGTCAAAAGGTTCCATGTCAAACTCAGAGCTGGATACACTTTAACAAAAATTTCCCTCTTCAGCCACCTAAGTGCCTGTTGAATTAGGCAAAATGCCAAGCTGGGGGAAGAAGCACTCACTTACATGAAACGTCCGTTTGCATTTGGATCTCAGTGGCCCGTTCCCATGTCATAGTTAAAAAAAAAAAATACTTCCTCTGCCTGGATGTTTGCAGGATGCCTTGGTTTTTGGAGGAAGTCAGATTCATATTCCTCTGCTGTTCGGGAGCTTCCATAGCGGAGCAAGCCACAGCCTTCCACAGTTAGAAACAGGCCATCCATGCCCAGAAGAAGAAAAAAAAAGAATATAAAAATATTTCTCGCCCACTCCTAGCCATGGTTTTGATGTTGAAAGAAACCTGTTGTGGTTTAAATGACTCGGTCAGTTCTTTTGGGATTTTCCAAAGTTTCCTATAAAAAGAAATCTGTGGGAAATGAGTGATTGCATAATCACTAACATATGCCAATTCATATAAACCTATTATCTTTTATGGCATTTTGTACCATATTGTCTCACCTCTCATGAACTACTATCTTCTGGAGCTTTTCACCTATGAAGTTACACAAAACACAGTCTCTAACCCTTTCACTTCTAGGGAAATGTATTTCAAAAGAACCACCTCCCCACAAAAATTTGTGACCATTTTTCAAAAAGAAGTGATGTGTCAAATAAATAAACAAAACAACCATTTAATTGTCAAGATTTCCCTGGTGTTTCAAGAAAAAGAACTTCCGATCTGATTTTCCCTACCTGTTGCAGTTCTCCACATCATCTGATCAAAGCCCTCTGCTATCTGTCTCTTCCAATACCATGTTAATTTGCTCACCTTTCTGGGTGAACCAGTTTTTCCATGTCCTGGAACAGGAAATCATCTTTAAAACAAGAGAAGAGCTTGAAAAAGTGATTAAAGAAAAGGTTCTGGCTGAAAGGAACAAAAAGGATGTGATTCATTTTTCTACCAGGCTGAAGATGACTGATGCTTGATCCTCAATTTATTTAAACAAGTTCTAGAGGCTAAAAAATTCCTGAGACCACACAGTCATTGGCAGCGGATCAGGAATGATTACATAGCAGATCGTTCACAGTGATTCCATAGGTTTATCAGTTACTTAACGGTAGCACCAAAGATCTCACAGGAAAATGCATGTTAAATACAAAGCTGAGTCTTCCAAAAACTATGTAACAGTGTCACTATCCCTTCATGAAACATAGTGGTCAAAAGAAGTCCCTGATTGCCTGCCAAAGAGGCATCTGACAGTTCTCTGGTTGGATAACTCTCCACAGCTGTTACTCTGTAATAAGCTCAGAATATACCTATGGAATTCTAAGCTAATAATGGTACACTTGGCACATGCATCATAAATTCTACTAAGAGGACTCAAGTACCACCTTCTAAAAGAAGCCTTTTCATTCACCCCTCCCCAAATTGCTAATGTCCATTCCCTCCCTAGTTACTTTTTATTTAAGTAACTTCTAGTTGTATTTATTTTGCACCTACATGTGTATATACAGGCATTACATGCACATGTATACATACATGTGTATGTAATTCTTTTTTCCCCTTTCAACGTGTAAATTCCTTGAAAGTAGATTTTGCTTCATTTTTCGAGTTTTCATACCCACTGCCTAGCACAGAGCCTGGAACATAATATGTTCCAGTTAATTGATTGACTGATGACAAATAGGTCAGCTCTTAGATATGCAACAGCAAAACATGGTTGTAAAGAATGTTTGTCCATTTCTTAAATTGGCTTTTAATTCCTATTTTAAATCGTTGCTAAGCACCCAGAAAGGTAACATAGCATACAGGATAGATGATCATTCTTGGAGGTAGGACAATCTGGATTCAAATCTAGTCACATTTACTAGCTATGTGACCGTGGGAGTCATTCAACTGAACTCTCCTAACATTCTTTTCCAAAGAACTTTAAGTAGCATCAGACAATTTTCTAATAATATGTTTTATAGATGGTTTGTTATATATTCATGGAAGGTGTTGCCACACTGACCATCAAACATTTACTATGCACCCAGCATTTTTCTAGGTGTTTGGGTGTTGTAGATAATTCAAATGACATAAAGAGAGAATCCCTGAGCTTATAGTCTGGATAAGAACCCACATCTACAACAACATGTTCCAAACCATCTTTCTCAGTCCTAGTGTCCAGTACCATGAACATAGGTATTAATAACAAAATTAATGCACATAATAAATTTCACCTACAAAATATTTAACATAAAATTATATATACATCAAAATCTTTTTTAGTCACAACTATTGTTATGAAAATCAACTTAATTTTCCATATTTTCTTTTGAAATTTGTTCCCAACTCTCCCTTTATCCCATGGGTATAGTATGTTCTAGATTCATTAGATCAGCATTTAGACAATATTCTGATTTTTATTTATTAAAGTTAAAATAATCCAAGCCTAAAAGTAATCTTTGGACAGATTAATCTTAGAAAAGCTGACTAGTTGATTATATATCACTATCAGGACAGTGAAAGGAGCCTTGGGTTTAGAGCAAGAGAATTTGTGTTTAAATCTGAAGTTTTCCAATTACTTGAACAAATTATTTGGTATTAACTAACACAACATTCCTTGGCCTCAGTTTCTTCATCTGGAAAACCCTGTTGTTGGATTCAGTGTCATTTAAGGTCACTTTTGTGAACAGAATGGAGAAATGCAGAATAAATATTAGTATGGTCAGGAGACTTCAGAGATGATGAATAATTTCAAAAAGTGTTGATTAGGAGAAAAAAGTCAGTGTTAATGGTGGTCTCTAGCAATATAGTACCAAGCTTGCTATTTTTATCTCTGTTCTGCTACCAATCTATTTATCTATCTACACATATGCATATACACATGTTACTGTATCACTTATCTAAATACTTAGATGCCATGCTTATCAAATATGCAAGTGATATAAACTCCCTAGCAATCGATGACATAATCTGAATTCAAGAAGATCTAAACAAGTTAAAATATAAGCAAAAAAGACAACAGTATTCAATCTAAGAGGGAATAATGCAAATTTCCATTTAATTTTTTGGGGGGAGGGAAATCACACAAGTTCAAGAGGTCAGGGGATAGCTAACTCAAGAGCAGTTGCTGAGACAAAGACTTGGGCAAAGTCACAATATGAACTGGCAGTGTGATGTGGCTGCCAAAACCTAATGCAATTTTTGTCTACAGTGAAAGAGATGTACAAGTCACTTCACTCTGTTTGCCTCAGTTTCCTCATCTGCAAAACGAACTGGAGGAAGAAATGGTGAGTTACTTTGTCAAGAAAACTCTAAAAGTGGTCACAAAGAGTTAGACACAATTGAAATGACTGAAAACACAACAGCACCAAATAAGGGATGTGACAGTTATAATGTACTCTACATTGGTCTGAACATTTATGAAATATTGTATTTGATTCTGGAGACTATTTTTAGAAGACATTTTGACAAATTTAATATAGGCCATCTATTAAGTTATTAGGAGACTGAGATGTACAGCAAGGGAAGCTATACACATACAAAGGAAGTAAGAAATTTTTGAAAGCAGACTAGCAGCACATATATGTTGTATAGGCATAGTAGACAGATTGACCTAAAATAAGAGTTAAATACGAGGAAATTATATAGTATTTCAATGATCCCATGCTTCCCCTTGCTGCAAAAATCAATCTTTATATGACCAATATTTTCCTAGTTATTCTATATAACTATAATTCGTGGAAAATAATTGTGTCAGCAGAAATAAAATTTTAGATGAATGAAAAGGTAATTGAAAAATTTATGATGGACGTAAGTAAACTGTAGCATATCACAAATAGTGACATGCACACATACATAAAATAGCAGAGATGAGGTCTTCTCAAGGATATTTGTTTTGTTTTTAAAATTTTTGGTGGGGGGAGATGGGGAGGTGGTAATAGGTATATCAGACATGTAATAAGAGTGAGGAATACCAGGTGAACAAAAGCTTTGCACTGAATTTGCATGGTATAGGGAAAGAGTGTTAAGAGAGTATCAAGAAGCCTATGTTTAAAGCCTAGCTCAAGCACTTACTATATGACCATGGTCTCAGATCTTTGGGGTCTTCATCTGCCAAATGAGAATAAGACATGCAATAGCAATGGCTTGATATTGCATCACTCTTTTAATATCAAACTCATGAAGCTGCTTTGAAGAAAGCACTTTGTAAACCTTAAATCAGTATATAAATTTAAGTTGTGTTGTATACTAGGAAGCACGCTAGAATTACAGTTCAAATCCCAGCTCTCCACTCAATAATCTTGCGACATGAATTTTGGGGGCTGAGCCAAGATGGCTGAGTAGAAAGACAATCTGCTGTAGTTCTCCTCTCATAGCCCTTAAATACCTGTAAAACTGACTCTAAACAAATTCTAGAGCAGCATAAACCACAAAACAGAGAGAAAGATATTTCTGGACCAAGACAGCCTGGAAGGCTGACAGGAAAGGTCTATCCCACTAGGTGGACTTAGAGAGGAACACAGTTCAGCCTTGGCCGTTGCAGCCTGGACAACACTGGAGCAAGCTTTAGGGCCTTGAATCATGGGTAGCAGTTGAGCTTCCCAAATTTCTCAACTCACAAACATCAAATATAGCTTAAAAGGTCAGTGAGAAAGTTCTTTCTCCTGGGTGAGAAGGGAGCCAAGTGTGGCCCCAGCACAGCAGCCGTGTCAGTTTTTGGAGTCCACCACCTAAAGACCCTGAGGGAATTGAGCAGCTGATCTGGGTCTCAGTACTGAGTGGCAGTCCTGGAGTGAGGAGAAATGCTGGTGTGGTAGAGCTGGTGGAGGCTCTGGAGAGGGAATCCTACTTGCAGATTATGGGCAGAAAAGTTTGTGATTGTTTTCAGACAAGAGTGCAGGCCAGGAGAGAAGTAAACTTCTCTCCCTTGATTGTGCTCAGTTGGAGGAACTGAGAACTCACAGGTCCATAGAATATACCCTTCACTTGACAAAGGACTCAAACATCAAGGAACTGACTGGGAAAATGCCCAAAAAAGGGAAAAATAAGACTATAGAAGGTTACTTTCTTGGTGAAAAGGTATTTTCTTCCATCCTTTCAGATGAGGAAGAATAAAGCATACCATCAGGGGAAGACATAAAAAGTCAAGGCTTCTACATTCCAAACCTCCAAAATAAATATGCAATGATCTCAGCACAGAAAAACTCAAAAAAATATTAAGAGAAATGAGAGTGATACAAGAAAATCATGAAAGAGAGTCAACAGTTGCTAAAGGAAACCCCCAAAAATGTTGAAGAAAATAATATCTTTAAAATCAGAGTAATTCAAATGACAAAAGAGGTCTTAAAAGTCAAAGAGGAAAGAATACTTTAAAACACAGAATTAGCCAAATGGGAAAGGAGATTCAAAAGCTCACTGAAGAAATAGTTGTTTAAAAATTAGAATGAAGGAAATGGAAGCTAATGACTTTATGAGAAACCAAGAAATTATAAAATGAAACAAAAAGAATGAAAAAATAGAAGACAATGTGAAATATCTCACTGGAAAAAACTGACCTGGAAAATAGATCCAGGAGAAATAATTTAAAAATTATTGTTCTACCTGAAAACCATAATCAAAAAAAGAGATTAGATCTCATCTTCCAAGAAATTATCAAGGAAACCTGCCCTGATATTCTAAAACCAGAGGGTAAAATAGAAATAGAAAGGATTCACCAATCACTTTGTGAAAGAGGCCCCAAAATGAAAACTCCTGGAAATATTGTAGCCAAATTCCAGAGGTCCCAGGTCAAGGAGAAAATATTACAATCAACCAGAAAGAGACAATTTGAGTATAGTGGAAATACACTCAGGTTAACATAAGATTTAGCTGCTTCTACTCTAGGGGATCAAAGGGCTTGAAATATGATATTCCAGAGGTCACAGGTGATAGGATCAAAACCAAGAATCATCTATTCAGCAAAACTGAGTATAATACTTCAGGGGAAAAAAGAAAACTTCAATGAAATAGAGGACTGCCAAGCATTCTTGTTGAAAAGATCAGAGCTGAATAAAAAATCTGACTTTCAAATACAAGAATCAAGAGAAACATGAAAAGGTAAACAGCAAAGAGAAGTCATAAGGAACTTATTAAAGATGAACTGGTTAGATTCCTGTATGAAAAGATGTATTTGTAACTCATGATACCTTTTCCAATATTAGGGTAGTTAGAGGGAATAAATATATGTAGGTGTGTATGGGTATGTATGTATGTGTATATTATATATGTGTAGTTATGTATATGTATGTGTGTATGTATATATATATACATGTATATGTGTGTGCATGTGCATATATGTAGAGGACATATATGGTGAGCTGAATATGAAGGGAGACTACTTAAAAAAATAAAATTTACTGTTGAATGGAATGTACTAGGAGTAAGAGAAAGGGAGAGGTGGAATGTAGCAAATCATCTCACATACAAGAGGGATGAAAGGACTTTTATAGTGGAGAGGAGCGGGAGATGAAAGGAAATAATTTACTCTCCTTGTGTTCATCTTTTGTTGCTAAAGAAGACCATGCCATCAGATAAATGATGATGTGACTTGCACTTGACTTTGTTTTGAGTGAAAGTTAAAAACTGAAAAATAAATTATATAATACAAAAAAATTTTGTGAGATTGGGCAAATTGATTAACTTCTCTAGATTCCAGTTTCCTTAATTGTAAATGAATGGGATTAAAGAAGATGATCTCTAAGGTCCTTTCAATTTATGATTCTACTATTAAGATGAAATATTAAGATATCAGGTTGGGTAAATCCTCTATAGAAGATTTATTATGGGGATTCATGCATAATTTCATAAGATGAGAAGGAGTAACAAAAACAAGAACAGCTACTACTTATATAACATTTTAAGGCTTGCAAAGAACTTTGCATATATTATTGAATTTCATCCTCATGACAATTCAAAAACGTAAGTGCTATTACTATCTCCATTTTATAGATAAGAAAACTGAGGCAGACAAAAATTAAGTGACTTGCCCAGGGTCCCACAGCTATCACATGTCTGAGATTAGATTTTGACTCCAGGCAGTGTTCTCTAACCATCTAGCTGCCTCTAGAAAGAGCTTACATTTTATGAAGGGGTAGAAGAAAACATTAATACAGATAAGTAAATACTAATTTTGTTTATAGTTTATCAAAATTATATATAACACTAGACACCATCTATCACATATAGATGACCCTGTGGCAACTGGAAAGCACTTCTTTGAGTAAAAATAGAATCATGCAGAATTTTAGAATAGAAAGGGACTCCAGAGGTAGTCTAGTATAACCCATAAGTGAATAGAAACCCTCACTACAACATACAGTCAACTGGCCTTCCCCTACAGATTTCAATGCAGAAGAATCTGATCACTGTCTCTTGAGGCAGCCAGTTATTATTTTGAATAGTTATCATTTTAAGGATATTTTTTCCTTACATCAAGACAAAATATGCCCATTTGCCACTTTAAGCCATTGTTTTTAATTCTGCCTTCTGACACCAAAAGGGAAAAAAATTTATTTCCCCCTTTTTCCCCTCTTCCACATGGCCATTTTTCAGATATTTGAAGACAGCTATCATATGGCCCCATGGCTATTCTTTTCCACATGAAGCATCCCAAGTTATTACAAATGATTCTCATATGCCATGGTTTCCAGTTCTATCACCAGTTCCCTCCCCTGTATATGCTCTAGTCTATCAATGTCCTTCTTTACAAAATGTCTCTCAGAACTCTACACCGTGTCCCAAATGTAGTCTGACCAGGAAAAGGTATATCAAGGTATAGGAATAGAACTCCCTCCATGCTATTCACTCATCTCTTCCCCCTTTACTAAACACTATGCTTCTATTAGTGCAGTCTTCATTTTTTGAATAGGCAGTTTTCACTCAAATGAATTTGCATACTACTATGATTACTAGTTTCTATTCTATGATTTTCTAGTCATCTTGTCTTTCTGTCTCATATTTGTGTGGTTGACTTTTGGAAATGATATGTCAATTTTTACATTTCCTTTTATTGAATTTCATCTTAGATGTTCTGGCCTATTAAGGTTTTCTGAAATCTGATTCTAGGGTAGAAGATATTTTTGATCATGCTTGTGTCCCTGGAAAATTCCATAAGTATGCCATCTCTAACTTGTCACTATACAATCTTGTACAGAACAAGACCAAGGTTATATACTTATGGAACTTCTTTAGAAATCTCCCTCAAAAATGACACTGAATCATGACATTTAGGGTATTGTCCTTGACCCAATTCCAAATTCATCATATTGCACTATTACCTAATCTATTAGAGACTCTTTAACTTGGCCACAAGTATAACATTTAAGACTTCATCAAATATCTTGCTGAAATCTAGGTTGTTTATTTTTTGGTTTAAAGAAAAGTAATAATATCACAAGATGTTGTCTTGACTCAAGAGGGAATTGAATATAAGTGAAGCAGAGTTGCACAAAGTTGTCAGCCTCACTCTTTAGTTTTATAGAAGTCCAGTGACAAGACAAGAGTTAGGATGACTGGCAATGGCCCAGGGTACAGTGGATGACTTTGGTGTCTTTGATGTCTCATCAAGCTCTAAATGCTCTATAATACCTGATTCAACTGCCTTCATGGTCATTGAAGCAAATTACTCTCATCCTCCCATTTCTCTGAGGGAAGTCTTCACATGCCTGGACTAGACATCCTCCTAACTCATTGATGGGTTTGAGACCTCTCAGTTCCCTTCAACTTTGTTTAATTTGTCTGCTGAGACAGTTTTATCAGAGTTTAATCACTGTGCACACTACAGATTCTTGGAACCACAGGTGAGAGTTGGGTAAAGGTGGACATCATAGATGTTCAGGGAAGACTACCACCTTTGTTGTAAGAGTTTAATGAGTCCTTTTTGGGGATTGTTTATCAACCTTTGGTAAAATTCAGGTACATTATGCTTACAGGATTTTCCTAGTTTACCAATAATGGTACTATATCAGAAAAAGAAATATGGTTAATCTGTAAAGTCCTACTCTAAATGATGTAGTAATGTTGTCTCTCAATTATCACCACATCCCTTGAAAATTACTTACAAAGCATCCCTATGTTCAAACAATGACAGAATTTCAAAGATAAAATGGACCTTAAAGATTATTCAGTCCCAGTTATCCCTTAGCCAGAATCCCAGCTATAATAAACATGGTATTTTTAATCTATTTGTCTTTATGATATCTAGTGAGAGGAAACCCACAATAGCCTGAGGTAACTCATTCTGTTATTAGATATTAGTGAGCCTAGATTTGTCTCTGTAACTTTGACCCATGTTTTTGACATGTGACCAAATTGGAACAAGTCTATTCCCTCATCGACATTACAGAGCTCCATAAAAGTAACACATCTTCCTAACTCTATACTTATGGAACATATATATACCTAACTCTATAGTCTAAAACTTCCAAACTCTGTTAGTGCATTCATTATCTTGAGCCATTTCTCCATCCTAATCGTCCTTCACTATAAAGGTTATCCAATCCATTAATCTAATAAACATTTATTAAATGCCTACTATGTGCCAGGCACTGTGCCAAGCTCTGGGGATATAATTAATAAATTAATAAATAATAAATTAATAAAAAGAAATACCATCCTTACTTTCAAGGGAATATGAGAAGACAATAAAAAAGTCAAAGAGGGAAGGAGGACGAGGGGAATATTATTCCATAGAGTTGAATCCAGGCAGGGCAGCAGAAAACAGAGTGAAATGAGCAAAAAAAAATTCAATTTTGATCTCTAGAAATGAAGGCAGTGGAAAGAGTTTGGTACTCTACCCTCCAGCCCCTCAATCAAAAGAGACAGAAGGCTGATGACAATGGCATCAGTTGAGACTTGAGTTAGTAGCATGGTAAGTAGAATTACCATCCTAAAATATGGCACATAGAACTAAAGACCAGCATTTCCAATATGACTGAACCAAGGCAGAGTACAACAGGTCTCCCTAAATTTAGACACTTCATTTCTCTCAACTAAACCTAATTTGGCCCCAAATTCTTCATAAACTAAATTCAAATAAGCAAATATTTATTAAAGATTTTCTATAATTAAAACACTATTAGAAGTGAAGATACAAAACATTATTAGTATTAACATCATTTATGTATAACCTATTATATTACAGACACTGTGATAAGCACTTTATAAATATTATCTCATTTGATCCTCACAATAACACTGGGAAGAAGGTGCTATTACTTCTATTTTTATATGTGAGATAATTTAGGCAAACAGAAGTTCAATGATTTACTTATCCAAGGTCATACAACTACTAAGTATCTGAGGCCATATTTGAACTCAGACTTTCTGACTTAAGGCCAGACATAGTATCAGTTGCATCACCTAACTTTCTAAAAAAGGAAACAGTTCTTTCCTCAGATAGCTTGCATACTGCTGAAGGAACACAACTTGTACAAGTAAGAATAATTGAACTTCCAGGAACCAGGATGGTAGAGTGATCAGTAAATGCTCTCTCCTCCCTGCTTGGTGACGTTGAAAGAACCATAAAATATTTTCCCAAAATATCCGGGATAAGCAAGAACGTCAGAGGGGGCAAATAGTCTCATAACACCCAAGGCTAGGAAAATAGCTAAGGAAGATTTCTTCTACTGTGGTGGAGGCAAATTGGAAGGACAGAGGAACCAGGGTGGAGGAAATTCTCACTCGGACTCAGGTAAGCCTCAGTGCTAGGAAAGGAGCCCCAGGAGGGATGGGAACTCACACTAGCATCTAGATGTGCCTCAGCACTCCAGGGGAAACGGAAAGACAATGGAGCAGCTGGGATCACCACTCCCTGAGTTTGCCTTTGCCTTAGTTTAGCTGAGGAGATCTTCCTTGACCAGATCACCCCTCCCCCACTCTTAACAAGCTAATCTCAGGGCTGATCCAGGAAACAAAAAACAAAAACCTGCTCTTAGATTTTTCACACAAGTCAGCTCAACAACAAGTTCTGCAGCTTCTAACTGAAAGAACCAGAAGCCATAACACACAATCACCATCATGAACAAGAAAAAGCAGAAGGGGAGAAAAACATAGAATCTTTCTATGGGGACAAGGACCAAAACACAAATACCAAAGAGGTCAGTACTAAGACTATACTTCCATTGGAAACTTCAGAAGGAACTACGAACTGCTCACATTCACAAATAGCTCTGTGGAACAGCTGAAGAAGGAAATAGAATAAAAACTGGCCAATGATTTTAAAATTATGAAAAAAGAATTCACAGATAAGAATATCTCTTTGAAAAGGAAAATTGAACAAATCGAAAAGGAAGTACAAAAATTAACTGGAGAAAATAACTCCCTAAAAGGAACAGTTGGTCAAATGGAAAAGGAAACACAAAACCTAACCAGGAAAATAGGGCAAAGGGAAAAGGAAGTACAAAAATTCACTGGAGAAAATAACTCCTTAAAAGGAAAAATTGGACAGATGGAAAAGGAGATACAAAAGTTAACTGAAGAAAACAACTTGATAAAGATTAGAATTGGGCAAGTAGAAACTAATAATTCAATGAGATAGCAAGAATCAGTCAAACAAAATCTAAAGAATGAAAAGATAGAAGAAAATGTAAAATATCTAATTAGAAAACTACTGACCTGGAGAGAAAATTTAAGAATTATTGATCAGCCAGAAAGTCATGACAGAAAGAGTCTGGAAAATGTCTTCCGGGAAATCATCAAGGAAAGCTGCCCAGAAGTGCTAGATCCAGAGGGTAAAATAGTCATCAAAAGAACCCACCATTTACCTCCTGAAAGAGATCCCAAACCCCAAACCCCAAGAAATATCGTTGCCAAATTCCAGAACTAGCAAGTGAAGGAGAAAATGCTACAGGCAGCCAGAAAGAAACCATTCAAATATTGAGGAGCTACAGTCAGGATCACACAGGACCTTGCAGCTTCTACATTATAAGATCGAAGGAATTAGAATCCAATATTCCCTAAGGCAAAGGAGTTGGGACTACAACCAAAGATCAATTACCCAGCAAAGTTCAGCACAACATTTCAGGCAAGGAGATGGTCATTCAAAAAAATAAGGGATTTCTAGACCTTCCCCCAAAAAACACCAGAACTTAATAGACATTTCGATTTTCAAATGCAGGTCTCAAGAGAAGCATAAAAAGGTAAACACGGGGGACAAATTGTTACTCAATTTGGGCAAATGGTTTACCTCCCTATAAGGGAAGATGATATCTGTTAATCTTGAGAACTGTGCATCTATTATGAAATACAAAAGGGATATACATAGAGGTAATGGGTATAAAGTAAATGATATCATGTTAAAAATATGATTTAAGTATGTGAAGAGATTGTAACAGGAGGTGTGAAAAGGAGGAAGCAGAAAATGGTAAATTACATGACAGGAAGAAGCACAGAATTGTAGGAGATGAAACAAGAAGAGGGAAATGAGTATTACTTGAGAGGTACTGTCATCTGATTTGTTTCAAGGACAGAACAACAAACTTATGTAGATAATCCTAACTAGGTCTATAGAAAGTAGGAGAAGAAGGGGGAAGAAAGGGGAGGGAAGCTAAAAGGGAGGGAAGAAGCAGTAAGGGTAAAGGGGAGTACAAGGGAGGGGGGCTAAAAGAAGGAAAGGAAGGCTGCAGGAGGAGGTGGTGAAAAGTGAATACTATTGGGGAGGGGACAAGAGACAGGAGAGCTAAAAGCACAAATGGGGGGGAAAGAGGATGAAGGGAAATACACATAATTGTGAATGTGAATGAAATGAAATCTTCCATAAAACAGAAAAAGATAGCAGAATGGATTAAAAGCCATAATCAACAATATCCAATCCAACAGGGGGATACACACAGGATAAAGGTCAAAGGTTGGAGTAGAATATATTGTGCTTCAGCTGATATAAGAAAAGCAGGAGTAGCAATCCTAATCTCAGAAAAAGCATAAGCAGAAATAGATTTAATCAAAAGAGATAAGGATGGAAACTATATTCTGCTAAAAGGCACCACTGAAAATGAAGCAATATCATTACTAAACATATATGCTTCAAGTGGTATAGCATCCAAATTCTTAGAGGAGAGGTTGGGAGAGTGGAAGGAAGAAATTGACAGCAAAACTATACTAGTGGGGGACCTCAAACTCCCCCTCTCTGACCTTGATAAATCTAACCTCAAAATAAATAAGAAAGAGGTTACAGAGGCAAATAAAATTCTGGATAAAATATATAATAGATCTCTAGAGAAAACTGAAAGGGAAGCTAAAGGAATATACCTTTTTCTCAGTGGTACATGGCACATATGCAAAAATTGACCATATACTAGGACATAAAAACCTCACAATCCAATGCAGAAAGGCAGAGATATCCAACGCATCCTTCTCAGAACATAATGCAATAAAAATTATATGTAATGAAAGGCCATGAAAAGATAAACCAAAAATCAGTTAGAAACTAAATAATCTAATCCTAAAGAAGGAGTGGGTCCAAGGGGAGGAGCCAAGATGGCGGAGTAAAAAGATTCACATATGCTAGCTCTGAAACCACAGCCCTTGGATTTCCTGTAAAAAGAACTCCCAACAAATCCTGGAACAGTGGAAGGCATGCAGCAACGGAGTGAAGGAGATTTCCACTCTAGAGAGCCCGGAAAAACCGATCCCAAAGTTCTGTCACACACTGGATGGAAGTGGAGCCCAGTCCCCCTGGCCGCGCAGCAAAGAGAGGAGCAGGTTGGGGCAGGATTCAGGGATGGGATCTCAGGGGGCGACAAAGGTCCCTCCACCCACAGGCGCACAGGTCATTGATAGAGACTTATAGGCTGGCTGAGAGGGGAGCGGGGTGTCTCCATAACTCAGGCCCCCTCGTGAGGCAGCAGCAGAGGCACTGAGTGGGCAGAGGCTCCAGGAGCAGGTAGAACCTTGGGTCCATTACTGAATGTCTCCACATAAACCCCCTGAGGGAACTGAGCCTGGGAGGGAGCCCTGCCCCCACCTGAGCATCAGAACTTAAGCTCACATTGAATAGCAGCTGGGCCCTTTGCTGAAAGCCCTGAGGCTGGGGAGCAGCATTTGAATCTCAGACTCCAAGCACTAGCTGGGTGGATCTGTGTGGGGATGGAGAGGAATCTCAGAAGTCAAGTAACTGGCTGGGAAAATGCCCAGAAAAGGGAAAAAAATAAGACCATAGAAGGTTACTATCATGAAGGACAGATGTTCCCTCCCTTCCTTTCTGATGAGGAAGAACAATGCTTACCATCATGTAAAGACAAAGGAGTCAAGGCCTCTATATCCCAAACATCTGAAATAGATATCCAATGGGCTCAGGCCATGGAGGAGCTCAAAAAGGATTTTGAAAATCAAGTCAGACAGGTGGAGGAAAAACTGGGAAGAGAAATGAGAGAGATGCAAGAAAAGCATGAAAAACGGGTCAATACCATGCAAAAAGAGACCCAAAAAAATGTTAAAGAAAATAACACCTTGAAAAATAGGCTAACTCAATTGGCAAAAGAGGTTCAAAAAGCCAATGAGGAGAAGAATGCTTTCAAAAGCAGAATTAGCCAAGTGGAAAAAGAGGTGCAAAAGCTCACTGAAGAAAATAGTTCTCTCAAAATTAGAATGGAACAGATGGAGGCTAATGACTTTCTGAGAAACCAAGAAATCAC
>CM053771.1:239418333-239433428 GCA_028658325.1 Potorous gilbertii
AATGTGAAATATCTCCTGGGAAAAACAACTGACCTGGAAAATAGATCCAGAAGAGACAATTTAAAAATTATGGGACTACCTGAAAGCCATGATAAAAAAAAGAGCCTAGACACCATCTTTCATGAAATTATCAAGGAAAACTGCCCTGGTATTCTAGAAACAGAGGGGTAAAATAAATATTGAAAGAATTTACCAATCACCTCCTGGAAGAGATCTGAAAAAAAAAACACTCCTTGCAATATTGTACCCACATTCCAGAGTTCCCAAGTCAAGGAGAAAATATTTCAAGCATCCAGAAAGAAATTATTCAAGTATTGTGGAAATACAATCAGAATAACACAAGATCTAGCAGCTTCTACATTAAGGGATCAAAGGACTTAGAATATGATATTACAGAAGTCAAAGGAACTAGGATTAAAACCAAGAATCACCTACCCAGGAAAAGTGGGTATAATACTTCAGTGGAAAAATGGTCATTCAATGAAATACAGGGCTTTCTTGCATTGTTGATGAAAAGACCAGAGTCGAATAGAAAATTTGATTTTCGAACACAAGAATCAAGAGAAGCATGAAAAGGTAAACAAGAAAGAGAAATCATAGGGGACTTACTAAAGTTGAACGTTTACATTACTTCATGGAAAGTTAACATTTGTAACTCTTGAGACTTTTCTCACTATTTGGGTGATTGGAGGGATTATACACACACACACACATACACACACACATAGACGGAGGGCACAGGGTGAGTTGAATAGGAAGGGATGATATCTAAAATATAAAATTAAGGGGTGAGAGTGGAATATATTGGCAGGAGAAAGGGAGAAATGAAATGGGTCAAATGATCTCTCATAAAACCGTCAAGAAAAGGTTTCTTTTAATGAAGGGGAAAAGGGGGCAGGTGAGAGCAAAAAAAATGAAGCTTACTCTCATCACATTTAGCTTAAGGGAGGAATAACATGCACACTCAATTTGGTATGAAAATCTCTCTTACACTGCAGGAAAGAAGGGGAGAAGGTGATAAATGTGGTGGGTGGATGATAGAAGGGAGGGCCAATGGGAAGAGGAAGTAATTAGAAGTAAACACTTTAGGAAAGGATCAAGGTCTAAAGAGAGAATAAAATAAATAGAGGGCAGAATAGGATGAAGAGAAATATAGTTAGTCTTTCACAACATGACTAGTATGGAAATCTTTAGCAGAACTACACATATATAGCCTATATTGAATTGCTTGCCTACTCAGTGAGGATAGGTGAGGAGGGAGGAAGGGAGAGAAGTTGGAACTGAAAATTTAAGAAATGAATGTTGAGAATTGTTTTTGCATGCAAATGGGAAATAAAAAATATGAGTAATGGAGTATAGAAATCTATCTTGCCCTACAAGAAAAGGCAAAATATGGGGATAAAGGAACAGAGAGGTGTGATAGAAGAGAGAGCAGATTGAGGGAAGGGGTAATCAGACTGCATGGAGCTTTGGGGTGGGCTAAGGGGGAGGGAGATGGGGAGAAAATTTGGAGCTCAAAATCTTGTGGAAATAAATGTTGAAAACTAAAAATAAATTTAAAAAAATTAAAAAAAATCAAATTGACGAAGGATTTTCTACTTTAATGGGTTCCCCCCCCCACATAATACTCTCTCTTAGCTTTATTTATTAGTCATTAGTTTTCTTATTTTCAATTTTATTAATTTCTCCTTTGTTTTTCAGAAATTCTAATTTGGTATTTAACCAGGAATTTTAAATTCATTTTATATCTAACTTTAAAAAATACATGCCCAATCATCAATCTGCTCTTTCTCTATTTTAGTCATGTAAACATTTAGAGACATACACTTTCCCCTAAGTATTGTTTTGGTTACATCCTCTAAATTTTGGCATACTGTCTTGTTATTGTTCTCTTTAATGAGATTCTTGATTGTTTCTATGATTATTTCATTTTCATTTAATTCTTAGCCTATATTTCCATTCCATTCCATTACTTTATTACATGTAATTTTTATAGCCTCATGATTTGAAAAGAATTCATCTAATATTTCTGCCTTTCTGCATTTGATTGTGAGGTTTTTATGCCCAAACATTTAAGATGCTCTTGTCTATGGTATCTTTTAGTAAGATGTATTTTCCCTCCTTATTTATTTTTATTTACATCTATTTTATGCTTTTCTTTGCTGAGATCAGGATTGCTAACCCTGCTTTTCTTTTTTTAATTCAGTTAAAGCACAATATATTCTGCTCCAATCTTTCACCTTTATTCTGTGTGTATTATATCTGTGTATTATCTTCAAATGTGTTACTTGTAAGGAACATATTGTAGCATTTTGGTTATTAATTCATTCTGTTTTCTGCTTCCATTTTATGGGAAAATTCATCCCATTAACATTCACAGTTATGATAACTAAGTGTGTATTTCCCTCAATCCTATTTTTTTCCACTTATACTTTTCTTTCTCCCTTTGCTTCTTCCCTCCTTGTCAGTGTTTTGCTTCTGACCACCACCTCTCTCAATCTGCCCTCTCTTTCATCTGCCTTCTCACTTGTTTTTTTCCATTTTCTTTCCTACTTCTGCCTTCCCTTCTGTCAATCCCTCCTTCCTCTTTCCTGTTTCCCCTCTTACTTTTCTACAGGGTGAGATAGATTTCTATGCCCAATTAGGTGTGTGTTATTATCTCTTTGAGCCAAATTCAATGAGAATAAGGTTCAAACAATTATCACCCCCTCCTTTCCTTCCCTCTACTGTAACAGCTCTTTTGTACCTCTTCATGTGATGTAATTTATCCTTTTCTGTTCCCCTTTTCCTCTTCTTCCAGTACAATCCTTTTTTTGTAACCTCTTAATGTTTTTGTATAATTATAGCAAAGTCAATTTATACTCACTCTCTTTTTATGTATATTCCTTCTAAGAGTCTTAATAAAGATACAGTTCTCAAGAGTTACCAGTATAATATTCCCTTGAAAGGCTGTACATAGTTTAACCTTATTGAATATGTAATAACATATGGTTTCTTTCCTATTTACCTTTTCATGCTTTACTTGAGTCATATTTGAAGATCAAATTTTCTGTTCATTTCTCATCTTTTCATAAGGAAAGTTTGAAAGTCTCCTATTTTATTGAATATCCTGTCTTTTCCCATAAAAGGTAGTGTCAATTTTGTTCAGTAGTTGGTTCTTGGTTGTAATCCAAGCCCCTTTTTTGATAATAGTATATTCTAATCCCTACAATTCTTTATTGTAGAAGCTCTTAAGTCTTGTGTAATCCTTGCTATGGCTCCTTGGTATTTGAATTGTTTCCTTCTGGATGTTTGTAATATTTTCTCCTTGAATTGATAGTTCTGCAGTTTGGCTATAATATTTCTTGGAGTCTTCATTTTGGGATCTCATTCAGGAAGTGATAGGTGGATTATTTCAATGACTATTTTACCCTCTGATTCTAGGATATGAGGTCAATTTTCCTGGATAATTTCTTGAAAGGATCAGGCAGTGAGAAGCAGTAGCAGCAATGTGGATTCTCACACATATCAGCCCAGGATGGGGATTCAGTGGAACTAAGTGAGAGAGAAGCACAGAACCACAGTTAACCTTAGCAGCCACTCCTGAGACTATCAGCCCACAGATTAAATGTCCGTAAGTCACCTACTTGAACTTCCAGGGGCCAAGATGGCAGACTGATCTGTAAATGCTCTCCCCCTTACCTTGTTAACTTGAAAAACCCAGGGAATATTTTCCCAGGATAAATTCTGAAACAATGGGATCAGCCAAAAGGGGAAACAGTCTCTTAGTCTGTGAGACTAGGAATATTTCAAAGTGGGGCTCTCTTATGTTGTGGCCTACGGGGACCAATGCAGGACTGGGACTGTCCCAGACAGCCCCACTTCATAGAACCACAAGGAGATCCTGAGTCCCAGGCAGATGGAGTCCATAAGCACCAACACCAGGACTACAGGCATGCCTTAGCACAGACAGGTCAATCGGGAAGACACTAGCACAAATTGGGTTCACCAATCACTGAGCCTGCCTGTGCTCTAGCTCAGGAGAGGAGACCTCCTGTGGCCAGACCACCCCTCCCCAACACCTTATGCAGCAAGCTCCAGAGTAACACCAGGGAAACTGAGAAAGGCATCACCTGACCTCTGCTTTGACACTCCAGTCAGCTCAGCACCAGATACGCTTCAGCATTCTACCTTCTAGCTGAAATAACCAGAGGCCACAATATACAAAGCTTCAAGTTCCAAGTACAAGAACCATGGGACAGAACTCTGCCTCAGAAGCAGAGATCCACTTTAAACGTCAGGAAAAAGACAATCATCATGATCAGGAAGCAAATCAGAAAAGGCCATAGAATCTTACTATGGGGACAAGAACCAAAACTAAGTAATGAAGAGGTCAGCATTGACACTGTACTCCCATCCGAAACTTTAGAAGGGACTATGAACTGGTCTCAAGCCCACAGAACATTCTTGGAAGAGCTCAAGAAGGACTTAAAAGCCAAGTAAGAGAGGTAGAATAAAAATTGGCCAATGATTTTAAAAATATGAGAAAAGAATTCACTGAAGAGAAAAGTTCCTTAGAAAGGAAAATTGGACAAATGAAATACAAAATTTAACTGGAGAAAATAACTCCTTAAAAGGCACAATTGGGAAAATGGAAAAGGAGATACAAAAGTTAATTGAAGAAAACAATCTCCTAAAAATTAGAATTGGGCAAGTAGAAGCTGACTCTATGAGACATCAAGAATCAGTCAAAAGAGAATATAAAGAATAAAAAAGGAAAGAAAGTGTAAAATATCTCACTGGAAAAACAACTCACTTGGAAAATAGATCCAGGAGAGAAAATCTAAGAATTATTGGTCTACTGGAAAGCCATGATGAAAAAGAAGAGCCTGGACAATTTCTTCCAAGAAATCATCAAAGAAAATTTCCCTTAGGTCCTAGATCCAAAGGGCAAAATAGTTATCAAAGGAATCCTCTGATCACCTTGTGAAAGAGATCCTAAACTGAAAACACCACAGAATATTGTTGCCAAATTCCAGAAAGATCAAGTGAAGGAGAACCTACTGCAAGCAATCCGAAAGAAACAATTAAAATATCGAGGAATGACAGTCAGGCTCACACTGGAACTTGCAGCTTCTGCAATAAAAGAAAATGATATTCTGTAAGTAAAGGAGCTTGGACTGCAACCAAGCATCAACTATCCAGAAAAAGTGAGTATAATATTTCACACAAGGAGATGGACATTCATTGAAATTAGAGATTTCCAGACCTTCCTGATGAAAAGACCAGAGCTCAATGGAAAATTTGATTTTGAAATGCAGGTCTCAAGGGAGGCATAAAAAGGTAAACAGGGGGAAAAACCTTGTTATTCAATAGAGGCAAACTATTTACATCCGTATAAAGGAAGATGATATTTGTTCATCTTCAGAATTGTAAATTTATTATTATATTTAAAAGGGAAATACATAGATAGAGGGAATGAGTATAAATTAAATGATGTGATGATTAAAATGTGATTTAAAGGTGTGAAGGGATTGCAATGGGAGATGTGAAAAGGAGGAGGCAGAAAAATGTAAATTATATCACAGGAAGAGTCACAAGATATATTACAGTAGAGGGAAAGAGGGGAGAGAGATGAGCATTGTTTGAGAGTTACTCACATGTGATTTGGTTCAAGGAGGGAAGAACAAACTCAGTTAAGAATGGAAATCTAACTAGTTCTATAGGCAGTAGGAGCATAAAGGGGAAAAAAGGGAGGGGATGTTAGAGGGAAGGAAGAAGTAGTAAGGGAAAGAAAGGGAATAAAATGGAGGGAGGCTGATAGAAGGGAGGGAAGACTGAGAAAAGTGGTCGTCAAAAATTTTTTTAAAAAGATAATTTCTTGAAAGATGCTGTCCAGGTTCTTTTAGTTCTCTCTCCTGGATCTATTTTCAATATCAATTGTTTTTGTGATGATGCATTTTCTTTTATTTTTTTCATTCTTATGATTTTGTTTTCCTGATTCTTGATGACTCATAGAGTCATTAGCTTCCACTTGCCCAATTCTAATTTTTAAGGTATTATTTTCTTCATTTAGCTTTTGTATCTCCTTTTCCAGTTGGCCAGTGCTGCTTTTAAAGGAATTCTTTTCTTGAAAACTAAAAATAAATAAGTTTTTCAAAAAAGCCATGATCAAAAAAAAAAAAGAGCCTAGACATCATCTCCCAAGAAATAATTATGAAAAATGAATGAGGACTTCAGAAATACCTGGAAAGATTTATGTGAACTACTGCTGAGGAAAGTGAGCAGAACCAGGAGAACATTTTACACAGTATCAGTCACAATTGGAGGATTGATTTTGATAGACTTAGCTCTTCTCAGCAATGCAGGAACCTAAAACATTTCCAAAGGATTCATGATGCAAAATGTCATACACACAGAGAAAGAACTGTGTAGTGAAAATGTAGAATGAAACAGCCCAAAAAACAAAACAAAACAGAAAACATCCCAAATATCATGTTTCCATGTAGGAATAGAAGTGATTCAACTTTAATAAGTCTCCTATGATTTCTCTTTCCTGTTTGTCTTTTCATGCTTCTCTTGATTCTTGTATTTGAAAGTTGAATTTTCTATTAGGCTCTGGTCACTTAAATCAGAATGCTTGAAATAACTCTTTTTCATCGAATGACTATTCTTTCCCCCATTATGTTCAGTTTACCTGTGTAGGGTATTCTTGGTTTCAATCCTACCTCCTCTGACCTATGGAATATCGCATTCCAAGCCCTTCGATCCCTTAGTACAGAAGCTGCTAGATCTTGTGTTATCCTGATTTTATTTTCGTAATAAACTGTTATTTTTGGACTGCTTGCAGCATTTTCTCCTTGAGAACTGGGAACTCTGGAATTTGACTACAATATTCCTAGAAGTTTTTCTTTTAGGATATCTTTCTGGAGGTGATTTGTGAATTCTTTTACTTGTATTCTCTGCTTCTAGGATATCAGGGCAGCTTTTCTTGATCATTTCTTGAAAGCTATCAAGTCTAATTTTTTTTCTGATGGTGACTTTCGGGTCATTGGATAATGTTTTAAATTTATCCCTCCTGGATCTATTTTTCATATCAGTATTTTTTCCAATGAGGTATTTCATCTTGTCTTCTATTTTTTCATTCTTTTGGTTTTGTTTCATTATTTCTTGATTATTAGCTTCCATTTGCTCCATTCTAATATCGAAGGAATTATTTTCTTCAGTGAGCTTTTGGATCCCCTTTTCCATTTTGCCAATTCTGCTTTTTAAAACATTCCTCTCCTCATTGGCTTTTTGGATTTCTTTTGCCATTTGGGTCAGTCTCTTTTTAAGGTGTTATTTTCTTCAGTATTTTGAGGAAGTTTCCTTTACCAAGCTGTTGACTTGCTTTTCATGACTTTCTTCTATCAGTCTCATTTATCTTCCCAGTTGTTCCTCTTAACTTGATTTTCAAAATCCTTTTTGATCTCTTTCATGGCCTGTGAGTAATTCATATTTTTCTTGGAGGCTTTTGATGTGGGTGCATTGACTTTGTTGTTGTCCTTTCACTGTATGTTTTGATCTTTTTGTCACCCAAATAAGATTCTATAGTCTGAGTTCTTTTATGATATCTACTCATCTTCCCAGTTAAATACTTGATTTTCTCATTCTTTGTCAGCGTAAGACTGCTTCCCACAGGGGATAGGAATGGGATGAGTGTAGTGTCCCAGGCTTCAGGGATTTTTTATCGACTGCTTGAGCCCCTACAGTCTGTGGGTCCAGAGTTCCAGAATTACCTTCAGCTGCCCCTGCCACCACTGCTGTTACTGTGGCTGCCACTGCCACTACCACCTCTACCACCTTGGGGCTGGGGTTGGACCTCATCAAACAGCATACTACTCTTTCATCCAGGTCCCACAGCGTTTGCCCACTCACCTTTTTGCCATTTGTAGGTTGAGAAGTCTGGAAATTACCACAGTTACCACTGATTCCATCCCCTAAGGCCTGCTCTGGCCAGTTTATGCTGGTGTAGCCCACACCAGACTGTGCTCCTCTCCCTTCCCAGTGCAATGGACTCTTCCCATTGACTTTCCAGGTTGTTCTAGACAGGGTATTTGTTTCACTCTCTAATTTTGTGGACTCTTTAAGCTCTAGAATTTGTTTAGAATAATTTTTACAGGTATTTGGAGGGTTTTGTGGGAGAGCTCAGGGAAGTCCCTCATTTTACTCTACTGTGTTGCCTCCACCACCACCCCTTTAACTGATTTTTAAAACTCTTTTTGAACTCTTCTAAGAAGACTTTTTTGGCTTGAGACCAATTCATATTCTCCCTTAGAGGTGTTGCCTGTAGAAATTTTGACATTGTTTTTTTCTTCTGAGTTTGTGTTCTGATCTTCCCTGTCACCACAGTAGCTTTCCATGGTCAGGGTTCTTTTCTGGTTTTTGTTTTTTGCTTATTATTTTTTTCTGATTTTTGCTCACATTTTAATGACTTTATTTGTCTAATATCAAATTGCTTTTCAAAATACTTATGTTGATTTCATAAATCCACCAACAATGCAGTAGTGTATCTCCCTTCCCACAAATCCTTCAACATTCATTATTCTCACTTTTACTTTCAGTCAGTTTTCAGGTTGTGAGCTGCAACTTCAGGGTTATTTTGATTCACATTTTTAAATAGTTATTTGGAGCCCTCTTTCCTTTGTTAACTATTTGCAATTCTTCTTTTGAGAACTGTTTTAATATACTTTGAGAAATTGCTAATTGTTTATATACCTTGGATACCAAATCTGTATCAGATAAATTTCACGTGAAGAATTTTTTCCATTTGACTGGCTTACTGGTTTCTTTTTATTTGCGTGTATTAATTTTCTTTATACAGAAAATATTTAATTTCCTGTAATCAAAATGATATATTTTTGTCTTCTCTAGTCATTTCTCTGGCTGCAAATGCATCTACTATCTATATCTGTGACAACTGAGTTACTTTCTTCTCTTCTAACTTTTTATAGGATGCTATTTAGAATAGTATTAAGCTCACGTGTCCATCTAGAATGTGCAGTGGAATATGGTGTAAGGTGTTTGTTGAAGCCTAATTTCTGCCAGACAGCTTTCCAGTCTTCCCATCACTTTTTTTATTGAGTAGAGACTTCCTTCTTAAGCAATTTATATTTTCTGGTTTATTGAGCACTGGGTTTTGATTTCCTTTGTTATGATTTTCACTTGGCTTGTTTATTCCATTGATTTAACTTTATTTTTTAGTCAATATCAGATGATTTTGATAACTGCTGCTTTATTACAGAGTTTGATGTCTGGAAACACAATCTCTCTTTTATCCATATCTCTTGTCATTATTTTCCTTAATAATCTAGACTTTGAAAAATGATTTTTACTAATTTTTGTCAAGTCCTTTTTTTTAGAAAATTTATTTATTTGCTTTTCATTTTCAACAGACACTTCAACAAAATTTTGAGTTCCAAATTTTCTCCCGATCTCTCCTATCTGCCCACCCTAAGACAGCATGCATTCTGATTACCACTTCTCCCAATATGCCCTCCCTTCTATCACACCCCACCTCCCCTATCCCTATTCCCTCAATTTTATTATAGGGCAAGACAGATTTCTATACCCCATTGCCTGCATATCTTATGTTCCAATTATATGTAAAAACAATTTTTAACATTCATTTTTAAAACTTGGAGTTCCAACTACTCTCTCTCCCTCCTCACCCATCCCTACTGAGAAGGCAAGCAATTCAATATAGGTTATACATATGTAGCTATTCAAAACACTTCCATAACAGTCATATTGTGAAAGACTAACTATATTTCCCTCCATCTTATCCTGCCCCCATTTATTCTATTCTCTTTTGACCCTATCCCTCATCAAAAGTATTTACTTTTAATTACCTCCTCCTTCCATTTGCCCTCCCTTTTATTTTCCCTCCATCCCCAACTTATCTCCTTCTCCCCTACTTGCTGGTAGTGTGAGATAGATTTTCATACCAAATTGGATGTGCATGTTATTCCCTCCTTAAGCCAAATGTGATGAGAGTAAGGTTCACTCTTTCCCTTTCACCGCTCCTCTTCTTCCCTCTATTGAAAAATCTTTTTCTTGCCTTTTTTTGCCCTATTCTATTTTTTCCTTCCTCCTCCCAATATATTTCTTTCTCACCCCCTAAATTTATTTTTTCAGATATCATCCCTTCCTATTCAACTCACCCTGTGCCCTCTATCTATATGTATATTATCCCTCCAACTATCCAAATATTGAGAAAAGTCTCAAGAGTTACAAATATTATCTTTCCATGTAGGAATGTGAACAATTCAAGTTTAGTAAGTTCCTAATGATTTCTCCTTCCAGTTTACTTTCTCATGTTTCTCTTGATTCTTGTGTTTGAAAGTCTATTTGGCTCTGATTATTTAAACTATCTTGAAATAACTTCTTTTCATTGAATGATCATATTTTCCCCTGAAGTATTATACTCAGTTTTGTTGGATAGTTGATTCTTGGTTTTAATCCTAGTTCCTTTGGCTTCTGGAATATCATACTCCAAGCCCTGTGATACCATATTATAGAAGCTGATAGACCATTGTTATCCTAATTGTATTTCCACAATTTTCAAATTGTTTGTTCCTAGCTACTTGCAATATTTTATCCTTGACCTGCAAGCACCGATATTTGGCTAAATTATTCCTAGGAGTTTTCCTTTTGACATCTCTTTCAGGAGGCAATTGATGGATTCTTTCAATATCTATTTTACCCTGTGGTTCTGTCATGTCAGGGCAGTTTTCCTTGATCATTTCTTGAAAGATGATACCTAGGCTCTTTTTTTGATCATGGTTTTCAGGTAGTCCAATAATTTTTAAATTGTCTCTCCTGGATCTCTTTTCCAGGTCAGTTGTTTTTCCAATGATATATTTCACCTTGCCTACTATTTTTTCATTCCTTTGGCATTGTTTTGTCATTTCTTGATCTTTGAAAATCATTCCCTTCCAATTGCTCCATTCTAATATTGAAGGAATTGTTTTCTTCAATAAGCTTTTGGACCTCCTTTTCAATCTGGCCAATTCTATTTTTTAGGGCATTATTCTCCTCATTGGATTGTTGGCAATCTTTTACTATTTGGGTTAATCTATTTTTTAAAGTGCTACTTTCCTCAACTTTTTTTGGGGGGGGTCTCCTTTAGGAAGCAGTTGACCAGTTTTTCATGATTTTCTTGCATCGCTGTCATTTCTCTTCCCAATTTTTGCTCTATTTCTGTTACTTGATTTTCAAAATCCTTTTGGAGCTCTTCCATGGCCTGAGACCAATTAATATTTTTCTTGGAGGCTTTTGCATGAAGGATCTTTGACTTCTTTGTCTTCTATTTGTATACTTTGATCTTCTTTGTAACCAAACTAAGATTCTATTGTTTGGTTCTTTTTCCAGTTTTTGTTCATTTTCCTAGCTAATTATCTGATTTTTGAGCTCTTTGTCAAAGTAGTTCTCTGCTTCCATTGGGGGTAGGAGGTGTAGTGTTAGCCACTTGATTCTCCCACAGTCTGTGGGCCTTGAGCTCCAGAATCAGGTGCTGTCTCTTCTACTACTTTGGCTGCTGCAGGCCCCTCCATGGACTCCTCACCCTCTCCACTGCCTTGGGACTGGGACATGACCACTCTATCCTCACATAGTTCCCACAGGTTTTTCAGTGACCTTCCAATTTGTCCTCAGTGATATGAGGTCATAAAATCTGGAAACCACCATAGGTACCTGAGTTTCAGTCCCCCCACAAGGCAATGGGTTCCAGGACTCTCTGAAGTCTTCTTGTTCATCATCTTTTATGGTACAATAGTGCTCCATTACATTCATATACCATAATTTATTCAGCCATTCCCCAATTGATGGGCATCTCCTTGATTTCCAGTTTTTGGCAATAAAAAAAGAGTGCTGCTATAAATATTTTTGTACATGTGGGACCCTTTCACATTATTATGGTCTCTTGGGGATACAGTCCTAGTAGGAATATTGCTAGGTCAAAGGGTATGCACATTTTTGTAGCCCTTTGGGCATAGTTCTAAACTGCTCTCCAGAATGTTTGGATGAGCTCACAGATCCACCAACAATGAATTAGTGTTCCAACTCTCCCACACCCTCTCCAACATTTATCATTTTCCTGTTCTGTCATGTTTGCCAATCTTATAGGTGTGATACCTCAGGGTTGTTTTGATTTGCATCTCTGTAATCAAAAGTGATTTAAAGCATTTTTCATATGATTATAGATATCTTTAATTTCTCCCTCTGAAAATTGCCTTTTCATATCCTTTGACCATTTATCAATTGGGGAATGACTTGGATTATTGTACATTTGACTCAGTTCTCTATATATTCTAGAAATGAGGCCTTTATCAGTGGTAAAAATTCTTTCCCAATTTACTACATCCCTCTGAATTTTGGTTGGGTTGGGTTTGGTTGTGCAAAAACTTTTCAGTTTAATGTAATCAAAATTATCCATCTTGCATTTCATAATACTTTCTATCTCTTCTTTAGTCAAAAATTCTTCCCTTCTCCATAAATCTGATAAATATACTATTCCTTACTCCTCCTGTTTGTCCATGGTATCAATCTTTATTCTTAGATCGTGTACCCATTTGGACTTTATTCTTGTGAATGGTGTCAGGCATGCCTAGTTTCCACCACACTGTTATCCAGTTTTCCCAGCAATTTTTCTCGAACAGTGAGTTCTTATCGCAGAAGCTAGGGTCCTTGGGTTTATCAAACAGGAAGTTGTTATATTCCTTGCCTACTGTGTCTTGAATGCCAAGTATATTCCACTTGTCTACCCTTCTGTTTCTTAGTCAGTACCAAGTGGTTTGGATAATTGCTGCTTTATAATATAATGTGATATCTGGTAGTGCTAGGCCACCTTCCTTAGCATTTCTTTTCATTAGTCCCTTTGATATTCTGGACCTTTTGTTCTTCCAGATGAATTTTGATATTATTTTATCCAGCTCGAGAAAATAATTATCTGATAGTTTAATTGGTATGGCACTAAATGAGTAATTAATTTAGGTAGAATTGTCATATTTATTATATTAGTTTGGTCTACCCATGAGCAACTGATGTTTTCCCACTTACTTACATCGGACATTATTTGTGCCCAAAGTGGTTTGTAATTGTGGTCATATAGTCCCTGGGTTTGTTTTGGCAGGTAAACTCCCAAGTATTTTATAGTGTCTACCCAAGCTTTAAATGGGATTTGTCTTTCTATCTCTTGCTGTTGGACTTTGTTGCTAATATATAGGAATGCAGAAGATTTGTACAGGTTTATTTTGTAACCTGCAACTTTGCCGAAGTTGTTTATTATTTCAAATAGTTTTTTACTTGAATCCCAGGGATTCTCTAAGTATGTCATCATATCGTCTGCAAAGAGTGATAGCTTATTTTCTTCTTTGCCTGTTCTTATTCCTTCAATTTCTTTATCTTGTCTAATTGCTACAGCTAACTTTTCTAGTACCATATTGAAAAATAGTGGTGATAATGGACAGCCTTGTTTCTCCCCTGATCTTATTAGAAATGCATCTGGCTTATACCCATTGCACAGAATGCTTGCTGAAGGTTTTAGGTAGATACTGCTTATTATTTTATGGAAAGTTCCCTTTATTCCTATGTTTTCCAGTGTTTTTAATAGGAATGGGTGTTGTATTTTGTCAAATGCTTTTTCTACATCAACTGAGATAATCATGTGGTTTCTGTTTGGTTTGTTGTTGATGTGATCAATAATGATAATAGTTTTCCTAATATTGAACCAGCCCTGCATTCCTGGTACGAATTCTACCTGATCATAAGGTATTATTCTCATGATAAGGTGCGATATTCATTTTGGTAAAATCTTATTTAAAATTTTTGCATCTATATTCATTAGAGAAATTGCTCTATAATTTTCTTTCTCTGTTTTCTCACTTCCTGGTTTAGGTATCAAAACTATATTTACATCATAGAAAGACTTTGGGAGGAATCCTTCTTTCCCAATTTTGAAAAATAATCTATATAGTATTGGAATTAACTATTCTTTAAATGTTTGATAGAATTCATTTGTAAATCCATCTGACCCTGGAGACTGTTCATAGGGAGTTCATTGATGACTTGTTCAATTTCTTTCTCTGAGATAGGGTTGTTGAAGTATTCAACTTCCTCTTCTGTTAATCTGGGCAATTTGTATTTTTTTAAAAACTCATCCATTTCATTTAGATTATCGAATCTGTGGGCGTAAAGTTGGGCAAAGTAATTTCTAATTATAGTTTTAATTTCCTCCTCATTGGAGGTGAGTTCACCCCTTTCATTTTTAGTATTAGTAATTTGATTTTCTTCTTTCTTTTTTAAATTAAATTGACCAAAGATTTATCAATTTTATTAGTTTTTTCATGATACCAACTATTGGTTTTATTTAGTAATTCAGTAGTTTTCTTAATTTCAGTTTTATTAATCTCTCCTTTGGTTTTCAGTATTTCTAATTTGGTATTTACTCGGGGATTTTCAATTTGTTCTTTTTCTAGCTTTTACAGCTGCATACCCAAGTCATTGATCTCCGCTTTCTCTATTTTATTTACGTAGGCATTCAGAGATATAAAACTTCCCCTAAGAACTGCTTTTGCAGTATCCCACAAGATTTGGTAGGTTGTCTCATTATTGTTATTCTCTTGAATGAAGTTGTTGATTGTTTTGAGGATTGCTTCTTTAACTCACTCCTTTTTTTAAAAATTTTTTTAATATAAATTTATTTAACTTTTTATTTTCTCCCAACTTGTCCCTTCCCCCCACCCCAATAAAATGAGCATTCTAATTCCCCCTATCACCAATCTGCCCTCTCTTCTATCATCCCTCCCTTCTCTTGTCTCCATCTTCTCTTTTGTCCTGTAGGGCCAAATAACTTTCTATTCCCCATCACCTGTAATTCTTATTTCCTAGTAGCAAGAACAATACTTGACAGTTGTTCCTAAAACTTTGAGTTCCAACTTCTCCCCATTCCTTCCTCCCCACCCATTCCCTTTGGGAAGGCAGGCAATACAATGTAGGCCATATCTGTGTAGTTTTGCAAATGACTTCCATAATAGTCATGTTGTGTAAGACTAACTATATTTCCCTCCATCCTATCC
>CM053771.1:239433928-239692485 GCA_028658325.1 Potorous gilbertii
CCTCCACCTGTCTAACTTTATTTTCAAAATCCTTTTTGAGCTCTTCCATGGCCTGAGCCCATTGGATACCTATTTCAGATTTTTGGGATACAGAGGCCTTGACTCCTATGTCTTTACCTGATGGTAAGCAGTTTTCTTCTTCATCTTCAGAGATGAAGGTTGGAATCATTTTTTCAAGAAAATAACCTTCTATAGTCTTATTTTTTTTCCCTTTTCTGGGCATTTTCCCAGCCAGTTACTTGACTTCTGAGAGTCCTCTCCACCCCTGGCCTAGGTCTGCCCAGCTAGTGCTTGGGGTCTGAGATTCAAATGCCTCTCCCCAGCCTCAGGGCTTTGGCGGCAGGCCTGACTGCTATTCAATAGGAGCTTATCTGTTGGTGCTCAGGTGGGGGCAGAGCTGCCTCCCAGGTTCAGTTCCCTCAGGTGGTTTATGCAGAGACCTTTTGTAATGGAGCTGCTGCTGAGCTTCTGCCTGCTCTGGGAGCCTCTGGCTGCCTGCTCTGGGAGGCTCTGGCCTCCTGCTGCCGCTGCCGCTCCCGCTGCCGCCACCTCCTGAGGGGGCCTGACTCCTGGAGACAGCCCGCTCCCCTCTCAGCCCATCTCTCTCACTGACCTGTGAGTCTGTGGGTGGAGGGACCTTCGTGGCCTCTGGGGATTCTGTCCCTGACACCTGCTTGGATCTGCTTGCTCCTCTCAGTGCCACATGGCCGGGTCTGCGGGAGGGCTCCGCTCCCATCCAGGGCGCGATGGACCTTTGGAATCAGTTTTTCAGGGCTCTCTGGAACAGAAATCTCCTTCTCTGTGTTGCTGTGCGGCTTCCACTGTTCCAGAATTTGTTGGGAGTTCTTTTTAGAGGAAATCCATGGGCTGTGGGTTCAGACCTAGCATAGGTGAGTCTTTCTACTCCGCCATCTTGGCTCTGCCCCCCGAATTAATCCATTTTTAAAGGTGTTATTTTCTTCAGCATTTTTTTGGGGTCCCCTGTTGACTTGCTTTACATGAATTGCTTACATTGCTCTCATTTCTTTTCCCAGTTTTTATTCCATCTACCTTACTGATTTACAAAATCCTTTTTGAGGTTTTCCATGGCCTGAGATCATTGCATACTTAATTCACCTTTAGGTCTTCCTCTGATGGTATGCATTGCTCTTCCTCATCCAAAAGGATGGAAGGAAATACTTGTTCACTGAGAATGTAAACTTCCATAGTCTTTTTTCCCCTTTTTGGGGTATTTTCCTAGCCAGATACTTGGCTTTGTGTCCTTTGTCAAGAGGAGGGGATCTGGAAGTTCTCATTTCCTCCAAGGTAGCACAATCAAAGGATTGGTCTGCACTCTGGTCTGGGAACAACTAAAAACTTTTCAGCCCAGGATCTGCAAGTAGAATTCCCTCTCCACAATCACCTCCAGCTCCACTAGCCAGTGCTCCTCTTCACCCCTGGACTGCCACTTAGGGCTCAGATCCAGCTCAGTGGCTCAATTCTTCCAGTGTCTTAGGCAAATAACTCCAAAAATGGATGCTGCTGCTGCCACTGCCTGGGGCCAGGGCTAGGGGAGGACATTGTTCCCTTCTCCCCCAGGTGAAAGAGCTTTCTCAATGACCTTTGAGGCTCTCTCTGGCATTTGTAGGTTAAGGGATCTGGGAACTGCAGTTTCTGCTTGTGGTGCCCTGAAGCTTACTCTGGTCCTGTCTCTGACATGCTGCATAGTCATAGCCAGACTACACTGTACTCCAAACCTGGTGGATAGACCTTTCCTGTTGGCCTTCCAGGCTGCCTTGGACTTTACTTTGTCGTGTTGTGGCTTTTGTTGCTCTAGAATTTGTGCAGAGTCATTTTTTACAGGCATTTTATGGGTTGTAGGGGGCGAATTCCTAAAGATGATCCTTCTACTCTGCCATCTTTGCTCTACACCCAGTTAATTTGATTTTTAAAAAAGAAAAAGAATATCAAATTACCAGCATCAAAAATTAAAAGACTGAGTTCATTACAAAGGAGGAGAAATTAATTAAATAATTAGGAGCTATTTTGCCCAACACATGCCAATAAATCTGACAATCTCAGTAAAATTGATGAATATTTACAAAAATATAAATTGCCCATATTAATAGAAGAGAAAATAAAACACTTAACTCCATTTTAGAAAAAGAAATTAAACAAGTCATCAATGAACTCCCTCAGAAAAATTCTCCAGTGCCAGATGAATTTACAAGTGAATTTTACCAAATATTTAAAGCACAATTAATTTCAACACTATATAAACTATTTGAAAAAATAGTTGAAGAAAAGAGTCATTACAAATTTGTTTTATGACACAAATCTGGAACTGACACTTAAACCAGAAATAGGCAAAATAGGTAGAGAAAATTATAGAATAATTTTCTTAATGAATATTGGTGCAAAAATTTTAAATTTTATTAAAAAGACTACAGAAATTTATCATGAGGATAAAATACTATGACCATGCAGGATTTATAGCAGAAATACAGGGTTGATTCAATGCTATGAAAGTTATCAGCATAATTTATCATATCAAAAACGAAACTAACAGAAATCACATGATTATTTCAGTAGTTGCAGAAAAAGTTTTTGATAAAATCCATTCCTATTAAAAACACTAGAGAGCATAGGAATAAAAGGAATCTTCCTTAAAACTATAAGTAACATCTACCTGAAACCATTTGCAAGAATTACATGTAATGGGGATAAGCTAGAAGCATTTCTAATAAATTTAGGGGTGAAACAAGAATGTCCATTCTCAGCACTGTTATTTGATATTGCATTAACTTTAGCAATAAGAGAACAAAAAAAAATTGAAGGAATTTGAATAGGCAATGAGGAAACAAAGCTATCACTTCCTGCAGGTGATACGATGGTATAGTTAGAAAATCCTAGAGAATCAAGTAAAAATACTTGAAATAGTAAACAACTTTAGCAAAGTTGCAGGATATAAAATAAACCCATAAAATCATCAATATTTATAACTAATAAAGCCCAACAGCAAGAAATAGAAAAAGAAATTTCATTTAAAGTTACTGTAAATATAAAAAAATATTCTGTAGTCCCCTCAAAACAAACCCAAGAAAGAACTATATGAACTTTTCATACAAATAAAGTCAGATCCAAATAATTGGGAAAATATCAGTTGTTCCTGGGTTGGCCAAGCTAATAAAATAAAAATGGCAATTTTACTTAAATTAACTTACTTATGCTGTGCGATAGCAATCAAACTACCAAAAATATATTTTATAGAGCAAAAAATAATGATAATAAAATTTGTGTGGAAGAACAAAAGGTCCAAAATATCAGAGGAATTAATGAAAGAGACTGAAAGGAAAGGTGGCCTAGCCATACCAGATTTTAAATTGTGTTATAAAGCAGCAATCAACAAAACTACTTGATACTGGCTACAAAATAGATGGGTAGATCAATGGAATAGGTTAAAAGTACTCAAGTCACAGTAATCAATGACTATAGTAATCTACTTTTTGATAAACCCAAAGACTCCACCTTCTTGGATAAGAAGTCACTATTTAATAAAAACTTCTGGGAAAACTGTAAAATAGTTTGACAGAAACCAGGTACACATCAACATCTTACACAGTATACCAAAATAAAGTCTAATTGGGCAGATTTATGGAGAATGGAAGAATTTATTAACAAACGAGGTAGAGAACATTATGAAATGCAAAATGGATAATTTTAACTACACTAAATGGAAAAGGTTTTGCACAAATAATGTCAATGCAACCAAGATTAGAAGGGAAGCAGAAATCTGGGGAAAAAATGTTTTTACAACCAGTTTCTCTGATAAAGGCCTCATTTCTAAAATGTATAGAGAATTGAGTTGAATTTATAAGAATGCAAGATGTTCCCTAATTGATAAATGGTCAAAGGATGTGAACAAGCAGCTTTCAGAGGAAGAAATTTAAGCTATTTATAGTTGTGTGAAAAAGTATTCTAAATCACTATTCATTAGAGAAATGCAAACCAAAACAACTCTGAGGTACCATATCACACCTATCAGATTGACTAACATGACAAATCAGGAAAATGATTAATCTTGGAGGAGATGTGGGAAAATTAGAACACTAATGCTTTGTTGGTGGAGTTGTAAACTGATCCAATTTGGAGAGCAATTTGGAACTATGCTCAAAGGTCTATAAAACTGTGCAAATCCTTTGATCCAACAAAGCCACTTCTTGATCAGTATCCCAAAGAGATCATAAAAATGGAAAAAGGACCCACATGTATAAAAAATATGTATAGCATCTTTTTGTCATAGTGAAGAATTGGAAATCAAGGGAGATGCTCATCAATTAGGGAATGGCTGAATAAGTTGTGGTATATGAAAGTAACAGAATACTATTTTTCTACAAGAAATTATCAACAGTCAGATCTGAGAAAAACCTGGACTTATATGAAATGATGCTGAATGAAGTGAGCAGGAAAAGGAGAACATTATACACAGTAATAGCAAGGTTGTATAATAACTCACTTAGACTCACTTCTTCTTAACAATGCGAGAATCTAAGACAACTTCAAAAGACTAGTGATGGAAAATGTTATCCATATTCAGAGAAAGAACTATAGCATCTGAATGCAGATGGAAGCAGACTATTTGTGCTCTTTGTTTCTTCTTTTTTGTGGCTCCTCTTAGTGGTTCTAACTCTTCTTTAGAAAATGACTAATGTGAAAATACATTTAATATAAATGTATATGTATAGCCTGTATCAGATTACATGCTATTTTGGGGTGGAAGAAGGGAGGGGAGAAAATTTGGAACCCAAAATCTATGGAAGTGAATGTTGAAAACTAAAAATTAATGAATTTTTTAAAAAATATTATGAGTTCCAAATTTTTCTCCCTTCCACCTTTACCTCCCTTCTCCCTAAAATAGCAAACCATCTGAAATAGCATACATGTACAATCATGTTAACCCTCTCCCAATGCTTAGCTAGCAAATAGTAAGTGCTTAATCAATCCTTTTCTGACATGACTTAAAACTTAGATAAGAAAAGGACAAATAGAGATAGCAAGATAAACAGGGAAATGAAATAAAGGAGAAAAAAGACAGAAGACAAGGAGAATGGATGAAGAGAAAATTTTAACCCATTTCTCAGCTTTCTGTGGTCTGCTATTTTTTAGTTTTCATCTAAGAGGAATAGATGAGTCAGGCTTTCATTGAGATTTATTTCTCTTCAAAGGATGCAGAGGCATTCATATTTACTATTTTGGTCCTTGTCCCTCTTAATGTGATTATTTTTAAAATATTTTCCAATTGTAACAGGGTTGTTGCTGTTCAGGTTATCTTCCAGTTTATCATAATTCAAATGCCACTTTTATGTATTTTCTTCATGAACTTCTGCAACTTTCTGTTTTTCTACTGATATGAAGTTTTGAGGGAAGATTTTATTTTCCCCTCCAGCTAAAATAATGCCTTACTAATCTCTTATCCAAAGTCATCTGTGATAAGTTTAACATTATATCTTATCAAACATTTTTCAAATTGGTTGACATGGCAGTCCATTTTCTGATTACTTGACAAACTATTTAAATTGGGGGTTATCACTAAAGATGTTGTTATCAGTAGACTGGTATGCTTCTAAAACTATACAACAAGAACATTATAAGCAGCAGCACGTAGATAGTATTTATATAACACTTTTTAAAGTTTTCAAAGTGCTTTAAATATGCTATCTCATTTTATTCTCCTTCCAAAATTCAGAAAAATTGGTATTGTGATTATCCTCACCTCAAAGATGAGAATACTAAGGCAAGGGGAGGTTAAGTCAAGTGTGCAGCCAAGGGGTAACTGTGTTCAAGGAAGAATTTGAACCCAGGTCTCTCTGACTCCAAATTGATCTACATCTACTAAACCAGCTAATAATCAAGAAGTAGGGTTATTTTGACGATCAGAGTTTTTGCCAAGGAGTGATGGCAATGATGATGGTGATGACAGTGGGAATGATGATGAAACATCAAAAATAGTAACAACCAAGAATCAGCCCCTCAAAGTCAAACTTGCTATTCATGCTATGAGATAGTACGACAACAAAGTTGAGGAATTCTAGCCAGAGTGATGTACAGCAGATACTTTGCGGTCTGCAATTGTTTTTGTAGCTTTGAAGATTTGGCAGGAACGCTGAAATTCCAGTGAATTGGATTCTGGAGAAACAACTGACTGGGTTAGCATGCCAGTCAATGTCGTAGAACTACTCCTAAGAGTCTAAAAATTAGAAGGATATGGTGGAGGTTTACAGGCAGGGCCTACTCAAAACCATCTTTCATACAAAGGATAACATAGTAAATGCTATTCCTCTATGTTCTGGTTTAATAAAAAGCAAGATTTGTTGACAAAAACAAATCAGAAATACTAATACCTCACCTGCTAGAAATTCCTCAGTGCAAATGGCATTGACTACTATAGAAAGCAAACCACGAGTTTTTATTAAATGAACTGAACATATTATGACTTTCACTATGCGCAGTATGTAATAACAAAACTGGAAACAGATGTGACAGTTATAAGCAAGAACTTCAAACTTTGCTTTGGTCCATGGTGTATCCTCAACTTCAAGCCATACAATGTGCTGTTGACAAGTTCAGGCACCTGTAAAAAATAACTTCATGCCTGAGTCTAGTTTAGAGGAAATCAGAGATGAAAGCAAGGAAGGCATTAGGAAAATCTAAAGAAGGCAGGATTGTAGTCCTTGAAGCCATTGACAATATTTACTTAATTCAAAATCCAAAAATTCTACTTAAAAATGAAACAGGTGGCAAACATACAGGGATGGTTGAAAAGGAGATGGGCAAACTTATCTTGGAATTAAACCAAACTTTTAAAAGTTTGATGACATGAACTTAACCATGAGGTCAATTGTACCAAAGCAGGGTGATATAAAAAGTTAGCATTTTCTATACTCAGAAAAACAATTTCTACTACATTATTTGATAGAAAATGTAAAATCACTGCCATATTATGAAGCAAAAGAGGAAAGATATGCTACCAAGGAATACACCTAAAGATAGGTGTCAAACAGCATGATAGAAGAAGTGACTTTAAAAAATTACTGAGAATCTGTGATAAAGAACAAAAAGACCATAGCAATGTCTAGTTAGTATGTACAGTTAAAAATTTCAAAATTATTTGCCCAATTAAAGGCAACAAATAATTATGGAGAATTGAATAAAATAAATCAAATAAATAATTTCATTGTAATATAATATATTAATAAATAAATTTTAATTGAATAAAATTAGAAGTATAAGGAAGAAAAAGATATCAAAATGAAATATTAGTCTAAAATTTTAGTAAAGAAACTTGTGAAGCAAATAAAGCAGAGATAACAAGATCAACTGAAGAATGAAGAAGGAGAAAATTACTGGTTATGTATATGCTTACAAGAAGTCTAAAGCAATGACAATTTAAGTTAGATACAATGAAAAGCAGAAAGCTTATGCCATCATTAACATATAAAATGTCTACAACAACAACAAAATGTTAGGTCAAAGGAAATGACTGAAACTCTAGATTTTATGTAGTGTTAGAAATGGAAAGATCCAGACAAGATGTAGTTATTGTCCCCCCAGCTACCCAGCGGCACATGAAACAAAAGACTTTACCAGTTTACTCTCAGATTCAAGGCTTATCTCATTATTATATTTAACAAATATCATTGATATATTTTGTTTTTATATAAATTAATTTTATCCCAGTATTCCCTTCTCACCACTCTCAGTGAACCACTCCATTAAACAAATATTTTTCAAGAAAAAGAAAACCTAATACATCAAAAAAAAAAACCAAAACCCTGAAAACAACTGCAGTGTTCCATATGCATTCCCTACATCTATAAATGTTGGAGGGGGAAGTGTCTTCTCATACATCTTCTCTGGTGCCATACTTATTTTTGTTTTTAATTCTTTACCATTTACTTTCAATTTCTGTGGTTATACTTGTCACTTAAATTGTTGTAGTCACTGTGTCGGTTATGTTCTTGGTAATGCTAACTTCATGCTGAATCAGTTCATACATGTTTTTCGATGCTTCTCTACATTCATTATTTCTTCTAGCTCAGTAATATTCCATGACATTTAAATAACACAATTTGTTTAACTATTATCCAATCGATGGACGTTTAATTCATACCATTATTCTTACCGTAAGTCATCACATACCTACTTCCACAAGAAGAGAATACCAGCACCTCCACCAAATAGAGTTTAGTGACAAATATTTGTTTTATACAAAACCCTTCATGTTTTGTATCACATACAAACACCCAAAGATTATATATTCACAAGGTAGTCATATATCAGCTAAATAGTAAAAAGGATGTGACAAAAAGTTCTAGGGGTGTAAAGAGAAACTTATTATTGATTAAGTAATTATTGAACAAAGTACTTGGAAGTATCATAATATTTATACCACCATTATCATAACAAAACTTTTTAACTCTACTCCCCATTCATCGATTACATTTGTACTGCAAATATAAAAATCGATCTGAGTAACATAAGAATAAGAGTATTTTTTGTCTACATAGAAAATTATCCTTTATTTAAAACATGCCACAAAAGCAACAATGTAAATAGGGATTTGAAACAGACACCTTGCAATCTGCTTTCATTATATGGATAACTGTATGAATCCAACAAGAAAAACAAACAATCGAGAACAACCAAACACAAGTTAATAGCTCCTTCATCTCAGTGAATCTTTCACTAATGATATAAAAATTATGATAAATATAAAATTATTAACATATGCCAAGGAAAGTTAGAGACTGAAAGCTGTGCAGTTCAATCTAGAAATCAAATTGAAACAAGAGATGAAGAGGACAATTCTAACACCTTGTTCTCTTTCAGGAAAGACACATTGAGCATAAAACTAACAGAAAGAAAACTGAGGCTAAATATGTCAAATGTCTTACTGGCATTCTAAAATCAAAGCTTAATAAGAAGATCACATGTAAGGCACCTGATATCCGTGCAATACTAATTGTAACCTACAGTTTTGAAAGTAGAAGATTTAGAAATTATCATAACAAATCTTTGTGCAATAATAATAACACATAAAACCTATTAACGCTCCCTCAGTTAGAAGGAGATAAAGGATTGACAGATATTCTTACCACAGCACCTGATAAACAGGCCAAAATGCTCCAAAAATAATTTGTAATCTTCAGAAATGGCCTTGCCAGACCATAGTTGACACTAATTACATGTACATATATCTTATGGAATTTCTCTAATTTAACCAAAATAATTTAGAACCAGATGGAATATATGACACAGGTAAGATAAAAGAATGAAATCCAAAAACCCTCCATGGGTGATAGCCATATGAACTCTGACAGCAAGGTATTGAACAAGGATCTGAGTAAGGCAGATTTGTTTGTGAAAATGGAAGAGTTGGGGGAGGAGCCAAGATGGTGGAGTAGAAAGATTCACATATGCTAGCTCCAAACCCACAACCCATGGATTTCCTGTAAAAAGAACTCCCAACAAATTCTGGAGCAGTGGAAGCACGCAGCAACACAGTGAAGGAGATTTCCATTCCAGAGAGCCCTGAAAAACAGACCCCAAAGGTCCATTGTGCACAGAATGGGAGCAGAGCCCAGCCCTTCCCTGGCCACGTGGCAAAGAGAGGAGCAGATTGGGGCAAGATTCAGGGATCTCTGGTGACCGCGAAGGTCCCTCCACCCACAGACTCACAGGTCAGTGAGAGAGACCTCTGGGCTGGCTGAGAGGGGAGCGGGGTGTCTCCATAACTCAGGCGCCCTTGGGAGGCAGCAGCAGAGGCTCCTGGAGCAGGCAGGACTTCAGATCCATTACTGAAGGCCTCCACAGAAACGCCCTGAAGGAACTGAGCCTGGGAGGTGGCCCTGCCGCCACATGAGAACCTGAATTTAATCTTACCCTGAACAGCAGCCCTGCCCCCACTTAAAGCCCTGAGGCTGGGGAACAGCAATCGAATCTCAGACCCAAGCACTGGCTGAGGGGATCTAGGCCAGGGGTGGAGAGGAATCTCAGAAATCAAGTAACTGGCTGGGAAAATGCCCAGAAAAGGGAAAAAAAATAAGACCATAGAAGGTTACTTTCTTGGGGAACAGATATTTCCCCCCTTCCTTTCTGATGAGGAAGAACGATGGTTACCATCAGGGAAAGACATAAGAGTCAAGGCCTCTTTATCCCAAACATCTGAAATAAATATCCAATGGGCTCAGGCCATGGAAGAGCTCAAAAAGAATTTTGAAAATCAAGTTAGACAGGTGGAGGAAAAACTGGGAAGAGAAATGAGAGAGATGCAAGAAAAGCATGAAAGATGGGTCAATACCTTGCTAAAGGAGACCCAAAAAATACTGAAGAAAATAGCACCTTGAAAAATAGGCTAACTCAATTGGCAAAAGAGGTTCAAAAAGCCAATGAGGAGAAGAATGCTTTCAAAAGCAGAATTAGCCAAGTGGAAAAAGATGTTCAAAAGCTCACTGAAAATGGAAGGGTTTATGGTCATTCAAGATCAAATCATTGCTACCAGAAATTACAGAGTAACTATCTCTAAGGATCCAGACTTAGTGAACAAAAGTAAAGACTGATAGCTGCCCATAGTTAGGAAACCTTGAACAACTCATGACTCTGGGCTGTAGGCTTGAATATCTTTAGGGAACTGTCTACACTTAAACAACTGGAACTCTCTCTTGGTCTCTTTGCTTTCTTAATGGATGAAACCATTTCTCTACTATTCCCAAGCTGCTTGAGCAGTGTTAGGCACTTATAGTTCATAGCAATCTTAATCTTGGGATCTTCAGAGCTTTCTAGGTTTATTCCCTTTGCAAAACACTGAAGTAATGTGACAATATTCCACTGAAAAGCCAGTTGCCTTTAATCATGAGACATGCAAAGTTATTCAGGTCTAATTCCTTGACTGAACAATGAAGAAACACAAGACTCTTTGAGTCAAAGGCAGTTCCTTTTAAAACTAAATTCTTCAAAGCTATTCAGGTCTCCTCTATATGGACTTTGAAAGGATTTCTGCTCTTGAGTGACAGGGGATAGTAAAGGGCAACACAGACAAGGCTTTGAGTTGTTTCCCCTGTGTCAAACTATAGATCATGCTAGAAAACATGAAAGGCATCCATTCCCTAACTAGTTCTTTTCACAACACAGGATTCTACTTTCCCTAATCAGCTCCCAGGATTAAGGCTTTCCTCCAATCAGATCAGTTCCCTGAATCAGCTAAAGAGACAATCTGTCTCTAGTCAGCTGCTCCCAGATTCTGGGAGCTCCTCAGGCTTATCTGCTCCAGAACTTTGTTAACCTCTGTGTTCTATTCTCTGATGTCTTGGCTTCTGTAAATATCATCTCTCAATTTCTCTGTCTTCCTACGCTGGTTTTTCAAGTGCCTTCTGATCTGACTTTTACTACTTCATATCAAGGCCTTTTCATTGCTACTAATCTATCTCTAATTCAGGGTAAGAAACCTCAATCCCACAATTGTATCACATATAAAAAGTTAATACAGAATAGTTCGGTAGTTCAAAAACAATTCCTGGCTTCTCCAAATTTATGTTCCTTTTTCTATTCCATTCCCAGATTCTATGCCTAGCTTTGTGGGTCATAACTTTGTTATGAGTTTATTGTTCCTGCTTTTGGCTTTTATTTAGTGAATTTTATCTTATCAGTATCATTGTTTCTGTTTTCTCTTTTAGTGCTGTTTCATACTTTGGAGTTAATTGTATTATCTTAGCTGATTTGTTTAAATGAGAAGCACACTCATAGGGGCTCAGGAGCCTCAGCCAATGCAGAAATGTATTTTCTTACACCAACATCATCCCTAGGTCCCACTGAGTTAGTTGTAGCAGTGTAGTAGTCATGATGCCCTCCTCTCTCCCATGCTCGGGAAAACTACCTAGACCTGACAGCTAAAGGTCAGGTTGGGATGAGCCAGTTTAATGTATGAGAAAGAGTATGTAGGTGCCAAATAGTATGCTATACATATTCACAGAGAAGCAAACGGGCAACAGATCACAGTAGACTGAAAAAAATGTATTCTCTACTGAATATCTAACAAGACAAGAGTGACCCCAGTGGCTAGAACTTTATGTCAGAAGCACTATTTTTCATAGGCTGAAAAATAACAAATTCTCATACTGAAAAACCTCAAAATAAGCACCAAATTGCATGACACCTAATTATTATTGAAGAGGGAATTGTTGCCTACAATTACATAAATATAATATTGATCCATAAAAATGCATGTTTAATGTTGCTTAGTTGTTTTTCACTCATCTGACTGACTCTCTGTGGTCTCTTTGATGGTTTTTTGGCAAAGATACTGGAGTGGTTTTTTAAATTTTTTTCCAGCTCATTTTACAGATGAGGAAATTGAGTCAAGCAGGGTTAAGTGCCTTGCCCAGGGTCACACAGCTAGTAAGTGTCTGAAGCCAAATTTGAGATCTTTCTTACTCCAGGCCCAGTGCTCTGTCTACCAACACTCATAATCAAACCTGGGAAGCCAGGAGGCCAAGGTGAAGAAGATGATTATCCATCCTAGGCATGGGAGCAGCCCAGAGGTAGTACAGGAATAAAGGATGGCTAGCCTGGGCATTTTCTTTCATTTCTCTTCTAGCAGGGTTTCTAATTGGACATACTTAATGGCCATGCTTCATGTGCCTTCTCACTCTGGAACATCATTTTACATATTGGCCCCCTTCTTCTACTGGAGACTGCCTACCAGAGCCTCTATTTTGTGGAAAGGCTTAAAGCAACCATCTTTCATTCCTCTCCTGGTTATGCTTTGACTCTCCAGGCACTATCCCCACTTCTTGTCCCCTAAATTAACCACCAGTCCTCCCTTCTGGCCTGCTTTTCAGCTCCCTTTTTCATGTTCCTTCTCACATTAGAATGTAAGGTCTTTGAGGCCAGGGATTGCCTTTTTATTTGTATTTACATCCTGAGTGCTAAGAACAGTGCCTTGCACACAGTAAGGTCTTATTAGATGCTTACTGACTTGACTTGACTAAATATAGATACAGGCATATTCAAATTGAGCATATCCACCCAAGATTTAACTCTTCTCTGCTCTGTCCACTATTCGATCTTTAGTCAATTTTCCTTGGACAAGATTTCTCACAGGATATCACACCATTTCCTATGACTGCCCTTTTGACCTAAATTCTTAACTTTTGCAAAGTTAAGACAGCATTTCAAAATGCTTAGGAGGCAAGTATTAAATGTCAAGGAGGAAATACCTTTCTTGAACAGTTTTTATCTAATTTTCCCCTCTCCATTCTATTATTTTCATTCAATTTTCCTGACTTTCCCAGCCTGTTTCAAGCTAGTCTCATCTTCTGCAAGAAACTTTTCCTGTTTCCCCTTTATGTAAGTCTTTTCCTTCTCTGATTCTCCCCCCATTTACCCTGTATTTATCTTTAAGTAATTGCTTAGCATATAATTCTTGTTGCTGTTTTTTCTCCATGGATGAATTTTTCATGGAGAGGGAAATACCTCAGTGGGGTGAGTAATTCAAATGGTGGTAATGTCTCTTAACTTCTGGGTGACCAAGGGTAAATTCCTCTCTCTCGTCTTCAAATTCAAAGAGTAATCTAGCCTTTCTAGATAATATTGTTCTATAGGGTTACCAAGAGAAATTATCACTGAGAATTGAAACAATGAACTTGAAAATTGAGAGATCAACATTTTTCATTTTTATCTTTCTCTCTTTTTCTGGTTCGGGTCCCACACAAAATAAAATTTCTCAGGCCTGTTTATATGTTCACTTCCTCCTTTGAGGTTTATATATTGAATACATCCTATACAGTCTGTATAACTTTAAATGTTTTAATTGTTTAAAATATGAATTTTGAAAGGCAGACACCTCATGTTACTTAAATGTACACAGGTTCTGTGGTTTAATAATAACATCTGTTTTTATTTTCAACCCCCAAAGTGCGTTTAATCTGTTCTTCCTTTATTTGAACTTTTCACATCTGCTTCGGCTCGGGTCCCATAAACTAAATACCAGATCTTTTTCCAAAAGTAGGAAGTCTACCTGTACTAGTGTTGTTCCAATGCAAAAGGTCTGTTTTTAATACCAGTTAAATATTTCAAAAGAATAGCAAAAAATAAGCTTCTTACCCATAATGCACTTTTCCATTTTTTTCTTTTCTTTCCTTTTTTTAATGCTAACACTGACAGGGCACCATTTTTACAGTGTAACACTGCCTGGACATGTAAAACTAAGATGGCTATAGTATAATTTGGTATGCACGGTCAAAGAAGTCTTTTTAATAAAGATTTTAAAAACTGCATTCTCTGCTTGAGCACAGTTTGCACCAATCACAGTCAATGGCTAACACAAATAAGTGTTTTGTGTGTTCATCTGAATTATTCCAGTCCTGTAAACCTTGGAAAGATGATCTTTCTATAGTGATTTCCCAGGCCTCTCTCTTGCTTTTTGGGACAGATCTAGACCTTTTCTACTTTTTCATAACTCCTATGACAATATCTTATAATCAGATATTCTAAAATCAATAATTTGAAACATCAGTTTGATGAAAAGAAACAAGATTTATTCATGTATGAATTTGTTTGTGAAATGTTATTGAAGAAATGACTAGGTTATATCTGTGTTAAATGTTTTTCTCAGACTGAAGGATTAACTTGCTAATCCTTTATCATCTTTTAAGTAACATTTGAGTAAGGTTTGCTATTCGGGCCTTATTTATACAAAGTTTAACGGATTGCAAATTTACCCAGTCAGTGGAATTCAGCTTTCTCTCTAGTAAAGTCATTATTTGAACTATAGCGATTCCTTTTATTTTAGAAATTCATTTTGAAGATAAACTACCTTCCCGGGATGAAATTACTCCATATTGGATCTGACACATCATCATGTGAATTTTTTAACAAGGTGTTGGGATGAGTCCTAGACAATACCATTATCAATATACAAACATAACAATACAATGATGTGAACAATTACCTCATATTTTAAGATAAATATAGGGAATTCGTTTGGAGCAGGAAAAATCCAAAAAACATCTTCCTTGAACCACATACAATTTTGTTTGAATTATTCAGATCATTTATTCGTCTTTGTTGCTATCTTTTATATCTTGCTTCTGTAGAAAATTCTAAGAATCAGAGTGTCTAATACAAACATAAACTAATATTTATTTAAATATTTAAAAGCATGGTAAATGCATTACCTGATTTGCTCTTTTTAACAACCTTCTCAGGTAAATGCTATGGATATTTTTATTCCCATCTTACAGAAAAAAAGGTTGAGAGCCATAAAAGTTAAGTGGCTTACCCAATACATGTCTCAAACATGAATCAAACTCAGGCCTTCTTGACTCCAAGTTTTGAATTCCAATCACTGCCTTATTCCACCTCAATCAGTGACTTCTACTCATCTTTTACCGCACCCAGTTGGAGCTCCTCATGATTACTGTGTACTCAGACAATAAGAGAGTGACATACTTTTGTCACTTCCCTGATTTTCCTTTAATATTATGAGTTCCTTCCATCTGAGATTACCCCCCAATTTATCATATATATAATATTTATGATATATTATATGTATATTTTGTTTGAATATGTATATATTCAATATATAAGTATCAATTCAATTCAATAAATATATGTATATATTTATAATATATAATATATTCTGTTTGAATGTAATTGTTTGTATATTGTCTTCCCCCATTAGACCATGAGCTCCTTGAGAGTGGGAACTCCTTTTTGCCTTTTTTTAAATCCCTAGTGCTTACCTCTGTGCCTGGCACATTTGACCCTTTAGTGTCCCGAGTCAACTACATCTTGAAGAAGATTTTAATAGCTTTTAAGAAATTTTTTTTGTTTAATTAATGTAGTTTAATTAAATAATATCTGAAATAAAGTCTTTTTATATATTATTTTTCATTTATAACACAGCTCACATTGCATAAAACAATTCCAATTTTTGGTCAGTTGATATTTCTTTTTAAAGCACTAACAATATAGACCCCAAAAGAATTTTTTTTAGACATTAACCAACTGAGACACAAATAAAATTTATGTATGCTAATTTCACAGCCCCTTAACATAATTGTCTCCACAGTATTACTAAGAATTAAAGGACCCTAACTTGTTGTTGGTCCAAAGTCCTAAGCCTAATACCTTAATTTTAGACTTAACCTCAGATGTTCCCCTACCAATAATCTATAATTTAACAGATCTGGTATTAAGCTTACAAACCTCTTGGCTATAGGAAATTGCTACTAAGAGTAGGGACATTGCAGGGAACCAATATCTCCCCAACTTCATGTCAGTTCCAGGGAGGAGTAGATTGTCAATTTGCATTCAGTCAGGCTTAAAGTCTACCATGTGTCAGTGGGGAAATTGAGTCAGGAGAATCCTACCCTAGCCCAGATTGAGCAGCTGCTCTCCCACCCTTCCCATGAGATCACCTTTTGCAGTTCATATCAGCATCTCACAGGCTTACTGCATCATGGATTGGAGGTTCAGACCATCTTTCTTGATTTCCATACCTGGAGTTAGACTCCAAAGAACAGTCACTCAATAGTCCCATACCATATTAAAATAGCAAGTTCCAATAACCAGGTTTCAAATATGACTATAATTTCACTTTGGCTGAGGAACATCTTTTGAGGCAAGTCTTAAGTGGCTTACATGCCTTTCTATACATGTTCAAGTTCCTGATTAAATAGCAATCATACAATCAAATTTACCATTTAAACCTTAACTTTTCCATCAATGCCAAATTTTACCCGAGGTTACCTTCCTCTAGGAAATTTAGACTAAAATTCTTTTCCCCACACTAAAGATGTCTTTGATTTATTCTCAGCAATTAATTCAGTTAATTGTTTTAATACTAATTGCTTTTACATCACTTTGTAACATGTCCAATTTTTCTCTCCATCACTCCTCTTCCCCCTACTTCCTAATACCTTGCATTCTGATTTTTCCTTCCCTCAATGTACCCTCCCCTTCTATCACACTCCACCCTTCCCTTATCCCCATCTCCTCTCTTTTTTTGTAGGACAAGATAAATTTCTTTTCCTATATTTCTTATTTCCCAGTTATATGCAATAAAAATTCTCAACATTCGTTTCTAATACTTTGAATTCTAACTTCTCTCCCTCCCTCTTTTCCTCCCTCCCTCCCCATCCCCACTGAGAAGGCAAGCAATTCAATACAGACTAAATGTGTGTTGTTTTGCAAATGACTTCCATAATAATCATGTTTTGTAATACTAACTATATTGTCCTCTGTCCTACTCTATCCCCCCTTATTATTTTTTATTTTCTTTATTCCCTCATTTAACCTGGTCCCTTCTCAAAAGTGTTTATTTCTGCAGCCATATGGGAAAGAGTACCTTCACTTTTCCCCTCTCCCCTTCTCCCTTTTCTCCTCCATTGAACAAGGTTTTTCTTATCTCTCCCCATTCCATTTCTCCCTTTCTCCTCCCAGTATTTTCCTCCCTCACTCCTTAATTTTTATTTTATTATTTTTGTGTGTATATCATCTCTTCTGATTCAAGAGAACTCATACTCTCTGTCTATATATGTGTATGTGTGTGCGTGTGTGTACAATCCCTCCACCAACCCAAATATTGAGAAGAGATTCAAGAGTTATAAATATTTTCTTTCCACATAGAAATGTAAACAGTTCAGCTTTAGAAAGTATTTTATGATTTCTCTTTCCTGTTTACCTTTTCATGCTTCTCTTGATTTTTGTGTTGGAAAGTCAAATTTTATATACAGTTCTGGTCTTTTCCTCAATATGAATGCTTCAAAGTCCTCTATATCATTGAATGACAACTTATTCCCTTGAAGTATTATGCTCAGTTTTGCTGAGTAGGAGATTCTTGGTTTTAATCCCAGTTTCTCTGACTTCTGGAATAACCTATTCTAATCCCTTCCATGCTTTAATGTTGAAGCTTCCAGATCCTCTGTTATCTTGATTTTATTTCCACAATACTCAAATTGTTTCTTTCTAGCTACTTGCAGTATTTTCTCCTTGATCTGGGAACTCTGAAATTTGGCCACAATATTCCTAGGAGTTTCTCTCTTCAGGTCTCTTTCAGGAGGTGATTGGTGGATTCTTTCAATATTTATTTTGCCTTCTGGTTCTAGACTATCAGGGCAGTTTTCCTTGATAATTTCATGGAAGATAAAGTCTAGGCTCTTTTTTTGATGATGGCTTTCAGATAGTCCCATAATTTTTAAATTGTTTCTCCTGGATCCATTTTTCAGGTCAGTTGTTTTTCCAATGAGATATTTCACATTATCTTCTATTTTTTCAAACTTGTGGTATTGTTTTTTAACTACTTGGTTTATCTCATAGTCATTCTTCCTCTGAACTCTATTCTTTCTTTCAACAAGTTATTTTGTTCAGTGAGCTTTTGAACCTTGTTGTCCATGTGGCTAATTCTGCTTTTTAAAGCCTCCTTCTCCTCATTAGCTTTTTGGACCTCTTTTTCCAATAGAGTTAGCCTCCTTTAAAAGGTGTTATTTTCCTCAGCATTTTTTTGGTTCTCCTTTAGCAGGTTGCTAATGCAATTTTCAAGTTCTTCTATTGCTTGAGCCCAATTTAAGTTCCCTTTGAAGGCCCTGGAGGCAGGAACCTTGACTTCTTCTGACAGTATGCCTTGTTCTTCCTCATCCAGTAGGATGGGAGGAGATACCTGTTCACCAAGAAAGTAACCTTCTATGGTCTTATTTATTTCCTTCTTTGGGCATTTTCCCCAGCCAGTTACTTAACTTCTGAGTTTCCTCTCCACAACCACCTCACCTCCAGTTCCGCCAAGCCAGCACTAGGGGGTCTGAGATTTAGATAAGTTGCTCCAATCCCCCAGGGCCTTTAGGTGGGGGCAAGGCAGCTATTCAATGTGAGGTTAAGATCAGCTGCTCAAGTGGGGGCAGGGCCACCACACAGGGCTCAGCTCCCTCAGGGCCTTTACAAGGAGGCCTTCAGCTATGAATGCAGGCAGCCTGCCTTGGCAGCCATCATCCACTGCTGCCACCTGAGGAGGCCCAAGTTGTGGGGACACCCTGTTCCCTTCTCAGCCAGCCCAAAAAACCCTCTTACTGACCTTTAGTGCCTACGGGTTGAGGGATCTGTCGCTGGAGATTCTGTCCCTGAAGCCTGCTTGGTCTTGCTCCTCCCTGGAATCCAGAATTACCTGAAGAGACTCAAGAGCCTTGGATTTCTCTTCTCTTCAGCTTTTGCCAACTCCACTCAATTCTTCATGCAGGTACAGGTACTGATGTCCACCAATGAGAAGAGTCTCATTCCAAGGGGTTACTCTATCTTTTAAGGTTCATTACATGTTACTTCTGTTCATGCAATCTGTGCTATGGACAAACTGGCCTGGTTTCTGTTTACTCTTCATTGGGTTTTATCTCCACCTCTATTCTTTTTCACATGAGGATGAGGATCTCCATCTTTGGAATGCTCTCCATTTCTTTCTTTACCTCATAAAATCCCTAGCTCCCTTCAAGATTCAATGTAAGTGCCACCTCCTTTTGGAGGCCATCCTTGATTCCATTAATGGTTAGTGATGCCCTCCCTTTCCCCCTTTAGCTATTGCTTATTTGCATATTTGCATATATCTCATATTATTTGTCTGTGAATAAGCTGTCACTGCAAGCTCCATGCCCCCACCCCCACCCACAGCAGAATGTAAACTACTTGAGGGCATAGCCTGCCTTACCTTTGTCTTTGATTTCCATTGTCCAGCATACAATAAGTATCTGAGAGTTACTTAATGATTAATTAAGTAATGAAAGGCAATTTTCTGACCTGTTGATTAGAAACACCACTGATTAGAAAAGCCAAATATGAGATTGAAAAGAATCCTTTCAATCACTTATTCCAGGGAACATTATCTTTCTGGCATGGAGGAAGAAATAAATTCAATATATATGTATATATAAACACCATGTATAACATTTGAAAATGTTTTAGTCCAAGAACTTCCTGTGTGATTTCAGGCAAGTCAGTTAGGTCTCTCTATATCTCAGTTTCCTTATGTATAAAAATGAGATTGAACTAGATGTTCCCTTTAGAAACTACATGTTATCTTTACAAAGACAGAAATAAAACAGTTTCTAGGAAGCTTACCTTCTACTGTGATAACATAAGATGTATATGAGTAAAACATTGCAAAATATATTCAAAGTTATTTCAAGAGGGAAAGAGTGCAAATAACTGGCATATGTAATAAAGGTTTAGGGGAAGGAAGTCATCAAAGGCATCATGTAGAAACTGGCAGCATTGCTGATCCTTGAAGGAAGCTAGGGATTCTTGGAGGCAAAAGGAAAGATTGAATTCCCAACATGCAAAGGCAAGGAGGTAGAAAATAAAATATTGCATAAAGGGAAAAGCTAGCAAACCAATATGACTGAAATGGAGAGTATGGAGGGGGAGTAATATGAAATAAAACTTAAAATGAAATGAGACCCAAGTGATGGAAGACATTAACTGCCAGACTGTGAAGCTTGCGTTTTATCCCAGAAGCAGGGAGCCACTGAAGATTTTTCAGCAGAGGATTGACACAGTCTGATTCTACCTATCAGGAATATCAGTTTGTCAGTCGTGCAGAAGACTGACTGGATAGGAAAGAAACTGAAAGCAGAAACAGCAACATCTCCCACATTATGCTTCTTGCAAATCATTTCCTTTGCTCTTGGTCCCATCACCTCATTAGCTCCATGTTAATAGTGGAGATTTGGGGGAAAGTCTCAAGGAAGGATCTACAAAGCAGTAATATCCCAACTCTGCCCTTAATTTATACTTCTGAATTCTACAGTGTGTTTTTCCTTCTCATGAAGGATTAAAACCACATCATGATAGAACAGTCTGTGAGAATCATAAGGCCTTTAACAAGTAAGAAATGGATTAAAAAGCACTTTATGCCTTGTTAAAGAAATCCCCGTGTTCCTCAGAAGCACATTTTAGCATCTTATTAGTGGCATTTGATCTGACTAACATATTGACTAGTCATTTGAACAGGAGATGAATCTTTCTTACATAGATCACAAAGGGAATATAAATTCAACCAAGGCAATTTTCCAAAGTTTTCTTTAGAATAACCCTTATTAGACAATAGCAGCTTTAAAAGGGGTATTCTTTCTTCACTCCCCCTACTACATATTCTTTGCAAAATTAGTGAATGAAATTTGACCCAAACCCAAATGTTTTTATTTTGGCTTACAAATAGACTAAAATGGAAATCGTTGAAAAGTGAAAATTGTTTTAAAATGCCCACTCTCTTCCATTATGGTTAAGGAAATACGTTATCGTTGGCCAAAGTATTACTCAGTAGTTTTTCCTTCATTTGGGCTTTTCACCATACTAGAACTTTCCCACAGATTAGTTTCCAGTTCAGTAAAATGAACCAGAGCTGACAGGTCCATATATTTATGCTGATATTCTAATGAAAACATTTCAAGAAATCATTAATAAAAATGCATATTGAAAGACAGGACTTTACCAAAATGGTAAGTAGTTTTTGTTTTTGTTTTTTTTCTGAATGCACCACAATCACATCAATGTGTCCCATATAGGACCAATCACGGACTTAGACAAATATAGAAAATTCACATACATTTTCTTCATTAAACAAACATGATTTCTTCTCTAAATTTCTAGAGTGATACGATAAGCTATTATTCAAAGACTGAGAATAATATTGTTATTATTAACAATAAAAGACTGAATCTGGGTCCTGTAGAGCTTGGCTTTTTTTTTCAAATAATTCTGATAGCAGTATGTGACAGCTATGAATAATATTCATAGCGACTATAATAAAATTATATCAGCCATTCCATTATCGGGAAAACAGACCCCTTGGTACATCTGGGCATATGTTTCCTTAACTTAAATATGTGTGCTGAGGAAATTTGAGACAGACAGACAGAGACAGAGACAAGATACAAAGATAGAGAGACAGAGAAAGGGAAGAGGGAGAGAGCAAAGGAGGATACAGACAGACAGATAGACAAAGACAGCATTGTGATTGGTTATTTATTTTGTAAACATTCAGAAAGTAGAAAAACACAAATTGAAAACCTCTGCAAGCCTTCCAGCATTCAAAGATATGCATGGGAAAGATCATTTAAAAACAAAAATTTATTTTGTCCCAAAGAAAACCTGCTTCAAATAACGGAAAGCCAAATATGATGTCTACCATGGGGTACTGCAGACACTTTGCGGGGCTGTCTGAATTTCTGGAAATCGTTACCACCCGAGAGTAACTTCTTCCTAGGACTTATGAATTTATGATCGAAACATATAAGCACATACATTTCAGTTGTCTCGCCCCATATTCTGCAAATGTTTTCAGCAACGTTTGCTATCACTGAAATGGTGGCAACATTTTCTACTTAAGATCAAACAAGCTCTCCAAATCTGGCAAGATTTAACAGAAACTTAAAACAATGCTTTCCAGGGAAAACATTAACCATCTGCAACTGTTATTATTAACACTCTTTTATTTTTTTCTTTCTATATTATTTACACTTCCTGTTGCTCTCAAAGCTTTCAATCTATCATTAGCAATTAATGATAAACAAATGGTTGAAGAATATGTTAGCATTTAGGAAAATGTTGCCCCTCCCCACAAGTCAAGCAAATGCAGTTTCTTATTTTAGTGAAGTTTCCTTTTTGGTGCAAGCTTGATGCCTTTTTTCAGTTCTACCTGAGTTCCAAAAATATCTCATAGTGATAGCAAAATTAGTAGTAGTCCCACAGGTCATGCTTGAATGAAGCTTTGAGCCCCAAATGTGATTTGACAGAACTCCTTATTTTAGAAATGATTGTCACGATACACATACAAAATGTTATCTAGATGGAAGAAGGAAAGGGGGAGAGGAAAAGGATGGGAGAAGGGAAGAAGAGAATGATAAAATTAGGAGGGGGAAGAAAGGAGAAGAAAAGGAAAAGGATAGGTCTGTTTGAAGTGGAAGATGAATAGAGTGAAAATGAAGAAGAAAGGAAAGAGAAAGGGGGAGCGAGGGTGATGGAGGAGGAGGAAAAGACATTGAAGAGGAGGGCAGGAGAAGGATGGGAGAGGGATGGGAAGGGGGAAGGAAGAAATACTAGGAGAGGTAGAAAGGATAGGAGGAAAGAGAGGGAGAGGGAGAGAGATGGGAGAAGAAATGGAGGAAAGGGAGAGCAGGGAAGGGAGAAGAACTGGGAAGAGAAGGAGGGAGGGCAACTAAGTGAGGAGAGAAGGGAGGAAGGGAGAGGGAGAGATGCAAAAATGGGAGGGAGAAGTAGTGGAGAAGGGGAAAAAAGGGACTGCAAAAGCAGGAGAGAGAAGTCAAAAGGGAGAAGAATAAGGGAGGGAGGGAAGCGGGGGAGAGGAAAAACGCAGATTAATCCATTCTGGATATTTCAAGATCTTAACACCTTTACCTAAAGTAGAGAACACTAAAGAAATCTAAAACAGCAGGAAATGCAGTTTGTTTTCATGTTATTCAGCTCTACAAACAACACTAGCATAGTATCTCTTTGGAGGAAACTTGTCTTAAACCAGATTATGGGCTATTTGTGAGTCCTTGTCATAACCATTCCAGGACACTCTACGATGCCACCCCCTTGTACCCCTGCCAGTGCAAGAACACGGTTCCTTGTTTCACGCTGCAATGAAACTGGCTCTTTGATGTTGTTTAGCCACTATTTCCTTTCTATTCACTTTTATCTCTGTCCTGGCACTCATTCCCGCAGCATCCTCTTCTCCAGATGGTCTCCATCTCCCTTTCAGAAGGACCCAAAAATACTCCAGCTTCCTCCTCTTGATCTTTCCCCATCAGCAACCATTTCAACCCACAAGACTTCTCAACCAATGTATTTCCCTGTTGTTGTTTTTCCAGGAGAAAAAAATACATGTATATGTATGCATGTATGTATATGCATATAGGAAATAGAAAGAATATGTATCTATATGTGTATTATATGTGCATGCATAAATATATATATATATACATATATATATATATATATATATATGTATATATATATATATATATTTGTGGGTACGTATAGTATTCATATAATTTTACCAGTCTGAAAGCAGTGGGGAAATATTTTCACAGCGAGTATCCTCCTATCATCCCTAAGTCTTTTTCAACTCTTTTCCCAGTAGCATTTTCTTTCAATTTGATCAACAGTCCCCATCCTTTTCATCAGTTCAAAAGTCAGAACTGTTTTGGCTTCTGCTTCTTTAAATAATATTTCAAGTTATTCCCCATTTTTGCTGAGGAGAGTTTTCTACTGATGCACAATTGATATATTTATTTTGAGGGTTCAGTAAAGTCTTTGGGTTATCAATCATATAAAATAGTTATTATTTTATGGACTATATAAAACCTGACTATTAGAATTCACTCATGAGAAAGAAACGTGGCAAGGTATATTTTTCTCCATGACATTCACCTTCCTCCCCATTTCTGAAGGATAATGCAATCCTGTATAAATCATTCAACATTTTCCTTAATAGCAAATGGTAACTATATTTTGCCAAATAAATAATTATATTTAACTTCCAGTTTTTGGGGTTTTTTTAGCATAAAAAGAAATGATGATATTGCGTTTATTTTTCCTACAGAAATTTAGAAGATTCTTTGGAGGGAAACCTCTTCCCTACCAGTATTATAATGTTGACACAAGATTTGGGGACTTTTTTGGGCACAAATCTCAAATTTATGCTACTTCAAAACTAAGCAAGAACAAAGCTTTAGTTTTCAGCCTCAATTCCCTTCAAATCCTTTACTCCCATCCCACTGGCACTGTCACTTCAAAATCACAGCATAATACAGTATACTGTTTTCCAGTGTCAGTAAAACAAAAGCTTTATTGAATAAATATGTGTGAAAATGCTGCAAACAAAAACATCTCCACAGGCAGCACCTGATTGGCTCTCAGCAATGCTCTCCAGTGTCATATCAGAGCTCAGCAAGTAACTTCCTATCATATCATGGCATTATTTCTTTAAAGGTTGTTTGTCCTTTAAAAGAAAAAGAAACAAAGAAAATGCTATTTCCCTAGCAGAAACCTGGGATTAAACTATTCTTTCTGACACTATGACAAGAAGAAAAGTAGCACAGACCATACGCCAAAGAAATCTCTTTTGGATTTCTGGGCATCCAAAGAAAATGATGGAAGGTGGTTACCCTTGTTCTTGATAAATATCCTAGTTCTGTTTCATAAAGAAGCATAGTGCCTTACTTCATCTTAAAACAGTTATGGCCATATGTATCTAGATCCAAATGGTATGAACATTCCATCTCTGCCTAATGAAAGATTACAGACGTGTATGTCTCTTTCGATTTCACCACTTCTTACCCTGGCACACATTGCAATACCCTATAGCTAAAGGATTACCACAGTGCTACCGAGCCCAGTAGTCCTGGGACCTGAAAGTCAGTGCCAAGTGAACGGTGTTAAGGTCTCACTAATTCCCTCCTTGCAATTTCCCCCTCTTCTCATGGGGCAGCTACTCTCATAAGTGTTGAGGCCACTAAAACCTGGAATCTCACTAATTACAATTAGTTTTTCTTTTTGCAACAGAGTCAACGGTGCCAACACTTAAGCCATTGCTTTGCCTACGGTAGGATATTCCACTGTAGAGGCCTCAGGGAGTTCTGCCAGCAACACTGTCTATTGAATTCCATTGTGAGCTTCATTTGGATTTCTGTCTTTGGTGATTTGTGTCATTGCTTTGTTATAACCTCATATATTAAGTTACTTTTTTAAAGGAATCAAAAATCAACAGAATAAAAAAAAACTAAGATAAATACTTTTTTTTCTCCTCTTAGTAGGTTATCTAACAAGAATTTCAGATTACCAAAGTTTACTTTGTAAGAGCTATACTATAAAGTGTTTTATGCTTGGTTATTTCCAACTCATTAAACATCTTTACACAAAATGTGTAGATTTCTTCAAAGTCTTGGTTTAAAAGAATTCATCCAGGCTAATGAGGTAAGATCAGTGGGAATAACAAAGACCTCTTAGCTCTGATCAGGTATTTAGTATACAACAGGAGATCAACACACTTAAAAATAGTGGTTATATAGGTTAGATGCAATGCAAACATACATGTTCATATATACACATTCACAGTGCACAGAGTGGTCCAAGTGCTATTACAACAAATCTCTCAGAATGCCCATGGGTTCTGTTTGGCAACATTTTTGTAACCTTCATGATTTCTAAGACATAGCATTCTTAGTTGTATCAAATTCTACACCCCACCATGACTTCTGCTTCCCCAAAAAAAAAAAATACAAGAATCAAAATGTGGTATAGAAGAATATAACAGAAATTCCTATTTGCATATTACTTTACAGTTTTTAAAATCACTTCACATGCATGATCACTCTGGTGTTTACCATTATGAACTGTGATAGGGGAGATAAGACATATGATTATGCCCATTTTATAAAAGAGGGAAATGAGATTCAAAAAGATAAAGTGATCTAACTAAAGTGACCTAGGCAAAGGCAGAACCAGGTCTTGAACTCTGAGCTTTCAACTACTTTTTTCCAGTTATCTTTCTAATCAGTCACACTGTCTCACCCCAAAGGGATCTGAAGCAATTTACTCTAAAATGTACTTCCTGTACTTCACTCCCAAGGCAGATATAATGGGAAGGAGAATTTTAAGAGCAATGAGTATCCTGCAACTGAAGAAAAGTATTTGACTCACAAAGTACAAATGTGAGGGAGGATATTTAAGGAGAGCAATGTATAGGAACTAAGGTAGTACCCTGAATAACTATAGTGAATCTGACAGCGTGTACATGCAAGCATACAAGTGAGATTTAAGAAAAGAGAAAGAAGACAGCATATTGACCTCTTATTGTTCAAATCTATTAGTCTTAATTTCCTAAATAGAAGATAAGCTCCTTATGAATAGGGACCTATCTCCTGTTTTTTTATATTACATAGTTCTTATAAGACTGTATCAGTCACTCAATAAATACTTGAATGATAGAAGGATCACAGATCTCGAGATGCAAAAGGCTTCAGAAATTATCTAATCCAGTTCTCTTATTTTACAGAAGAGATAAAGTGGCCCTCAAATTTTAAATGATTTGTCCAGTTCTCTGATTCCAGAGTCAACGTTCATTCCAACATATCATGGAGAGACTATAAGAAAAAGGAAGGAAATTAAGGAAAGTAATAGATATACAGATGGATAGATAGATAAGTGGATGGATGGATGAATAGATGGAGAGATGGATATAGATAAATGAGTAGACAGATACGTTTATTTCCCACAACATTTTGAAAAATGTTCAGGCTGCCATAAGTTATGTCTATAAAATATAATGCTTCACAAGAGTCTACTCAGTATAACGGAAAAAGTTACCCTTAGAATCAGATACATGAGGCCATATTTCATCTCTAACACTCACTAGCTCTTAGATTATCAGCAAATCATTTGACCAAGAAGGTCGTTCTAGTTCTAAACCTATATCACTACTTCTCTGAGCCTCAGTTCCCTTATCAACAAAATGGGAATATTAATATATGGTTTTCTTCACAGTATGATTATAAGATAGAATTAGGCAATATATGTCAAAAATATTCATAATTATGAATCATTCTGTAAGTTTTCTAGGGGAATGATATGGAACATACTTGTGTGGTGATCTGCACAACTTCAAACTTCTGCCTAAAACAAAGTTGAGTCTTTTAAAAAAAAATGTCTTTCTGGTGATACTGTTCAGGTCTAAGTAGTGGGAAGCCACAGTCTCAGAAGAATTTAATTTGCTGGTCACCGAAAAGACAATGGAGAGGCATATATCTAGCCTGAAGTAGGCTAAAACAAATTAGTAACTAAGAATTCTTTCAAAAGAAGTAGTGTCAAGGATGTTATCAGAAAAATGTACAGTAGGGAAATATGGTAAGTCATTCATTCAATGCAAGCAAAATAAAATTGATGGCCAGCCTATATGCTCCATTGATAGTTAATGTTGTGAGAACTATGGGAAGCTCCCCAAAACATTGAGTGGACCCTGCCTGAAGACTTATGGGAGGATATGAAGAAAGAATCAGAATGAGAGAATATTCATGAGGAATAAAAGGGAGGGATTGACATCCTTGGAGGCAGTGTCCACATCAATGAAATCAGGGATACATCAAATATCGAAGGATTAAGCAATATACAATGGTAATGTTTTACTGTTGTTCCTTTTGTTTTCATCTCAATGATTCTATTTTTCCTTTAAAAGGAAGCAGAAAAGGATGTGGACATTTGAGCTGGTAGATTATGCCAACTGCTAAAACAAAGGGATTAAAAGGAAATTAATAATACTTTTTACTACCTACCTCACAGGACTTTTTATGACGAAGTGTTTCTGTAAAGTGCTAGATAGATTTAGGTATTGTTGTTGTTGTATACTTCAATCATGTGCCACTATCATAGTGTTTATTGACATATTCATCTAACCCTGTTTGGTGGAACCAAAATCTCTAACCTTCCTAGGGGAAAAGTAAATGTTCAGCATAACAAGTTCAAAAATACCCATGAGACCTGTGAATCTTCCTACATGATACTGTGCTTAGAGTTCCCAAGTATCTACAATATGGACATGCCTTTTTGCTAGTCAGAAAGCACAGCTAGAAGTTAATCTAAGGTTACGAGGTGAGGCAGAGTAAAGCTGTTCAGGGAAAGAGAAATTAGACCAGTGAAAGGCAGAAACATTCTAGTAGCCAATTAAAAGCAGATGGAGAGGGACTCTGAAAATGCTTTCTGTTACAAATCAAAACCCCCTTAAAATAGTTTTGAGAGAAGGGGCAATGTTAAACTGCAGCATAAGGGATTTAGATTAGGTAACAGAAAGAACTTCTGAGCAGTATTTTTATGCACTGGAATATATACTACCAAAGTAAAGGTAAAATTTTCCTTATGAAAGTATGTAAAAAATAATATATATGGTGAAATGATCTTGACTATTTACTGGGGGAGATGACCAAAGGAAATACACTGATATTTTAGTATTTGCCTAAACTATCTCACATAGTTTTTTACAATCAATCTGTCTCCAAAAGGGAAGAGTCTCAAGTGAGACTAGTGACTTCTGACACTCCATCAGGGAAGTAATTACATACCTAGCCAATCACAAGATAAATATACCTAGTCATTCCTGGTGCTCAGGTATGTCTCGGCTTCACTCAACCAATAGTACAAAGCAGGGGTGGGCACACCTAGAAGTCAAAGTTCAGATTAGAAATTTAATTAGTTCGGGATAAATGGGAATAGGATGAGAAGAGAGGGGTAGGATAGAATAATGACCTGAACAGGCATGGGAAAGGGAGGTAAGGGAGCCCAAATTAGCTCTAGGCTTATATCTATAATATGTTGAAGCAATTAGTTCTTCATAAGCCAGACAAGCATAAAGATGTGGTTTGTAGAATCTTGTGTAGGGCATAAGCCAAAATAGAGACAGGTAGAGTAAGCCTCAAATATGAAACAGATCCCTAATTGATCCACATTGACTTAGAAAACCACAGGTTAACATCATCTATGTTCTATTGTATTTTTATTTATTTTGTTAAACATTTCTCAGTTACATTTTAATCTAGTTTTGAGGAGAATTTTACAAGCTGAATTTCCCCCTAGGAACTAGGAAAGACTTTTGTCATATAAACTTGTCATCCTGTTACATTCTTTTCCTCTCTTCCTCTCCCTTTCATGTTTCCCTTACTATGTCATAGCAAGTAATAATTAAATGCCTAGAGGTTTACATGCTGGTATCTTGAAACATAAGGAAGGGATGAAGTGAAGAGAACCCTTGATCTTCTCAAAGCAGCCAACAATAACCTGAGGAGAGAAAGTGTCTCCCTGAGGCGTTTAGAGGCAGGACAAAGAAAATTGAAAAACATGGTCTACTTCGATTGTACTCTATTCTGGGTCTGAATAGACTTACTATGTAAGACCACTTAAAAGATTCTAAAATAGGAAAGTCTAAGGCAGACCTGCAAAATTTGTAAGCTTCTTCTGGGCAAATAGATTAGGATAGGGACAGACTGATGAGGGTTGGTTGCCAAGGATAACGTGACAAACAGGCAGGTAGGCAATGTCAACCTTACATTTTTACTGGAGCCACACAAAATCCTTTAACATGTTGCAAGTGGCCTGTGGCCACATGTTGTGCAGGCATGATCTGAGGGACGCATAAGAACACATTAGAACTTCAATGTCAGTGAAAGGAGACATCTTTGTTCTACATCTTGAAATAATGGAAAATGCCATAAATCTTTTTGAATATGACTAAATAATAACAATACTTATAACAAGAGTTGCTAACATTTATATAACACTTCTAAGGCTTACAAAATTCTTGACACAGATAAGCTTATGGGATCCTCACGACAAGCCTGTGAGACAGGTGCTGACAATATCCCTATTTTATAAATGAGGAAACTGAGGCTGAGAGGTTAAGTAACTTGCCCAAGGTTATAAAAGAAGGTCTAAGGTAGTTTTAAACTCATTACTTCATGACTCCAAGGGAAACATTGTATCCATTAAGTCATCTATTTGACTTTGTGAACAAGTATTTATTGAGCACCATAGAAGGGTGGATAACTTACATACTGGTGTGTTTCACTCTATTTCAAACAAATTATTCCTAAAAAGTATGGAAATTGGAAGATCAGGAGGGGCAGTATCAAACCAAAAAAATTTTTTTCATGGGGTAGAGGGTGCTTGCTTTTTTAAAAAAATCGTTCTGTTAATCTAATAATAAATATAAATAAGATAATAAATAATAAATTATTCATTGTACTTGTGTAGTAGGTATCTTGTAAATTTTTGTTGGTTGACTATATATTTCATTCTTTTTAAATTTATTCATCCATATGTCATTGAAAATTTTTCATTTATCTACCTGTCACTGGCCTAATTACTCCTTCATTAAAAAATTTCACTCTTCCTCACCTCATATCCTTAGATCAACTTGTAGCTTTGCTTTCTTACTAACAAAAAGAATGAAAGGATATGTTGCCAACACTTGGTAACTATAAATACAGTATCACATATGAAGATTCATAGGTCTCATGAAAATTTTAGAACTTGTGTCTTAACCTCATAACTTATTTGCTTTATAAATATAAATAATATATATGAATCAGGTTTATTTTAATGAAAGATACATCTGAACAGGTTACTAAAGATTTTGTATAGTTCTTGTCAGCATGAAATTTGCCCTCCAATAAGTATTATAAACATTTAATCAACTTGCAAGTGTTTACTTTAAGTTTGGAATTATGAGAGTGAGAAGAGGTATTAAGTGGTGAATAGAAAACTGGTCTTGGTATTAAGAAGAAATCTCAATTCAAGGCCTTCTGCCATACATCAGGGTGATCCTGAGCAAATCCCTAATCTTTCAGCATACTCTGCCACTTCTTAGTCGCAAACATAAGAGAATGTGCCCGTCTACAGTAGTACAGAAAGTTCTTCTTCAGGGGTTCCATGAAGTGATGACATCAGAGGGCTAGTTCAAAATTTAAAAATAATATTAACAATTGTTGTTGCTTGTCCTTTGTTTTAGAAGAGGACCATTGATATTATAGGGTGAGGTCTTGACTGGTGCATGAACTGGATTTAGATGAGACAGGTGCACAAAGTCCTTAGCCTCATTCTCTCTTCCAGAGTCATCAGAGTCCCATGGCCAAACAAAAGCCAGGACAACTAGTGATGGCTGAGGATGCAGTGGAAGGAAGACCTTAGTGTTTTCAATGTCTAACCAAGTTCCAAGCATTCCACAGTGCCTTCTTCAGCTGTCTTTGTGACCATTGGAGCAAACTGTTCTCATCTGTGCACTCTGCTAGGAACATGCTTGGGGTAGACATCCCCCTAATTCACTGACAGATTTGAGGCTTACCCTCAACCCAATCTAACCTGTCTGCTAAAATGGTTTTACCAGTGTGTGACTACAGCTTCTTGGAGCCACAGGTGAGAGTTGGTTGCCATATAGACACCAAAGGTGGATAAGAAGACCTTCAGAGGACTGAACTCAATGAAACCTCACAGCAGAGGGAAAGTCCTCCTTTAACAAACATATACACATACATAAATACATATATACATATGTATATATGTGAAGAACCTTTGCAGACATTGAACAACAATAACACTAATTATAAGTTAAAGGTAAGAAAGTAATGAATTTGAGAATTAGATGTGTATATGTTTTCACTTTCCTACTGAACTGTAAGCTCATAGCAGGAAAGGATTGTACTTTATTTGTCTCTGTATCCTCCATGATGAACAACTCTATCACATGACATCACCACCATCATCCACAGAATAAAAAAATTTGACTGAGCACTTACTTTAATCAGGGTTCTATGCTTGAGATAGATGCAAAGGAGTATAAGACATAGTCCCTGCCTCACAAAGTATAGTTGGGGAAACCTGAAAAAGACAAAAAAGTTAATTATTCAAAAGAACAAATAACTGATGAGTGAATAAGATAGAGGAGGCTCCATAGAGGAGCTATCCATTAATTCATTGTATATAAGGGGTGCTCAATAAAAATTTCTGAATGAATTATGGATGAATTAATGTGAAAGAATGAAATTTCATCAATAGTTTTTTCTTTGTTTATTAAGCACCAAATATGTGCCGGGACAATCGGACTAAAAATTTTATAGAAGAGCAAATCTGGAATCATAATTTAACCCTGGAGAAGGGATTACAACTGGACCCATGAATGTTATACTCACTTTAGAGGGCTATTTGGGCAAAGATGGTGAGGTAGGAGAGAGAGAACTACCTGAGGGGAAGTTTGGGATGGAGTAAGAAGCTAGTAGGACTAGCTGAACTTAGTTTTGAAAAAAATTAATGAACAGGTAATAAATGAATTCTCAAATAGCACATTAGATTAAAAGTTCTTAAACTTTTTGATATCATCAGTGGCTTTGGCAATCTTGTGCAACTCTTGTCAGAACAATGACAAATGCATAATACCTAGGTTTACAAAGAAAATCATGTTGAAATAGTTAAACGATTTTCAAAAAACAAGTTCATAGACCCAGGTTAAGAACCTCAGAGGCATTAGACCATTGATGCCTATATTTATTCAAAAGTAGAGAGGAAAATATGATCCCTTAAGTTAAAAAAAAGTTCTTCATTTCTCAAATATATAGGAAACTGAGTCAAATTTATAAAAATAAGAGTTATTCCCCAGTTGGTAAATGGTCAAATGACATGAACAGGCAGCTCTCAGAAGCAGAAATCAAAGTTGTCTATATTCACGCTTTTTAAAAAAATGCTCTAAATCATCAATGAGTAGAGAAATGCAAATTAAAAGAACTTTGAATTACCATCACATCTCAGAATGGCTAACATGACAGAAAAAGAAAATGGCAAATGCTGGAGGGAATGTGGAAAAATTGGGGCACTAATATACTGTTGACTCAACAATATCACAACTAAATCTGTATCAAAAAGAGATAGAAGAAAAAGGAAAATAACCTATTTGTACAAAATTTTTATAGTAACTCTATTTGGGGTGGAAAAGAATTGGAACTCAAGGGAATGTCCCTAAGTTGGGGAGATGCCAAACATGTTATGGTATGTGATTGCGATGTGATACTATGGTGCTATAAATAATGACAAGTAGAATCAATTTAGAAAAGCTTGGAAGGTCTTACATAAATTGATGCAAAGTAAAGTGAGTAGAATCAGGAGAATATCGTGCATGATCAGCTGTGAAAGACAGATACTCCGATGAAGACATTTCCAAAGAATCCATGATGAAAAAGTCAGTCTATCTACCTCCAGAGAGAGCTGATAAACTCTGAATGAAGATCAAAACATAATTTTTTATCCTTTTATTTTTCTCCTTTTATTGTTTTTGCCTGTGTTTCCTTTTACAACATGAGTAATATGAAAATGTTTTCCCATGTCTTCACATGTATATCATCATTATCATTCAGTCGTGTCTGACTCTCCATGACCACATGGACTCTACTGACCATGGAGTTTTCTTAGCAAGGATATTGAAGGGGTTTGTTGTTTTTATTTTTCTCCAGTAGATTAAGGCAAACAGAAGTTGGGACTTCCCCAGGGTCACACAACTAATAAGTGTCTGAGGCTGTATTTGAACTGACATCTTCTCGACCCTAGGCCTAGCGCTCTATCCACTAAGTCATGTAGCTGCCTCCTAGGCAAATATTGGAGTGACTTCCCAAGGTCACACAGCTAATAAGAGCCTGAGACTGTAATTTAAACTCAGATCTTACTGACTCCAGGCCCAGTACTGTATCCACTGAGCCATCTAGTTGCCTTTTCACATGCATAATCAATATTAAATTACTTGCCTTCTCAAGAGAGGAAGAAAGGAAGGTGAGAGGGAAGGAGAGAATTTGAAACTCAGAATTTTTAAAAATGATTGCTAACATTTTTTTACATTAAATTGGGAAATATTCAATGAAATAAAAATATATTTTAAAGTTGTTTTTGAACAATAGAGGTCAAAGCTACATTTAAATATCTTTTAGTCTGGAAGAGGTAGGGGCATCCAAGTAAAGGCCCCTGCCTGAACTCTACCCCAAATCCTTTCAAATACCTTTAAAATTACTCTAAAAAAATTTTATAGGTGCAGAATCCCCCCCAAAAAAAGAATGAAGCAAATTTCAAGGCCAAGATAACTTGGAAGTCTGGCAGGAAAGGTCTTTTGCACCAGAATGAGAAAGGAGCACAGTTCAACACAGGCTGAGTGCCAACCAGGCCCCAGCAAAGAAGGAGCAGGCCTTGGACAAAGGTGTCAGCCCACAGACACCAAAGATAACTTGGAAGGTTGGCAGGAAAGGTCCATAACACCTGGATGAGAATATAATGGAGTCCAGCATGAGCCACAACAACACAGCCCTAGCCACAGCAAACTAGGAGCAGATTTAGAGAATCTCTGAATCAGCAGCAGCAGTGGCAGCACCTGTTTACAGAGCTCTCAACACACAGACAGTAAGAGGGTCGAATAGCTGGTGAGAAGGAAATTATAGGGGTCTTTTTGCTAGCACCAAGGCAGGATTCTGTTGTTTTGCCCATACCTGGATCTGGGTCATAGTCCTAAGTGGCAGTCCTAGGGTGAGGAGGAGCACTAATATAGCAGAAATTATGGCCAGAGTGGAGGGTGTACCTTCCCTCACATTTCCAGGGCAAAAAAGAGTTCTTGTAATTGCTCACAGATCAGCACACAGGGCAGGACAGTAGTAAATACTTCTCCTTAGATCATACCACCTTGGAGGCACTGAAAACTTATTATCTTAAAGTATCTCTGAAAATGACTACACAAAAAATCATGAAGCTTGGAACAGTGCAGCCTCCACACTGGAAGCAGTACCATACTTTAACAAAGACTTAAAAAAATCAAGAAGTAGGCAGGGGAAATAAGCAAACATCAAGGAAATCTAACCATACAAAGTTACTTTGGTGACAAAGAATATAAAAACACACGCCCAAAAGACAACAAAGTCAAAGCACCTACATCCAAAGCCTCTAAGAAAAATATGAATTGGTCTTGGGTCATGGAAGAGCTCAAAAATGAGTTTGAAAATCAAGTAAAAGAAATAGGGAATCATTGGAAAAGAAATGAGAGTGCTACAAGAAAAGCATGAAAAATGAGTCAACAACTTGGTAAAGGAGACACAAAAAATATGCTGAAGAAAATAATACCTTAAAAATAAACTAGGCCAAAGGAAAAAAGAGGTACAAAATGTCAATGAGTAGAAGAATGCTTTAAAAAACAAAATTGGCCAAATGGAAAAGGAGATCCAAAAGTTATCTGAAGAAAATGATTCTTTAAAAATTAAAATAGAGCAAATGGAAGTTAATGACTTAATGAGAAATGTAGAAACAATAAAAAACCAAAAGAATTAAAAAATAGAAAACAATGTGAAATATCTCACTGGAAAAAAGTGACCTGGAAACAGATCCAGGAGAGATAATTTAAAAATAATTGGACTGCCTGAAAGTCAAGATCAAATAAAGAGCCTAGATATAATCTTTCAAGAAATTATCAAAGAAAATTGCTCTGATCTTCTAAAACCTAAGGATAAAATATAAATCAAAAGGATACACTCATCACTCCTGAAAAAGATTCAAAAATGAAAACTCCCAGGAACATTATAGCCAAATTCCTTAGTTCCTAGATCAAGGAGAAAACACTGCAAGCAGAGAGAAAGAAACAGTTCAAGTATCATGCAGCCACAGTCAGAATAGTACAAGATTTAGCAGCTTCTACATTATAGGACCAGAGGGCTTGGAAAATGATATTCCAGAGGGCAAAGGAGCTAGGATGACAACCAAGAACCAGCTACCCAGAAAAATTGAGCATAATCCCTCAGGGGAAGAAATGTATATTCAATGAGATAGAGGATTCCTGGTGTGTGTGTGTGTGTGTGTGTGTGTGTGTGTTCATCCTTTGTTACCAAAGACGACCATGCCATCAGAGAAATAATGACATGTCTTGTACTTGACTTTGTTTTGAGTGACAGAGGGCTGTTCAGGTCACCAGCCTCACTTCTCCTCCAGAGCCATCTGAATCCAGTGACCAGATATTCATCAGGATGACTGGAGATAACTCAGGATGAGACAATTGGGGTTAAGTGACTTGCCCAAGGTCACACAGTTAGTGAGTGTCAAGTGTCTGAGGTGAGATTTGAACTCAGGTCCTCCTGACTCCTGCCCTGGTGTTCTATCCACAGCACCACCTAGTTGCTCCAGGACTTTCTGGAATTCTTGATGAAAAGACCAGAACCAAATAGAAATTTTGACTTTCAAATGAAACACTCAAGAGAAACATAAAAAAAAAAAACATCACTGCTAGGACAGCTGAGAAACACAGCCTGAACTCTGATTTCCAAATTCCTGAATCTCACTTCAAAACATTTCAAAACTCCGAAGGTTAGAGACCCCATGCCTTTACCAGATGCTTCCTCAAAGGAGTCACCAAGATTCTCTAGAAGTAAATAACTAAAAGACAGACAATCCTTTAGCCTCACCTCACCAACCAATGAAGTAAGCTCCTGGATGGGCCACACTACTGGAAGATAAGGCAACCTTCATTCAGCTATGTCTGCATAATTCATTGACTGCTTTAGAAAGCTCATCTCCTTGGTTCGTCTCTTACAACCAACCTAAATCAGCTGCAAACAAACCTACAGCACAATTTGTTGACTGCTTTATAAAGCTTACCCTTTGGTTCCTCTCTCATCACATACCTAAATTTGATGCAAACAAATCTACAGCTAGTCTATGGGAAGATATTAAGGCATCCACATAAAGAACTCCAGTCCCAGAGTCTGAGGACCATCAGTTCCATTTCTGACGCTAACTGCTGGTGTCACCTTGGGCAAGGCACTTGTCTCTCCTAGTCCTTATTTCCTACATCTGTAAAAGGAAGACATTAGACTAGAAGACCTCAGAGTGATTCCATGGATGAGGGTGTCTACTCTAGGGTGGAAAGATCACTGAGTTTGGAATCAGAAAACCTGATTTTTTGTCCTGGCTTTTGATAGCTGGGTGATCTTAGGAAGGTGATCTTATAATCTGAGTCCTGGTGTCCTCATCTATAAAATGGGGTTAATAATGTTCATGTTATTTGCCATAGACAGTTATTGGAATGAAATAATTCAATGATACCTGTAAAGTATAAACAGGGAAGCATTCATTTTTGGAGTAACAAAGAAAGGGAAGCAAAGTAGAAGACCATCAGTTGGAAAGGAATTAAACCACTTGTAGTGCCATGAATGAATGTGACAGAATATTATAGAGGCATAAGAAATGGCAGAAGGTATGAGAAGACTTACATGAACTGATGCAAAGGGAAGCTACCAGAACTGAGAAAACAGTCCACAGGACTCCAATGTGAGTGGAAAGAATAACAATGGAGACAAAATGAAAATTGAATATTTAACCTGAACTGAGCTTGATCCTGTAGAAGAAAGGAGAAAATGGCCTTCTCTTTCTTCTTCATGGAGGTGGGCGATTAGGGCTGAAAACACTGTTATACTCAATTGGTTAGCCAGTTTTCCTCAATTGCTTTTTATCTCTTCCTTTCTTTTTATATGTTATAAGAGATATATTGAGAATGTAAAATCAAGATAGGACCAAAAAAAAAAAGAAAAACTTAAAGTGCTAAAAAAAAGTATCTTCCAATCTAACACCTGAGGGTCTAGTTTTTTCCCACAAGAAATTTTAGACAAACAGTAAAACTTAAGAATCATTAAGTTTAAACATAAAAATAACTTTTAAAACTTCATTAAAATCCAATGTTTTCCTGTACTCATACCTTTAAAAACAGGGAATGAACTTCCTGTTTCCCATTTTGATCCCTTTTTGTGCTTTGGTACAATTTTTGACAAAATTATCTTGCAAAAAACTTTTCTGGGATCAGAGATTGTCACAGACCCCACAATATACAGTCCTTATTAAAATTCAAAGCCAATCTATAGAGTTGTTTAAAGGTGTTTTGCTCCTCTTCATGTTGGGATCATTATCCACTTCCCTCTAACAGCTCCATTTTTTGAGCTAAGGAAGTATTAAGTACCCTCCTCCTCCTAATTATTGGAATTTTGGATATAGGGCCTTGTTCCTCAGTAATTCCTACCAAGAAGATTCTGTATGTAGTACCTAATATTACATGAGTTTTCAAAGTCTTTTTTTTCAATTTTTTTATTATTCTTTCCATTAATTCTTTCATGCCCTGCTTTAGGGCAAGTGTTACCTATTGAATATGGTGCTAGGAAAAACATTTGCTCTGAATCTTGCCCATTTGCCCTCACTGCCTCAAAGGAGAAAACATATGACCTGTCTTTGATCAGGTTTTCTCCCTAAAATGAAAACATTCTCAACTATGTAACTCTTATAAAAGGTAAGCATTAAAATGCTGGCATGAACCACATTTGACTACAGAGACACAGCTCAAGCTCATAAAACTGCATTTAGACGAGAAAACTTGTCAGTTCATCTTTAGTCAAATCCTTTGTAAACATCAGAAAATCTATTGAGGTTCATGGCAGACAAAAACTAAAACTGCAAGCAGACCTCATTAAGTTGTAGTTTCTGCCTACTTTTTAACCCTTATCTGATAAAGAAAAGAGCAAAGGCAGTATATAAATTATCTTTATTGTTTGAGTGACTTCTCATAAGATAGCTACATTATTCACATTAAAGATGTGATCCTTGTAAAATAAAAAAAGAATTATTTCATGACTGATAATAAGAAAAGACTATATTTCATGTATGTAGTCAAGCAAGAGACGTAACTATTAATTTTCAAAGTTAAAACAAGAGACAAGCCAGTAACGATGCCCACACAAAGATTCACTGACAACCTTCTGTCCTCAGGTTAAAAACAAAGGATTATCTAGTTATCATGCTATCCTATCATGATTTGAGGGGATCAGCGGACTTTAGGTATGAGTTTCTATCATCTGTTCTATTTTTCTCTCATTGTTTTTTGTGATGAAACTTTTTGCAAAAGATGCCAGGCCAAAATCAGAAATAAAGGTCTTAAAAATAACCCTTCAAATTAACTTCCTATTTCCCTTTTATTTTAAAAAAGATCACCATACTAAGCAGCATCTTTCTTCATCCAGTGTTCAGAAGCAGCAGGTATATCAGAGTCTGGGGAATCAGGGAGGTCATTCTCACTATCATCCCAAGGCTGAGATTCACTTAGTGTCTCAGGCATGGGGCAAAAGGACTAAGGCCCAGAAAAAAGCTTACAAGATAAGCGGCCATGATTGAGGTCAGGGTCAAGGCTTCTGGAAATTTAAAAGCAGACACATATCACCAGAAGTATTACTGTTGACTCTCCTTACAGGTGTTTTTGTATTGGTCAGCTTACGTATGGACACATTTTCCCCCATAAACAACAGTAACAAACTGCAAACTCTTCAAAGTTATCTCGTGGTCAGATCTATCTGATTGGATGGCCTTGTGATCACCTTTGCAGAATGGAGGTTTCTAGATCTTTTTGTGTTTTGTTTTGGTTTTTTTTTATATCCATCTCACTCTAACTTTCTTGGTGCTTTTCTCCTGAAAGGGTTCTCATATTCCTAATTATGTAATCAAAGTCCTAGAATCTGCTGGCTTCCTGATGGATCCCGATAGAGCAGCTTTCTCTTTCCTGTTGGTAACTATTCCTAAAGTGGCAGTGTGATATGGTGGACAGAGGGTGAGCCTTGCGGTCAGGAGATCCTGCGTTCAATTCATTTTTCTGACACAAATTAGCTATTATTAGCAAGTGAGAGTCAGGTAACCTCTCAGAGTCCCAAGTAACTCTGTAAGACTTTAAATTATATAGGAGTTATAGAGCTACATTAGCAGATTACAAAGCCCACTTCCCACCCCAGGCCTCCCCCAAATTATTCCGAAGCAAATTCCAGTTTATTACTCTGAAGAGCATCCTCTGTACTAACTAACATCTTGGTTATCACAAATAATATGAGATGCCCAATGATTCTGAAAGTCCTTTTTCTTGTAACACTTTGCCTCCTAAAGTTTAATTAGGGTTATCTGAGCAATTATAGCTACATATCAACAGAAGACTTAAATATTTACTGCTGTTACTTTTGCTCATGTCACTTCGATGGAGGCCACTCTGTTTTTCAAAATAAGAAACATGGAGGCTTAGCCAAGTTCTCCCAATAATTCTTTACTCAGATTGGAATTCCTTTTCACTGTCCCAAACCCCTAGCCTTATCATAAGAATATATTGTTATCTTTTAAACAGATAACTGATTTCATTTTAGCTATTTTCAGTTAAATATATATGGGTGTGTATGTACATGTATGTATATATGTATATACATACATATGTCGTATATATAAATTTGTATGTATGTGTGTTTATATAAATACAGATATTACATATACACCTATAAAATATATACATATATACCTATTTGTATATATACATGTATGTGTGTGTATATATGTGTAATATATAGATGAATGGACAGATGGATAGAGAGAAGGAAAAGATATATAGAGGTATATATTTTTTCATTAAAAGAAGGGAACTTTCGTGATCAAGATTCCCATTTATTACATAGTGAGATGATTTCAACAGCAAAAAAAGTTAACTGTTATGTACCTGATCACAGCATTCCTCTGTTCAAAAACTTTCTGTGGCTCCCTATAGCTTTACATACTAGAATGGGTCTGAGATCTCATCAATATTCCTCTGCCAATGCAGATGTTCCTATTAGAGCAACATCATCAAAAAAGTAGTTTTCAAATATCTATAACCACTGAGCATTCTGGCAAGCATTATTAAAAATTAAGTTAAAATAGATGTGACCCTTGCCATATAAAACTAACACTACACTGACATGATACACTGGTGGGATAGCACATATGTGAGCATTTATACCAATTATGCCCAAAAAACATTAAGTAAAGTAAATTGTGGATTACCATACACAGGTACACTGATGTATGAGTTATGAATTTTTCATCACTCAATTTTTATTCATTCAACAAGCATTTATTAAGTACCTAGTATGTGTGTCACTACATTAGGCACTAGAGTTACAAAGACAAAAGTGAAACAATATGAATAAAAACTGAATCATGCCAGTTGGATGTTTCTGTTAGGTAAATTTGAACAGAAGGAAATGGGATTAAATGATGGAAGAGAGACTTTGGAAAAATTTTTAAAAAGGGAAGCAGGCAGAGGGTGCAGTCTGAAAGGAAATTCATATTTGAAATGGGATGATATGAGAAAGTAGGTGGTAAGCAAGTCTGCCTGCTAAGAAGTGGAGGAGGCATTTATTATGAGCAAGGGATATGTCAAAATTACCCTTTTAAAATAGATGAATTAATGTTTAGCCCCATAAAACGATCCATCCCTTAAAACCAGCCAATGATGATTACAGCTCTGAGAGCTGTCATTAAATAGCCTGGTACATACATGCCATATGTGTTTATCTTATTCACTAGCCTACTTACATGTGATAATACCAGAGCAGCTTTCAAGATGAACATTTGACAAGCCAGCCCACAGCCGACTGACACCTCCATTTCAGCTGGCCAGTGATATATAAAAAGAAACTGAATGTTTACTCGTGTGCTTTCCGGATTTGACATATGTGCTATAAGAGACACAGAAGGAAACTTCAGAAAAGAAATTAAGGAATGTACTTGTCAGTTTATTAATCAAAGTTTACCTGCTTCACATTACACAGAGACAAATTAAGCAGGCTACTATGGTACTCAGAAAACATCTGCTAACAAAGTCAGAAGTAATGATAAACAAACGAGTTCCCTTTGTGGTTGATTTTCATCCAGCTGCATTTAATTATAAAAGAGCTATCAAAGAAAGCTCCCCATTAGCTGCTAATTCAGAATGACTTCAGAAGAAAATCCCAGAGCCTCCAGTGATATCTCTCCAACTCCAACAACTTTCTAATCTCTACAATTGATTGGGAAGAGCTGAATTAAAGCAGCTTGGTGACCAATCCTCGGTGATATTAACTACTTAGGTAGTACGTGTTCTTTTTATCTTTTTTTTAAAGATTAGCTTTGTATAACTGTGGCCAATTAAATAAGAATTACACTATGACACAATTTACAACACATCCTGTTTGCTTCTAAGACTGGATTCATAAAGTGTTAAGACATTGCTTCAAGGAAAGCCAAGGAGGAATTCTTACTATGCATAAGACAACAGAAAATCAGATAATGGTCTTATTGTCAACTACTCAAAAGTTACCACACTTAAAAATTAAGTCCAAGTGACATGGGTTTTTGAAAGTCAAGTTGAGCTGGAGAGCCAAGTATCCAAGGTCTCTATGGAATTATTCTGTAGTCTACCAAACTCCATAATCAGTCCCAACGCTCATCCATTATACAACATTGGCTCGTACAGCCCTCCCTCTATTTGAAAGCTCATAGCTTGCTTGGTACGGGATGATGAAAAAAAGGCAATAGAGCCACATTTCTCATTCTCACTGTTTTTTCAATGAGACAATTGTGGGTGATTCCTCCCCCAAATCTGGCTTCTGTCTGGCTAGCAGGCAAACACAAAATCAAAAGCTGGTGTGCCAGAAATGCACAGCTGTATTTGTGCTTCTGCTGATCCAACTACAGAGCACACCACATGTCATTTACTTGTCTTGGGGTGGGCTGGTGAGGTGTAAGTTAAAGGGGCAGATGTATAATCTGGGAAGTGGTCCAAGTTCATTTTGTACTAATCTCCGTAACAATGCAACACATAGCACTGAAGGTACATTCAGAGAGCATATTGGATGTGAAGCAACTCAGGTAGGGAATAGTAGGATGTTGCCAGGGATGGTCCTAGCCAACTTCACAGCACCCACCCAATTCATAAAGCATCCTCCAAGAAACCTAGAGTTCTTTATTCCATCATGGAACATTTGTCCCCAGTTAGGGGAGGGAGGAAACTCGATTTTGCCTGCTGGCAATGTTTGCTTGCAATGCCTGCAGAGATACCACTGAGCAACCAAAAAAAAAAAAGGGAAGAAGAAACAAGTTTCTTTAAATTCAACCATATTGCTATTGAGTCTTTTCAGAACTTACTAATTTACTTCAAGGGGCACTTTCCCCTTATTCATAATACCTGGTAATGGTAAGGAAGAAGATGACGACATTATTTTTGTGGTCTTTCTTTTTGTATGAATATATTTCCAGGGATCAATCGGGGTGAGCATAAGACATTAATTTTGCCCTTGGCACAAGGATCAAACAATGTTGCCAATATCTATTGTTCTCTTTATAACAATATCTGTGGTGATTTGAACATAACCTCTTCTCCAGCTGGCCGGAGATCAAGCCTTATTCTTCTGTGCATGATTTCAGAAAGCTGGGAAGTGTCCTATTTAAAGAATGATGCTCATGTAGAAACATGGGCTGTGATGGTGGTCAACAGCAGAAAAAGAAAAAAGAAAGAAAGAAGGGAAAAATGTTTTAAGTGGAGACGTATTTGGGTTCTGCTTATGTTTTAGGGTGGTGGGATGCATTGAATGACAGTTGTCCTACTCTAAAAATTCATTCTCTCAGTGCTATAGGAAAGAAATTGTCTAATGATTAGATCTGTAGCACAGATGTCATAACTTCAAATCAGCTTTATTTTTCCCCTTACTCAACATCAATTTTCTCCAAGACAACCAGAATTGTTCTGGAATGGCACCAACATTTTAGAGAATGGAAGAACCCTGGTGACAAATCCAGATGATTTTCCAAAATGCTGCAATAATATAGTAGTATCATTTCCCTTTTCAGACTGCCAGCATCAGCTTCTTGTCCTTTCAAGGACTTGTTTCTAGAACCAATAGTTACCCTCTCTATGTTGTATTTTGACCAACCAGAATTTACTATCCTTCCCAGTGACAGGCAAAAATATAAAAAAAAATTGGATTGTATATATGGGCAGTTTTCTGTATTCAAACAGCACATATAGATATCTTCAGGCACACACACAAGCACACATATGCACACATACATACATACACACATATCAGAATAATTGAAATCCGTAGAGAGGAGCCACGTCAACTGAGCACTTTCCAAATGAAAATTTCCATAAAATTGACAAGAAGTTCCCTGTATCAGGAAGGTAGAACTCTGAAACAAGACACTTGAATGAATGAACATAACCCTTAATGAGAAAAACAATTAAGTTTTAAACCCAGGACAGACATCAGACTCTCATGGCCAGATGATTTCTAAGATCAATCAGCAAACATTAATTAAAGCACCTACTATGTTCTGAGTTGTATCTCAGATGTCAAGAATACAAAGATAAAAAATTTAGCAATGCCTACTCTCAAAGACCTTAATTCAATTGGAAGAGAGAATGTGTCTACACGTAAGTGTACAAAGAATAAACACATACAGAACAAATATAAAATAAATGCCAGGAATTTGGGGAGGGTGGCCACTGGTGCTTCAGCTTAATGTTGAAGAAAGGGAATTAATGATGTAGAAGCAAGAAAGAACTGCATTCAAACATGGGGTCAGTCAGCACAAAGGCAGGAGACAAGAGATATAGTGCCATATGTGAAGAACATATGGTCCATAGAATGTGGGAAGGGGGAGGAATGTATAATGAAGCTGAAAAGGCAAGTTGGGACCAGGTCATGAAAGATGTTAAAAGTCAAACAGATGAGTTTATATTTTATTCGAGAGGAAATAGAGAGACACACTTCTATACCTTACACAATTATATCTTGGGTCAATTCAATCCCATTTTGAAGAAGGGCTGAGATAAGACTTATGACTCTGAACTCTTTCTTTTAGGCTCCATCATCACTGTGGTATCAGGTGGAAGGCTGAGTTGGCAGCAAAGGCTAGCATCACAAATGGTTAGTAATAAAAATAAATGTGGAAGGAAGAGGATTAAACTTCTTGAATAGCCATTGAGATGGGGGAATAGTCATGAAGTCATATGTCACAATTAATGGCTGTAGAGGACAGGGCAGCTTGAGTTCTGGATTCATGCCCAGACAATACAATAAGAGGTCTTGAGTAGGGAGTCAACATTTTGTGAGCCTTGAATCCCACTGACAGTCTAATGAAACCTCTTCTCAAAATAATGTTTTAAATATATAAAATAAAATACATAAGATTATGAAGGAAACCAATTGTATTAATACACGATTTCAAAAAATATGAATTCACAGAACCCTGGGCTTTCCTAACATTGAAGAAACCCTCCTTGGACAATCCATTAAGGAACAGGAACAGAATAAAACAGGATTAGAAGGTGCTCATAGGCTACCATATTCATGAACATGAACATACTCTCATCAGTGAGATCATAAGTCCACTGAAGGATATGAACAGTATGAAATGAGTGACAAAGGAAACATTATAACAAAGATCCATGTGAATTTAGAGGAGGGATAAATCACTTCCATCTGGAAGAATATCAAAAAAAGTATATTGGAGGAGATGGCATGTGAGGTGAATATGGACGAGTAGGATTTCTAAAGGCATAGTTGGTGAAGTAGGGTTAGAAATAGAGGAAATCAGCAAGAAAATTTTCAAGGAAAGTTTAGGGTGCATTTGGGAATGGTGAATGTTCTTGTTTAATTGAATCATGGAATACACATAAAGGAATAATGGGAAACTACTGGAAAAGCAAGAATGGTAGATTGGAGATGATTCATTAAATACCTTAAAAGTTAAGTTAAAAAGTTCAAACATTATTTGGTAGACAATGGAGAGTCAGTTCCAATAACGGTAGGACTGTAGATAAACTAACCTATGACTGATATGTAGAAGTATGTAAGATTGCGGAGGATAAGAATGGACATTGATGAATAAAATGAAAATCATTCATGAATGAAAAATAATTTATCTATGAGTAACAGTGTCAAACACTATGCTAAGTGTTGGGGACACAAATATAAAAGTAAATATAGTCTCTACTTCAAAAAGATTACTCACTAATTAAGGAAAGTGAGCTACATCACCATCCAGAGTCAAGTTTATCATGGTTCGTGATTCCAGAAATGGAGAAGAGTGAAAGCAAAGAAATGTTAGACAAAATATTTGTCAACAAGACATTTGACAAGGCAGTCACCAATATGAAAAGCAAAGCATGAAGGCAGGAGTTCCTCTAGGACATGGTCTCTGGTATGGCAAAGTAGTTAGCAAGCTGTTTGGAAAAAAGTGTCCAGAGAGGACTGAGTGTGGCAAAGTATGTCTGGGACTTTTCTGAAATAGTGTTCTTGGAGAAAGAGTTTCCAATGAGGAATGTAAGACCCCAAAGTTTAAGGTTCATCCGAATACAGAGACTAGACATGTTAGGAGGCTAATACAGTTCAAAGATATATTAAGTATCTATATATCACATTTGTGTTATTTTTATTTTTAGATGATGGGAATACCTGATAATTTTTAAAAATGCTTTCTCCCAATTTTGACAGAAGAAAATAAAACTCCTGGTTAGTCAAGTATTATTGAAAACTCTCTCCCCCCCCATCATGATTGATAAAGAACTAAAGATTAGAAAATGGACAAAGGAATTCAATATGGTGCACTCAGGTGAAGCATTCTCAAAATATGTTGTACTGGTGCTATTGAAAAAAAATGTCAATCTACCACTTTACATCTTACAGAAGAATTAAATATTCTGTCCTTGATGGAGTGATGATGAACCATACTAAGCTAGAGAATATGAGTTAAAGATCATGTTAGACAGTTTAGGTGTCAGTCTGAAACTGAGCTGGGGATTTTAGTGTTTTGGGGGTTTTGCATGTGTAATTCATTCATATATGTGTATTATCATTGAATTTCTATATTCTTCTTTTCCTTTATTAATAAATTCTAGAAAACGATTAACTTTTTGTGGTTTGGTGTATGTATTAGTCAGAATGAGAAGTGAAAAAGAGAGCAAATTTAAGGAATGAAGAAGCTGTGAGACATGAAAGATAAAGGAAATGAAGGGCAAGTATAGATGAAGTATAGAAAATCTTTAAGCCGAAGGACCAAGAAGGGTCAGGAGGCTCAGTGCCTCAATTTGGAGTTCAATGATTAGGGAACTTGTTGGTAGATATTAGTGCAGAATACAATAATCCTTTATATCATCCTAAAGAAATTCATGGCCCAGAGAGTTGACAGGGCTTATCAAACTTAAAGCTCACAGTCAGATTCTTCATACCTACAATATGCAAAATTCATACAATGTTTCTAGGTGAGTGGAAGTAGAGCTCTAAACCATAGTGCTGAATGTAGAAATGAGAAAGGGGAATAGTTTCAATAAACATTCCTAAAGAAGAGTTGTCTACAGGTAAGAATGGGAAATTTGTTGGATGTAAGGTGTAAAAAAGCTGGAGGACACAAAAGTAAATAACTAGAGGTAAATTATGTGACCAGAACAATGGTGGTACTAATAACAAGAAAAGACTGCAGGAGAAAGGAACAGACTCCTTATAGAATCTCATGGTTGGAAGGGACCTCAGCAGTCATGTAGCCCAATCTGTATCTGAAAAGAATCCTCTTGGCAAAATACCTGATGAGTAGTCATCTAGCATTTTCTTAAAGACAAGAACATCCTATCCCTCAGGCAGCCCAATATTATTGGAAGTTTTAGTAGAGAAGAAGCTTCCATTTACCTTTGTGTAACTTCCATTCTTTGCTTTTACAGGTGCCATCTGGGGCCAAGTATAATTACTCCTTCATCTATGTGACAATCCTTCAGATACTTGAAGGTAATTAGTATATATGCTCATGAGGTTTTTCTTCTCCATTAGAAGAATTCCTAATTCATTCAACTCATATAGACATAGAATAACCTTGAGAAATTTCACAATCTCAGTTATCCTCTGAATACTCTTCAACTTATTAATGATTTTCCCAAAATTTAGTTCCCAAGAACTAAATACAATGCTCTAATACTATTTGATCAGGATGCTCAGAGAGGCTATCATTTTCTCAGGAGAAAATATTATGTCTATTTATGTAACCTTAATTATATTAGCTTTCCTAGGTAACATATCATATTTTTGACACTTTACAAAGTTGTCGATCAACAGAAACTCCAGATATTTTTTTCAGAAAAATTATTTCCAAGTCATACTTTCCTGTCTTTTATATGTGGAATTGATTTTTTGAACCTAAATTTAAATATTAATATATATATCCATTAAATTTATTCTTATTTAGTCCTTGAAGATAATTTTCGAAACCAACTCTGCCATCCATTACATCAGCTCTCAATGAGCTGTAACGCAAGTACAAAATGGCAGAGCTGTGGATATATAACAGTTTGATAGAGAAAAATAAAAGTTTTTAGAGAATAAAATGCTTAATATGGATCAATGATGTAATATGACAATTAAAAAAAAGTTGATTCAATCTTACATTGCCTCAGGAAGAATTAGCTTCCAGGGATAAGGAAGTAGTAGACATATTCTGCCTTGACCATGCCACATCTGGAATGATATGTTCAATTCTGGTCATTGCAGCTTATGAAAGATAGAGAGTATCTGGATACTGAAGTATCTTAAGATCAGAAGCGTTCAGATTTGGTAAAAGGAAATGATGTTAGCCTGAAGTATAGTGATATCAGGCAAGCATTGATAACACCATAATGCTCATAATGGACAGACCAATAAGGTCAGACAACTGAACTAGGAGCTAATAGTAGAGACAAATTTCACCCTGATGACAGGGAAATTTTTCTGAAAATGATAACTATCCATGAATGAAATAGGTTGAACAGGCAGCTCTAAGTGTTAAGAAAGACCAGATGACCACTGTCCAGCTTTTGGTGAATTATATGCTTTTGGGGTATGAGAGGGACGAGGTGGTCACTTAAGTACATCACAACTCTAAAAATATTGTGGATTACACTTTTTATAGAGACAGCTAAGTGGTGTAGTGGATAGAGTGCCAGACTTGGAGTCAGGAAGATCTGAGTTCAAATCCAAACTCAGACACTTACTAGATGTGTGACTCTGGGCAAATCACTTAACTCTGCCTCATTTTCCTCATCTGAGAAATGAGCTGGAGAAGGAAATGGCAAAACAGCATACCTGGCTCTATCATTTCCTAATTGGGTGACCTTAGGCAAATTATATACTTCTCTAAAATCTATTTTTCTCCACTGTAAAAAGGAGAAATTAATTATTAATACTTGGACTACCTTAATGTTTAATTTTTTATTACAATTTTTCATTATAATAGCCATATCTAATGGTTATCTTCCTTTATTTGACATGGAGACAATACAATAATGCTGAAAAAGTCTGCATTTAATCATTGGTATATTAAAGAAGTTAAAAACTAGGAAGAATAAAATCCACCAAAAGTCACATTTGCCTTTAAAATCTTTGAAAACTTGAAAAAGGGGATAAAAATCCAAGTTCTGAGTCCAGATATGTCATATTTGATGGTTTGAATGAACTATTTTGTAACTATTTTGTAAATTATAAAGTGTGAAATGAACATAAGTATTTATTGTACACTTATTCACACTAGTCATAGGGTATCTTGGCAGGGATCCATGAATTCTGAGAAGTTGACCAAGTGACTACACATATATATATATCCCATATTATAACATGAAATTAGATGGAAAAACCTATAGAACTTATCTAGCAGTTTTTATACCTGAAAAAATGGCAGAAATCACACTGGGCCCTGAACTACTAGGAGTACAAAATGAGTTGGATTACTCTCAGAAAAGAAACAAAGATTCCTTAATGAGGCAAAGCTTCTTTCAGAAATAAATACCCATCTCTGTTTCCCCAACTCCTTTTTTTTCTGAGTATTTCTTCCTGAAACAATGGGTCCCTGACAAACCTCTATTCAATGGTTTTTGGACCCTCCTCACTTAGAGTGAATGACAATAGTAACAGTTTCTGTTGGAAACAACAACCCTGAGACTCTGTCCCTTTCAGCATATTTTATCTATTTATCTATTTTTTTCTTTTCTATTAAAGGGGCCATCTCCCGACTACTTTTTACAGAGGTGTATTAAAGAAGCTAAAAGCTAGGAAGAATAAAATCCACCAAAATTCACATTTACCTTTAAAATCTTTGAAAACTTGAAAAAAGGGATAAAAACCAAAGTTCTGAGTCCAGATATGTCAGATTTGATGGTTTGAATGAGCTTTTTTGTAACTGTTTTCTGAATTCACCGAATGTGCATTACCTCACTTCAATTGAGTACCTGAAAAGGCCTTAGTCTAAAAAGCCAAGGTATTCCATTGTATCCTGGACCATCTCCAGTCATCCTGATGAATATCTGGTCACTGAATCCAGATGGCTCAGGAGGAGAAAGTGAGGCTGGTGACCTTGCACAGCCCTCCTTCACTCAGAAAAAGTCAAGTGGAAATCATGTCATCATTTCTCTGATATCATAGACTTCTTCGAAAACAAAGGATGAACACAACATCAAAAACAACAACTTATCTCTGTAACACTGATATTACATACCATCAGGGTGGTTGTACGTCTACAAGAGATGCGATAGTTTCTAAACAACTAAATGTGAATTTAACTCAGGGTACAGTGAAGATATGCATGGTAGATGTGAGGAGACCACAAAATATAATGAATGAAAAACTTCAAAGAAGAATGGGAGTAAAAAATGTCAATAAATGTATTTTTTTTTAAAAAGGGTGTGGGTAGGTAACATGCCTAAATAAAGGATGGTAGTTGGCAAGTCAGGTTGCTTCAGTGGCAGTCTCATGAGATCAAAAGGAAACAAGGAGGCTCTCCAGAACACTATGTTGGAGAGCGGGGGCAGGGCATACGAAAACTTATAGGAAGACATGATCAAAAGTCTTGGAGGGGAGACAGGGATCATGGAGGTGTGAATGCACTGAGGGAGGGAGACTCCAAATCATTGAGACTACACCTCCTTTTAAGTATTTGATCCTAATTATTTTGAAAGTGCAGTCACTAATATAAGTTGGAGATACTCTAAGAGTTGCCTTCTGAGTCTATGACATGTCTTTTTGAATATCCTTATTGGTAAATATCTCTTCCTTAAGGATGGATTTTGCTTCTAGTCAACAAAGACATTTGGAACCTAATCCAATGAATGTGGTCGTTAATCAGGCAGTTATTGGATTTTTGTGCCAAAATAAAGTGTGAATAGAAAGAAGCAAGATTTACTTAGATGTCTCATAAACTGGTTCTGAAGGCAATTTCAAATGAGTTCCAAAAATAACTGAAACAATGGCAACATCACTGGAATAAGTATCTAATAGACATTCAAGGGGACTACTTTGAAGGATGAGACTCACTGAGATACATAAATTGTTATGATTGTATGCTAATCTAATGACTTGAAAGGCTTTACTCATATTTTGCAGTAGTAACTAGTACTGGGCTTCACACACAGTTGATATTTGATAATGCTTGTAACTAACTTTGAAGTTTTCAGAGCAAAACAAACTAAATGACTGTCAGTGTTTCAGATTCCTTCTCAACCCAACACCTGGAAATACTTGATTTGTGTAGACTCGGCTTCAAAGTCTTATCCATATTACTTTTTATCCCCATGAATGGAATGGGAGAAAGGCAGTTGGAGTAAAATTTTATTTATGAAGTTATCATATCTTGTAAGAGTAGGATCATGTCTACTGTTTCAATAGAATTGTTTAAGGAGGGAAATAACTTTAAATTCACAGCAAATTAATGTTCATAAAATACTAAAACAAAAGAAAATTGTAAATACCGGTGGAGGGGGGTGTCTTCTTTTCAAAGAGGCAATTTGGCTGGCTAATCTGAGACCTGGTTGTACATTTTAATCTTATAACCTGTTATTGCTTTTAAGGACATTATGAGAAAGTCACTATTTCTGTGGGTGACTTTTCACCATTTTAAGGCGGAAAAATAAATATCCAGTCATTCCAAAGTGGTCAGAATTAAAATAATAAAACCAATTTTAAAATATCACCTAACAATTCAGATTGAGGGAAGAGGACATAATGGCTAGAAGGCCAGACTTTGTGTCACAAAGACCCAAGTTCAAATCCTGCCTCTGACGTTCAGAAGCTGTTAAATCATAGGCAAATCACAGAGTTCAATTAGTGCTCTAATTTGCAAATCGGAAAGTCACTACATTGATGAAGGCAGAAGTCGGGGTAAAAAAAAAGCCAGAATTTTGTATTGCAATAAAAGTGGATGAAAAAAAAATGTGATATCATGTAGAAGACCATACTGAGGCAGTTCAAATGGCTGTCTGTATTTATCCCAAATTGTGAGAAACTGAGAAACTGTTGTTGCCTATTCCATTTAGACAACTCCCAACCTTTAGAAGTTTATCAATATCTATAAAGTAATAGAAACAATACTGCCTTGTATTATTTAACCTGTAGTAGATTTAGCTTTTACACACCTATGGAAATTTCTATTTCTATTTTCATTATTTAGTAACACTTGGGCCCTATATGCTAAGTTTAAAGTAAGAACGGAAATTGGTCAAAGGAAAATGTGACTCAGTTTTAATTAGTTTCAATCAGTATTAAACATAATAGATAAAGATTAAAATTTATATAGCACTTATTATATGCCAGACACTGTGCTAAATATTTTATAAATGCCATGTCATTCTGTCCTCACAATAATTCTGGGAGGTAGGACCTATTATTGTCCCTATTTTATAGATGAGAAAACTGAGGCAAGCAAGTTAAATGACTTGCCCAGAGTCATGAAGCTAGTGAGTGTCTGAGGACAGATTTAAACTCAGGTCTTTCCTGACTCCAGCGGCCCACCTACCTACACACATTGAGTAGTCATCCCAGTATAAATAGCCAACTGAATGCAAAACGCTTTTTATATGTTACCTTTTATCCTGCAACTAATGATCTTAATATTTTTTACATATTTGAACTTTTATTCTGCATGTTAAAGAACTTTTCCTTTTCAATTTCATAAGCATAGATAAAAAAATCAATTTCCCCTATAAAGAAGCTTGTTAATACATGGATCCATATGTCCCATAGGTCAAACCTATGGGACATATATAAGTTGATATTCGTTTGTGGATTAGATAATAGTCCTTTTCTTCAAAAATGGTCATAAACAATATCAGGCTATTCCACTGTTTGTTTTTTAATCTCTGAAGATACTTTCTATTCATTACCTAGCCATTCAGTATTGCTTAGTCTAGAGTTCCTCAAAGCTACACCTCCTCACTTTCACTGAAATCAATCTTTGCCCTGAAGACACAATATCTTGTGGAATACTTTCCACTCCTCTTACTCCCTTATCTCAACTCCCTCTAAGTCAGATGGTCAAGAGAAGTGGGCAGGGGCACTCCTATGCTTCTACAGCTGCTCTACCACTAATCTCAATGTCAATGACAATTCACCATTTCCCCCCATTTATTTGCTGTCATCTACCATTCCCTATGTAACTCAACTCTCTCAGATGCTGACTCTTGGTCTTCCTATCCTCACAGTCTCTTGGCATCAAACCTGAGTTCTTAATATTTATATTGATAACACCAGTAACAGCCTGTCACTTCCATTCTTTAAATGCCTAGATGCTCAGGATCTTCTCCACTTCACACTAGCAAAATAACACAAATTTCTTTTTCCTGCTATAGAATTGGACCACCTTCAACAACTGAAGCTATGAAAAAATACATAAATTTCTATTCAACAATCTACCTGACAAGATTGTTGAGAGGATCCAATGAGACAATATAAAGAAAATGTTTTGCAAGACTGAGTCCTAAATATTAGAAATTATTATTGATAATGTCCCTCTTCTCCTGATCTTTCACTCATATTGAACCTGATCCTCAGTCTTCCCTATTCTCCTTGTCTGTCTTCCCCTACCATGCTTTCCCTTGCTTCCATATACATCATGAAGCATGCAGTCTGTCATATTTAATGTTTAACATATTTAATGTCTAACATATTCTCCTATCCCATGCCACAGGTCACCCTGCCTTAATGATTTTCTTCATATATAGATCTATTCACATCATTCTTCAGCCTGTAAGTCTTCGATTGCCATTATCTAATGAAGTTTGAGATTCTGTCTTTCAAAGTCTTTTACAATATGGCATTTTCCATATTTATAGCCTTATTTCATATTTTTTATTTGATACATATAAAGTAGGTAGGTAGCACAGTGGATGAAGGAAACAAAGGAAATGTCGGAAACCCTGGAGTTCAAAATTCTGACTCATACACTTATTGTGTGACCATGGGCAAGTCACTTAACTTCTCTGTTCATCAATTTCTTCATCTGTAAAATACAGATCTGTAAAATGACAGCATCCACCTCACAGATTTTTGTGAGAATCAAATGAGATAATATTTGTGAAGCACTTTGCAAACCTAAAGTACCATACAAATGTTGTGGTTATTGATTTATTGATGATCATCTTTGTCATAAAAAACAACCATATTGTCGTTTTCATCATCATTACCACCACCCCCATCATCACCCCCACTACCCCCATCATCATGGACATTATCATGATCACCATCATCATCATGATCCCCATGATGTCCACTGATTTTACTCTTTTCTGACAAGATTTTCTGTAGTTCTCTATTGCTATTAATAGTTAAAGTCTTTTATCCAATAATCAAAGCCTTCCACAAACCAGAAACATCTGGCCTTTTTTAGCCACACATAAGGTCACCCTCCATACACTTCATATTACAGAAAAACGGGTCTAGTCTTTATCCCCCACCATGTACCATGCAGCTTCCCATATAGCTCTTCATATTTATAATGTTTCTCTACCTCTCTTCTCTTTATAAGTTCCTATTCACTCTTTAAAGTCCAATTAAAATGACCATTTCTTCAGCCTTTCTTAATCTTCCCAGTATTAACAACCTTCTCCTCTGTCCTCATATAACTTTATGCTTTTCTTCATATGTGAATTAATTAACAAATGCCAAACACTATATCAGGCACTAGAGACATGGATCCAATGAACAAAACAATCCCTAACCACAAGTGTATAGTAATATGTGTTTTGTATCTTAGCCATGTACTAGACTGTGTGATTTTTTGACTCTTTATTATTTCCTTTTATTAATTTTTATTGGGGGTGAGGGGATGCCAGGAGAAAGGACTGTTTCTTCTAGGTAGGAAGTTATTGAGTTGACTGAAACCTATTCCATGGAATATGAAATTTTACTTAAGGTCCCAAGCATTCCTCACATAACAGGCAAAAAAAAAAGGAGTCAAGGCTTCCCAAAGTAATTTGGTTTACTTGAGGAAGGATTCATCTGATGCCAAATTTGTAGGCATGTAAATCTCTCCTCTCAATAAACCCATTGTGAACCTTCTAAATTTAATGTAACCTTTAACCTGATTTAGTTTACCTATGATGTTGTTCAGTCATTCAGACGTGTCCTCCTCCTCCTGTCCTTGTAGACCATACTGTTTACAGTACTTTTGCCATTTCAAACATTCTCTAGTGAATTAAGGCAAGTGACTTGCCCAGAGTAATGTACCTAGTAAGTGACTGAGGCTGGATTTGAACTCAGGTCGTCTTATCTCCAATCCTACTGCTCTATCCATTGAGCCAATCCAGCTGTCCCTAGTTTACCTGTAGACTTTAACTAGCTTTGTTTCCTTAGGGGATATATGATTACAATTTTTTTCTAATTTTGTTCAACCTTAATTGAAAGAAGCATGATATAATGAATTCATTTGACTAGGCCTGTATGACCTTTATGGCTTCAAAGGCCAGAAGGATTGTTATATGTTAAAAAATATATATATCTCTAGGTCTATAATATAATTTTCTGTATAAAGACTTGTCAGAAACTCCAATCTTTGTTTAGGAATTTTTTTTTTCTGAATCCTCAACCTGAGTTTAAACATAATAAAACCTAGGGTTTTACTTCTATAATTTTTTATATTTTAGTAAATTTATTTTTGTAGCAGTTACCTACCACACAAACTCAGAAAAGAAGATACTTCTCCTATAACACTATAAAACTGTCAGTTCCATAAGGACAAGGATTATGAGTTAGTTAATATCTATATCACTTTCATCATTTGCTTATCAGAATGCTCCATACATCATTTGGTGCTTAATAAATGTTTATTTAATGAATTTGTTGAAATAAGTTCATTTTCCTCCAACTACACGTCTATCAGTTGTTGAGTTCATCGTTATATTTCCATGTTGCACACTGCTGTCCCTTTTAAGCCACTGTACTAATGTTTGGAAAATTCTCCAAAGATTTTGTGTCTAGTTAATTTATAAGGAAATGTCTGGAGCGTATTTTTGAGTTTTTGAGAAATGGAGAACCAGAGTTAGAATCCAAACACACCCACAGAAAGGAGTGAAAGATTCACTGGAGCACCAAATATGCAATTATTCTATTCTGACTGGTAAATGCGACTGAACGAGACAACTTGGTGTTTCAATTTATTTGGCTACAAATGGCTTTCAGTGAACCATCTCCCTTTGGAAAGATATCCTGAAATCTCTCATCAAACCAGGATGGGGCATATCCTTGAATATCTGCACCTAAAGATGCCTTTATAAACAGTTGCAGACAGCTTGAAGTGAAATTGAACAGACCTTAACAATTTACCTCATTTTTCCTAGATGAATTGACCTTCAGGATGAAGGAGAAGTACCTGAATTAAAGAAATGATTCAATTCCTGTTACCCAAGAGATCACAGAATGTTGACTGTTTTTAAAAGGCTGATCCAGGTTTCTATAGAATGTTTCCTTTCCTAATTAGATGCATTAAGGAAATGAAATAGCCTTAGTAATGTTAATGTTTCAAGGATTCACAATTTAATTATGTGGATTTGTCCTCTATTTATGGAGATAGATTTGTCTCTGTGCCTCAGTAGATGTTCTTCATGAGCTGCTCTTGGTGAATAATTCCTTCATGTTACTGTCCTTCTTTCTCAGAGGACCATGACATTAGGGAAGTAATGATATGAAATGCAATGAATTGGATTTAAGTGAGGGAGTGTAGTGCAAAGTCACCAGTTTCACTCTCTCCTCTGGAGCCATCTGAATCCAGTGGTGAGATATAGATCAGGTTGACTGGAAATAGCCTGGATGCAGTGGGAGACCTTAGCCTTTTTAAGCTAAGGTCTTTAACAGGTCTTAGTTGGATTGAGGCAACACCCATTCAATGATTAAGGCTACATAAGAAGCAAGGCAGAGAATGGCTCTGTGGCTAATGCAGTGAGGAACCTCTGTGATTTTGTCAAGAGTGGGCCTTGGAAAATAAATCCTATCTACCACTGTGATCATACCTGAAAGCTCCCAGCATGGTAGGACCTTAAGAATACAGAGTCGCCTCAGGGACACTATGAATCATTAGAGGAAGATAAATCATTCTACATATTTCACAAATAGCATTTCATAGTTTGACATGGCTTTACATGGCCAAATCAAACTTGACAAATATTTAACAGTTTCTTTCAAAACAAGTCTTCATGGTGAAGAGTGAATAGACAAAGGTCTACAAAATTTAAATTGGGACAGTACACAAATGTTTGTTTTCATGCTGTGTGAGGGATAACACTCGTCAGATTCCAGCTGTACATTCCTGTGATGCCAATGAATCATGGCTATTCAATACCATCACATTATTTTGTACATTCCAATGTAACTGAGATGGTATCATCCTGGCCTTAGTATCTACATAGCACAACAGAAGTGGCGGTTGGATAATTATTCAGTTAACTTGATCTATAGAGAAACTCAAACCAAATAATATAAACTACAAAGTAAAATATGGGGGGCTGAAAGATGTTTTGGCTATGTTAAAAAACTACATCACTATTTCCTCTTCCTTAAAACTATTTTTCAGTCTTCAGCAATAGTCCTCAAAACAAATAGCTAGCATTTATACAGTACTTTAAAGTTTGCCAACCATTTGGACACATTATTTCATTTAAGCCTCATGTACACTTCATGAACTAGAAGCTAGTCCTTGTTTACCAAAAGAAAAAATAAGACTCAAAAAAAGGTCACTGACTTGCTCATGGTCACACAGCTAGTAAATACTAGATGTAGGATTTGAACTCAGTCTTCCTTTACCTCAAGTCTAGTTTGTGCAATTAGGGCAGGAATTATGTCTTGTCTAAATGTTTCAACTCCCCCAGTCATGGTCAGTGCCCCGCATAAAACAGATGTTTAATAGATGTTGTTGAATTAAATTGACAAAAACCATAAAGTATTTGGAAATCATAGAGTCCTCTTCGGACATGGAATATCTGAATGATCATTTTGGAACATTCTTAAATAGCTTTGCCTGTGTTTATATTTTTAAAAACAGCAAAACCATAAACAACTTTTGAGAAAGGGGGAAAATTAAATCAATTATAGAGAGAACCTGTTTTTTTCATTTTATACTATCAATACTCAAGGAGCTGTTTATACTAAAGATCCACAAATTTGATTTGAGAAGATACCAAGAAATGTTAAAATAACATGGATGCCAAAGCCATGCTTATTAGAGGACTATAAAATTCCATGTGTGGGATGGAGCCTTCAATGCCAATCAGCCCATGCACTGACAGCAAAAATGCAAGTTGATTCTGCTTCCACCCCCCATACAATGTGCATGTGTTATTTATCTTGTTTACAAGTGAGAACTATTAAAAGCTAAAAAGTTTTTAACTGTGTGATGTTCTAAATTCTAAGTCTTTCGCCACCTTTTTTTTGGTAAGAACTCACATAAACTCAGTAGCCTCATTATAGCCTCCTTAATCATTCTTAATTATCTAAACATCGTTCCTCTCGACTTTTCCTTGTCATGAGGCCTGAAATGCTTTCTCAATGCCCTCCCCCAATCTCATCTTCCAAAAGAGTCTGAACTCCTGACAGGCAAAAACTATTTGGGAGGTTGTGTTTACCAGCACCTGACATCATTTCCCTAAGTTTATTTTGACACTGACTCTTAATCAACGGGATGGTGATTGAATAAGCCTGTTGGATGTTTCACTAAAAATTTTTAAAAAGGAATATATTAAAAGCCCACAAAAGTACATTGATTGTGACTCCAAAGATATATAATTAAAAAGTATAAATCAAGGACTGCTATTTTACACTTGACTTCAGTTATTTCGAACACTTGTGGCCTACTTGTGTGTTCACTGTTAAGAATATGATTTTACGTGTTTAGAGTAAATCTGTTATAAGCAATTTTATAGTTTAATGAAAATAATTATAGTGTGAGTAGTATGAAGCATATTTGATGCTCTTTCCCCAGAATTAGCTGTGATATAAATTATCATGATTTATTATAGTTATTCTTGTGGTTATGTATTTGTAGTGGATCCCAGCTACTAATGATGCTTCTAAAATTACAAAGAGTAGCATTTCAAGCAATTTTTCCTTCAATATCATCTTCAATTTCTCTACAGAACTGATATGATTTCAACTGTGGTACAGTATGTGCCACAGCTAAGATGGCATTATTGTGCTGTCATTTTGACAGCTTACTTTAATTTACACCATTTGGTGGAAGAATACATTTTTAAATCTTTCTTAATATATCACATGCTACTGTTGCAACTTTCCATTTTTTCTAGTCTATCAAATCATAATGCCATGCCCTAATGCAAAGCCATGTAAACCATAACATAAGCGAACTGTTTAGGGTGGACTTTGTCTACAAGCTCATTTTTTGTTGCACTCCATTCTTTATTTTGCTATTTTCTTCTGTTTGTCAAAAGTTATAAGCTTTCAGAGTCTCTTACATGTTTTGTTTTGTTTTCCCCTGAGAAAATGATAGTATATTAAGCTTTATCCATGGTCTCTATATGCTTGAGTGCTTCCTATGCACAATAAGTCCCTTGGTGATAATAGGGTAGGGTTACTTGCAGTCCCAAATTGTTGAATCAAAACATTGTAGAGCTGGATGTTCTCTTAGATATCAGTTCATCCGAACCCTTCATTTTAACAGAAGGGAAAACTGAAACCTCACTTGGGAAGTTAAGCATTTTTCCACAGTCACACAGTGAATTGATAATAAATCATGGCACAGCTCCCCTAGGATTTTGAAAGCCAGTTCAATGGATCAAACCACTTGGCTTTCTAAATACTGGCTAGGTTTATCTACCAAGCAACCAGGGAAGTCCTGACCCTAACTCTTTACTATTGCACTTTGAGTATACCTTGTTTATGGATAATAAAGGGCAGGGATCACACAGAATTTGCAGGAATTAAATGTTATCTGGGTTACAGTTAGAGGGAACATTCAAATCAGTAAATTGTGGCACACTACTCTAGCTTCTGGAGTTCTTGCACAACTCATGAAGAAATAATGGGCATGGAATTCACCAATCATCCTTCTAGTCCTTTAGTCCTTGGGGGAAGGGAAGGATTTATTATCTCACAGTTAGGTCCACCTTTCAGCACACATACGGAATGGTTAATATATTATAGACAAACCTAGTCTAGGTTAAAAAGTGTTTTAAGTGCTCAGGGAAGACCAGCATCTCTGGTGTGAGAACTTGTCAAGCCCTTTTCAGGACTGCTCATCTACAAGTGTCCACCTGTCACCCACTTCTCCTCTGTGGCTCCAAGAAGCCATAGCATGTGCAGCAGTCACACCCCAGTAAACTGTCTCAGCAGAAGGACCAAGCTATGTTGAAAGTCACCTACAGGTCTCAAACCATTCATTGAGTTGGGGGATGTCTATCTACCCAAGCAAATGAAGACTTTCCCTGGTAGAATGGACAAACGAGAACAATTTGTCCAATGGATTATGAAGGCAGTGGAAGCAGGTATCATAGAGCACCTAGAGCTTGGTCAGATGTTGAAGATGTCAAGGATATTCACTGCATTCTGGGCCATCACCAGTCATCATTACTTTTTTCTTGACACTGGACTTTGATGACTCTGGAAGAGAGAATGAGACTAACGACTTTGTGTAAAATGTAGTACGTGTGGATACACTGAGAGTAGTACCCATAACCCTGTCATAGGTGACTCAGGGCATCAGGTCATCTCACTGGACTGAAGCAGCAGTGGGATTTAACATTCCCCTGTGTGTCTGATCAGCTATTTTTAAGGATGACATTGCTTACCTCCTGGCAAAAGGAAGGGTCTAGAAAAGTTGCCCTAAAAACTGTTCCAACCTGGCCTGCTTACAACGGCAAGTAATTGGCATTTAATACTGCTCTGGCATTTAATAGACTATGCCATGATAAGGAAAAGACATAGACAGGATATGAGAGTGAGAAAGGCAATAGGTGGCCAGAGGGCTGGACTGAATATAGACTTATCCTCTCTAAGGTAAACATTCAAATTCAATAAAAGTAGCAGCTACAAGGCAAGATGACTATCAGAAGACTAAATGGTCAACAGATTAGAGTGATTCTCTTTGTGTGAATAGTACATTACTAACCTGGAAGGAAAGCTGAATCAACACACAGACAGCAACAGTGGAACAGAAAAGGAGTGGGCAGCTTTCACAGATTTGGTGTAGAGCACTACATTTGTTCCTCTGGGCCAGAACACTTTCAAACATCAGGATTGGTTTGATGAAAATGATGGGAAAATTAAGAAGCTACTATGAATAAAACAAGGACTCCACAGTGTTTAGCAGCAGGACAGTTCATTTGTCTCTAATAATCCAGTGTTTACCTTGATCTAAAGTAAAGTGCAAGTGAAGTTTAGAGAAATGCAGAAATCTTAGCTCAGTAAGAAGGTACATGAGAGGGTGGCAGAGCCAAGACGGCAGAGTAAAAGTACAGATTTGCTAGAGCTCCCCCACGAAGCCTAGCCAAATATCTATAAAAAAATGACTCTGGACAAATTCTGGAGCTACAGAACCCACAAAATAATGCAGTGAATCAAATCTCCAGCTCAAGATAACCTAGAAGTTTAATGGAAAGTATCTATCACTCCGTGGTGGGAGCTGAGCACGGTCCAGCATGGGCCACACCATCATAGAAAGGACATGAGTAGGCCTCCAAGGGATTGGATTTCAAGCACCTGTGGTGGTTTTAAGACTTTACAACCCCAAAACGCCCAGGATAAATTGGAAGATCAGTGGAAAAACACTATGGGACCTGTGTGAGAGAGAAGAGTGGCTCTGCCCCTGTCCCAGAGTGGTAGAGGGGGTGGAGGATCCCACAATAGCAGCAGCAGTAGCAAGGGCAGTGGCAGCAGCTATTTCTGGAGCACAGAGTATGGGGGATGGAGTGGCTGACAGTATACCCCTAACCCTCACTGGAAGCAGAGAGCTACTTTGAAAAAGAGCTCAACAGTCAAGTAAATGGCTTGGGAAATGAACAAAAACCAGAAAATAAATCAAACTATAAAATCTTACTTTGGTAAGAGGGAAGGTCAAAGTACACAAATAGAAAAAAACAATAAAGCCAAACCTCCTACATCCAAAGCCTCTAAGAAAAATGTGAATTGGGCTCAGGCTATGGAAGACCTCAAAAAGAATTTTGAAAATCAAGTAAGAGAAATAGAGCAAAAATTGGGTAAAGAAATTAGAGTGATGCAAGAAAATCATGAAAAACGAGTCAACTGTTTGCTAAAGGGGACCCAAAAAATGCTGAAGAAAATAACAATTTAAAAAATAGACTAACACAAATGGCAAAAGAGATCCAAAAAGCCAATGAGGAGAATGCTCCAAAAAAAGCAGAATTGGTCAGATGGAAAAGAAGTTCCAAAAGCTGAATGAAGAAAATAATTCCTTAAAGATTAGAATGAAGCAGATGGAAGCTAATAATTTTATGAAAAATCAAGAAATTATAACACAAAACAAAAGGAAAAAAATATAGCAGACCATGTGAAATATTTCATTGGAAAAACAACTGACTTGGAAAATAGATCTAGGAGAGAAAATTTAAAAACTATTAGAATACCTGAAAGCCATGATCAAAAAAAAAGAGCCTAGATCAAGATATTATCAAGGAAAATTGTCCTGATATTCTAGAATGAGAGGGTAAAATAGATATTGAAAGAATCTGCCAATTGCCTGCTGAAAGAGATCCCAAAAGGAAAACTCCTAGGAATATTGTACTCAAATTCCAGAGCTCTTAGGTCAAGGAGAAAATATTGCAAGCAGCCAGAAAGAAAGAATTCAAGTATTGTGGAAACACAATCAGGATAACACAACATCTAGCAGCTTCTATATTAAGGGATCACAGGACTTGGAAAATGATATTCCAGAGGTCAAAGGAATGAGGATTAAAACCAAGAATTACCTACCCAGCAAAACTGAGTATAATTCTTCAGGGGAAAAAATGGTCATTCAATGATACAGAGGACTTTCAAGCATTCTTGATGAAAAGACCAGAACTGTATAGAAAATTTGACTTTCAAACTCTAGAATCAAGAGAATCACGCAAAGGTAAACAGGAAAGAAAATTCATAAGGGACTTCCTAAAGTTGAACTGTTTATGTTACTACATGGAAAGATAATATTTGTAACTCTTGAGACTTTTCTCAGTTTTAAGGTAGTTGGAGGGATTATACACATATAGACAGAGGGCACAGGGTAAGTTGAATAGGAAGAAATGATATCTAAAAAATTAAATTAAAGGGTGAGAGAAGCATATATTGGGAGGAGAAAAGGAGGGATAGAGTGGTCGTAATTTATCTCTCACATAAAAGAGGCAAGAAAAAGCTTTTTCAATGGAGAGGAAGAAGGGGGAAGTGAGAAGGAAAAAATGCACTTTACTTTCATTTGGCAAGGAAGGAATAACATGCACATTCAATTTGGTATGAAAAACTTTCTTACTCCACAGGAAAAGTAGGGAAGAAGGGGATAAGCAGGAGGAGTGGGGGATGATAGAAGGGAGGGCAAAGGGAAGAAGGGGCTAATTAGAAGTAAGACACTTCTAAGGAGGGATAGGGTTAAAAGAGAGAATAGAATAAATAGGGGGGGCAGGATAGGATGAAGGGAAATATGGTTAGTCTTTCACAACATGACTGTGATGGAATTGTTTTGCATAACTATACATGTACAACCTATATCAAATTGCTTACCTTCACAGTGGGGATGAGTGGGGAGGGAGAAAGGGAGAGAAGTTGGAACTCAAGATTTTAAAGATGAATATTAAAAATTGTTTTTACATGCAATTGGGAAATAAGATATACAGGCAATGGGGTATAGAAATCTATTTTGCCCTACAAGAAAATAGAGGGGAGGAGATAAGAAAAAGAAGGGGTATAATAAAAAATAGAGTAGATTGAGGGAAGGGGTAATCAGAATATATGTTTTCTTGGGGTGGGCAGAGGGGAGGGATGAGGAGAAAATTTGGAACTCAAAATCTTGTGGAAGTGAATGTTGAAAGCTAAAAATAAATAAATAACATTTAAAAATAAAAAGAATCATAGAAAAAAAAGAAGGCAGATGAGAATGAGTTTTACACTGATAGCAACGATCCAAAACACTTCTATGGTTCTCTGAAGACTATTTATGAATCAAAAGATCTCTGGCGCATCTCAACTACTCAATACTGATGGAGCTACGCAGCAATCATGTCACAGATCCTGACATGATCCTGAAGAGAAGGGCTGAATAATTCCCTAATATTCTCAACAGATTATCATCAAGCAATGCTGAAGCCATTGACTGTTTATCCCTCTCTGGCCAAATTTCTAACTGAAGAAGAGATAATGAATGTCGTTAAGGTTCTTTTGTGTGGCAAAGATCCTGGCACTGATTCAGTCTCAGAGATATATACAAAGCAAGGTGTCCATTGCTCATGTAGAAGTTGACTGAAATCTTCCCAAGTTATATGAGAAGAGGAGGCTATCCTCTAGGAGATTAAAGATGCTTCCATTGTCCATCTCTATAAAGGAAAAAGGAACAGGTTGTCCTGTGACAATCACAAGGGGGTCATTGTTAGCAAGATTCTTGAGTCCTTCTTCATTGATAGATCCTTTGCGTGGAAGATGGTCATCTACCCAAGAGCCATTGTGACTTCAGAAAGAGCTGAAGAATGGTCACCATGGTGTTTGCTGGCAGCCAACTCCAGGAGAAATTCTAGGAGGAGAACAGAGGTCTGAAGATAATGCTAATCAACCTTACCAAGGTCTTTGATACTGTCAGTTGTGAAGACTTATGGAAGATCATGGTGAAATTTGGTTGCCTGGAGAAAATTCATCAGTACTGTATGCCAATTTCCTGGTGGCATACTTGCATGGATTCTGAATAATGGACTATGCTATTGCACTTTCCCAGTCATGAATGGAGTGAAGCAGGGTTGTGTGCCTGCTTCCATGTTATTTAGCATGATATTTTCCATGCTCTCAGATGCCTTCAAGGAGAACAAAAATGGCATCAAGGTCAGCTATCATACTGATAGCAAATTATTAATTTGAAAAGACTGCAAACCAAGACTAAAATGGAGAGAGAATTGGTACACAACATTTTTTTCACAGATAATTGTACATCAATGCAATCTCTGAGCTGAAATGCAAGACCATGGATAAATAATCTGCTGTTTGTGATAGTTTTGACCTGACAACACCAAGGAAACAGAGGTTATCTACCAGCCAGCACTATACCATCTATATGTGGAACCACTAGTTATAGCAAATAGAGAAATTTTGAATGCTGTGGATAAGTTCATTTACATAGACAGTATACATTCCAGGGATGTCCACACAGACATACATGATAAAGTTGATGCATACATTACCAGAACTATCTCAGCATTTAGGAGATTCATTAAAAAAGTATAGAAGAGAAGAGGCATTAGGCTGCCTACCAAATTGAAGGTTTACAGAGTTGTGCTGATGTCATTGTCACATGATTGTGAAACCTGGACAAGCTATCAGCTCCATGCCAGATAATCAAACTGATTCCATCTGAACTGTCTTTGGGAGATTCCGAAGATTACCTGACAAGATATGGCATGAATGCTGAGGTGCTTTCTCCAGCTGAACTGCCAAACATTCAAACTCTGTTGCAGAGAGAATATTCCAATGGAATGGCTACATAGTCCATATACCAAATATATATTTACCTAAAAGACTATTTAATGGAGAACTCACACAATTCAAGCATGGGTCAGAATTCAATTCAAACATGGAGGTCAGAAGAAGTAATACAAGGTTAATATCAATTGTGAGCCATAGGAGATTCTGACAAAGGACTACCCAGCATGGCATGCCCATGTGAAGCAAGTTGCTATGCTCTGTGAGGAAAGAAGAATCTCAAAAGACACATGAAATGCTCAAATCTAGAGTTATCTCCATCCCAAATGTTCAAATGAACTGTTTGTACCTGCCCTGTGGTAGAGCCTTCTGAGCTTGTATCAGTCTGATCAGTCATAGTTGGAGACACTGTACTTTGCCCCCAGTATTGTGATGTCATTTTGATCCCCTTTGAGTATGAAGAGGAATGAACAAAAACAGTATAAGTTAAATAACTATAAAACTTAACAAAATATTTTCCCATTTAGACTAAGTCTTTATTATGTAAGAAATATTTATGGCATAAAGGACCCTGATTACTTTCTGGGGATATTACAATTCTCTTGGAATCTCCTTCCACCCCTATTCTAATTTGTGAGTATTTCAGCCCCAATGTTTCAGAAGAAAGCATTATTAAAAAGAAAAAACTTTTTGACCATGGTGGAACATTACGGTCCCTATGGTTACTGATGAGGTTGGGGCTGGTGGATCTCTTGAGCTCAAGGGTTCTGAACATCAGTGGGCTAGGTCAAACTTGTATCTACACTAATGTCAGAATTAATGAGTAGGCCCTAGGACAATGGCTGTACATATATATATATATATATGTGTGTGTGTGTGTGTGTATGTATGTATATATATGTATATGAATGTATATGTATATATATATGTATATACATATGAACTAAACAGAATTAGATGAGTTCTACGGATATAAACAATAAGATGTGGCAATTGATTAGATATTTTTTGAAGGAAAAGGAAGAGACAAGAGTGATTCTGAGGTTAAAAAAATGAGATTGACAGGTGAATATATTGCCCTCAAAAGAAAAAAAAAAGAAATTTGAAGAAACAGGTTTAGGTGGGAAGATAATCTTTCCCTGTTTGGGTATGTTGAGTTTTAAGAATGTTGAGTTCAGGGTTGGGAAAACTGGGGCCATGAGGCCACATGTGGCCTTCTAAGTAATTGGGTGTGGCCTTTTGACTAAGTCTAAGTTTTACAGAACAAAGTCTTTTACTAAGGCACTTTGTTTTGTGAAGTTTGGATTCAGTCAAAGGGCTGCTCTTGAGGACTTAGAGGATTATATGTGACTTAAAGACCTCAGGTTTCCCACCTCTGGTAGGAGACATCCATTGGGCAGTAGATGGTATGGAAGTTGAATTCAGGAAAGATATTAAGTGAGTGTGTCTGTCTGTAAATGGTGTTGGTATAGAGTTAACACTTGACACAACCCAGTAGAGTCAAATGAGCTCACCAGACAAAAAGGGAGAAAATAAGAAAGGATAGGAGAGAAAGGAAAAGGAGGAGTGGGAAGGAGATTAGAGAAGAAGAGAGGATAGAGGAAGTACAGATGATATCTGCACTAAGGAGAAAGATATGGCTGATGCTCTAGCAAATAAGACTAAGAAGAAGTAATCAGATAAATGTAATAGGAGAATCAGAAGAGAGCAGTCACAAAAGAGATAGTGACCCAGGAAGAGAAGTGTGGTCAATGGTATTAAATGCTGCAAAAAGGATCATGATGATGACAGAAAAAGCCAGAGATTTAGCACTTAAGAGATATTTGTAAGCTTGGAAACAGTAGTTTTATTTGGATAGTAGGATTAAAGTCTAGTGTCAAGAAGTGAAAAGTTTGGAAGAAAGTAGAGAAAACAAGTGTGAAGATTCCAAGAATTTAACAATGAAACCAAAGGGAGATAGATACAGGACAGAGTTTGAAGGGATATCAAAGTCATATGAAAGCTCTTTGATGATGGAGAAGACCTCAGCATGTTTTAAGGATGTAGAAAAAAGATAGTAGACAAGAAGAAACTGAATTGGTTTAAATGAATTGCCTTTTACCTTGTACTTTTTGTACCAATTAGTTGTAAAAATGCAAAAAACTATCAAGTATTTTCTAATGATCTAATTTTTCATAGTTCACACACCAGCTTACATGCATCTATGCTAGTAGGTATAATTATGATTATATAATTAGTTATAATATATAATTAATATGCCATATTGAAGCTAATCATCCTAATGATTGCGGAGCAATCCCTTTGCTTCAAGCAGTTTTCTTACATACCTTTCCATTACCTTACAAATCAGAGAGATTGATAAGCTGATTGGTTTCTCCTCTGTGAAATAATAGCAGCTAACAATTACATAATGTTTTAAGGTTTGCAAAGCACTTCACAAGGATGTTCTCATTTGATCCATTCAACAATGGTGCCTAACTAAAATAGAAACAGGGCTTCTAATGTGTACATAAAGCTCCCTGGAGGCTGGCTATTGACAGTTTTAAAATGTAATATTATCCAAGTTTTATTGTGTTCTGTTTTGTTAAATATTTCATAATGCCATTTTAATCTTGATTCAGGTTACATTGAAGACATATTGTGGGCCTCATTCAGTTCATGAGCCTTTTGTTTGACAACTTTCCTCTCAACAACCCTGTGAGGCAGGTGCTATTGTTAGTCCTGTTTTACTGAGGCTAAGAGAGGTTGGGTGATTTGTCCAGGGTCGCACAGCTAGTAACTTTCTGAGGTAGGAATGACACTAAGCTCTTCCTGGTTCTAATATTCTATCCACTAAGCTGTCAAATTGTCATGACTGCACGCATTAACTGTTCAATCATTTGGATTGGTCTATCCAGTTCAGTCAATCAACAGTCCTTTATGAAGCACCTAATATGTGCCAGGTACTGTGCTAAGATAGAGAATACAAATTATGTAACAGTAGTAACCCTTGTTAGTTACCAGGCAATTCAATCCGAATGACTGAAGTAAATATATGCATGTAGGTGTAGCTTGGGTAGAAAAAAGGAACTGAAAGGATATGAAAGTATCCTTCTTTCACAGAGAAAATAAATTAGTATAAATCGTTACTCATAAAAGCATTGGCTCTTCATTCTAAACAGATATATTTTACCAGATTGATATATCAGTCCTGTTAGTCAATTGTCAGAACTATATTTCTAGGATTAAGCACGGCTCAGATCTTAAGGATAAAACTTTAAAATTATTTCAGTGTTGGTTAATGTGATGATTTTTCTTTCTTTAGTAATCACCTAATCTGTAAGTAAAATGTCATAAATTGATAAAGACTGTCACTTATAATATTTGATATTAAAATCTGGGTTGGGAATGTGTGAAATTTCTTTCTCTTTTTTTCTTTTCTTCACATCAACTAGGAAATGAAAGCCACGCACACACATGGGACATGCACACACAGCAGATAGATAAATTTCCATTTGCATAATCTGCTTTTCAAATTTTTTTCTTTTTATCTTTAGAAAATATCTGGAAAATAGAACCCATATGTCCTTCCTCCATGAAACGGAGAGAGAGGATATCTGCTAACAAAAATGTTAATCTTAGAGCCTTTCCTCTGAGATTAACTCCAATTTGTCATGTATGTGTGTTTGTGTGTCTGTATGTGTGCCTATGTATATAAACATGTGTGTATATACACATATATACATATGTATGTGTGTATTATATAATTTGTACATAGTTCTTTGCCTATTGTCGACTACCCCATTAGACTATGTCCTCCTTGAGAGAAAGGACTTTCCCTTCCCCCTTTCCTGCATTCTCACAGTGATAAAAAGCATAATGTCTGGAATATAGTAGGCACTTAATAAATGCTTGTTGACTTGGCTTGGCTAATCAGTTACCTGTGGAGTTTGGGGAAAAGCATAGAATTAACTGGTGAACTCTATATCAAAATCTTGATGAATTTCTCATAGAGAGAAAAATGTATTACATGAGCTATAACGGAAGTATATTAACACTCCCAACACTAGGTTTCTAGTCGTTCTGGATTCTGAGTTTCTATTTCCCACTTTTCATATGCTTGGCATGCCAGGCAGTGTGTTACATGCTGGGGAGCAGTGTTAATGAATCAGCATAGATTTATAATGAAACAATAAAGAGAATATTCACAAAATTCAGTTGTTTATGTGTTTTACAGAAGATGGTTTCTATTTGTACTTTCATGGCATGATTTCACAGGGATATTTAATCATTCATGTGCCAAATCTGTTTTTTTCTATTTTAATCAGAAAGCAGTTTGGATTTTATCAATAAGATATCTATAAATTTTTGAGGTTTCTAGTTTGGGAACTATGTGTCAGAAAATACCATATTTGTGTGGTTATGGAGCAATTGCTGATGGCTGAAGTCAGAATTCAGTACACTTCTGTCACCCCAAGTTAGCTTCAGATCCCCCTACCATTGCAACCTATTGATCACTTAACAAAAACAAACAAACAAGTGATATAAAATAGGAAATTTCCATTGAAGACCACTGCTTTGCCCAAGGTCATCCAGTTCTTTAATTCTATCATTACTTTTTAAAACCTCAATCAATAAACAAGCATTTTGAATCACCTATTATGTGTTAGCCACATGGTATGCTAAGGATAGAGATACAAAATATGAAAATTACCTTGAGTGATATTATATTCACAATAATTACAACATTTGGAAAGTGCTTTAAGGTTTGCAAAGCAGCTTACAAATATTTCATTTTATCCTCACAACAACCCTGAGAGGTAGGTACTAATACTATCATCATTTGACAGATGAGGAAACTGAGATTCAGCTAAGTCATGTGACTCGCCCAGGATCACATAGTTAATACTGTAAGTGTCTAAGGCCAGAATTGGAGTTGTCTTCCTGATGTCAGGCCCAGGGCCCTATCCACTGCACCATCTAGATGCCTCCCAGTGGTATCTCTAGGAAACGAGAGACCACAACATGTTGCCTTAAGTACTGGTTACTGTAAGGAAGAATCCACCTCCTAATTTTCACAGATTTATTGTCCTCTAACTAGTAGTATTTTGGGTATATTTAAACTCTGTATGCCACTTGATGAAGGAGGAGACAAAGGTGGTCAGCAAACAGGCTAGTTCTAAAACTTTTCTCTGTTTGGAAGGATGTGATCATCACTTCTCTGAATACATTGGGGCACTTTTGTACTTTCTGAGATCAATCATGAAATCCCCAAATAATCTAAAGACTATTTTTATAGTATTTCTAACCCTTTAGAATCCAGCAAATAATGAGAATTTTCTGAAAAAAGTCTGTCTTCATGAGATTTCCTGCTCAGTTTCTACCCCAAATAGGCTTCAATTCTTATCTGATCTGCACAGAACTGTCAAGTCTTCTGAATTTTGCCCATCAGTCACTGGGTGATTCACTCTCTGGCATTATGAAGTCAAAAGAAAAAAGATACCATCAGTGGTGGTACTGTTCAGAAAAAAAAATATAACTTTTCATCCTCCTTTTCTTCACTGTTTACTATTTTTTTTCTAACAATGGCACATTTAAAGTCATATAACCTTTGGTGAAACCTTTCTTTTTAAGTGGGTTTTTCCATAACCATACTTCTTACATCAAAAAGTTTGAATTATTTAAGTATTTTCTCTTTTATAATTAACAAGTATTCTTTACCTTATAAGATAAGAATGAAACAGGACTAAGTAGCACTTATAAGAGGTAGGATTCAGAGCCAGAAGAGCCATGAATTCAAACTTTACGTCTCTGACACTTACTGTCTACAAGCCTAGGGAGAGCCAATTAACCTTTAACCAATCAAAACAAGCAACTACTGACTGGTCTTTCTCTCTACAAAGAACTACAACTGGCATCTGTATTAGGGACATAATGGCAAAAGAAACAAACAAACAAAAAACAGTAAAAATAGTCCCTGCTCTCAAATCACTTATGGTCTACTGGGAGAAGTCTACATGTAAAAAGGGAAGTGTAAATGTACAAATGTGATCAGTTAAAGGAGAGAACGCTTGTAACTAAAGAAATGCAGAAAGTTTTCATTAAGGAAGCTTGTTCACTTGCAAAATATCAATAATTATACTTGCAATATCTAATTCATAGGGTTACTGTGAGGATAATGTACAGTGTCCCAAAAATCTTAGTGCGGTTCCGAGTTTCAAGTTTAAACTTGATTAAATATGAACTAAGACCTCTGGAATACGTTGTACATGTAAATTACTTTGTAGATCTTAAAATGCTGTGAGGTCAGCTCTTTGTCATTATTATTCATCCTTTTTTTCAATTTTCTTCTAGATTTCAGAGAGAAATGGTTTGAGGACTATTTTTTTTATCTTTAAGGTTCTTTGAATTGTTGCACAAGTGAATAAAATAGTCTTTATAATTGAAAATATATTAGGAGATAAACTTATTTTGTGTAGGCTCACTGTAATAGCAGTAGCAGCAGCAACAGCAACAGTAGTAGCAGCAGTAGTAAAAGTAGTAGTAGTAGTAGTAGTAGTAGTAGTAGTAGTAGTAGTAGTAGAAAGTAGTAGTAGTAGTAGTAGTAGAGAAGCTTATTTTCATCTTATCCAATGAAGTTTAGACAGAAACATAGAAACAGTTACGGAATGAGTCACTATCCTGCTAACACTCTTTTTCTATTTAATATTTTCTGGACTGATGATCAGGATAAAATAACATCTTTTGTAGCTCAACAAAAATATAAATATACAGAGTTTCTGCAAACGTCCTCCATGCAAGTCTTTCTACTTACTCATTTCCCTCTCCTGAAAACAGCTCACTTGATTGTTCCATTAGTACTATTACACTTTTTCCTCTTTTGCCCTTTGTAGTTAAACTCCCCATCTACTGTACGTGCCTCCATTTTCCCTCCTCTCATTCTCTCCTTCACTTGGTTTCCAACCAAGGCATTCCACCAAATCTGTTCTCTGGAAATATTAACGCTCTCTTAGCTGCCAAATTCAATGCTGGTTTTTTTTTCCCCTCAACTCTCCTTTTCCTTGACCTCTCGGCAGTCATTGACAATACTAATCACACCTCCTTGACAATCCTTTCTGGCTAGGTTTTCAGGATGCTACTCCCTCCTGGATTTCCTCCTCCTTTTCTGACCATTCTGTTTCCTTTGTTGACTCCTCCTCTGGATCACGCCCTGTCACCTTAGGTATCTGTCATGGTTCTGTTGCGGGGCCTCTTTTCTTCTTCCTCTATACAACCTTACTTGGCGGTTTCATCTGCTCCCATGGATTTAATTGCCATATTTATTGTGATGATTCTCAAATCTACCTTTCCTGCCCCAGTCTCTCTGTTGATCCACAATCTCACATCTCCAAGTGCCTTTCAGATAGCTTGAATTACAAGTCCAGTAGACAACAAACTCAGATACGTCCAAAAGAGAATTTATTATCTTCCCCTGAACTCCTCACCTCCAGAAATACACATACCTTTCCTATTAAGGTAGAGGGCAACACCAACCTCCCAATCCCTCCGGCTGGCAATCTAGGAGTCATCCTGGATTCCTCATTATCTCTCACCTCCATGTCCAAGATGGCAACATCTCTCTTATATATCCCTTTCTCTCCTCTGACCCTGCCACCATCCCAGTGCAGGCCCTCATCATCTGCACTTGATTACTGTAAGTGGCTGCTGGTGGGTCTGCCTGCCTCTAGTCTCTCCCGACTCCAATTCATTCAGCCAAAAGTGATTTTCCTAAAATGCAAAGCCTCAAATTGCCCCCACTCAATAAACTCCACTGCCTCCAGAACAATACAAAATGCTCTGTTTGGTATTTGAAGCCCTTCATGATACAACCCCCTCCTACCTGCCTAGTTTTCTTATACCTTAAACTCCAACATATATTTTTTTTAATCCAGGGTCACTGACCTTCTTGCTGTTCCATGAACAAGACACGCCATCTCTCCGCAGCAAGCACTCTCTCTGGCTGTCTCCCCTGCCTGGAATGATCTCCTTCCTCCACTCCAACCACTAATCTCCTTGGCTTCCTTTAAGTCCCAACTAAAATTCTACCTCCAATAGGAAGTCTTCCCTAATCGCTTGTAATTCCAGTGCCTTTCCTCTGTTAATTAATTTTGATTTATCCTAGGTCCTGTAGCATGTTTTAGAGAGTAAGCTCCTATAGGGCAAAGATTATCTTTTGTATCCCCAGTGCTTAGCACAGGACCTGGCATAACAGTGCTTAGGAAATGTTTATTGAATTGAATTAATATGTACCTTATCCTGTTCTCACATGGTTCTTTTACTTCTGCTAGATCTCTGTTTTTTGAAAACTTTTCATTTCCTAAAGCTTGGAGAATATGAGTATTTGATATGCCAAAATCTATTAACCGTATTATTATTATTTTGTTTAACTGTATAGATCAATGTTATGGCTAGGCAATCATGGACAACATTTTGATCTGTGACAATGACCTAGTTCCAGTTCAGTTTATTGGTTTAGGTCACCATGATATTTTAAAGTCTTTATTGGCAGTATGGGGATTTGTCATGTGTTTGCCCATGAAGCTTCCAATTCTACCCCTTGTGTCTTGTCTTTCTAGGTATTCAATAGGTACTCAATTTTTGCAGCAAAAAGTGATAAGTTGCCCAGTCCCCAGTATTTCCTTGTATAATTTATGTTTATCACTGTCTAATCTCTTTAAAAATAATACTCCTGTACATCAAAACCATCAAAAACACTTGTGATTCCACAAGCAAATCTACCTTTTTCAGCCATTTCTTTAATGTTTTGTTTTTGGTTTGTTTTTTTTTTTTGTCAATAGGTTGTTTGTATTCATGCATATGTCATCCATGAAGGATAGATTGATGTACTTCTGCTTTTGGATCTTAGTCATTCCACAGGTTCTATTTGGAGGTAAGCCAACTTAGGTTACATTCAATCAAACTAATGACATATACATTTACTACGGCTTGCTGAAGTGATGTCTGCTTATTGCTTAATTATTACTGTAGGTTTATTACCTCTTTGCCATGTGTTCTAAGAATGACTATCAATCATTTTCTTTCTCTTGTGAGGCGTTAACCTTTCCGCACCTGGATTAGGGTGATGAGCCCTATGTTTTGTTAGTATAGTAAGGGATTTTGCTAAAACATTTCCAAATCCCTTTTGACCCATTTTATAATTCCAAAGGTATATATTGATTTAGGTGTGTTCTTCAAATTCAGTTTTCATTACAGAATGCCAATCTATTAATACATTCATTACAGTCTTCTATTTGATATCTTCATGGTCAATATTTCTTACCTTGACATTTTGATATCACTGGAGAAATATTCCATGAAAGGAAATTTTTTTTGTTTTTTAGGGTGGGGTATTTTGGTGAAGTCATATAATAATACTAATAGCTATCATTTATATATAACTTTAAGATTTACAAAGTACATTTGATGGTATCAATATGCATCAAGTGGTTATTAAGAGATTTGAGTACAACTGTTTTTTTGATTTGATGTTCCTACCTAACTCTGTATAGAAAACATACTACTATCGTTATTTGCCATTCATTCTCAAAGAGGATCATGGCATAAGGAAGGTGATGTCAAGACATGCAAGTGAACTAGCCTCACTTTCTCTTCTGGAGCCATCTGGATCCAGTGGCCAGATATAAATCAGAATGACTGGAGAGTGCCCAGGATGCAGTGGAGAACCTGGGCCTTTTCAGGCTAAGGTTTTAACAGATTTTAGTTTGACTGAGGCAATGCCGCTCAGCGAAAGACTATAACAGATTTAAGGCTCAACATAATTATGCTAAACTTACACTGTCTGCCTGAAAAAATGGAATGTTTCATATGAATTGGTTTTGGCATCATTGTTTTAGTGGTATAGCTTAAAAAAAGAAAGATTTTCTGTATGGTCATTAAGCATTCTTAGCATGCCCACTATAGTTGGGTACATTTTATGTATTTACATTATGTGAGTAAACCATGAGTGGGGCACCATCATACTTATCCTCATTCAGACCATTTCTAGAAGAAAATGTCAGAGATAACTGAGTGACTAGCACAATGTAAAATTAAGACACACTAAAATAAACTGTCTGGTTTGTTTTTGCAATGATAAAATACATTTTTTTGTCATTTCATCCCACCTACTATCATTAAAATATAGGACACAAGTAGTAAAAGGCAAAGTAAATATGCACATATCTTTACACCATGTAGTGCAGCTATAAATCTCACTCTTTGATAACAGCTGTACTCTAGGAATCATTTGAGTCATGCAGCTGCCACAACAATATCAGATTTTATAGTTAAAAAGCAGTCAAAACTTTAATGATACAGGGGAGGTCGATATATACTATGCTATAAATAAACATTATCTAATGAAGAAGTGAAACATGTTTATTTTTGCTTTGGCAGAGCATTGAATGCCATATATCTCTCTCACTGCACGCTGCCATAATAGCAGTCATTATACTTGAGCATCTATAACAAAAAAGTCCCCACTTACACTAATTAGGTTAGGTTTCACTGAACAACACGAAGGCTTGAAAAACCCTGTCTAGCAGGCAAACTTTCATTCTTTACCTCTCTTATAAAGCCCTTTTTTTGTTGTTGTTGTTTTAAATGTTCTTTGGCATGTCAGCCTCACATATATTTGGAGAGATTTGGCGTTTTCTCTTTCCATATGCTTTAAACTTGTGGGTTTGATTGGCAGAAGAGAGAGGAATGTGCAGTATGGTCAAACTCACTTTGGCAAATGTTTAAGACTAAAATGAATAACTCCATAGAAGTCTCATTCAAAGCCATATGATCTCAATCTAAAGATGGCACTGTGGTACCCCTTCGATCTCCTCCTTACTGTTGTGTGGGATGTGGTTTAGTGAATGGATATGAAACCTGCCAATACACAGTTAACTCTCTGTACATAACTTGATTAATTTTAGTGTCCCTCCAAGACAGAGGAGGGAAAGGTACAGATACTTATACAAAGATGTAAGAGGAGAAATTCAGATGGATTTTGAAAAGATGAGACTGAACCAATTTCTCTAGACTACTGATTTAAATTAAATGTTTGCGAATCTGTGAAGAAGAAAGAAATGAGACTTCTCCTTCTTGGCTGAAGATTGTTATGTCCAATTTTCAACTTAATCTGACCCCAAAAGTTTTAAAAGGATGCCTTTAAAGGGTTTACTTTTGTACCCTTCACATCGTGTTTACCTGGCAGAAAATGACTAAGTACCAAACCAACTTTCTTAGTTTAACTACTGCCGTCCAGTTTTGCAGCATGGTAAGTATATTTGAGATGAAGGAACCCACTTAAAGCAATGTGCTTTTCTTATCTTTGCCATCTGAGACTCCTACATGGCCAACAAATCCCCAATTCATCAATAAATTATGTGTCTGCTTCTAAACATGCCTCAAATTAAAGGGGGCAAGTATATATGACAACAGAAGAATCATATGGTATAAATTAATTCGACCAACAAGACTCAACACTGCTTCTCTAAATAGTACTTTCAAATAGAGGTACCTACCTCATTGACTGCTTTGCGCTATAATTCCCTCTAGAGAGGAGAAGCAGCTTTTCTTACCACACCCAATCCTGGACCTATTTGATCACAAACATACAAAGGGTATATATGTATCTGTATATTGAAGGAGCTAAGTAGCACAGTTGATAGAACACTGACCCTGGAATTAAGAAGACTCATTTTCAAATTTGGCCTCAGATAATTACTAGCTGTGCGATTATGGACAAATCACTGAAATACTGTCTGCCTCAGTTTCCTCAACTGTAAAAATTGGGATAACGGTTGCACCTATCTCCCAGAAGTACTGGGAGGATCAAGTGAGATAATATTTGTAAAGCACTTAGCATAGTATTTGGCACAGAGTAGGCCTGATATAAATGCTGGTTTCCTTCCTCACTTATATGATTTAATTAAATATTCTTCATCCATCACTCCAAACTGGGCTACCCCCTAAAATACATCATATGCAACATTTTTTTGTAGAATACTTAGAAGTACTCTTGCTTACTCCTTGGTCCACAACAGTATCGTTTGTCTCCACTTATAAGATACTTGTGTATAGGGACTTGCTCCACAACCTTTTTTATGAAGTACATAGTACAATTGATGAATAAATGGGGCCCTAAAAGATATGGGATAATGACAACGACATTTTTCCTTGGTATGTATTACTACTTACCAGAGACATAAAAGTATTAGTAAATAATGGACCAGATTTCAGTATATAACTAAGTAAATTGGCATTTTGAAACAATTTTAAACTCTTTCTAGCTAAAATCTACCATTCACTGCCCTATAATAGTAATTTTGGAGGAGACTTCAAAGTTGCCTTTTTTATTGTATTGAGAGGTAGAGTGGGATATCAGAGACATCTCTGGACCGGAGGTCGATACATTAGAGAATGTAAGACTTGAAAGCAACCTCTGAGCTCAACTAATCTAACATAGCCCTGAAGAGAAATTCCCACCTCCTCCATCCTTAAAAAATTCTAGCGATAGAAACCTTGCTATCTACAAGAGCCACCCAATCTACATGAAGGATACTGCATAAATCAAACTCAAACTTCATTCCTACAAGTTAGTGTCTCCTCATTCTGTCCTCTGGAACTGAGGGAAACCAATCTAATTCCACTGTCACCTGCCCACATTTCAAAAACAGTAATCATGTACTGACTAAGTATTCTCTTGTCTGAGCTGAACATTCTCAGTTCCTTTAATCCTCATCTGGCATGGTTTCCAGTCTTGACACCATCCCAGTCACTCTCATCTAGATGGTCTCCATTTTGTCAAAGCTTTCCTTACCCAGAATTCAACAAAATATTTCAAATATGATCTTTCAAAGATGCCTCCCTCATTCCACACAGTATGCTTACATGAAGGCAGCCTAATATATTTTGGCTTTATTTCCTCTGTTATATTATTAGCTCTCAATGGACTTGTAGTCCACAAAAATATGCAGATTTTTTTACATGAAGGGTCAATCTAGCCATTCTATTGTCTTTGCAATCCTGTATTTGTAAAATTGATTTGTAGAAACCACACATAAGACTTTACATTGAATTTTACTAAATGTCATCTCATTAAATGTAGCCCAAGGCTCCAGCACTTTGACTGCTTTTTTTTTTGCGTCATGGCCCTGTCTCCAATAGGTTTTCCATCCTTCCTAAATGGTTAGTATATGTAAATCCAGTAAGTGTATCATTTTTCCATTGTCCAATTGTTCAAATTGACCTAGATGGTGAAAGAAAATTCCAGGCAAACTCAACTAGAGAGGTAGTTAGGTAGTTCAGTGGACAGAGAGACAGACCAGGAGTTAAGACGATCCAATTATTAACTCTGCCCTCAGATACTCATTAAAGGTCACTGCACCTCTGTTTTCTTCCATTTCTTCTTCTGTGAAATAAACATAATAATAACAGTATCTACCTCACATAGTTGTTTTGAGGATGAAATGAAATAATATTTTTAGCACTGGGCCTGGCACTATGTAGGCACACATGCACACATGGCAGGTACTATATAGACACTTACTCCTTTTCCTTTTCCTCCCATCCCCACCAAAGACTTCCCTCATCTTATTTCAATACATTAATCACTAATCTTTGGTCATTCAGCCATATTTAATCCATCTAACCATACAGTCACACATCTCACAGTTTTCCACCTTTTTTACTTAGCTTGATAGACTTTGCCAAGATAGACTTATACTGGACCACACTCATGAGTGTCTGAAATAGGACAAATGCTCTATGACATTGGACATCCAGGACTGAAGGGCAAGACTCTTGAGCCTGAAGAGAGGGAAGGTAAGGAAAATCAGGTATTTTATTGGAGAGAAATAGTGAAATTCTGAGAAAGACCCCACAAGGGAACCCCTAAATTTTAGTATCCTGGAATGGAGAGGCAGGATGCCTAATTTAAAGAACTAGCCACTTAGCATATAGAAAAGTTGAGGTCACTTCTTACATATATAATAACGATATTCCAATACATTCAAGTACCACAAATCAGTCAGATGTTCCTTAAATAATTATGAGTATCCTTTTAGTTTCCACAGTTCTTTCCTACTAGGGCAGCGTATATGTATGCTTGTGTGCACACACACAGAGATCTAAATATACAGTGGTAGTAGGTGAAAGGGTATAAGTGATTTAGTGACTTCTGGGGCATTGTTACATATTGCTCTCCAGAAAAGTTGTATTGATTCACAGTTAAACCAACAGTACATTAATGTTCCTGTTTTTGCATAGCCCTTCCAATATTTCCCATTTTTCCTTTTAAAATGAAAATTTTTAAAAGAAAGAAAAGCTGAGTTAAGAGAGTAGGTGTCACAAGCAGTGAAGTTATCAGCTTCTTAATAGCCCAGGTTCAAAACTTTAGGGTCATTTGAAGCTTTCCCTTTTCCCTCAGCCTCTCTTACCAATCATTTGTCAAGTCAGATCAATTCTACCTACAAAGCTCCTCTCACATTTATCCGCCACTTCCCTCACCATCTCTGCTCACATGGCCAATACTGTGACATGTTACGCTAAACAGATGTTTTTGTACAACTATCAAGCTTTCTCCTTTTTATAAACATGTATTTACAGTCAGACTAGGCCCTTAGCATCTCTTGCCTAGACTATTGTATTTGTGTCTAAGATGACCTCACTGCCTCCAGTCTCTTCTTCCCTGTCCAATTCATATATTGAGTCCCAACTGCTGCCATGAATTTGCTTAGGCAAATAAATCATTTAGCTTCTGTGAATATCCATTTACTCAAATGTTTAAAATGGAAAGAAAAATGTAATAATATTTGTGCTAACAACCTCACAGAGAGGTGAGCATCGAAGGAGACAAAGTATGCAAAATGTTTTGGACACTATAAGTTGCTATATAGCTATAAATTATTGCAACTATTATTTCCAGAGAGCATTTTGCAAGCTGTAAGAAGCTGGCTCAAAGTAATGAAACCATGTGAGGCTTTTCAGACTTGCGATGGATTACACAGCATCAAGGTTGCGCCTTTCTTCATAGTCTTATGATTCTGAATAAACATACAAGTAAAAAGAAAAAGAAATCACTCTCTTTCTGTTGGCTTTCTGGATAGCCACCTACTATAGTCATGACCTTGAAAGGAATATGATCTTCTATGAGCTTTAAATACTAATATTACAACAGAGAGGACAAGAGGACCACAGGGCTTGGAATGGGGGGAGGAGAGTGGTAAACGGAAGCGTAGAGGATAAGGGTGCTGCTTACCAAAAACCAATTCCCTGGTAAATCTTTTCCATTGTTAAAAATAGCATTATGCCTACTGTCAGAGAGCTTTGGTATGATCAGTCTTTCTATCCACATCTTATTTTTATGAGAAACACCATGACACAATAGCAAATAAATCCAATAACTGTTGCCAGATGATGACAAATCTCTGATACCTTTTGTCACATTGACGTCTTATGTCGTTTGATCTGTGTTTACAAGCAAATGGTTACTCCTGATATTAAATGCTGGCATTTAGAGAAACATAGAAATTACTCACTTCCCTGGAATTCTGCATGACAAATTAGTGCTGGGCTTCAACTCTAATAAATGTAGCTGCAGTCGAGCTTTCATAAACATTCTTGAGATGTTCTTCTGGAGTAGCTTTATTTTGGCACCCCACTTTTCCTGCTTAAACAAATGAAAAGGCTGGCTGATATTGTCAAAATACAGCACTTCTTGTGAACCAAGAGTCATTTATTAAAATAATGTATTGATGCCATGTCATAAAACATAACATCGTATTTCTGCAGGAAAAACCTATTACCCTAAGCCAAGATTATTTTATTTTAAAAGACAAATTATTACAGTTGTGGATGCTGAAAGTAATATTCCATGTCTCGGTCCTTGGCCTTTTAGAGTCCAACAGGATAACTTTTAATGAACCGTGATGTGTTATGTAAAATAGATATTTGTACAATTATCAAGTTTTCTTCTCTTTATAGGAATGTTGCTTTTTTTAAAGGAGGAAGATACTAAATATCTTATGGCTCAAAATAGCTCTCTTAAGAAAAATACCAAGATGATTTTACTAGTGACAGAGATGCTTTAAATCTAACATACAGCCAACTGAAAAAAAATAATCTCAAACTACTCATGCAGGGTCGGGGACGCTCCAGTGTTGCCTGTTTTCCTGACACAGTCTTAATCTTGTCTTTTGTCATAGCCCTGCAGTTTTTGCTCTAAAGGTTTCTGCACTAAAAAGTGGTAAGGTGAAGCCATAGTTCAATTCAATTTATTTTTATATTGCCTCTCATACAAAGTCTCTCAAAACGCTTTACAGTGAGAGATAAAATAATCATATAACACTCCCCAGTATTTGAAACAGCAACTATCATACAGACAGAGAGAAGGAAAGGAAAAACCAGGTACTAGAATAGGCCAAAGTCCCCAGAGAGTCATCTCCCCACAATACCATCTCATTTATAAGCCAGATAAAGAGCATTCCACAGTATCCATATACCATGCCTTACATCTCTCTATTTAAACTCTCAGAGAAAAGGAATGATCTTTCTTTTAGGACGCACAACCCAAGAATATGGACACTTAAAATCTGCCTTTATCTCAATTTGTGACCCTTTTCATTTAATGTATAATTAATTTTTGTCCTCATTGGAAAAAATACATTATAGTTTCCTGAAGAACAGTTATCCTGGGTTCTCCCATTTAGCATCACTGATTTGGCTCTTAGACAGCTAAAATTTAAAAAAACAAATAAATAAAAGATAAGAATAATGGTGAGGTGTGTAGGTCACCTGGTACTTCTTTTGGACAACTTCAGCTTGGAAAGGAGAAGCCAGAAACATAGCCTTGGTCGATATCACCAAGGAACAGAAAGAAGGAATAAGTAGACAGGCTTCAAAGCGATTCTGAGAGACAATTATTTGCTAAATAAGTCAGCACAAATAAAATAATTCTTCTACTTGCAAAAAATTGAAGGTTTGGGAGGACAAGGAAGGGTCCAGTCTTGGTGAGGGAAATTAGGTCAAATCAATGTATCAAGTTTGCATAGTACTTGGAATTTACAGAAGGGTAGGTCTGGACTGGCCATAAGGAAATAGACGACGTTACTGTTCAGTGAGAACGATACAGCTCTGCTCCTCAGGATGAAAACGCAGTCAGCAGTCGAAGGCAAGCGTTTGAAAAGCTGTTCTCTTTGCAGAGTAAACAGCCTCTTGAAATCACCAAGGCCTAGAAACCATAATTCAGGGGGAGGGGAAAGCTTCCTTATTGATTTGTTTATTTGTTTGTTTGTTTTATCTCACTGAAGTACCCAGATCTACAAGCAAAAATTTACTATATTTCTATTCATCTATCTGTATGTACACATGCATGTATATATGTCTATGTTTTTGCCTACGTATGGATGTGTATATGCATATATGTATTTCAGGAAAAAGATACTTTGGATGATGGTATATGATATCAATAAATGACCTAAGTTTTAGTTCTACAGGGGAAAAGGGTTTTCATCAGCACATGCTTCTATCTTTTTGCTTATGGTTCTCAATGCAAGCCACATCTTTATAATACATAAAAACAAAGCAGAATATATTGTAACTCATTTTTTGACCTTTGAATATTTCTGTCATTGATTGTCAGACTTGAAAACTACTCTCTATCCCAAGGTGATGGATTATTTAATTAACCATTGACCTTTCCATAACATTTGTTGACAATGAGTATACTCCCATGAAAGCTAGCTGGGTTGGATATTGGTTGACTCAGTGCTGTTTGTCAGTATGAGTTTACCATTTTTTGTAACTTTGATCAAACAACCAAAATTACATTCTGCCTATTTACTTGCCAATTGCTTCCTAACTGACATTTACATTTCCCATTGACCATCAGTCATATAGTGTAGATTTAGGATAGTTCATTTAAGCAAACCTCATTTAAACCAAGGTATAAAGTTAAGCTGGTGGGAGAGAACACAGTTATTGGGGAGGGAGATACAAAAACAAAGCCTTGGAAAAGAGTCACCACGTATTCTTCACATAAAGATCCCTATATCCCTTCCTATGTGAATCAAACCCAAGCTATAAGTTCTCTCTCTCTCTCTCTCTCTCTCAATCTCTCTCTCTCTTTCTCTCTCTCTCTCTCTCTCTCTCTCTCTCTCTCTCTCTCTCTCTCTCTCTCTCATACACATACACACACAAACACACACACACACAATCAGGCTAATAGCTAATGTCAGTCACTCCAACAGGGAATGTCATAACATCAGCCAGGGAAGCTAAACCTTTGGGTCTGCCAGTATAAAATAGTCCGTGGTATGGAGGCACATAAGATGCAACCAGTCTAAGAGTCAGCTGCTACTGATTAGACTTAGAGAAACAATCAGAGGCGTTGTTTATAAAGCAGTGATCCAGTCTATCACCACTGGTGATAGTTTTGAGACTTGCCAATGCTATTATGTCAAAGCGTTGTTCTGGTGCTGCTGAGGAATAGAAAGTTAGGACAGAGTTTGAGACTTGGTTTTGCAATAGCAGTATTGGCACCTGCTTCCTTGGCTATTCTCTTGTGTGATATATATATATGGACTCCCTGTATGTTCTGTTCACATCATTAGAACCACAAGAAAGCCTGTGTGTATCCTTGGGAAAAGTGGAGGTCTGTGGGGACCTTGTGCTTATTTGCCCATCTTGTGATTGATAGATCTAAGGAAATTGCAATCACATTGGGAATTGCCTCTGATGTTAAGACTGACTCTAGACTGGATTTGGTGGTGGGGAAAGCAAATTCTTTCTTTACAGCTAGTAGTGAAAAAGTATCCATCCACACCTGACAACCTGAGATAAGGCAAATAATGCTTACCTTATTTTAAAATGCCCTGTGCTGTCTCCCCTCTTTCAATGGGAAGGTGCAGGACTACAGATGTGGAATGTTGGATCCTGCCAAATATGTATAAGGTTTTACTTAACTAGCTCGTTTTTTCACTTTGTTACAAGAGAAAGTTCACTGAAGGGTAGAAGGATGGGTATTTCCAGAAATAACTGTGATAGGAAAAAATATCAATAAAACTTTTGTCAAATTAAATTTTAGGGTTAAAAAATCATTTTATATTAACATACAGCAATTGAGCATGCAAACTGTACTTACTTATATGTTCTATTCCTGGTTTAATTTGGCTTTTTTTTTTGTTTCTCCAGATGCTGCTGATTTATTTGTTGATTTATTCTAGGTCCATTTTCTGCTTGTCAATTAAGAATTTATTAAATGCTTCCATGTGCCAAGCACTGTGATGGGCATTGTGAATACAAGGACAAAGAATGAAATAATCCCTGTTCACAATATACACCTTAAGGAGGGAAGCAATAACTTTACATAAAAAATATATGCAGCAGAAATATAGTTAATAAATGGACATTTGTATGTATGTACATATGTATATATGTGTGTGTACATACACATACACACACATGAAAGAGAATAGATCTATGAATTCCTGTGAATTAAACCCAATCTGCAATTCTTGACTTTCATCACTACTGACTTGGTGACTTCCTTTTACTCTTCCATTTTTGACACACATGTTAGTACACTGATCATGACTTTCTGTCTCTACTACTAGGTTCCACCACTATTTCCAGAATGCTTAGGTATGTGCTAACTCTTCCCTTAATCCTCGCAAAGTTGGTACAGGATGTCTATACATGACAGAAATCATATAAAATAACCTGCTTCGCTGGGCCATCATATGTTCACGTAGTTAACTGATTAATATCCTCCTAGTACATAATCTATTCCATAAAAGCAAAGCAGACACTTTGGAAAGTTAGAGTCATCATTATCTCAGGTCACTAAAGCACATAATCTTTTAGAAATGCAGGGGATACTAAAATTCATCTAGTTTATCATCTCATCCCATGCATGAATGCCTTCTACAATACCCTGATAAGTAGACATTTAACCTCTACTCAAAAACTTCCATTAACAGGAAACTCACTACCTCATAAAGCAACCCATTGCATTTTATTCATTTATTGATACATTCATTTATTTAAAAAATATTAACTACCTCAAGGCAAAGTACTGTGCTTATAACTTGGAGTAAAATAGATAACACATGATACAGTCTCTGCCCTCAAGGAGTCTATATTCTATGTGTATTTGATCTGAATATATGAACACAGGCATAATATTAAGTAAGGGATTTAAAAATGTTCCTGAAAAATCTGAGAAGACAGGGAACACTCTCAGTTAGTGGGATCACGGAAGGCTACACCAAATAAATAGCACCAGAGCCGAGTTTTGAAGGAAAGATTTTTAAAAGGAGAAACGCAATGAAAGTATACTTAAAGCATAGGGTCCATCCTGCACAAATGCTGAGACAGAAGGCAGAATGCTGAGTTCTAGAGTTAGGAAGTAGTCAGTCTAGACTAGAATGTAGAGTTTATGGAATAATGTCAAATTTTGTTGGAAAGGTAGGTCACAGACAGACTGTGGAGGGCTTTAGATGCCAGACTAAGCGTTTTGGAAAATATTCTGGAGACAATAAAAAATTGTCAAGTGTTTTGAACAGGAAAGTGATGTGGTCGGACCTGACCCACATCCTACGTGGAGATTGTTTTGACTTGACAGTTGTCTGAAGACTAATTATATTTAGAAGTTCTGACATGTTGAACAAAAATGTGTTATTCTCTAATTTCCACCCATGTTCCTCAGAATTACAATATTTATAGTGAGGAGGGACATTGAAGAGGACCCATTGCAAACCCTTCAAGTTAGAGATGAAGTGATTGAGGACGAGTGGCTAAATGACTTACATGCAAGCCTACCGGTAGGATGTGGCAGTATACATATTCAGATCCAGGGCTCCTTCAAATTCATTACTTTTATAGTTAGCTACATAAATCTGTTCAATTTCTTTTTTAATGGTCTTGATCCCTATAACTGTCTGGGTTCTCAAAAGCTCATATAGTCCCACATTTAGGGTGGAAAGTGAAGTTAGACTTCATCAAGTCCAGCCACCCTTCTTTCACAGATTAAGATACTAAGTCAAGAGAGATGTTACTTGACTTGCCCACGGTGACACAGCTAGGAAGTGGCAAGGCTGTGATTTGAATACAAGTCATTTAGCTCTTAAATGGGCATTCTGTCCACACCAAACCCCCTCAAGTGAGCCCTCCATATCTGCTTTAATGAATTGGTCCTGTGGTTGTTTATGTATATGTTTTCTCCTAATAGCATATAAGGAGAAGATATCTGTGAACAGAGCCTTGTAGTATGTCTATACTGTCAATACCAATCCATTGATCCTTGGGCTTAGCCATTTTTCTAGTAATATACTATCCCTTCTATATTGTGGGGTTAGGCATAGTAAAACCCCAGAAATCTGGAAAAATCCAAGTAAAATGTTTGGTCCTCAATAAATACAAGACAAGAAGTTTGAATCTTTTTTTCCCTTTAATGGAATATTTACAGTATCATAATGTAAAATTTGGATTAAGTATTTGGTCATAGATTCTGTGTTGTCTGCTGGCCTTCAGGTTCTGGAAAGCTCCCATAAAATTCCCATTTAATTTCTTATGCCAACCCACGATGTATTAAAACTGAGATGGGGAAAGTCAAGATGTGGTAGGAATAACTATAAATTTATTCTAATATCATTAAACCCACATTTCTTTCCCACAAATTACTTCATGAAAGGTAGTTTTTTGTCAAACATGATACTGAAAACTGGATATTCGGGAGAGAAATGCCTTTAAAGTCCTTCAAAGCCTTACCCCAATCTGTCTTTCTGCCTTGCACTCCTATGCTCTGCCATCCAGCCAAATCGTCCTTCTACCTCTATTTCTGACACACCCACTCATTTCCCAACTATGTGCTTTTGCCCAGGCCACAACACCTGCCATCTTTTCCTTCAGGATGCAGCTTTAACCCCACAGTCTACAAGATACCTTTCCTTATTCTCCCTACCTGATTGTATCCTTCTTCCTAAACTACCTAGAACTTGAATACATTAGATTTATTTATTCTCTTTACCCTGAATATACTCATATATAATATTACTGTCACCTCCATTAACATACAGGGTCCTTTCAAGGAGTCTTTCTATTCGCAACCCCAGACCTCACATAGTAACACAAAAGGCTCTTAACAAACGCTGATTGATTGATATTTGAAGGATCTGTGATTTTGTCAATGTGGGAGTACCCACACCAGGAATGTGGGTACTCCCTCTACCAAAGCACACCACAATGATAAATTAATAGATAAATAATAAAAGAATTGATTGAAGGCATACAGAGAGTAAGTGATTTCCCAGATTTATACAACTAATAAAGACAAAAGGTAGGTATGGTTGGACAGCAGCTTCCTATTGCAGTTTTCCATATACTGTCACGGATTTCTACCCAAACACAAGCCCCACACTTCCCTTCAACCCCAGCTTCCCTATCTGTCTGACTCCAGCTTCTCTAGTCTAGGACTAATAAAAAGGCCTAAGCCATGCGGAGTGCCTATTTCTCAGACTTAGCAGGTGCCTCAGGCTTGGTCGTTATGCCTGATGACTGACTGACCAGATGGAGACATCAAGGACGCATCCAAAGAGCTCATTATACCATAGCAACATATCTTTGCTCTGTTAGGACCAAGGAAGTTTACTCCTTTAACATTCAATGCCTTATACGTGCCTCATTTGAACCTAACCTCTAACCTGAACTCAGAGAGTACTGGCTTTAAAGTTACACCTACCACAAGAGGATTTGAACCTGGTCTTTCTGATTCCACTCTGTATTTTACACCATACTGCCTCTATTACAGGGCAGTTAGGTGGCAAAGTGAATGGAGCACTGGACATGGAGTCAGGAAGATTAGAGCTCAAAGCCAGCCTCAGACACTTATTAGTTGTGTGATCTGAGGCAAGTCACTTAACCCTGTTTGCCTCAGTTTCCTCATCTGTAAAATGAGCTGAAGAAGGAAATGGCAAACCATTTCTTTGCCAAGGAAACCCCAAAATGGAGTCATAGAGAGTCAGCCATGACTGGAATGACTGAGCAACAACAGAGCCTGTATTACAGTCCTATTAGGACTGTCAAAAAAGGCAATGATTAGTCAGTCATATCCCCTCTTAATAGGAGAGCAACCAAAATTTTCCAAAGGCTTTACTTGCCACACAGGAAGTAGCTTAAAGACATAGATTTCCTGGATGGCACAAAGTGAACAAAGCCTCAATAGAAGGCTCAATAGCCTTCTGGTTAGTCTCCCCGACTCAAGTCCCTGTCCCTGCCCCTTCCCACCCATCCCCACCATCCCACTGTACCCCATCTTTCACTCAGCTGTGAAGCTGATCTTCCTATAGTGCAGGATTGACCATGTAACACCTCTTCCCTTCCTCCAACTCCCTGCCACCCCCGCTCCACTGTGCTAAAGAAATTCCAATGGTTCTCTTTCACCACCAGCATCAAATATCATATCCCACAGCTTTTAAAATCCTTCCTAACCTGACATTTTCCCATCTTTCCAGTCCTCTTATACTTTACTCCTTTCTACACACATTGCAATCTAGTAACACCAGCTGCCTTGATGGTCTTCTCACGCAGGAACCGAGCTCTCAAATTTATGAATTTTCACTAGCTGCCCCCATGCCTAGAAGTATCTTCCTTTATTTCCTTGTGTTCTGACTTCCTTAGGTTCTTCTAAGTCCCTGTAGCAGCAAGCACCCTGACACTTGCAGGATGGCCTGCTATCACAAGTTCTTAGATCTGTTTTTCTAAAAGGAAAGCAACTTTTGAGAGGTAAACAGTCTTCTTTAATCACATATACTAAGAGAGAAAATACAAGCAGAGAAATAAAGACCAACAGACAAGGCTTCTAACTGTCTAACCATAAGCAATACATACATCACAGATCAACAGAGAGATTCAACTATCTGACCATTAAATACATACATAGTTATCTTATGGGGGCTTCTTAGTGGCTACCCAGAGGCTCATTGGGCACACTCCAAAGAGTAAAGCCCAAAGTCAAACCTCACCTCAGAGTATATATACACTTCTCAGAGCCAGAGGGAATCACGACCATGGTAACCCAGTGCCTCATTAATGAACAAAAGGTGTGGGCCTTCCTACAAAGCAAGCCTCCTCTAACCAAGCTGAATGGGCTTCATCTGAGGCCTAACAATGGGCTGGGAAGAACTTAACTCACATTACAGTTCCAAGCAAAATATCTTTTACCAAAGCCTTTCTCAATTGCCTTTAATGATGATGCTTTTCCTGTTTTGGTCATCTTCAGTTTATCTCCTGTATATACATATATATATATATATATATATATATATATATATATATATATATATATATATATATATATATATATATATATGTGCATGTTTTTTTCCCATTAGGTTATGGACTCCTTAAGAGCAGAGACCACTTTTATTTTTTTGCCTTTCTTTGTATCCCTTTTTGTCTTTCTATGTTGCAGCATCTGGCATATAGTAGGCACTTAATAAATTACTTTATACAGACTTGTTGACTTCCTTAAATGATTAAGTAATCATTTAAGCTAATAAATCTAAAGTAATAAACAACACCCATGTAGAAATATAATTGTGTGATTCCTCTTCCTATTTTTTCCAAAGCTAAAGGGCTGTCTCATATCCACAACCTATTCCTTTCTTTGTTTAAAAGGGATGTATGAGTGTTCAGAAGGACTAGCAATTCTGGTTTGACAGTTTGCCAAGCCCTTTTCAGAGCTACTCATCCACTACTGTTGTCCCCCTGATTTACCCAGTTCTCACCTGTGTCTCCGAGAAGTTGTAGCATGCACAGCAGTCATACCCTGGTAAAACTGTCTGCCCAGACTGGCTAAACCAGGTTGAAAGTAACTGATCAGCCTTCCATCTGTTGGTGAGTTAGGATATATCTACCTAAATCATGTGAAGACTTTCCTGGTGAAATGGACAGATGAGAACAATTTGTTCCAACTGTTGAAGGCAGCTGAAGCAGGCACTGTGGAACACTTAGAGCTTGGTCAGGCATTGAAGATTCCAAGGTCATTCATAGCATATGGGGCATAGCATTGACTTCTGTCCTGCTAGTGGAGTTCCTAAGGAAGAGATTGCGAGGCTGATGACTTAGTGTAACTATGCCTCACTTGTCATTGGCCCTCTTTGAAAATGAAGTATGAACAACAACATCCTAGAAATATACACAAAGTTCAAGGGACCCTAGTTAGTCTAAGTCTTCTTCTCAGGCATGTAGGAAGCTTTCCTTCTAGAAGCAGGCAAATTAGAACCCAACTAAGTACAAGAAGATACATGTTATATTTCCCCAATAGAAATAAGTTCTTCAAGATCACAGTTTCTTTTTTTGCCTTCATATCACCCTCACCAAGCGCAACATGATGAACACATTAGGCACTTAATAATGTTTGTTGAATTGAACTTTTGAGTACCATACATGGCCAAGACCTATCCTCTCAAAATGTTAAGCTAATTTCTCACTTAATGTTTGGCATTAAATATATTGGATTTTAATGCATCAAGGATCTCTATTCTCTCCATTGGTGTAGAGGTACACCTTATCCAGTTATCCATGCCTTCTCATCCTCAGTGACTTTTGTTTCTGTTTTTCCACAAATATTTTTCAGAGGAGCTACTCAATGTGCTGGAGGACTTCCTTCCTCTGCATTTTTTCAACATTTTCTGTATTCCACTGCAACACTCAAATGATCTCTTTTTTTATCAATCCCTCTCATGACACAACCAATCCACTCTCTCTTTTCGTCATACATTCCCTCAATAATATCTCTTACTTGTATGTTCATAGGAAATGTTGCTGCTTACCTGGTCTATTATGTGTTTCTCTATAGTCTTTTGACCCACAACATTCTTTCTTTACTTGGGAGAAACATACATTCTTCTCTTGCTCTCTTCCTATACTTTCTCCCTTGATGATCTCATTCACTTTTTAGGATTCAATTATCCTCTTTGCCAATGATTGTCACTACTTTTACCCATAATTCTAGTCCTGTATTTCCTATTGCCTGATCAGTATTTTTACGTGAATGTGAAACTAGAACTTGAAATTCAACATGACAAAGTTGAATTCATTTTCCCGGGGGTAAAAATAAATCTAACCTTGTCCCTCCTCCAGCTTCTTTATTTGTTGAAAGCATGACAATTCTCCATATGACCCAAGATCTCTATTCTCAAGATTGTTTTAGATGCTTACTTCCCTCTTCCTTCATCTTTAATCAGTCATCAAGTCTTTTTGAGTCTATCTTGGCAATATTTCTCACATCCATTCACATCTGTCCCTAACTAGCACCAGAATCATTCTAGTTCAAGTCCTCATAACTTCTAAACCAGGTGTCTCCCTTGATGGCTCACTTACTTCCATCTCCTTTATTATCTCTAAATCATGCTTCACAGAAGTGCTTCACTCAAATTTTTGGTTTTTTTTTACTCATCTTCATGATATGCAATTTTGATTATTTTAGTTTTTAAATCATAAATGTACAATAGTTCCTCATTGCCTACCACATATGAACTGCAGTCCTGGCATGCAAGATCCTGCACAATCTGGTTCCAATCTACTTTTATAACTTTATCTCATTGTACTCACCTTCATTTACTTTATTTTCTATTCAACAAGCTTATTTTCTTTCCTTTATTTTAATCTTGTTTATATCCAGCTCTCTGCCTCTGCTCATACTGCTTCATTCATGGAAAGGAACCCCTTTCATCTCTCTACGTTGAAGTCTTTCCCCTCTTTCAAGGTCCAACTCAAGGGCTACCATCTTCAGAAAACTTTCCTTAACTCCACTCATTCTCCACCCCTCATCTCTCCCATCTTAAAGTGGCCTTCTTTTCCTTCAACTTCTCTTGGCACTTAACTCAGGACTCTTCTTTACCCTTCTCATTATTTATTATAGAATATTGTTATTTACATATTCTTCTCCACACTTCATGAAACTGTTACCTTCTTGAGGGTAAGAGATGAATTGGCTTTCATCTCCATATAGTTAGTGTCTAGGAGAGTGCCTTGCTTATGGTAGATACTTAGTAAATACCTGCTGAAATGTTATATTGCAACTATATCCCTCTGCTAGTGATGAAAATAACTGGAGAAATGCTGGAAAAAAGTTTCATTTTCCACATATTTGCTGTCTTTCTGCCAATTTTTTCTATTAATACTCTGGGGATCACATGGTTCACTTGGGACTCATGCCAAGATTTCTGTAGACTTGTTTTCACTTCCATTGCTTTTTGTTATTTCCTAAGGAAATGGTGCTTATAATCTTCCACTTTTGTCCTTATAATCTTCCACTCTTGTCCTCTTTTGTAGTGGTTTAACAAATGAGTTTTCAATATAAACTGGCTTTGCCCTTGGCAAGAAGGTTGAGTGTTCCATGGTAAATGCTCTTTCTGAGCTCTTTTGTCCTCCTTGTTATGATGACTCTTTGACATCATATAGGCTTTTGTAGTAAATGGTGAAGTGATTCAATCCAACAGTCATTTTTGTTTATTTTTGTCTGTGTTAATCAAGGTTGTCTTTGAATTTTATCCATTTGCCATTTTCTGTTTTCATATATTGGAATATCACGTTGAAGTTGCTTCAGTTTTTTTATAGTAACTAATCTTTAGCCTGTCTTCCAATTTGATGCTGATTTTGACCTTTGCCCTAGTTAGTTTATGATATGACTACACACAGACAACTGATTTAGATATTAATCCCTCATCAGTAACCAGTTGTTTTCACTCTGTTGAGATACATTTAATTTCCTTTTTTTCTGTGATATTATTCATTGGTCACCATATCCAGAATCCTTTTTTTCTTCTGGGAGAATATACATATATATATATATGTATGTATGTATATACATATGTATATTATTGTTGTATAATTGATTAATATGTATATTATTATGTATACCATATTGCATAATCAATTAATATGTATATACATATATATTTATATCATATATAACATGTGTATATACATATATGTGTGTGTATATATGTATACATACATACACATATGGCTTCAGAGTACTGTACAATCTATGTCCTACTTTGTTTCTCAAATCTGAACTGTTCTTTCCATTACACTTTCTGTTTTTTCCCTTTCTTGTGTTTACAATGGAATCACCAAGAATCAAAGTATATGTTGATCTTGTATAGACTCTTAAGATCCTCAAGTCAAGTCAACAACCACTTGCTAAATATTTACTGTAAGTCATGTACCACAAAAGAGCTGGACATACAAGGAAAGGGAAAAAAGTCCATCCTCACAAGGTGTTCACATTTTAATTAAGGAGATAACATACAAGCAACTTTGTCTATCCGTCTATCTGTCTGTCTTTCTGTCTATTCATCTATCTATCTACCTTTCTAAAAATATTTAGGTTCAATTGGATGAAATCAGAGGGAAGGCACTAACATTGAGGAAGACTAAAAAAGACTTGCAACAAATGGTTCAATTAAACCTAATACCTGAAGGAAGTCAGAGAAGGGAAAGGGGAGCATTCTGAGAGTGAAGAAGAGCCAGTAAAACTCAAGAGATAAAGTGTGCGATGTGAAGAAAAGGAAGGTGAGCAACCAGTGTCACTGGATTGTAGAGAACATACAGGAAATACAGTGTAAGAAGACTGCCAAAGTAGGCTGTGAAGGGCTTCTAAGCTCTTCAAAGAATTTCTCTACTTCTTCATATACCATATGTCTGCACAGAAGCTGCAATTATCATGGCATTTGAATCATTTCTGCACTTGATCCATATGAGCACCTTAAGACATGATGACCTCCCCACAAAATAATGGTCTTTGTTGCCTTTGGACATGTGATAAAATCAAATCCCCCAGGCCCATTGTCTCTCCCAGGAGAATCTTTGAGCCATCATCCTTTTATTTGGCTGCTATGTCCTTTTGTTGTCTTTTTTAACATAAGAGTACCAATATTACTCTGGATCAGCCAATGTATAGACGTTCATTAGTCATTAGCAAAGCAATTCACATTTATAATACCTGCAATTCAGTTAACACTTATAAATGGTCTAAAAATTATTCTTAGCACCCCTGCCCCTTTCTTTACACTCCTCTATCTTCTCACTGTAAAAGAGAAAGAGGCTTAATAAAGGTCATTTTTTTCATGATTACCATGATCAAAAAATTAACCACCTAGAGGCCAATCCACTAATGACAATCCTTCATCAATCTATCACCAAGAATTTATTAAGCACATACTATGCACCAAATACTGTGTTAAGCACCAGGGATCAAAGAAAAAGCAACAACAGCCTTGTCCTCAGGGAGCTTGCTTGGTCTTCTATCTGTCACCAAGTCTATACTTGAAATCTTTACAACTGAGTAAAACCTACTTGTACTCCACTGGCACAGACTTTGAGAACCTCAAGCAGAGGTTCAATAAAGAAGAATTTGTGGAGTACTTTGTGTAGCTGACTGAACAAATGACTAACTTTTCCAATTTTCAATCTGAATAGACATAGTCATTATCTCTGCTGAGTGAAAATACAATATACAAGACACGTTCCACAACAACCAAAGTCCATTTCCCTGTCCCTAGAGTTTACAGGACTTAAAGACTTGACATTATGGAAGTATATTGTCTTAATTAATTTATGTTAATTTTTAATGCTGTAGGGAGGGTATAGCATAATGCACACACTAACCAAGAAATGCGCATAATGTTTACATACTATTCACAAATGTAGCAGAAAAAAACAGTTTACAGGTTAATATCAGGTTGTTGTTATTGTCAATTAATGCCCATCAACTTAAAAAGCATCAGTTGTTTCTTAGTTTTCTATTTCATTGGAGGAAACAGAAAATTACTAAAAATTGCTAAGAACAAAAGATGTTTCTAAAGAAACAGAAAAGTGGTGGGTGATTTTTGTTCATGTTTTATGTTGATGGGGCTCCTACATTGGACCCTGGAGTTTTGACTTTCATGTCCAGTGGAAAAGATTGGGCATTCAGCACTTGTAAAATTTCTGCTTGGTCATACTGTGTATCATTTAAATCACATGCTTCCTTTTGCAACTGCCAATTTTCTTTCAAACCTAAACAGTTTAGCTACTGGTGGAAAAGATCAGCCCCAGCATGTTATTGAGATACCTAGATGATTTAAGTTATAAGCTTGATACATGGGTGACATTAATGTAATATTATGATAGATATCTATTAACACGTACATCACGGAAACATATACTCTCTAATGGGCTTGACGGTGGCTGCTCTTCCCTTGTCAGTGTCAATCCTCACCAGAATCACAGGGATGAACAAATGTGACAGGAGAGGGCTGTACCAATTATGGATGAAGGGATACTATCTACTCCCACTGTTTGATGTGATTTATTCGGCGGTCCTCCTGCATTTGTAGTGCGGCAGATTGTAGCTGCTTATGGAGTGACAAATAGTACTCAATGACATTGACTGACTTGTCTGATCAATTTAGCTTGTCTAAAAAGTGGTCATGAATTGCTCTCCTCATTGAATGTCAGTAGATACAGACCTGATTGAACCCAGAGCACACACACTATTGAAAAGAGTGGAGGGAAAGGATATTGTTATGCTTGTTGCAGTGATGACTATTCAGGAGAGAAGCTCTAAAATGATGCTTTTGGTAGTTTATATACATTTAAAGTGATTTTAAGGTGAAGAGCACTCAAATATTAGATGCTGTGTCTGCATTGAATGTTCTTCTTGGCTGGGAACCTTCTGTTCATTTAGCCACTGGTATAATTCACTAATACAATATTTCTTAGGTAGCTTTTAAAAATGTCTAATTGTTGGCTTACTGTTTTAATATAATGAATACAAGTTTAAATGTGTATTTCTAGCAATTTAAATAAAACAATTTTCATTTAAGTTTTTTTGTTGTTATTTTTGTTTTTCTTTTTGTTATTAATGTATTTCACTGTCAATTGGAGTGGCAGTGTACTGTCGTGGATAGGGAATTAGATCAAGGTTCACATCCTCCCTATGACACAAACTATATGATCACTAGGAAGTCACTTAGCTTCTTAGTGCTCCAACACTTCCCTAATACTTTGTTTTGCAAATGAGTTTCTTATATGAGGAGTTCTAAATGGAAGAAGATCTGTATCATGAGTTTCTATATGAGAAGTTTCCCACAGGAGTGAATACACAGGTCCAGATTCTTAACCAAAAAAAAAAAAAAAGTCTACTAAATTAACTTTAACTATTTCGTCAAGAAATTATTTGTATATAGTGTTTATTAATTATGTAGACCACACATGCAGGAATCTTTTACTTTATATCAACAATGCAAGTGTGTAATCCTCTGTGTGGGATTAAATATCTTTTTTATCCTTGTACCTACTTATCTACTTCCACATAGACTGATTGAGTATTAAGCCTTGCTCTTCTCACACAAGTATATTTAGATATATATTTCAATTTCTCAGAGCTAGGTAGTCCTTTACATCCTTAATACAAAGCACCAGCAACATAAGCCAAGAACCATTTTTCCCTATCTCAGTATTATTCAAATTTATTAAACAATATTTCACATTTGTTTGACACAATGTCAAACTCAGGACTCCTAAAGAACGGCTGCAGTTTTGGAACTGTTATGCTTTCTTGGACTTTAATCATTTTTGGCAAGGGTCCATTTCCTGTCAGAAAGTGAAATAGCTTTGGAATGTCATTTTCACGAAAGAAAACAGAGAGAATCCGAGAGGAAGTTGTCCTCCACTCCAGAGCCCCTAAGATACTCAAACACGCTCACAGGAGGGCTGGAATACATCAAACATTAACAGAGGGAAAAGGACACACTTTTCCCACATTAAAATACATGGATAAAGTTGAACTTCTGCTAAAAATAGTTCCCATGACTAATCCTATTAAGTTTAAAAAATTGGGCAGTATCCTCCTTGAAGCAGAATGATTCTTCACCACCCCCATACCCACCCCCATTCCCTGCCTCTCTTTACTCCATTTGTAATAACATTAACAACAAAAGAGGAACTAGAACCTGCCTTTTGACTTAAGTCCTAGAAATCTTAGAAAACTGGAAAATGAGAATTCATTCATTGAGGAAAGACTGCAATTCCGATGGCTGAGAAATTCACTGGACTTATTGACTCTGATAGTCTCTCACTTTTTCATGACTTTAATACATTCTGTGCTCTTATAAACAGGATCCCTAGAGAGAGAAGAAGTTACAGGAACAAATGGAGATTAACTCTGAGTTATTCAAGTTCAGTGTCTGTACTATGTACAGTGTGAAAGGTAATTGGGAGAACATCACATCGGCCTGTACGTAGATACCTGCTATTTTGTCTTGTCTTGTACATCACACATACTAAAAATGAATCAGGGAGTTAAAAAAAAAAAGTTGTCAGTCTGTAGAAACTGTGCAATGTTGAGCACATATTACCTATTCTCCTGGACACACTGCTGGTTACATCACAACTAACACCAATAGTAAATGTTGCTATGATCTTAAAAAGGGGAAATGGGAATATAAAGGAGGCTGTGCAGAAGGAGTCATTTGTTACTGTGGAAATGGCATATGTTAGCTGAGTGATTAGCAATGGTGAGGTTCAGCTGCAATGAAACCTAAACCCAGCTGATGCCATTAAAAACACTAGCTCTAATGAACCCCAAAGACAGCATTAAAGCAAAGAATGCAAAATGACAATAGAACAGCTTTTAATGAAACCATCAATCCAAAAACAAGTGTAGGTTCCTGACACTTGAGAAACCTTTTGTGTTGCCAAATGTCAGTAACTTAGGTACTGCCTAAAAGACAGGATAACACTAATAATTACTGCATCTCTCAATATTTATGTCAGGCTAGAAAAATCTGCTGCTCCTTTGAGCATCTTTGGTCACCTTGTTTCTTGATTTGTTTGAACAACACATGGAAGAAAAAGAGTCAGATAGGGCAACTGACTTGGAATACACTTATTCATTTATTTATAAAGCATTTATTAAAGCCTGTTATGTACTCTATGTTAGTAAAGACAAAATGAAACCATCCCTGCCCTCAGGGGGCTTTCCTACTATCTTTCCTTCTGAATTTTCACTACAAAGTGTAAATGTCTATAATTCACCACTGACAAAGTGAAAAAAAAAATTATTACAGTCTAGATCTGATTCACCACACTTACATTTTAGGTCACATTTTGCCCTCTAGCACACATAAGCAACTGTTAGAGAAGTCAATGGGTCCAGTCCAGGGAATAGAATTTAATTTTCAGTTCATGCTTTTGTCCTATCAATTTAAATGCCTTTCATTGAAATAATTCTGAAAGAGTTCCAAAATCCAAGGTTCTTCAGGGATCTGCAGTCCAAAGGCCAGACAAATTAATGAATTTGCAAAATCTTCAGAATAATCACATCCTGTGGTTTGGTTTCTTTATGCTACACCCTTTTGTGCCTATCTCTTGCTGATGGAATTTAAAGCCAGATGCAGGATCAAGCATTCAATTATTGAGAACTAATGATAAAATTGAATTCCATTTGTGGGAAAACCTAAAAGCTGTGGGTAGTATCTCTCAGTAAGACTACACTTATGTCATATGAAGTTTTCATTTGTGTTAGCAATAGTTCTGTTAGCACCAATCCTGGGCAAAACTGTGAATCAAGTCTCTTTGACCTTGGCACCCTCAGCTTTTTCTAGGCACTGTTCTTCTCTTTCCAACTTTTCCTAATACTCTGTCTTCCAAAATCCCTTTGTCAAAAGTTGTTTCTAATGAAGGCATCTGATATCAATCATTTGCACTTTTACTGTGAATTCAATTGGAGGTGTTACATTTCTCATAGTTGTTAACTTTCTAATTCTATTTGTGGAAGAGATAGTTTTGCCTCCAATTAGAGGAATGACAGGTACTAGTGACCATGTTTCACCTGGAGAATAGAAGTTTTAGTGAGGGCATAATGGATGTCTTCAAATAGGTGAAAGTCTTTCACTTTCAGAGGAAACAGAGAGGTTCCACCTCTTCCAAGGCAAACAAGGATGTGTTGATGAAAGTTTCATAAAAGTATACTTGAAATTTCTTCCTTACATGGTAGAACTTTGAATCCTTTTGGAGTAATACAAAAATGGACCAAAAGTGAATAGTGTTGAGAGGTAATGAGTTCCCTGTCTTTGGAAGTGTTTATGCCTGGATTGGATGGTTAGTTTTTGGAGATGTGGATTTTGCAGGTATTTAGTAAGTAAAGAAGGGAAAAGTTAAGTTGATGACCCTTTGAAGTAACTTCCAACTCAGTTATTCAATGGTTTTGTGATTCTAGTTGGCAAACCCATAATTCTTTTACAGCATCTCTTGCATACAACTCCCCCATTCCCTCTGACACTGCCACCATCCCAATCTAGACGTTCTTCACCTCATGCCTGAACTGTTGTAATAGATTGGTCTCTTTGCCTTAAGTCTCTCCCTGCTGCAGTTCATCTTTCACTCATTTAACAAATTAGTCTTCCCCCTATTTAATAAAATTCAGTGGCTCCCTGTCCTCCAGGGTCAAATGTAAAAGCCTCTGTTTTGATTTTTAAAGCCCTTCATAAATTTATACCTTCCCATTTTCCAGTCTTCTTACACCCTAGTACTTTCCTTCTCTCCTACTTTGTGATACAGTAACACAAGCCTCCTTACTAGTCCTGTCCCTGGACATTCCATCTCCTAACTCAGTGTATTTTCACTGACTTTCTCCATACCTAGAAGTCTCTCTTCCTCACATCTATTTCCTGGCATCATTTAATCACAAATAAAGTTCCATCTTTCACAAGAAATGTTTTCAGGTCCTCTTTAATCTTAATCTCAGTGTCTTCCTTCTAAGATCTCTCCAAGTTATCATACATATTATATATGTGTATATATATAATGTTTATTCACAGTTGCTTGTGCATTGTCTCCCTAGTAGACTGTGAGCTCCTGAGAGTAGGGATAGTTTTTCTTTTCTTTTTCTTTTTTTTTGGGTGGTGGAGGACTTCTTTTATTTCCCCAACACATAGTGCTTTGCCACATAACAGATATATAATGCATATGTGCTTACTTGTTGACTTCTATACTTCATCGGAGTAGGGAGGTTCAATATTTGCGAAAAAGCATCACAAAGAGATTTGGAATCAAAGCATCTTAATCCAACCTGCCTCAGATACTTATTTCATTTCTCTTAGAGATACCAAGCTTGAAAAGAAATAGAGAGAAAGGGAGAGAGGGATCATCAGGGAAGAATCTCCAGAAGACAGTAGGAGAAGCAAAGAAGACAGAAAAATATCATCAATTGAATCAGACTTCTCTGAGACCTCATGTCTTTTCAGCTTTCCTCCTTGTGCTGAATTAATGTGTCTTCCAGTACTCTCACTCCCTCCTGCTGATAACCCCCTCCTTCCTTGGGAAAAAATCCTGTTTATTTTCAGTATGAGATTTTAAAGCTGCTAACAAGAGAGCTTGCAGAGAGGTATTTCTGCCTTGTTCTGACTGGTTTATCCATATGAAAATAACTACATCCATGATATGTTATATCCTTCTTTCTTGAGGCTACGTAAATAGTACAGACACAGGAAAAGATGGCTTGGGTTAGATAGACTTTTCTCTCATAGATGTGGGTTAAAAGACAGCTAAGTATATATTTACTGTGGAGAGGCCTGCTGTACACATCTCAATCTTTTCCATAACACTCAAAATATTACTGGTAGATACATCATGTAAATATGAATGTATACCACTCTATATAACAGGTCCTTAAGATTGGCGTTATACCTGAACTCAGGCTGCTGAGATTTTTACTGACTGTGTAGGAGTAGCACAGTAAGAAGGAATGGATCTGAGACTAGACAGAGGAGGAATGACATTGTGGGGGAGAATCACTTTTCTCCCTCTTCTGAGTGGCTGCTCTTTGACTTCCTTAATGCTGACTTTGATATTTTTTTTCGTTTTCCCTCATGACCTTCTATGGACATACAGAGTCTGTCCTCTGCCTGAACCATGGAGCCATAATATACAAAATCATTTTCCCCAAGGGACCAGGAAGATTCAGATCCTTGCAAATTCAAATTCCTGGAACAAAAATAATAGAATTGTAGATCCAGTGGAAGAATCTACTCCAAGTCTTCTTTTTACAGATGAGGAAACTGAGGCTTGAACAGCTTAAGACACAAATCCCACAGCTGCTAGCAAACATTTATATAACATTTTAAGGTTTCCAAAGAACTTTGCATGGATTAATGAATCTGGCCCTCAAAACAACCCTGTGTTAGTATTGTCCTTTTTAAAGATGGGGAAACTGAGACTAATAGATAAATTAGCTTGTCCATGGTCACATAGCCAATGAGTGTCTAAGTCAGGATTTGAATTTAGATCTTCCTACTCAAAGTCCAAACACTTTATCTACTGCTAAGCCTACCTGTCTTAAAAATATAAAGATGGGATTTCAACTCAGAACCTCTAACTCCAGAGTTCATAACCTTTCCAGTGTACCACTCAAGATTATGAATGTTGATGAATGGAAATGAGTCCTCAGTACCAGTTGTCAGTCTTTGGAATCAGGATACAGCAGTTCAGAAAAACAAAGTTGTCATTAAATGGACCTTAAAAAAAATCTCTGGATAATGTGACCCACAATCAAAAACTTTTTTAGTGTTTATTTTAAGTGACAGAATTAAGATAGTGGTTTTTAACAACAATTTTAAAATAAGCAAGTGAATCATGCTTTAGCAACATGATCTAGTGGAAAAAGCGCAGGTCTGGGCGGTTTGAGAGAATTGGCTTCTAGCTTGGGTTTTGTTTCCAACTAGTTGCATTAAGCACAGACAAGTCACTTAATCTACATCCAAGCCTTTATAGGCTGGATCATGGAAAGAGAAGCTATACAATTCTGAAGGATAATTTCCCTAAAAGAACTTCTGAAGTTTCATTCCTTTAGGTTCTCCTCTTAAGTAACCTGTGGTAGACAATTCTAGAGATTCCTCCATGTCCCTTCTCTGGGATTGCATGCACCAGGGCTAACCCTATTTGTAAATGACTTCAAGGACCAAAGATTGTTTCCCTCAGATTCCCCTCAAACTGACTGGCAGTAAGACCAATTGATCTTTTTAGGAAACCCAGTGAAACTATGAGCTTGTGCTTCTCACCTTCCCACTGCCCTCTGATCCCCAAACCCCACACTCCACCCCACTCTACTATTTTCTTTAGTCTTTGACCGTCAACTTCAGTGTCCCTGCCTGGAATAGCCCTGGCCTTGCGGATGGCACAGGACTCTCAGAACAGCCTAGACTCTGTCTTTTCCTTGGTTTGGTGAGCCCACTGGCAGAGGAGTCCCACTTTTCTCTCATGTTTTATTGCCACGTTTGTGTCTATCTCTGCAAGCCCAGCACAAGTCTAATGAGTGATCAGAGGCTTAAACCCAGATTGCTTAAGAATGCCTGTAGGGGGATAGTCACCAAAGTTCGACTCTCTGACAGAACAGCTTGCTGCAGCTCTAATGGTAAGGCATATAAAATGCATCATACATTAAATTTAATGTTGCCTCATTAGTCTTAATTAGATTCCTACATTACACCAGGATTATGGTTTCTTCGTGTTTATGTTTGCTCCTAAAATAAAGTCTACACCAGATAATACTTTGGTGGTCTTTTCTAACCTTTGAATAAAAATGTCCGATAATGGATTTATGTCAATGATCCTTGCAACTTTCAAAAAAAAAATACCAAAAGGCAGACAACAAAATTATGAAGTTTCAAAGTAGTTTCATGTCAGTTGTGGAGGCTATAAATGAAGCAGTCCTAGAACACAGGAGTAAACTTAAAAGTGACAAACATTTGTTCACAAAGAAAAGTAATTGGGCTATTATTTCCTTTATTCCCCTCTCTATCATTATGTGTAATATGTAATATGTTTTTCAATAAAAGAGTTATTTCCCCCTCCCTGCTTCCCCATATAACCTAGCTTCTCTTCCTAATAGAATCCACTGTGAAGCCATTATGCCATGTTTATGACATCACATTCCACTCTCACAACGCACAGAGCAGCATTTAATTTAGCTCATGGCCCAGGAATTAGGGAGTCAGGTTCAAATTTCTCTTGGTCACTACTCAGGGCTAAGCCTTGAAATATTGATTGAATGAGTTTTTTTTTCTTTTTTTCCCTGAATGCCTTAAAAGAAGAACCAATGTGCCCACATTAAATCAGGCAAAGCTTAGGAAACTCATTTTGAGCACCATAGATATAACCAGAGACAATTCTTCCCTGGACAAGCCTTGAGAAAGTTTGCCTCATTCCAGCAAGGTGAAGGTGGGGAGTTGAGACATGACCCCATAGTGCGAAGGGACAGTACCTCCAAGTTACTCCTAGGGAGGTCACCTCAGGCCTGTGAGGAAGCGCTCACGTCAGCATACCATCTGGCATAAGCTATATAAAATAGCTCACTATTTTAACTAATTATCTACTAACTAGGTGCTGAGCTAAAGCTCTGTTTCTATGCTTTTGAGGGATTGAAAATGCTTCCAGCACCCTCTAAATTTGGCACCCTGGGGCAAAATGCTATTCCCACTGCTCCAGTAAGGGAACTTCTGAATACTTAGCTGCTACTTTCTTCCCCATTGTAGAATTTTAAGAAAGGTTTGCCTAACCTAGGTCTCTACCTTCAAGGCTACCTAGTACTGATGGGAGTGATAGGATAATAGGCTATGAAATTTATTATAATAGTAATACAGCATCCTGCTAGAGGTAAGCTTTTGGTAAAGAAAATTTATCCTCTTGTTTAAACCAGAGTTTCCTGATAGCTGTGCCCTTAATAAGATTGGGCCAAAACAATCAATCAATCAATAAATATTTTTTAAGCAGCTACTCATTGCCAGGCACTGTGCTACATGCTGGACAACAGCAATGTTTGTAGAGTATTTAACATATATTGGCTTATTATTGTATCATATAAGAATAATGGTTAGAAAAATATTTAAGAGTGTAAAGCTCGTCACAAAATCTTCTATAAATGCAACAAGCGACATTAAGAGCTGAATGCAATAATATAATTATAACCACAGTTATTATTGTTAGGGCCTATTTGCATGAAGCTTTGATAGTTTGCAAAGTGCTTTATATTTTAACTGTCATTGTCATTGTTATTTAGGTCATATTTGTATAAGAATCTAAGCTTCGCAAAGTGAATTTCATACAGTAATTGATCTAATTCAGTTTCTCTCTTGGAACATTTGGTCATATTCTGATCAGAAAAGAAAATAAAACTAATAGGGGCACGCATTCCTGACCTCTCCGTAGGAGACTTTATTATCATATGCACAAGCCTATCTATGTAATTGTTATCCATATATGCATATATGTGTGTATGTATATACATATGGGAGGAGGGAAAGTGAAGGTTTAGGGTTAAGGTAAAATAAGACAGTGTGATTTGTAAAAGCAACAATTTGCCATAGATGAGGTATTGGCAATCTTTTTTCAGAGAAAGTAGAAGAACTAGTAAAGAAAGGAGATGTATTAGTGAATAAAAGAAAGAAATTTTTTAAGTCAAATGACTTTTTCTCTACATGTGCAGAAAAAAAAATGTTTTTTTTTTCCAGAGCCCATTTGTAAAGCTACCCAGGATGATGATTGCTGAGTTATTCTTTTGTTAATTAGGCATTTCACTTATGAACTGAGATCATTTATATGTTCCAGATATTGGATAAAGTGTCAGAACTGAAAGTAAGACAATTGGTTTTCAAATTCAATTTTTGGTGACCCTTTGTTACCCTAAGAAAATCATTTAAACACTCTGAGTCTCAGTTTTATTTTTTACTTCTATAAGCTATCTCACAGGTATTTTATCTCAATCAGTCTATCTAATAGGTATAGCTATTCTATCTGGGGATGATGTCTTTTGATAGTGGACCTACAGTACCTACCTAGCAGGGTTCAAATGAAACAATGTATGCAAAACACTTTGCAAACTTGAAATTACTATAATATAGCAGTTATCATCATCATGGTCTTTATTAACATCTAATGTTTCAGTTTTGCTATGAGTGCTTGAGTGACTCACATAAGAGTCAAAGACACTGATTCTCAATAAAAGCTACAAGATTACATTTGAAGATCATAGATGAACAACTAAAAAGGACCTTAGAGGTCATTGAATACAAATGCCTAATTTGACAGCCAGGGAAACTGAGACCCTTAGAACGTAACCTAACCAAGACCAGACAGGTAGTGAGGTAGTAGAAATTTTACCCGAGTTCTTATTCTAAATTAAGGGCTACTTCCACTGAATCACTCAATACCAAATTGTCCAACAATGGGAAACTATAGAAATAAGTTGTGCTTCTTATGTAAAACAATTGCTAATGATAAAATGGAATATTGAAGAAAACTTATAGATATGTGAGTTCATGATTATCTTAAAGAGAAAAAAACTCAAAGAAAGAGTAATGTGGCCATGATGATACTATTTGTTTAAAAATGATTTTTAATTACCTGCTATACATGCCAGGCCACTAGATATAGAAAGAAAAGACTTAAAATATATTCCTTGTTCTCTAGATTAAGGGTCCTTAACCTAGGGGTCCATTAACTTTTTAAAACACATTTCAATACCTGTATTTCAACATAATTGGATTTCTTTGTAATCCTATGTATTTTGCTTTATACATCATTCTGAGAAGGGTTACACAAGTTTCACCAGCCTTCCAAAGGGACTCTCCCACACACACACACACACATGCACATGCACACACACACATATACACAGTGTTAAGAATGCTTACTCTACAGTTTGGAACTATGCCCAAAGGGCTACAAAAATGTGCATATCGCTTCTAGGGCTATATTCCAAAGAAATAATAATAATGGAGAACATCCCACATGTACAAAAATATTTATAGCAGCTCTTTTTATAAGTCCAAGAGCTGGAAATCAAAGGAATGTCCATCAATTGGGGAATGGGTGAGCAAGTTGTGGTATATGAATATAATGGAGTACTATTGTACTACAGGAAATGATGAACAGGTGGACTTCAGAGAAACCTGGAAAGACTTATATGAACTGATGCTGAGTGAAATAAACAGAACCAGGAGAACATTATATTCAGTAACAGTCACACCGGGTGCAAGAACTGTTTCTGATAGACTTAGCCCTTCACAGCAATACAAGGACCTAAAACATTATCGAAGGATTCAAGGCAAAATGCCATCCACATCCAGAGAAAGAGCTATGGAATTGGAATGCAGAATGAAGCAGACTATTTTCTCTTGTGTTATGTTTTGTTTTGATTTGGTTTTCCTCATGATTTCTCCTATTTGTTTTAATTCTTCTATGCAATATGACTAATGTGAAAATGTGTTTAATAAGAATGTATTTGTAGAACCTGTGAAGGATTGCATGCTGTCTCAAGAAGGGAGGGAAGAGGAAGGGGGAGAAAAATTTAAACTTATGTGATTGTCGAAAACTGAAAACGAATAAATTAATTAAATTTTTAAAAAAGAATGTTTGCTCTAGGATCTGAAAATTGTAAATATATACAATTAAAATACAAAGTAATTTATTTTTGGTCAAGGAATTCTACCTACTGAATGATCAGGTAAGGCACTTGTATTCAGACTTGAACAGATCTAAGGTGTTGTTCAGGTGAGCAAATGAGTTCCTGGTTTTTGTACCTGATTCTGGCCAGGCACATTGACCTAAGATAGGATTTTTGTGTATGGAAAACAGCAAATAAGACATAAGGGAACATACGATATGTGTAGGGTAGTGGTTTAAAGTTATTCTGAAGAGATAGGTTCAAACATATCTGGAAGAACTTTCTGACAATATAGTGTTGTTTGGCAATCAGAGGACCTCAGCATAAATCCTGCATCTGCTTTTAAATTGTCTGAAGGACCCTGAGCATTTCTAGAATGATGGGGTTGGACTTGATGCTCTGAATGTTTCATCTAGCTGTACATCCCTCGATGTCAACTTTTGATAGACATGTAGTTAGTCGATCATTCAAAAAGCAATATTTAATAATCACAAAACTGGCTGACATTAAGCTAGGCTCTGGGACTACAGAGAAAGGCAAAAGTGGAACAATTAAATATACAAAAACTAACACCAATGCATTCATCACATGTTGCCAAATGCAAAAATGAAATACAATATATTTCAACTAATTTCTATTGAGGCCTCTATATCTCTAAGCTTGGGTAATGAAATGAACAGTAGCACCTATTATTATAACTCTTCTGCCCTTAGGTTAGTATACACTGTCAAACCAAGCATGAAATGTCAAGATATTCTGCACACCTCTGCAGTAAAGATCTCTAGGATACTCTGTTTTATGGAAACAGGATTTGTAACTTCTCCACTGTTCATTTCTGCCTCATACTGCACCTTTTATAAACCTACTGATTAATATCAAACAGTGAACAAATCTGACAAGCAGGATTACCAATCCAACAAAACTGTTTATAGTGTGAACACTCTTTCCAGCCAGTGTGCTTAATAATAAAATCCTGTTGTACTTAAGTGGTGAAGGAATTGCATAACTGTCAGAGCGTCTTTAACTGCTAAGAGTAGCCATATTAAAGACAGGCTCTACAGAAGCTCGAGTGAAATATTTCATGTCACTTTATTTATCATTATTCTATTTCTCTCTTTTAATAATAGTATCATTGACACATGTAATAGAGACATAAACCCAGGTGTTTTGAATTCATTTATTCTGTTTCAATCATATCTGCAGGAGAAAACAATGTGCCTTTACTATCTTTATTAAAACCTTTGCTGTTGTCGCTCAGTTCTTTCAGTTGTGTCCGACTCTTTGTGACTCCACTTAGGGTTTTCTTGGCAGAGATACCGGAAGAGTTGACATTTCTTCACCTCGTTTTACAGATGAGGAAACTGAAACAAAGTATTAAGTGACTTGCCCAGAGACATACAGCTACTAAGTATCTAAGATCAAACTTGAACTCAGGAAGATGTCTTCCTCACTCTAGGCCTGGCATTCTATCCACTGCACTACCTAAATGCCTTTAAAGGAAAAAAAACCTACCAGACATTAATATCAAGCAATTTTGTCTTATTTTTTAAAAAGCACTACTTGATATCCAATGAAAATGATGAATGATTTTTTTTTCAACACAACCACTTTAATAGTGTGGATTTTTAAATTTAAAACTTCTGTGAGATATAATAGCAAAAATGTCTCTCTGATAAAGGACAAACATGTATATATAATTTCTTCAGATGTGTTGCCAGAATTATGAAACTGAGCTACAGAGAGAAGAAATAAAAGTTACTTAGCCTCACAAGCAGCAGGGATAATTGAGCAGTAACAGCAGCCGACCAAATAACTATTACTGACTTTGTCTTTTGCTAACAAAAACAAACTTGACAGACAAATGTAGAGTTTAGTATAACTAATATAAAACTATTCAGGGCCATAAAACTTGTAAAACACTAACTAGAAAAATGACTTCGAGGGCCATCCACAGGATAATTTCAAATCAGATCTTTGTTATAGTAAACAGTGCCATTTTTCTATCATTAATTTAAGGAGAGAAACAGCCTGGCTTAGTGGGTAGAGACCTGGCCTCTAGTCAAGGAACTTGGAGTTCCAATCCTATCTTTGGAAGAGACTGGCTGTGTGATCCTGGACAAGACCCTTAATGCTCCTCAATGCTCCCAGAAAACTCGGTAAGACTATCAATTGCAAATCTGCATTGGTAGAAGGGGTTTACTCATCAGGAGTTCCCTAAACCAATGAAATAACATATATGTACATACATACATACATACATACATATGTGTGTGTGTGTGTAAACCAGTACAGCACTTTATTTTTGATCATAAATCCATAAAATGAAAACTGGTATCTTCTGTCTGTTTCTATCTTATACACTCTTTCTCTGTCTCTTGGTCTCTCCCTCTCCTATCTCCCTTCTCTCTCCTCCCTCCCATGTCTGTCTGTCTGTCTATCTGTCTGTCTCCTTTAGGAGAGAAGGTCCAAAAGAGTTTGCAGAGCAAATAGCAAAGCATGACAAAAATAGTGCTGGATGTCTAATCTGAGATACTTATTATGTTTACGACCTCACGGTACCGCGATTTCTTAATCCATAAAATGAGAGAGTTGAGTTAGATGATGTCTTCCAACTTCAAATTCTATAATCCTTGGACAAAAGGAAAAAGTCCATATAATTTAACCCTTTGTCCTGCCTTCTATATTTCAGTCCATATAAAATCTTCTATAAGAGCCACCACTCGTGTTCTCATATGTGCTCATATTAATGCTCTATACCACATCACTCTCTGAAGCGCAGGGAAAAATCACTGAAGTAAACAACCACGGTTGTGGTCCACTGATTTGAAATAGTGGTTCTCTAAATCAATCATTTGCTGTAACAGAGGGTAACACACTCACATGTAAGTCACCTGGGCTAGAAATCAAGTACCATTTCTGATTCCTTCCTATTACTCAATACATACCAGTCCAGTAATTCTACCACCTCAATAGCTTTCCTGTCTGTCTCTGCCCTTCTAATACCACTGCCATTACCATCATTCAGGCCCCAATATTTCACACCAAGACATTTACAGAAACCTAACTGTATATCTACATACACATACTTACATATGTTTGTTGTTGTTCAGTTGTGTCTTATTCTTCATGACTGTGACTTTGTGACATGCTAATACTGTTCGTGAGTTTTCTTGGCAAAGTGGAGTGGTCTGCCATTTTCTCCTCAAGTGGATTAGGCTAATAGAGGTTAAGTTGCTCAGAATCACAGAGCTAGTAAGTGTCTGAGGCCAGATACAAACTCAGATCTTCTTGACTCCCAATCTATAATTCTATCCACCGAGCCATCTGGCTACCACTCATCTAGTTGTTATATATGTATGTTTTTATATATGTATGTATTTGTATATGTATGCATATTATATATATTCATGTATATAAAACTATATTCTCTCTACATATGTATGTACATTCTTAGTCATGCCTATAGTCATTATTTCTTTGGAAAATAGATTAGTATTGACTGGATGAAGCAGTTTCTAGGCTTTTTTTAAAAAATTGTTTCTTTTAATTTTCTTTCCTTAGATTTGGGAATATTATAACCCTTGCCAATATCTGTTCTTTTATTGACTTCCCCTTTTTCCTCCAGGGTCAACAGCTTGTTTAAATTGTTCAGTTTGAAATTATTCAAATTTCATACATCCTATTCTGATATTTTCTTCTAATTTTGTACTGATTACCATCTTTTCTCTATAAGATAGCAGTGTGATTGTAGACAGGACTCTAATTTGGGAATGACTTGCACATCAGTAATAACTCATTTCCAAACTGTTAAAATAGATTACATTTTTGTTATATTATTTGGCACTTGCCACATTCAGCACCTTACTATTTTTTTCTCGAAGAAAATATTCATGATGTAATCTGAGATACCCCCTTTTCCTGATTAGTACCTCTACATTGTTTCTTTTCTGGACTACCCAAATGGAGAATCTTTCTTACTGGAAAATTCCAGCATCCTAACTAAGTGATGCCTCCCTTCCTGTGCTACTAGAGGTGGAAAACAAAATACAACTGAGTAAGACACTTTCTATAACCCATACAACTTTTTTTCCACGTTACTAAATGACCCTGTTACATAGCAGTAACCATGGTCTGCTCCTATTGAGTTAGGGAGGCATGATAAAAGCCAAGCATAATCTAACATCAGATCCAGAGGATGCCACGTACATTATCCTCTGTCCTCTGTCTTTTCTACCATATCCTCAAAATCATCCCATCCAGTCCCTTTTGAATGCTATATTATTGATTGGATTGGATTTTTATTTATTTTGCTAAATAATTCCCAATTACATTTTAATCTCATTTAGGCTACACTGAGGAATGTTGTGGGCCATGTGCTGCCAGTGTGTGATGCCTGTGGGAGGAAATAGCCACGTCCATTAGGTGATAGGTACACTGGAGGGTTGTAATATTGGAATAAAAGAGAGTCACGCAATAGCCCTTTAGATCCCTGTAAGTCCTTACCAAAAGGCACTTCCCTCAACCATAATATCAATCCCTGTTCTCCTTCTGCTCTGCATCTAAGGTGGCTGATGGAAGCATGAATATGCAAGTTCTATAAATGAGTACATGCCTTTGGGGGTAGCACTTAGGGTGTAAGAGCATTATCTCACAAGTGGTGGGGTGAGAGAAATGCACAGCAGAACCAAGTGGTGCTGGCACTCAAAATGTGAGCAACACGGCACTTACGCCAGAAGAGGTTTCCCTAGAATGCCATGCATTCGTCTATTCTAAATCACTTCAATGTGTTTTTGCTTACAACGTTGATAGTTGCTGACATTTCGTGTCTATATGATTTTTACAGTGAAAACACTCCAGTTACAACAAGGGATTGTTCCATTTGTTGGAAAACGTACTCCGAACGGCAAAGGATGACACTCTCTGAGGTCCTTAAGATCCATGAAGGTAAATATAAACCTCTTGAGGGGTAGAAGTGGTTGTTAAACTTGGCTAAATAGAATAAAGGTTACCTGTAGCGTGTACTTCAGAACTTGTTGTGAATGTCATACATTCAAATCAAAAGCAAATACATTCAAACAAATTCTAATGTTTTCCTCATGGATAGTGTCAACTATCAAACAAAAATGAAGCTGCTTGAGGTATAATCCCCAAAGTTTATTTACAAAACCCAGGGAAAAGTAATAGAAACAAAAGGATATTTGTAAATAACAATCTAACCTCAGCAGCCTTCCCCTGACCACATTCAGACTCAGACTGCCTTAACTGCCTCTAGAGAGAAGCTTTTAAAACCACCAATTCCCATAATGCACTGCTATACCAAGATCAAAAAATATGATGATATCCAAATCTCCACTAAATGGAAGACTACTACTTTAATGTATTCCAAACTTCCATTGACTCCAATAGAACAAACATTTTCGTTTGTGCTCTTGTGTTACAGAAACTCTTATTTCTCCCTGTTCCATGTCATTCTGTAGCGGTCTGCTCTTAAAATGTTTTTACATTATACTATCTACTTTCAATATGACCTCTTGATAATAGAAATAGAGCATGGTAATCAATGTCTGAGCTGTTCCCAAAGACAAAACAATCCTCTATGCAACTTTATTTCCAGTTTAATGCTAGGTTATGCTGCATCCATTAGTTGTGGGCCACACCTTATAATATGCTTTCCCAGAGGGCAATTTCTTTTGTACTAATTATAGTGACTTCACAGTGCTAACAAATGGTGCTACTAAATGAGATATTTCACCACCTATACAAATATAGAAAAGGAAAGAGAATATTATTTATGTGGGGTATCCTAAAAGTGGTACTGCTGTTTTAAGCAATTAAAGCTTATTTATCTAAGCTATTAAAGCTTGAAACAGCATTAAGACTTTGGGGATGGTATACATATATATATATGCATATATATGTATATATACACACATACACATACATATATATGTGTATATGTGTGCATGTGTGTATACATATATAGTATGTGCATATATACATATATGTATACATGTGTGTGTATATGCACACACATATCTGTGATTTGGTTTACTTAATAAGATTAAAATACCTAATAGATACATGTGGAGCAATTACAAAACATTTCCATATTAACTACAAGGTTTATTGTTGTTTAGTTTTTCTCACTCACATCTGACTCTTCATGATCCCTTTTGGAGTTTCCTTGGTACAGATATTGGAATGTTTACTATTTCCTTCTCCAGCTCATTTTACATACGAGAAGACTTAAGCAAGCAGGGTTAAGTGACTGGTCCAGGGTCACACAGCTAGTAAAGTATCTGAGGTCAGATGTGAACTCAGGTCTTCCTGACCCCAGATCAAGTAACTCTATCCAGTGCACCACCTAACTGCCACAACTAAAACGTAAATATTTCCAAAAAAATCTTGACAATTAGAGAAAAAGGCAGAAATAAAGAGCATACATGTAGCATCACATACAGAATAAGTCATATGAAACAAACAATAAAAGTTTACATTTATCGAAAAATTAACAAATATAGATGTTATAGAAAAATACAGTAGTAGTCTTAATATATCACACATTCAGTAGGCCACATTAATTATTGCTGCTATTTAAAAGTTCAGTATGATTCTAAAATAAAGCATCATGAGTATGGAATATATAAATTTTAATATGAAAATTAATTCGGGTTCGTTTTTAATAGAGTAAGCTAAGGTGCATTTTAGCTCTCATATTCAGCAATTATCTTTAAGACTAACAGTAATAGAAAAGATATGAGAGGATAAATGAAAATGATGAGAGGATTGAAATTAAGGACAATGAGGAAAAGTAAAACAAATAAAGGACTTTTTTAGGAAGAGTAAATTCTGGGGTGAATACACAGTACCTCCCTTTATGCATTTTATCATGATTGTTACAAATGCAGGCTACCCTTCCCTGGACCCTCACTCATATCAGCTCCCCACTTCATAGCTTTATTAATTCTCAGCATGCTATTTTATTCCTCATACCGACTTGCTTGAAATCTCTTTTTCACTCTCAAATTTCTAAGCTCACCCTGCACCCCTCTCTCAACAGACTTAATATAGAGATCCAAAACTACTCAGTAACTTACAATACTTAACAGCTGCCTGGAGTATTGAACGATAACAACTACTGCTACTACTACTACCAGTTGTTGTTATTCAGTCAGTGTTCAGAACTGTCTAACTCTTTGAAGCCCATTTGGGGTTTTCTTGACAAAGAAACTAGAGTGGGTCGCCATTTCCTTCTCCAGCTTATCTTGCAGATGAAGAAACTGAGGCAATCACGGTTATGATTTGCCTGAAGTCCCACAGCTAGTGTCTGATGCCAGATTTGAGTGTAGGAAGATGAGTCATTTTTACTTCAGGCCTGGCACTTTATATACAACTTAGTTGCCCATATTACTGCTACTGCTCCTCCTACTACTACTACTACTACGACAATGACGACGACGACGTACTAGCGAGCTAGCCAACATTTATATAGTACTTTATATCTAAAAAAATCACTTTGCACATATAATCTCACTTGATGCTTTTCACAGTCATCTGAGGTAGGTACTGTTATCACCACTTAATAAATGAGAAAATAGAGGCAGATAGAGGTTTAAGTGACTTTTCCAAGGTGAAACAGATAATAAGCATGACAGACAGGATTTGAAACCAGGTTCTTCAACTTTTGAACTTTGAAACCAATGCTCCTTCCACTGTACTATCATTTTGAATAGTAAGAATTTAATAAATATTTGTTGAATTGAATTGCATGAAGATGGTGCATTGGAAAGCATCCTTGGTTTAGTGGTAAGGGATCTAGGTTTGTGCGCCAGTTCTGTCACTTATTACTGCTGTGTGCCTTTGAGTAAATCCCACAACTTCTCTGGACCTCAATTGACTCATCGATAAATTTAAGGGTTTGGGTTAGACGATTCTGAGGTCTCTTTATGCTCTAAATGTATAGTTTTTGATCCTAAAAATCAAAATAGACTTAGTGACTATTAATCTGTTGGGAGGAGAGGCAAGAGGCAAAGAATGATGCCAAGGTTTCAAACCTAGAAGCACATTGGAGGGGGAAGATGATAAATCACTTTTCTTTCTTCTGAGAAGAAAGCAAGCTAAATAGAAAAAAAGAAAAAAAGGCACAAAAACAAAAAAGTCCAATAAAAAGTTACCCAGTCCTGCATCACCATCTTTTTTGGTTCATTTTACATCAGCATTTTCAACATCAACTTCACTTGGAATTCTTCCTAATGTTTCCTAAATGTGAATTCTATCCTTGATCTCCTATAGCTTTTCCTTGGTGGATTTATCAACATGATTCTATCATTTATGTCCAGGTGGTTCCCAGATTTCTTTCTCTACTCCTGATCTCTTTCCATTTGAATAATCTATTTTTTGTTAATGGTTACAGGGCATTCTCAGATGGCTGCCTTCCTGTCTCTTAGACCTCAACTTGATAAAGAAAGAACTGACTAATTCAGTCTAAACATTTCCTATTATCAAACTTTTTCAATCTTTTGAGAAATCTTTCTTTCCTTTAGTTTAAATTATGGTATCCCTTTTGTTAATTACCTCTTTTCCTTTCTTATATTCATTAATTTTTATAATTAATCAAAATTATATATCAAGTGTTTTATGTGTATTGACAGGATAAAAGAAATAGGAGGCAAAAACTCTTTCCTTAAGTAACTTACAATGTACCTGAACACATACAATAGTAAAAATCATATTCAGAGTACACAAATAAAATATAATTCAACAACCATTCAGTATAGAAGTTCTTAAGCTTGTGTGTGTGTGAGCATGTGTGCGTGTATGTGTATGTGTGTGTCATAGACCAGTTTGTTAGTCTAATACAACTTATGGTTACCCTTGTCAGTGTAAAATTTTAAATAGGTAAAATAAAACATGATTTCAAGGAAAACCAATTTTAAAAAAATAAAGGCATATGTGTATATATATATACATACATATATATATGTATGTATGTATATACATATATGTATATGTATACTTTCCCATCCAATTTCATGGACCTACTACAATCCATCCACAGATCCTTTGGGACCAGTGAGGGTAGTAGAATATATGATCTGAGTTTTGAATACACGGTAGGATTTTAACACATTCCGATAGGCACTTGTGAAGATATTGCAGTCAGACGGAATAATATGAGCAAAGATATTAAAGTAAGGAAGTGCCCAGTAGTCTTATTGGAATAGTAACTTTGGTCAGCATCAAATAATATCACCAGATAGGACCAGATCTTCATCAGGATGACTGGAGATAGCCCAGGATGAGGCAATTGGGGTTAAGTGACTTGCCCAAGGTCACACAGCTAGCGAGTGTCAAGTGTCTGAAGCGAGATTTGAACTCGGGTCCTCCTGACTCCTGCACTGGCGCTCTATCCACTGCACCACCTAGCTGCCCCTACCTATCGGACTAAAAAGGTGGAGAGGAGACAGGAAAGGACACAGAAAATAAAAGATCCTTTATCTATCCAATCATCACAAGCTCACATTTGGATGAAAATGGAAAGAGGATATCAACAAATGAAAAAAGGAAGCAATTTCTCAAGCTTTCTATAACAAAGTGTAAGTATTTATACAGGAAAAAACAAAGGGATAAGAATCCCCATGATCATAGTTATGATATGCAGTTGGATAGTGAATTCAAAGAGCTGATCCAACAGTATATATATCATGAACAAACACTGAAGTTTGTCAGTGAACTTTGACCAGGATTGAACAAAAGGAGACTGGTCTACATAAACTTTTAGAAATTATATGACACTTAATTACCTCAAGCTTCCCTATATCCCAAAACCTGATGTCTTAGAATACCACAGTCACCAAAGAGTTAATGACTCCCACATTTACATGTCCAGTCCCAGTAGCTTTTCCATTCACACCTAAACAGTTGTCTATTAAGCATTAATTAGCAAATAGTTGTCCCATAAGTACTTTACACTCAACATGTTCAAAACAGAACTTTTTCCCTAAACCTCTTTCCATTTCTGTTTTGAGTACCACTATTTTTCTAGTCAAAACCTCAGGATTAATCTAAACTTGTCCCTCTCCCTTATTCTTTTTATCCCATCAGTTGCTAAGTCTTGCTAGTTTTAGCTAGTTTTATCTTCTGCATCTCACCTCTTTTCTCCACTCATCAGACAACCAACCCACTTTAGTTTAACTGGCATCATCTCTCACCTAACCTGTTGTAGGAGCATTCCCCTTGGTCCTTTGGCCTTAAGTCTCTCTCTTCTCCAATTCACCTTGCACACAATTTCCAAGAAGATATTCCTTAAGCTCAGCCTGATTATGTCACCCATATGCTCAAAAAGCAACATTTTTAAACTCTAGTCATTCCCAATTGCCTATAAATTAATAGAAATTCCTTTCTTTCGCTTTTAGACCCTTTACAATCTAGCTCCAGCCTACCTCAATAGGCTTATTGTACATTGTTCTCCTCCACACATTCTATTTTCCAGTAAAACTGTTCTAATTGCTATTCTATTATACATAACAAAAACACTTGCTTTTGTCCAGAATTTATTGAATCCTGTAGATAAAATGCACTTCCTTCCTACTTCATCTTCATAGAATCCCTAGCTTCCATAGACCTAGTTTAAGTATGACCCTGTGCATGAGGCCTCTCCTGATTTTCTCACAAATGCCTTTGCTTTTATTTTGTATATATTTTTACTTTCTTATCTGTGTATGCACCATTTCTTGACATCCAGTAGAATGTAAAGTCTTTAAAGACTAGAACTATTTCTTTCATTTCCTCCCCCTTCTATCCTCCATTTATTTTTTCCTATGGAGGGAGGTCTTTCTCTTCCCAATGCCTGGAACATAATAAATGCTTAATAACTGTTAAATGAATTGACTGAATTGAAATGGAATATTAGAAAAGCCCACAAAACAGAATTTCTTTTTAAAAGGGATGATAGTCTATCGCCCCCAGGAAAGCCAAACAAAGCACATCCTCTTTATTTCCAAATGGAACACTTTGTATTGTGCTTTACAGTTTATTAAGCCAGTCATATCTGGGAAGTAGTATTAGCTTTTTACAAAAGAATCATCATAATAAAAAAAGAATAAGAACTGAACCTGTGATTTCACTGATATAAGCAAACTCCCAGGTGAGGAAACTCTTCCAAGTCAGGTTAACATCTTCTATGCTATTTATAGTCTGAAAAAGTAGCCTGGGGTGCAGAAAGAGATCTGTCTGGAGTCATAGCCAGTCTGCTTCAAAATCAGAACTTGAACTCAGATCTTCCTGACTCCAAAACTGATCCTTTTTCCTTTACGCAAAACTAAGCTAAGGTTTGTGATCATCTATTAAATGATGCATACCATTAGAGGAGAACGCACACCTCATATCCTTTATGTAATCTAATACAGAAATAAGAAAACCTTATATTTCACCTTTCCTCAGAAGAAAAATGTTAGTCTAGGTTAAAGACTGAAAAATGAAACATAATTTTTAGATGATTTTTATACATACTTGACAATTTAGGAAAACTAACAGAAGGGCAAAATTTTAAAGATTTCTTATAATTAGTAAGCAGTAATGTTATATTAAAATATCAAACATCAATTAATCACTACATTTTTCTTTGTTCAGTAACTTGGAACTCCAATGTAGGATATGAGGAAAAGGGTAAATCAAGCAGACCCTATATTTCTCTTCATTTGTTTAGTAAAGTCATGAGAATTTAAATATGTGCCATACTAAATAACTTTAAATTTTATAATTATTGAGTCTTGGAATGCCTTATTGTTTTTCTATATAATAAATCTTTATATCTAGAACTTCATTACTTTAAGGAAACTTTAAAGATATAAAACAAACAGAAAAGCACATAACTCACCAATCTAAGTATTTTGTACTAGTGAGGCTATAATTCTCGCTAATTTGCTGCAGACATGGTTTATTGTATCATACCTTAGTTATTCTTTTCTGGAATCATTAAAGACTGAAAAATTCTGGCTGATATGGTCTACTATTGGAACATTGCTATTATTGATGATATTGGCATTTAATACATTTTAAAAAGAGAATTAAGCTCCATATGATATCCTTAAATATTAAAGGATGGTACATTGAAGTATATGTAGGAACCGAAATTCTAAACAATTCAAAATTGAACAACAAAAAGATTCACTGGCAAATTCAAAGTTTATTTAAAGAACTCTTATCAGCAATTCAAACATATCATATCTCTCACATATGTGACGAGCCATCCCATGCGCCTGGAATTAACTCCCTGTCTCTTTCCATATCATAGAGTCCTTCCTTCAAGATACAGTCCAAGAACCATCCTATTCGTGAAAGCTTTCCTATTATCTCCAAAGGCTAGTTCTCTCCTTCTCAAGTTAAGTTGCATTTAACATGTTTGTATTTATTCCCTAAATGGACTCTGAGATCTTTTTTCAACTCCAAAATTCTGAGTGTATATGAATGCCTGTATCTGTGTGTACATGCATATCAATTTGTGTGGATACACATGCAGATATGGAGTATTTGCATACATCTATAAATGTAGGTATATATTAATATATGATATGTGCCTCATACAAATATACATACAAATATACTCAAGTGTGTATACATACATATATGTGCATACACATATACACACATAACCATATAATCATCTCAACCCAGTTAGAATGTGAGTACTCATTGTACTCACATTGTGACAATATCAGGATTATATTTATAATTTCATAAGGGAAAAAGTTGAGGTTTCCAACAAACAAGTAAAAATCAGGAATTGTCTCTTTAAAGAAGTGGTATGCAAGCTTAGATTTACCGTCAGAAGCGATATGTTTCCCAAGTATCATCTTCCCTTATGTATAACAAACCACTCCATTATACCTCATTGCCTTTTCAAAATAATCTATCTCATAACTTTTACATAACTGGAATCATAGATTGTCACCTGAAAAGGCGTCTTTGCGAGGTCATCTAGTCTAAGGCATGGCTAACATAGGAATCATTTCTATAAGGTATAAGACTAAAATGAATCACTGTAATGGATATTTTATTAATAGTGAAATTTAAAGTAATATGAACATGATAGAAAAAGGTTAAACAGATTTTATCTGATTTGAAAATTGGCCTTGAGTTGAGGAATGCTTAGAGAGATACTAAGAAAGAGAATATTCTTCAGAACAAGAACTATAAACCTCTCTTGGTCAGACCAAAATGAAATAAAGATATATGATAATGACTTACATTTCTTACAAAAATAAAGCTATTTTCCTCATAGAAGCCCAGTAAAATAGAGCAAGGATTATCAAACTCATTTTACAGAGAAGGAAACTAATGTTCAAAGAGTATAAGTGACTTGACCAAGTTTGATCTAGAGTCCTTTCACACTGAATTGAGTAAATTGATTGATCATCCTGACCGTAGACTCCATAAGGGAACAGAGAAAAATAAAGTATATATCAAAATTAATTAACACAATTAATACTAATTAACTAATGAGCAATTAATAAGTATTTATATTAGTAAACACTTTATAAACTCCTATTACATGCTAGACACTAAACTCAACACTTAGGATACAAAGATAAAAACATTCTAAAGCGCATTCTAGGGGATAAGTTCCCAATATCTCTTCTAACTTGTGTTCCTAACTTTTGTGGCTTTTTATTAAAGATTATTATTGATTCACAGTAAACAAGAATACCACCATTTAATAATGACAGCACATACTATCCTATAATATCCAATATCCTCCCATTGAATTCCTATTGGATGTGAAGAGCCATTACATTCTGAGATCTGAATGTACACAAAATTGTGAGGTAGAAAATTCTTAGGTTTCTATACGTTATGAATTTCCTAAGAAGACACATGTGATAATCATGCATTTTCCTTCCTGCTCAATTACTTTACATTGAGAGAAACATTTAGAACTCAAATTTTCTATACAGTTATAAACACAATACAAATTCTTTAGCAATCAGGTAGAAGTAGAACAAGCAATATTGTTTTTTACAAGGAATTTGAAATCTGGAGATGTTTGGTCATCTATATAAGAATTGACCTCTGGTTGATTAAACAAAATTCCATAAGCAAAAATGTTTTTTAAATGATATTGTAGATCTTGTAAGAAAAAATACATAGCAGAAAATTCAACGTCTCTTAGTAACAATTAAAAGGCCAAATATTCACAGACAAGAATGTCAGTTCTGGCAGTCAAGGTGGAGGTGTAGAGGAAGCACTATGACTGAGCTCTCCCAACATTCCCCTCCGGACAACTTTAAAGTAATGTCTCAAATTGAATTCTATAGTGGCAGAGCCAACAAAAGGTAAGAGTCAGGTATTTTTCTATCCCAATAAAACTGAGAAGGTCAGAAGGAGAGATCTAGGACATAAGGGTGGGTGCTGCAACAGAACTCATGGGTGCCAATACCAGGGATGGGCCTTAAAAGCAGCAACCACAACAGTAGTACTTTTGGGAACTCTTGGTCCAGAGATAATGAAGACAACTATTTAGAAAGAGATTATAAGGAACCCATATGCTAGCACTGAGCACAGGACTCGGTACTGTTTGTCAACTACATTGACTACACCACTTCTGGGTCACAGTTCCAGGATGAAGAGCACTACTTTGCATCACAACAGTACATAGGCCTTGAAGAAAAGTATTGTTTAAAGTCCAAAGGGAGCAGTAGCACTTGCAGTTGAAAGAAATCAGGGGCCCTTTCTTGGAAAGGAACAGGAAGCAGACCAGAAGAGCAGTGAACACACCTTTCCCTGGATCACATCACCTAGGAAATATCGAAAAACTTCCAAATACACAAAACTAGCTCTGAAAACAGTAGAATGGAAAAGCCTGAGGCTTGGGACAATGATCCCTACTAACTGTGCCCCCGGGATCAGAGCCCAGCTTTAAAATAAAGTTCAAAGTCAAGAAATAGACTGGAAAAATAAGCAAACAAACAAATCTGCCCATGAAAAACTGCTTTGAAGACAGGGAATATCAAGACATAAACTCAGGAGAAACCAATGATGACAAAACAGCTATAAGCACAGCATTGAAAAAGTGACAAGCCCAACAAAATTTCTGAAAGAGCTAAAATTGATTGTTAAAATCATAAGAAAAATAGAGGAAAAATTAGGAAAAGAATTGATAGTAATGGAACAAAAATATGAAAAAAGAAACAGCTTGGGGGGAGGGAGGGAGCAGAGCCAAGATGGTGGAGTAGAAAGATACACCTACACTAGATCTTCCCCCACAGCCCCTAAAATACCTGTAGAGAAAGACCCTCAACACAGTCTAGAGCAACAGAAGCCACAGAACAATGGAATAGAGATTTCCAGCCCAGGGTGATCTGAAAGACCAACGGGAAAGGTCTGTCACTAGACACATGGCAGAGCCCAGCCCAACCTTGACCACCCAGCAAGGTGCTGGGAGGAGGACCTGAGCAGGGCTTGGAGGTTGAATCCCCAGCAGCAGTAGTAGTGATTTGCAGATCCCTCAACCCACAGGCCCCAAAGATCAGTGAGAGGATTTTTTCAACTGGCCAAGAAGGGAACAAGGTCTTCCCAAAGCTCTGGCCTAGGGCAGTGGCAGAGGCCACATGGGGCAGCAGCAGCTCCCACAGCAGCCTGCATCCATTGTTGCATCTTAAAGCACCTGAAGGAACTGAGCAGCTGAACTTTACTTCAGCCCTATATGGTGGCCCTACCCACACCTAACAGTCCTAGGGTAATTAAACAACTTATAGGAATCTCAGCACTCAGGGCTGCCTTGGTAGAACTGGAGGCTAGGTGGTTGTTGAGAGGAAAATCTAGTTTCTTGTTGCTCCCAGACCAGTATACATGCTTGATTGTTCCACATTGAAGGAACTGAGATCTTACAGATCCCCAGAGTACACCCTACCCTAAAAGTCAAGTAACTGGTTGGGGAAATGACCAAAAAAGAGAAAAAATAAAATCATAGAAGGTTACTTTCTTGGAGAACAGATGTCTTCTCCCATCCTTTTGGATGAGGAAGAACAATGCTTACCATCAGGGAAAGACATAAAAGTCAAGGCTTCTGTATCGCAAACATCCAGAGTAAATAATCAATGGTCTCAGGCCATGAAAGAGCTCAAAAAGGACTTTTAAAATCAAGTAAGAGAGGTGGAGGAAAACCTGGGAAGAGAAATGAGAGAGATGCAAGAAAAGCATGAAAAACAGGTCAATACCTTGAAAAAGGAGACCCAAAAAAAATGCTGAAGAAAATAACACCTTTAACAAGAGGAAAACTCAATTGGCAAAAGAGGACCCAAAAGCCAATGAGGAGAAGAAAGCTTTCAAAAGCAGAATTAGCCAAATGGAAAAGGACATTCAAAAGCTCACTGAAGAAAATAGTTCTTTAAAAATTAGAATGGAACAGATGGAGGCCAATGACTTTATGAGAAATCAAAAAATCACAAACCAAAACCAAAAGAATAAAAAAATGGAAAGATAATGTGAAATATTTCATTGGAAAAACTACTGACCTGGAAAATAGATCCAGGAGAGACAATTTAGAAATTATGGGACTACCTGAAAGCCATGATCAAAAAAAGAGCTTAGACATCATCTTTCATGAAATTATCAAGGAAAATTGCCCTGATATTCTAGAACCAGAGAGCAAAATAAGTATTCAAAGAATCCACCAATCACCACCTGAAAGAAATCCAAAAAGAGAAACTCCTCGAACATTGTGTCCAAATTCCAGAATTCCTAGGTCAAGGAGAAAATATTGCAAGCAGCTAGAAAGAAACAATTTGTGTACTGTAGAAATACAATCAGGATAACACAGGATCTAGCAGCTTCTACATTAAGGGATCAAAGGGCGTTGAATAGAATATTCCAGAAGTCAAAGGAATTAGGATTAAAACCAAGAATCACCTACCCAGCAAAACTGAGTATAATACTTCAGGGGAAAATATGGTCTTTCAATGAAACTGAGGACTTTCAAGCATTCTGGATGAAAAGACCAGAGCTGAAAAGAAAATTTGACTTTCAAACACAAGAATCAAGAGAAACATGAAAAGGTAAACAGAAAAGAGAAATCATAAGGGACTTACTAAAGTTGAACTGTTTACATTCCTACATGGAAAGATGATGTTTGTAACTCTTGAAACTTTTCAGTATCTGGGTAGTTGGTGGGATTACGCACACATACACACACACATACACACACACACAGCATTGTGAGTTGAATAGGAAGGGATGATATCTAAAAAAAAAATTAATAGGCGAGAGGAAGGTATTGGGAAGAGAAAGGGAGATACGGAATGGGGCAAATTATCTCTCATAGAAGAGGAAGGAAAAACACTTTTCAATGGAGGGGAAGAAAGGGGAGGTGAGAGAAAACATGAAGTTTACTCTCATCACATTTGACTAAAGGAAGGAATAAAATGCACCCTCATATTGGTATGAAAACTTATCTTACAATACAGGAAAGTGGGGGAGAAGGGGATAAGCAGGGTAGGGGAGATGATGGAAGGGAGGGCAATGGGAGGAGGGAGCAATTTGAAATCAACACTCTTGGGGAGGGACAGGATCATAAGAGAGAATAGAAGCAATGGGGGGCAGGATAGGATGGAGGGAAATACAGTTACTCTTACACACTATGACTATTATGGAAGTCATTTGCAAAACTACACATATATAGCCTAAATTGAATTGCTTGCCTTCTCAATGGGGATGGGTAGGGAGGGAAGAAGTAAGAGAAGTTGGAACTCAAAGTTTTAGGAAACTGTTGAGTATTGTTCTTGCATACAACTGGGAAATAAGAAATAGAGGTAATGGGGTATAGAAATTTATTTTGCCCTACAGGACAAAAAAGAAGAAGGGGATAAAGGAAGGGAGGGATGTTAGAAGGGAGGGCAAATTGGTTTCAGGTGTAATTAGAATGCTCGGCATTTTGGGGTGAGAAGAAAGGAGAGATGGGGAGAAAATTTGGAACTCAAAATTTTATGGAAATGAATGTTGAAAATTTAAAATAAATAAATAAATTTAAGAAAGAGAAAAGATAATTGCAAAAGAAAAAATAAAAATAAATATTTTCCTCAAAAAAAAGAAAAAGAAAGAAAGAAATAGCTTGTTAAGCAAGTCAAAAAATGCTAAAGAAAGCAACACTTTAAAAATTAGAATTGGTCAGATGGTAAAAAAAAAAAGAGGTACAAAATTTTAATTATAAAACTAACTCCTTAAAAAGTATAATTGAACAAATGGGGAAAAAAATTCCTTAAAAATTAGAATTGGGCAAATGGAAGCTAAGGAGTCCATGAGACATCAAAAAACCACAAAACAAAGTTTAAAAAAAATTTTTTTAAAAAGAAGGGTGCAATTTCTCATAAGAAAGAACTGACCTGGAAAATAGATCAAGGAGAGATAATTTAAGATTTGGGGGCTAAAAGCCATGATCAAAGAAAGATCCTAGGGATCGTATTTCAAGGAATTATCAACAAAAACTACCCTCAGGTCCTCAAACCAGAGAACAAAGTAGAAATGGAAAGAATCTACCAATTACTTCTTGAATGACATCCTCAAAATGAAAACTTCCATGAATATGAGAGACAAATTCCAGAGCCTCCATGTCAGAGAGATGAATATTTACAAAAAACATAAATTGACTAGGTTAACAGAAGAGGAAACAGGATACTTAAATAGCTCTATTTTGTTTTTTCTTTATCATTCTCTGTCTTTTTATTTTTTTACACAATGTTTTTATTTTTTATTTTTTTTAATAAATTTATTTATTTAACTTTTTACATTCATTTTCACAAAATTTTGGGTTCCAAATTTTCTCCCCATTTGTCCCTCCCCCGACCCCAATACACTGAGCATTCTAATTACCCCTATCACCAATCTGCCCACTCTTCTAGCATCCCTCCCATCCCTTACCCCATCTTCTCTTTTGTCCTGTAGGGCCAGATAACTTTCTATTCCCCATTACCTGTATTTCTTATTTCCTAGTAGCAAGAACAATACTCAACGGTTGTTCCTAAAACTTTGAGTTCCAACTTCTCTCTCCATTCCTCCCTCCCCACCCATTCCCTTGGGAAGGCAGGCAAATCAGTATAGGCCATATCTGTGTAGTTTTACAAGTTACTTCCATAATAGTCATGTTGTGTAAGATTAACTATATTTCCCTCCATCCTATCCTGCCCCCCATTGCTTCTATTCTCTGTTTTTATCCTGTCCCTCCCCAAGAGTGTTGACTTCAATTTGCTCCCTCCTCCCATTGCCCTCCCTTCCATCATCCTCCTCATCCTGCTTATCCCCTTCTCCCCCACTTTCCTGTATTGTAAGATAGGTTTTCATACTAAAATGAGTGTGCATTTTGTTCCTTCCTTTGGTAAATAACTCTATTTTAGACAAACAAATTAAACCTGCTATAACTGAGTTTTCAAAAAAAGTACACAGGAGCAGATAGATTTACAAGTGAATTCTACAAAATGTTGGAAAAACAATTAATCCCAATGCTCTATAAACTATATGAAAAATAAGCAAAGGAGTCCTATCAAGTTCATCTTATAATACAAATATAGTTTTGATACCTAAACCAGGGAAAGCAAAAACAGAGAATGGAAACTATAGAGCAATTTCCTGATAAATAGTGAGGTGAAATTTTTAAATAAAATACCAACAAAGAAGATACAATAATGCATTACAAAGATCATAACTATGACCAGGTGGAATTTATACCAGCTATTCAGAATTATTTAAATATTAGAAAACTCTAAGTATATCAATAACAAAAATCTTATGATTATATAAATAGTTGCATAAAAAGCTTTTGACAAAATACAACATACATTTCTATTTTAAAAAAACATTAGACAATATGGGAATAAATGGACTTTTAATTGCTCATTGGCAGGCTGTCAATATAATAAAAATGACAATCCCACCTAAATTAGTTTACTTACTCAGTGTCGTATCAATCTAACCACCAAAGAATTAGTTTATAGAGCTGAGAAAATAATGACAAACTTCATCTTGAAAACAAAAGATTAACAATATCAAGGAAATCAATGAAAAAAATATGAAGGAAGGCAAGTAAGCAGTACCATATTTCAAACCTATTGCAAAATGACAATCATCAAAACAGCATGATACTGGCTAAGAAATAAAATAGTAGATCTTGAAATAGAATAGACGATACTGGCTAAGAAATAAAATAGTAGATCTTGAAATAGAATAGACACATAGTAGCAAATACACAGCAGTAAATGACCACAGCAATTTATTTTGTAATAAATTGAAATATCTAAGCTTTTGAAACAAAAATTCACCATGTAGCAAAAATTGCTAGGGAAACTGGAAAGCAGTTTGGCAGAAACTAGGAATAACACACACATCTTACACCATATACCAAGATAAAGTGAAAAGAGGTAAATGATTTAGACATAAAGGATAATGCCATAAGTAAATTAGGAGAACATGGAAAATTTTGCCTAATATATACATATATAAAATTAAAGTGAGTTCTATTTTACAGTAAAACCTAGAACTTTTTTTTCCATTCTTTCCTATGGTTTCTGATGGATGCAGAAAAGTCCTGCCATTTGGATTTCCTTTACTTTATATTTGTAGGTTTTCCTCTTGGTGACTTGCAGAATGTTTTGTTTCCCAGTGGATTTTTAAAATTTAACTGCTTTATGTCTTGGAGTTTACAGTAGAGAGTTTTGTTTGTTTGTTTGTTCTCCACTATCCCTGCAGGTGATTTGTGAAATGATTTGATTACCTTTGTGCTTTCTGTGTTCAGAAGTTCTGAGTATTATTTTTTTGCATCTCAGTGTTCAAATTTTTGATTTTCATGTTTTTATGTAAGATTTGTAACCCTTAGGTAGTCTTTAGATGTTTAAGATCAATGTGCTTTGCTTGTATAGAGTTTATATTTTCTTTTGATGTTATTTATTGTTTTTTTCTTCTTTACCTCTAAACTGTCCTTTACTTTTGCCCATTTCCATTTTCAATTAGTTATTCTGCCATTTCTTTGGTGAGGCTTTCAACTATGGATTCATTTTTTTCCTATTCTGTCAATTATTTCTGCTGTGTAGAGTATAAATCCTGCTTTCAAAATGCTTATCTATCTTACCAACTAATTCAGGAATATACTTTTGTGATTCCATGCGCTCTTGGGAATCTTTAGGGTTCTCTTGTCTCCTCAAGTGTTCATTTATTTACCTGTGTCTTACAATATTTATACCTAGATGCCTGGACTCCTTTGGCTTATCTAGAGGTCATATTCTTTTCTGTGAGTTCATATGCTTATGTTCAAGGCCTTTGAGTTTTCTTCCACCTGGGATCTTTGTTACCTTCAAATTTTTTTCTTATATCCTATATCATTGACTTTCTGATTCCTTACTCTTTCTAGTAGTTTCCCTGGGAGCCAGATTTCAAAGTCATCTTGAATTTCTGTCAAGCTGGGAAATTCATTAATAAAGTTGAACTTTATTTCAAGTCTATGAGTTATTCTGGATAGCCTTGCCCAAGCAGAGTGGGCAGTGGAGCAAAGGGTGCCAAATGAGCCTACTGGGGTAAGAGTTAGCTTTCCCTGTTGTTACCCCATTGAGTTTTTACTTTGTTAGGGTTCTTGCTGCCCCAAACTACAAGAGAGACATTTAAAGTTGTTTTATCTTTTGCTCATAAGTGAAATTTTGGAAAGATGTGAGAGGTAGTGAGGATTAGAAAAAATGTCTAGTCTTCTATTGTATTGGTCATATGACCTATAATAATACCTTGCTTTCATTTGACTCCCATTTCTTCATGGATCACTTCTTTCCAGACTTGAATCATTCCTTCTTTGGTAAAACTCTCTTCCTTTTACCCAAATTTATTTAAAAGCCCAAATTTATATTCTTAAAGATTTAGAGGGAACCCTATGTGGAAAAGTAAGGAAAATTGACAGGAATTTCTGGATTGTTCTGATAGTACCATCAGCTTCCCAGGAGAATCTACTTCCTTTCTGAGGTTTTGCAAATCTCACAGTGCTGTATCTTCAGATGGCATAAATAATAGCTGCTCATCCCCAATATTTCCACATGGTCTTATATACTAGGTTATTGCTGCAAATCATCTGTCAATAGTGACAATTTAAACTCTATAAGGATATTTAAAAGATATATATGCCACAATGCCCCATATGAATCACTTCTTATTTTAATGGATTTGTGCACCCATTGATTTACTATTCCCATCAATCATACGGATTGCAACTTATCCATAATCTTAACTCTGTCCACAGAGTCAGAGTAGAATAGAAGGCTAGATTTGCAGTGAGGAACACTTGAGTTTGAATCTTTCCTCAAATACAACTAACTCTGTGACCTTGGGCAAATCACTTAATGTCTTTGTGCCTTAGTTTTCTTATCTGTAAAATGAGGGGACAGAGGTGGTTAGAGTTCTAACTCAACTTCTAAACCAGTTCTACATCTTTGATCCTCTTGAAATTGCTGACCAAAAGGACCTTGCTTCTGCACATCTATGTAGATAAAAACAGTCTTAAAAGGAAGAGAATATGCTATTTTTTCAAAATAATAATGTGCTAATTTTGTTTGTAGCTGCCAACTAATATGCCAAGGACTGCCTTATGTTTCTTGAATAAATATATCTTTAACATAATTATGCATAAAGATATCTGACATTAAAATCTAAGTTTACATAGCTGGGGAAAAGATACTGAAGTAAATCTGTTAGATATCTCTACACAAATTTTTTTAAAAATGCTTAGAAAGTCTAGTGTTGATTTGGTATTATTGTGAATTAATTATAATAGATTGAAATATTTTTCCAGATATACTATATGATTTAAGTGATAAATTCCTATCTATTTCTTCTTGCCTCCTAAGTACCCCCTCATAGTTTTGTACTAATATGAAGTGCTATCTAAATCAAATGAAGATGATGATGATGATGATGATGAGGATGATGATGATGTTCAGAAGAAAACAAGAATTTTTTTCTGGTACCTCACTAAGGACCATTTAATAAGATATGCATAATAAATGACACAAGGGTTATTTGGAAGAGTAAGTGAGTAAATGCAAGGGTAAGTGAATGCCAAGCTTAAGAGTTTAATATCCTCTTCCCTGGAGAGTGCAGTAGAGTGGGGAATGGGAGGATCATATTTTCTTTATTGTTTAACTTTATAAACCATATAAAATATTTACTATAAGCATAAATATATATGTATATGTATTTATTCTACTACACATACATACATATATGTGTTCTAATGTAAGTATATATGTATGTGTATTTATGTGTGTTGTATATATATACATATACATATATGTATATATATAATTTAGCTATCATGACCTATACTTGGAAAAACTATGGTCCTTATGTATTTGTATTTTAAAACAGTAGTTGTTATCATTGTTGCTTTCATAATTTCAGACCCATTTAGGGTTGTCTTCACAAAGATATTTTAGTGGTTTGCCATTTCTTTCTCTAGCTCATTTTACAAAGGAGGAACTGAAACAAAAAAATAGTTAAGTGACTTGCCCAGGGTCACACAGCTAGTAAGGCTCTGAGGCTAGATTTGAATTTAAGCCCCACCATCCTTCCCACTGCAACACCTAGTTGCCCTGTAAAATGGTAGGCGTGATTCTAAAAAGATATGTGTTCTTCAGATTTTTCCCAAATCTACCTGCCCATCTTAACTCTCAACCTGTGTTTCTGTCTTCTAGACATTCCCATTCTGATATGTGTCTATAACTTCAAACCACACACATCTGAAGTGAAATTCAGCAGTGACTCTCCCTAGAACCAACACATTTATTCTTCTATTTTCCTTCCTTTTCCTAATGGTATCCCCATTGATTCAGTTATCCACATTTAAAACCTAAAATTCACCTTTGACTTATCTTTGACACCCTTCTTCCCTTAAATCCACTAACTTCCAGTAAGTCTTCTATTAATGTGCCTTTTTCTCTACTCCCTAGAAATCCCCAGTGACATTACCCAAGTCCAGGCCCTCATTACTTCACTTCTGAATTCTTTCAAGTGCCTCCCTACTTAACCTCCAAGTTCCAATATTTCACCACTACCATCTAGAATAAATATTAATTCCAAAGTAAATATCCTTAAATACAATCTTTGTCATACTGGTTCTTCACTCAAAAACCTTCAGGGGTTCTCTATTTTCTTTTTTTTTAATTGAGTCTATGTTCTTCCATTTGTCAGTCTATTCTCCCATAATATGACCCTACCATGTCCTTGTTTTCTCACTCCCTTCCTTCACCCTCTACTCAAGTCTAAAAGGTCACTTCATTGTCCTGCCAACACTTTCTCTGCCCTAACCCAAAACATCCCTTCCTGTTCTTCTCTTTTTCTGAGCCTCCCTCCTCATATCTGGAATCTTCTATGCCTGGAACCTACTAAGTTAGAAACTTACAGCTTTCTAGTTAATTGGAATCTCTTTGCTTTTAACATAAAAGGTGGCAAATCAATAAGGAATACCTGAATAAGACACTTCCCCATTCCTAAAATACACATGGTCCTCTTCTACTTCTTTAGTCATCCTGACAACGAAGATAATTTCGGGACCTCAAATTACCCATTATACTGACAGAAGCTTAATGTAGCCAAGAGTAGGAGAAAACTTTTAAAAGAACATCATACACTCCCTCCACTTGCCTCAACCAGAAGACCATGAGACCTGAAGCTCTTTCTTTCTCTTTCCTGCCCTGGAGGTGTTGGTTCAGGATCCACCATGGGGAGGAAAGGATTGTACCACCCTAATTCAAGGTATGGACACTTCTATTCCACTTTGGGGTCTGGGATGGATGCCATTCCGCTACCTTTCCTTGGTTGCTCCCACCTTCTCTTTCACGCTCCCTTGGCTTTCTTTTAAATGTGCCAACTAAAAGCTATAATAATTACTTTTAATTATTAATAATAATTAATAATACTACTGATATTTGCATAGTGCTTTAAAGTTTATAAAGTGCTTTACATGTACTTTATACTCATTTAAGTCTCACAACCTCCCTGTGAGATACATTTTACTGGTATCATTAGCACCATTTTACAGACAAGAAAACTGAGACCTCAAGAATTTGAGTCATTTGCCCATGGTCACACTGCTGGAAAGCATTAGAGTTTGAGTATGAACCAAGCTCTTCCTGATTCCAGTTCTAATAGTCTTTCTACTACATCAGGATATCTTACAAATAAAAATGAATGTTTCTTTCAGCCTTCATTGACTCATCTAATTTTCTGTAAAATCACTTTGAGTCCCAGTAAGAAACTCTAATATCTTCCTGACTACTGCAACCCTAAATGATTGTCCCTTTCTCTGAAATGCTATTGTCCTTACATTCTGTTCTATATAATTTAGCACTTAATTATATACTACCTCCTATTGTCTACTAATTATTTCATGTACTTTCTTTTTGTTTCCCTAATTAGACTTTAAGTTCCTTAAGGTTGAGGAACAAATAATTTTAGACTTCAGTATATCTCAACCATTCCTGGAACACAGATGAACACTTTAGACACTATAATAATGACGGCTCCCATTTATCTAACACTTAATGGGTTACAAAGCACTTTCTTCAACTATTATAGAATGAGGTAGATAGGGTAAGCGTAATGTTATTAACTCCCTTTCCCAGATAAGGAAATTGAGCTTCAGAAAGTTTAACTGATTGCCCATAATTCTAGGAATCTGGTACTCGAACCCAGAGCTCCTGATTTCTAAATTCATATGCTCTTTTCACTACCTCTCTTTAAAAAAAATGACAATAACAAAAAATATCTAACATATTTTAGTTGCACTTAGGACTTCTCTATGTAAGATAATTCTATGAATTATCATAGAGTCACCTAACATCTTCGGTTATCAATCTGTAAACATAGATTTTTATTAAGTGGAATATGCCTTCATATACTACAACATCACAATAATCATTTTAAGTGGTTGAAGGGAAGTAAGTCAACAAAAATGAGTATGACATAAAAAATTTTAATCTCCTCCTAGTTGTCCTTTTTAGGGACACAACCTAGGGTCTGTATACTTAAAATTTATAACTGTCTTTCAATATAATTAGTTTCCTTTGTAATCATGGGGATTTTATTTACTGCATTTAGAAATGTCATTCTGAGAAGGGTGTTACAGCAAACTGCCAAAGGAGTCCATCACACATACACACACACACACACACACACACACACACATACACACACACACACACACACACACACACACACACACACACACACACACACATTTTAAGAACCCCTGGACAAGCTGCTAATACTGACATTTCCTAAGAGAAAAGCCTAGAAGAAGCAGGAGACGGTAATATGTTACAAAAAAAGAAGCATTATCTGTACTTTTTCACCACCTAGATTTGCTACCACTCCTTCTACTACTGTCCTAATAACTACAGCATTAGTTCAGTATAGCAGAAGTCAGTAGGATTGCCAAGGCATGGAAAGCTCAATAAATAGTTTCATACTCATTCATAGAGGGTTTTTTAAAGTGAGGTTTTCATTACTTTTTTTTTCAAGAAGTTTGAAAATTACTGTTAAGTGCCACTTGGTTTCTATTTGTTCTCATTGCTGAAAATAGCATGGGAAATTTAAGCTGGCAAAAAAGAAAAGAAAAAAAAAGCAGCCTCAGTAGAGCATTGTAATTTTTGAAGTAAATCTATTACTTTTTCATCCAGTGTAGACAGACTCCTACCAACCCTTTATTGGGGATTGTGGGAGAGAGAAATAAAACAAAGGAAACAATTTGGACTTTCTGCATTTCTGAAAAAATTACCAAGTTCCCTAAGAATGTTTCCATTACCACTGACGAGCCACCAAACAGCAAATCCAAATGAGCAGCCTCATTCAGAAGGCTTACTAGTCAATTTTGGAAGAAAAGGAGATCTGCCATGGAAAGTAAATGGACAGATTGAAGGAGGAAGGAGGGGGTAACATTTTCTGGAAGCAGGTCTTGAAAATCCTGTTCACAGCCTGAAACTGCATAAATTGTCTCTACATATGTTATTGCTACCTTGGGGGCCATGATAGCATATGCATTTTGGAGGGGGTTTCTTTCCTCCCCCCAAAATAGATATATGTCCTATGAATATATATATATATATATATATATATATATGTTTAATGCATGAATATTATGATGATTTCTCTTTCATAGGGCTCCATGGTCCCTTTAGACTTGAATACCACATTTTATAAAGAAAGAGAAATCCACTGAGAATATCTACATATTTCTTAAAAACATCAAAATAAAAAAGAAATAACTCTAAAGTTCTTTTTACAATTTACTTCAAAAATACAACAAAAGGAAAGAGTCAGGGAATACTATGACTTAAGCAAGCCAATGAGATATTTGACACATGTCAGAAGAAGCAATGCAGCTTTTTTAAGCACACACACAAACTTGTGATACTGGATCTGGAGGAAGAGTGAAGGCAGCGCAATGAGTACATTTCTCTGTATTTGTATGAAATCCACCAGCAGAGAAGGAAAGTGCATACGGTGAAACTCTATCCTGTTACATGTAAAAATTCCGTCACAATTAAAATAGACACTTCTCTTTGCCAAATGATTTCAGTGAGGCCAGTAACTGTCTCTTGAACACCAATATTTACTGTCGTGAAAGGAACATTACTGGATGTGAGCATGCTCAATCCTTGCTCCTTTTTCAGAAAAGTCATGTCCTTAATATATTTAATGTTACTGTTCATTGTATTGCTATAAAACAATTTGATAAAAGCAAATAATTGCACCATATTTTGTCCCAGTTAGTTTTCTCTAAAACAGACTGACAAATCTAATATGAGTTCCCTGAAATGCAGTTACTTCTAAGCTCGGGTATTCTGGAACACATAAAATAAATATATGATCAATGAAATGAAATATGACAAAATGTTTCATATTGATGTTTTCTTCTTTCAGAAATGTCTTTTTTGTTTAATGCCCTAAGTCACTTTTTCCATACATTTGCTTTTTTCATAACGTATAGCTTTCCTAGTTCTGATTTCAAGTTCAGGGAGCCTGGGGAGAATAGGAAGATTTCTTCAAACCAGGGCTGTTCTTCAGCCTTTCACATGAGAAAATTGTTAGGAGCATTAAAGTATTCCTGACTATGTTGCATTCCTTTGTTCAGAGTGAGTTTTGGGAACACATCCTTTTCTCATTATATTTCCATAAAATATATTTGATCTATTCTATTCTTAGAATACCTCTGATGTGGTCTGTGAGTGGAGCACAGTATAAAAATATTTCTTTTTTATATGAGACAAAATGTTTCCATTTCTTAGACACATAAAAAAAATCACTCTACAGCATTCTAAGAAAGGAAAACTTTTCTGATACTTTTTTAGTGGTAGTCAGTACATATTACAAAGGGCCCCCCATCTCTACTACTGGACTCAGAGTATCACCAAAGGCATTTGCAAAACAAAATAAAGGGAGCATGGAGAAATGAGGAGAAAGAAATTGAAGAAAAGGGCAAGAGAGAGATCTTTGAAATAATAATGCTAGGAAAGCAAGTTTATCTAAAGAAATAGCTAAATAAATTAATCCTCTTCCTTTCAGACAAAAACATTTATACCAAAATTAGACTGTGCATTAACACATCATAGAAAATTTGAATAGTTTCAGACACAAATAAGAATGTTTCCAACTGGGTCTGGCATATAGTAAGCACTTAATAAATGTTTATGGAATTGAACTGAATTAATTCTTTTTTTTTGTTTGTTTTAAAGAACGTTGGAAACCAAAAGTAGCTTTCCTGCTCTTTTCTTTCTTGCATCACTAATACATATCAGTTCAGGGAAGCAACCACTCACTCACCAGTCTCCATCTCCAGCCTGCCAGAACAGTTAATTGCTCTGGCAGGAAACAGCATCTTCTGAGAACGTTCTCTTCAGAGTGTCTCCCTATCTTCGGTGTTTCTCTTCTGAAGGGAGAAGTGGAATATGCCTTCATATACTACAACATCACACTTATATGAGATCTATGTGCTAGAGTTTACCATTCACACTTATATGAGATCTATGTGCTAGAGTTTACCATTCAACACTTTTTCCTAGAGCACATACTATGTCTCTCCCTCCACACTCACTGCTGCCAAAGTGGTATTCCTGAAGCAATAGTATGATTGTCACCCACTCACCCCTCTAACACACACAACCTGCTCAGAAAGCTCTAAGGGTCTACCTGTTGCTTCTAGGATAAACTATGAACTCCTCTGCTTTGAACTGAAATCTCTTCATAATAGAAATCCAGTCTAACTTTCCAGATCTATTACATTTTATCCTAGTCAAGTTCTAGTCAAACCATCCTTCATGGTCTTTCCTCTTACATAACAATCCACAAGCCTTTGCAGAAGCTCTCTCTACCCCCACCTAGAACTCCCCCTCCACACATTTGCCTCTTTGAATCCCTTAATGGATCAGCTGCAGTGCTACCTTCTGAAAAGGGCCTTTATCATCATCTCAGTTGCTATTTCTTCACCTCCCGAAATTATTATTTTTTGTATATTTTTATTTATTTTCATAAGTACGTCTGGTTTTCCCAAAATGAAAGGTATATTGAATGCAAAGATTATTTTTTCCTTTATTCTCAACACAGCACAACATCTGAAATGTAAGCACTTAAATGTTTAAAAGTTAGAGATGGCTAAACATTATAGAAATAAAGATCAAACAAACATCATCACCTGCCTTCAGAAAGCTTATATTCTTTTGGGAGCCAAGAAAAATGACAATTAATTCTGTGAGATAAACACCTGCAGAACCCAAGTAGACACACAAAATAAGGAACACTGGACCCTGTAATTCATAGATTTATTGCCAGAATTTTTTGATTGCTCTACAAATGAAAAATGAAGATTACTTGTTCCCTAATACTAAAAAGAAATACTGTATATTAACAAATTAATGTCACAGTTGCTGAGCAACAAAAAATTTCTCAATGTCTGGGAAGGCCCAATGTCCACAATGCATCTGCATGCTCACCAATATCCTCACAAAACAATTTCTTCTTGCAGAAGAGAGTTTTCCTCTCCCTCTTTGGTAGCAGAGACTTCTGCAATACCACAGAAATGCTAAATAAGATATTAGTCTGGCCAGTTTTACACAAAGAACAACTACATAATGTAAAATGGATATATTCAATGGTAAGACAATTTTTGCAATGAGTATTAACTTTGATACTGAACAAATCCAAATGAAAGTCTTCAGCCTATTCCAATTAGAATGAATCACAGCTAAATGTAATCAGTATTGTACTTTGTCCTATGCTGTTTATTATAAAGCTAGACAAGTTCATCTGTCTATTTGACTCTATGGTATATGTATTGTCTTATTTGTAGTACAAACTGCTCGCAAGCAACATGAACTCTCAGTATCTGCCAGTCTAAATAATTAGGGATGTGTATGGAAGAAGAATCATAGTAGCATGCTTCTACAGTTATTATATGAAGCATATTTTTAGTTATTACATGAAGCATAGTTTGCATTGACTTATCTATTTATCTGATGTTTACCCAAACAGAGTGTAAACTCCTGAGAGGCAGGATTTTTTTTTAGTCTTTGTTTCCCCATTGTTTATTACAGAATCATAGATAAATATAGATAGAAAAATGCTCACTGACATTAATCTATATATTTGAAGCAGTCCTTAACTCTACGGAAGAAGAGAAATTAAAGTGTGCAAACAATTGTGTAAAAGTGTAAAAGATTATTAGATCAATGGTTATAAATGAACTACTTCTAGATTCAGTCAAAAGTCTAAATTAAGATTTGCCTAGATGGCTAATTGGATCAACATTTCTGGTTGATGACTCTATCTGATGTAGAAAAAAAACATTACGTTTATTCGGTCCACTTTAGCAACACAATACAATTGACTAGTGAGCCAATTGTGAGAATTTAAATTGCAAAGTGGTAAAATGTATTATAAAGAAAAAAATTCTCAGTCTATTGAATTCAATGATAGATACTGATGTAAAGCAGCTTTTGTTATTGTCCAATATTAACAGAGAGTATCAGTACATTGAATTAATTGGAAATATCCTTCAAATTAAAGGAGAATGACTTCGAATAAGTTTACCCTTGCATTCTTAAAATTTATATAGAACAGAACATAAATAAAATACAACAATATTAATTCATATATTATAAATCTCCTTGCTTTTGAAATTAATCCTTAGTTAACGATACAGTTTTGACTCAAGTTCTGTAACCTTATTCTTTTGAGGACTGGATCAGTTGCGGTGAGATAATTGATAGTTCTCAGATTTTTACATATAACTCTGCATATGAAAGCACCATCTTGGTTATTGTTGAAGGATAAAGAAGAGAAAATGAGGGATTTTTTCCTTTTTTTTTTTAAAGTCATTTTCAATCTAGTTATGCAGCAACTTGATTTGACCTATAGGTATAGGGACTAGATAGATATTTCATTTAATCAACACCAACACCCTAGGAAGTGGCTAATATTGTTATTCCCATTTTATGGGTGAGAAAACTTATTGACCTAAGGTCCCATTTCTGGTATGGATCAGAGTCCGGTCTTGAACACAGGTCTGCCTGGCTCTTTGACCAGCTCTCCTTCCACTCTATTTTTGGATGTGATTTTGACTGAGATTAGGTGACCAAATAAAATGATATGGTCACATTGTTCAAGCATATTCATTCCCAGAGTATTTTTAAGATATAATTTCCATTGTCACATTCAATTCAGAGCCCATTTCCCAACCAACACCCCCTGGAAATTTTCCTTTTATTGGTTCTTCAACCAGATGAGAAACCTGCCAATAAAACCATACTATATAATTAATCATGCCATATTTTGAAAGGTATTAGTCCATACGCAGAACTATTTAAGCAGAGTATTTATGAGCTAAAGAACAAAGATGTTTGATTTGTGTGTGCTTTTCCTCTATTAATTACCACAGAGCTGGCTTTACACAGCCTTCAAACAATGAAAGATTCAGTCATAAAATTCAATGGAAAATTTTCGAATGATCTTTGATTTAGAAACCAGGCATTTTTCTCAATAAACATTACTAAGTTAAGGTTATAAAAAGAAGTAAAAATAGTTTTAATAAGATATCTGATTCATGCTAACACACTCTAGCAGGAAGTGAGGTGGGACGAATATACATCACCTACCTAATCTCAAAACAAGCTTCAACAAATAAAGAACAAGTTTCAATGTAAGAATTACATTCTAGTTTCTACTAATACCTATTAAAGTTATACTCTAAGTTTCAGAAAGATATACTGGTTACCAGATAGAAATGAGTTTTTATGATTGCTTTTTCATTCTGATTAAATTCCATCACATTCTTGAGTTCTCAGAAAAGGAAGGTTTACTGGACTACGAAAATATTTTTACTTACTTGCATCTCTTACTTGTATCAAATAGTTTAAGACACTCTCCAAAAACAAGGTACATCATCAGAGAACCCAAAGTCATCTATATAATTCATCTTAAATCCTTAATGATTGGGACACCTCCTTATATCTAGTTGAACTGAAAAGTAGCAATTGAAGGTGATTATACAGATAATTATGTCCCCCCCAAAATTCCCTTTCCTGTGAATATCCAGAGTCACCTAATAATATCAACTTGTCTTGATCTTTTAGGCATTTGGTGGGTCAATTAGTAGTTATCCAAATACTATGCTTCATTCTATGTATGTAGACACATTTCTAATGTTAGCATTGAAATTCAGGTTAAGCACTTATACCCTTCCTTTCTTAAATTTACTTGAACCACATTTCATTTGTTTCACAATTGCTTTAATTATGTTTAACATTTTTAATATTTCAGCTTTTTTACTCAGGAGAAAAGGCTATATAGGAGAATGCCATCACCATGATATAGTATGAAGAACATTGACTAAACCAATACTCAAGAGATCTTGACACTAATGCCAGCTCCAACGTAAATTACCCAAGTGTCCATGGGAACTCTTTAATTTGCACTTTAGTTTCCTCAACTACAAAATGAGGAGATTGAACTGGATGATTTTCCAAGGTCTCTTTCATTTCTACAATCCAATTATTATTTCAATGCTGCATTTTTTATTTAATATTGAATTTTCAGGAGCACCTTTTCTGTTCAGTTTCTAGAGTTGTCTCACAGGCAGAAGACATAATGGGAATATGCACCATCACATCAAAGGATGCCAAATAAGTAATTTAGTAATCTATTTTTAAATATTAAGTTTTATATAAACTATCTAATTGGGGTGCTAATGGTTAAAAACTTAGTAAAGTTCTTTAGTTCTTTTCAAAAAATTTTGGTAAATTTCTGTCATTATTTTTAACTCACTCATAAATAAGAACTTTTCAAGGATAGTGGAAATTGTGTGGAATCAAAAGAAGGAATAGGAAGAAGAGGAGGGGAAAGAAGAAAAAAGACAAGGAAGAAGAAAATAAGGGAAAGGTTGAGTCAGAGAAGAGAAGGATAATCCAGGGAATGTTGTGTGATTGTGAGTTTTCCTTGATTCTTGAAGAGGACCAAGGCATCAGGAAGATGATTTCATGACTTGTAAATGAATTGGATTTAAGTGAGGGTGAGCTATGCAAAGTCACCAGCCTCACTTTGTCTTCCAGAGTCACCTGGATCCAGTGGCCCAGTATTATTAGGAAGACTGAATATGACCCAGGATGTAGTGGGAGACTTTGACCTTTTTAAGCTGAGGTCTTTCCAAGTTCTCACTTTGACTGAGGCAACTCCCATTCTGTGATTAGGCTATGTAAGAAGTGAGCTTGGGATAGCCCATTTAATTAAAAAAAAAAATCAAACTGAGAGACCTTCAGGGTTTCTAGACAAAAGGTAAACAATATTTACTCTGACTCATCTGGGCTGTCAGGACCCAAAAATTAACCATTGAGTGATGCATGAGTAGGGACCTATTGTTGTCCAATCAATGAAAGCCAGAGTGAATTCAGTTTAAGAAAATTAAGTTTTAAAAAAATGGTATTTAAGAAAGAAGTGCAGCCAGTAAATCCCAAGATATCAAGGTAGTTTCAGCCATCAAAAATGTACCTTTCCTTGGGCTAAGAGAGAGAAGAAGAAGGGGAGGAGAAGGGGAAGGGGAGGAGAAGAGAGGAGGAGCTGTGTTGCCAAACTGGACCTGGCCAATTGGGTCTCTAGTGGGCACTCTGACTACTCACAGGTTGTGGTTTGTCCTTCATTTTTGAAGAGGACTGTGAAATCAGGAAAACGCTTCCATGACTTGCAAATGAATTGGATTTAAGGAATATGAGCAAAGAGAGAATAAAGGAAAAGAGGAAGAAGAAGAAATGGAGGGAGGAAATGTTTTCAGAAAAACCTGTTAGGAAAGCTTTATAGTCATGAAATAACTAAAGCTGATATTGAAGAAAAACCATGATTTTTAAACATACATATTCATTTTAAACATACACATTCATATTGAATACACAAACGTGTATTTAAACATACATATTCATATCACATACCATGTATGTGGTAATATGGCATGCCTGATTCAATTTGTCTTCTTAGGTTATTTTTCTGTTACTGACACTACCAAACAAGATGCCTCCTCTTTAACTTGAATTATTAGCTTTCACATATAAAAGAGATCTGGTTTCTTTAAATGGAATATTTTTCTCACCACTTTATGTTGTTAAATATCTTAATGGAGAGATCTTGGAGAATAGATATATAGTTTACTAGGCCTGCATGTCAAAATAGGTCATGGGACAATTCAAAAGAACATCAAATTAAAGCATCAATGACATAACCATAGCAGTTTTTGTTAGTATGCCCATTTTGGCACTTAATTATATTCGGTCTTTCAATCTGTTGCCAATATCTCTTTGGCTTACGTTTCCACCCAAAATTTCTCTAGGGAATGTCATAGAATCATAGATTGAGAGCTAGGAAGGACCTCATAGACTAATCCTGCACTATCATTTAACAGATGAATATATTGTCTCATTTATACTGTTTCTTCTAATTATTTCATGTTTCTGCTCAACTATATGATGCTATTTTTTAAGAGAAGGGCAGGGCCCATGTCATATACAGCTTAGCATTTACCATTTTATTTTTTTAATTGAATTATGACAGTGAGAACAGGAAAAATGAATAGTTTTTTTTTAATTCTTAATATCTTCCTCAAAATCAACTACCTGGATTTGTGAATCTTACTGAGCAATTTGCAATTGATTATGACAACAGTGGATGCCCATGCATAGTAGGATCTTTATCAAAGTTTGAATTGAAAAGACTATTGATCTTTTTAGAAACACATCAAAAATTGGGAAATTATTTTATGTATGTCCTTGGAGGCAAATTTACAGACAAATTTTATTTAAAAACAAAATGATCCTATCAGATTAAGAATGAGTTTGCATAGTCTATGTCTCTAAAATGAACTCGCAAAATATAAACAATTAAGATATAAATAGATGAATAATTCAGACAGGCAAAGTTCATTTGCCTGATATATTTAATAATTATGTAATTTTGTTATGGAGTAGGAAGAGCATTGGATTTAGAGTTATAAAATTCAAATCATTTTTTGCCACTTATTAGCTGTGTTCTTAAGCAATTCATTTATTCCCTATAGACCTCAGGTCACACCTCTATAAAATAAGTGGAATGGAATATATTGAGAATGGGCAAACTATTGCCCATGGTTCAAATCCCATTTGTTATTTTCATATGGCCCATGAGCTAAGAATGATTTTTACATTTTTAGTTTGTAGCCCTTTCCCAAAAAAAAGTGACAGGCTGGATTTGCCTCTGAGGCTGAAGTTGCTGACCTTTGGACTAAACTTCCCTCTAGCTCTGACATTCCATGATTCTCTAAGTACCTGAATTATTTTCTCAATTTTCCACTTACATATATGTATGTATACATCTATGAGACGGTATGTTAAAATATACATGTATATATAGATATATAAATATCTTTATATTTTTACAAATAACACATTCCATGTGCTTTTTCACCTTTGTAGATCCAATTCCCCCTGCCTGACATGCCTTTGCTCTATTTTTTTTTCAATTAAGCTTACCTTTCCTTAAAGGTACAATTTAAGTCCCACCTCTTTCAAAAAGCTTTCCTTGACCCACCTGAACTTAGAGTGATTTCTCCATCTTCTGAATGCCTATGGTTTTCTTATGCATACTGCCCTTTTGGTACTTGTGCACATACTATCCTCAACTATAGTAATGTTTACAAATGGCCTAAGTTTCTATTGCTATTTACCTCTTCATCTGTATATTTTATAAAATCCTATATTTTACTTTCTGGAGACCAAGAGCCATATGTTAGGTTATACTTTTCTGTCTCTCTCATAGTTCATACACTACTGTGCTGTAAGTCCCAAGTAAATTTTTATAGGATGAAGCAAATGAATGGACCTATACTACCAGACTCAGTCTTTAAGAACCTTATCAAAGAAAGGTGTTGGCTACACAGTTTGCATAATGTTCATGTGCAGACCAATAGGCCAGCTCAGACGCTGCACATAGTACAATATCAAGACTCAGAAATAGTATCCAAGTAGACCTTTTGTGTGCAGTCATTCAGATTTAGAAGTTTATCTAATAAGTCCACAGTCCAATAAAGAAGGTTCAAGTGCCTAGTCTCATGACTAGGATGACCTACGGCCATTATAGGAACCTTTCCTAGAGTAAAATATCAAATTGTATAGCTGCATGTCCTTGCCAATGCTCCTGCCTTTAGATTTCCAATGCTGTTCTGACTTGCTTAATGCAAACCAGCATTTGTTTGACAGTAGAGTCTACATTATTCATGGATTAATTATCCAGAGTTGGGGAAACTCCAGCTCTCAACTTCATTTCATATGGCCTGTTATGCCAGAAAACTGGATTACTATTTATGTCACCAGGGATCCCAAGATCATATGTTGAGACATGGAAGGGATCTCAGAGGTTATCCTGGCAACCCTCTAATTTGACTTGAGGAAACTTGAGACCTAAAGTTAACAGATCACACAGAAATGAAGCTGCAGGGAGATGTGAAACTTTTGACTCCAAATGCAGCTCTTTTTTCACTACAACATATAATTTTCAATGTCTTGAACAGTAAAATCCTGAAAAGCTATATACCAGATAGGGATGACAGATTCGTCTCTTATGTTCCCTGAGTCTCTCTCTCTGTCTCTCTCTCTCTTTGTCTCTCTGTTCCTCTCTCTGTGTCTCTCACATTCACTCTGTCTCTCTCTCTATATATATCTCTCTGTGTCTCTCATTCTCTCACTCTGTCTCTGTCTCTCTCTGTCTCTCTCCAACACTCTGTCTCTCTGTCTCTCTCTGTTTCTCTCTGTCTCTCTATCTCTCTTTGTCTCTCTCTCACTCTGTCTCTCTTTGTCTCTGTCTCTTGTCTCTGTCTCTGTCTCTCTTGCTGTGACTCTCTGTTTCTCTGTCTCTCTCTGTGTGTCTCACTCACTCTGTCTCTCTGTCTCTGTCTCTCTGTCTCTGTCTCTCTCTGTCTCTGTCTCTCTGTCTCTGTCTCTCTCTCTCTTTCTCTCTCTCTCAAGCCAGCCTAGCAATCTTGGTTCAAAGGATAAAATACAATTAAGCACTCAGGCAACATAAAACTTTGATTTAAAAACATCTTTATTAATTAGAATTTAAAAATAAAAAAGGATTTAAAGGGATATTCCTCTGTTGTCACTAAGGACCTGAAAAGCAGTTGAGGTTCAGAAATAAATGCTGCCTATATCCTTTTATATCTCAAGCATTTTGGCAGCAACAATGCACCCTGTCTTTCCACCCTTCTACCCTTAAAGAAGAACCATAGCCCTGAGTAGGGCAGAGAAGGAAAAGGGAATTGAGGAACTGGAACAAAAGCCAAAGGAGTGAAAAGCCACAACAAAAAGTGGGCACAAATCAATCTCACCCCCAGAAATGTGTAAGCAAAACAGTCAATCACTCCTCTTAACTCCAGCCCTCCAGGTTCACCCTAATTATTGTTCATGTAAAACCAATATGGTGCCTGCTTCTGGCTTGCTCCTCTCATCCTTGACTGGCCATCTTACAGAACTTGGGTAGTTTAGGTAATACTTACTGAATTCTCAGTTAAAGTTCTACTCTAATCTTTTATTATGGCACAGGGAATACTACCCTCATCCCCTCCCCTTTAGATTCAACGTTCCCTTATACAAAAGAAAAAAACCCAAAATAATTGATCCAGCAACTGCATGTAACAAAGTATACCATATTCTTCCCCAGTAGTCCCCCCACATCTCTTTCAAGAAGAGGATGATATACTTTATTATCTATTCCATTGGACTATTAATCATTTTTCAAATACTTAGCTTCCAGCTTCCTTTCAATGACCATTTCATTTACAATATGTTGGTCACTGTATATTTCAGACTCTTCATTTTGGTTATTTCACTCTATAAAAGTTCATGCAAAATTTCCCATGTTGCCCATACTTCCTCATAGTCATTCTTTCTTATTTCACAATATCATTTCATGATGTTCATATAGTAACATTTTTTTCAGCTCTCGCTGTTGAGAGTTATTTGCTCTACCAGAAAGAGGGCTGCTTGAACATGTCAAGTAAAGAAGCATTTATTACGCACCTGTTATATACCAAGCACCATGCTAAGTGCTATGTAGTTATCCTTTGTATCTGTCTTTTCCTTCTTGAATAGTGAATATCAATGGCTAATTGGGGAATCACCAGATAAAAGGTACAAACAGTGTTGTGATCCAAGGTTCTTGATGACTGTGTTAGCAGAGCACAATTGCTAGAGGATTGTTGTTATGTTTGTCCTTCATTTTCTAAGAGGACCATGACATTAGGGAGATGATGACATGACTTGCAGTTCTCTTTGATTGGAATGAGGGAGGGCTGTGCAAGGTCACCAACCTCACTGTCTCCTCCAGAGCCATCTGGGTCCTGTGGCCTGATATACATCAGCATGATGAAGTTAACTTGGGACTCACTGGCTAGATTTCTTCCTTTCTTCCTCCCTTGCTCCCTTCCTCCCTTCCTCCCTTTCTCAATCCCTTCCTTCCTTCCTTCCTTAAATTCATTTCACTCTGGAATTCATAGACTGGACAACAATAGGTCCTAAGCACCACTTAATGACTATATTTTGGGCCCTCCAGACTCAGAGTGAATGTCAATAATAACTGTTTCTCTTTGGACCACCAACCCTGAGGGTCTTCCCCTCCCAGTTTGAATTTTTTTGCATTAAAGGAGTCATCCCTAGATTTACTTCTTAAAGAGACGTATTCACTGAATGGGCATTACCTCACTCAAAGTGAGAACCTTAAAAGACCTTGGCCTAACAGGGCCCAGGTCTATCACTGCATCCTGGGCCATCTCCAGTTGTCCTGATGAATATCAGGCTATTATACCCAGATGGCTCTGAAGAAGAAAGTGAGGCTGGTGACCTGGCACAGCCCTCTGTCACTCAAAGTCAACTGCAAGTCATGCCATCATCTCCCAAATGTCATGATCCTCTTTGAAAGCAAAGGATAAGCATAGTCTGTGAGTAGTCTGAGCTGCCTAAATGGGGACCCAACCAGCTGGGTAACTCAACCCATCATCTCCCTCTTCCTCTCCTTTTCCTTCTTCTCTTCTCCAAAGGAAGGTAAATTTTGATGGCCAAAAGCTGGCCAGTTAACTTGGAGCTTACTGACTAGATTTCTGGTGGGTATAGTGAAAAGGTGGAGGGTTAGGGGCCAAAGAAGGGAATAAACATTTATTCCTTTGCCTGGCACACCAGCTAAATGCCAGGGATAAGCACTTTACAAACATCTCATTTGATTTTCATGACAACCCTGTAAGGTAGATGCTGTTTCCCATTGTACAGTTGAGGAAAGTGAGACTGAGGTGAAGTGACTTGCCCAGGAACCCACAGCTAGGGTCTTTGGCTGAATTTGACCTCAGATTTTCATGATTCCAGGCACAGAGCTCTAGTCACTTCAGAGTTTCAAGAACTGATAACTGTTGGCGAAGGACTAAGTTTGGACACATAGATCATCAGGTTGGCAACAGGGTGATGACTTTCTTAAGCCACAACAGCTCCAGAAAGTCATCTATTAAGTTAAAGGAGGTTATGATTTGTGTTCATAATAAGAATAACCAAGTCAGGGCTCCTTATAGTTTCAATGTATAGCCCTAGAGGTTAAGATCCAATGTTTCTGCACAATCTCACATGTGATGAGCCTATACAATCCGAAAAAGGAACACAGTCTAGAGCAGAAAGGCTACAAGTGTGCTGAAGCATGTCTGTGAAGGATATATAACCTAGAATCCTGCCCTCTGGCCACTGAGCTTCCTTACAAATCCAATGAACAAAGATGGTCATTGCTTATCTCTCTTACCAGCAGCTACACAGCTGCAAAACAAATTGCCTCCAGCTGCTAAGGCATCCTCACCTCCCTGGGGTCTAGTCTTAGTCAGCTGCAAGAAGACTGACCTAGACAAAGGGGAAGGGCAAACCATTCTTCTACCTTATCCAGACAAGTGTACTACTCTGTTCGGGATCTTTAAAAATAATTGGTTTGGGATGCTCAATTTAGGCTGTTTTCATAACATCAAAGAAAAGAAATTTTTCAGAATATGAATTATTCTATGAAATGAGAAACTACTTGTTTTTTTGTGGTTTGGGCTTAAGGTGTACGTGCATAGTTTCTATCTAATGAAAAGCTATAATGTTCTCGGCGCTAGAACATTTGATGTCATCCTGCATAATTCTAAATTGATTACTGATATTTGATTTCAAATGTCTTAGGAGTCTCTGGGACTGAGTTTGCTCATCTCAAAAATGAGAGGGTTGCATCTGATCTCTAAGATCCCCTCCATCTCTAATTTCATGATCCTATAATCGTATGAACCCAGATATACAAATATGTATGTGGATAAGAAAAAAAAAGTCTTTTAAAAGAATCAGAACTTTTCCCCCACTATATTCAAAAGGGCTACATTCAAAGAAGCTTAAGGAAGGGAAAATCCAAAAATGTGCTAGTTCCACTTTATATTTTTTGAAGAAGTTTGAGGCATTTTGAGAAATATTTAGAATTTCAAGGGGAATTCCTTTACTCCTCATTGAATATTTTAAAAGAACTTTATTAAATTGCAGTTCACAATTTTGAAGTACTCAGTACAAAAAAAATTTAATTAAAAGCCTCTCCAACTTGCTGACCCTTAAGTTTAAACAAGTTTCTCAGTTTCTTTGATGAAGCTCTTTGATTTCAACTCTCTATCTTAAAATGTTATTTCTTTGTTTCTTGAGACTACATAGTTCTTTCCTCAGTCCTCTCTATTTTTCTTCCTACTTTTTTGTTTTTCTTTCTTCCCTTTCCCTAATACTTTATTTTTTTGCTCATGATTTTTCCTCCCAAACCAAGCTTCGCTCTACTTATTCCTTTCACTTTCTCTCACTGCTTAGAATACATATATTATAGATGCCAGATTCTCTTTCTGATTGCTTCCAAGTCCTACCTGCCTCAGGGAGAAGATCCTTTCCATCTCAGCTGCCAAGATATCTGCTCCTAAAAATCCAGGCCCTTTCCATCTTGAATACTTCTTTGTCTATTTGTCTTCTGCCAGTGCTTCCCTCATTCTTTTTTTCTGTCCAACTTCACTATTTTATCACCCACAGCTTACATCCCACCAGATCATTTCCTTTTCCCTTTCCAGACTTTTAGGTAGGCCAAGAAGACCCACCCAAAAAACTTTAGATAAGAAAACAAAAAGTTTTACTAAATGTGTGTTGTTCTCTAGAAATTAATTGAGCTAAAGAGATTTTAACATTTCCAAAAAATGTGTGTTCTGAGCCACTCTAAAGCCCTGAGGAGACATCATAATGGGAGGAAAAGATTGACCTGTCTTATACCTTAAACAGACATTTCTGAGAAACAGATGAATAATCTCTTTATCTTCTTGCAAGCAGGAAGTTATATGTGGGGAGGGAGTAAGAATATGAAAAGGGAACTGGTTCTTAATGTTGAAATACGAGAATCATTTTTGAGAGCTATTTCAAATTCATTCTGGCAAAAATTTATCTTCACAATTTGTGGTATATTTGACCATAGCCAATTTATATCCACATTCATCATCATCAATTCAGATTAACTGAACATATTGGTCAAATGACACTCTCCACTAGCAGCTATGGAAGTTTATAGAGTGCAGGTTAGACAATGTTACTGCCCCAATGAGATTACTAAATTGAATATAATTATTTTTAAGGCAACCCTCTGGATCTCATGCACAGTTAAAAATAAAAGTAATTCACTTTTCCAGATGACACTTCACCATCCACCAGAGGCCACTCTATAAGACAGACAACAAATTCTGTGTAAAGCTGAGAAAAGAAGGCTGGTATCAAAAGAGGTTCATATTTCAATGTTCATCTCTCAGGACATCCTTGCATTTAGATGGTTTAGGATAGTTTTTGGTGGTAGATGGGGGAGGACAGACATGGTAAGGTGGCAGAGTGAGTCTGTGCCACAGAGGAGGTACATCTACCTTCCTTGGAATACCTTTAACACCTGCTATCATCATTGCCACTATATTCCATCTAGCTAACTGAAAGGGTTTGTTAATTTATAAAATAGTAATCCTCTCTACAAACACAAAATTATACCCTGCTCTAAGTAGGTCTATGCTTTCATGAAAGCTATTTATGGGCCAGAAACCTATGGTGCTCACAACTACTCAGTACCAATGAAGCCACATTGATTCATGATGAGGACATGATCCTACAGAGATGAGTTGGACACTTCCATAGTGTTGTCAACAGACCATCTCAATCAATGTTGAGCCCATTGACCTCAGGTTCAAGTTGATCCCTCCATAGTCGAACTTCCAGCTGAAGAAGAGGTTTTTGAGGGTCATTAGGCTCCTTTCATGTGGCAAAGTACCTGGTGCTGATTCTATTCCAGTTGAGATTTACAAGGTAGGGTACAAAAGCTAACTGAAACTTTCCAGGTTATATGGCAAGAAGAAGTTATCCCTTGGGAATTCAAGGATGTCTCCATTGCCTGTCTTTATAAAGGTAAAGGGAATAGATTGTCCTGCAACAATCACAGAGAGGTCTCTCTCTTAGTCATTGCTGGCAAAATTCTTGCTAGAGTCCTCCTTAATAGACTGATCCTTCACCTGGAAGATGGTCATACACCTGAGAGCCAGTGTGGCTTCATGTGAAACATGGACAGTCTACCAGTGCCATGCTGGAAAACTGAATGGCTTCCATTCACACTGTCTTAGGAAGATTCTGAGGATCACCTGGCAGGATAAGGTACCAGGCACTGAAGTCCTTGATTGAGCTGAACTGCCAAGCATTCAAATTACGATTCAAGGAGCACAACTCTGATGGACTGGCCACGTTGTTCAAATGCAAAATGAACACTTGTCAAAAAGACTATTTTATGGAGAACTCATATGGGGCAGGTGATCATACGGTGGTCAGAAGAAGCAATACAAAGACACTCTGAAGGTCTCTCTCAAGAACTTTGGATTTGACTGTGCAATGTGGGAGACACTGGCACAGGATCACTCAGTATAGTGTGTACATATCAGAAAGGGTGCTGTGCTCTATGAGCAAAGCAGAATTGAGACAGTACAAAGTAAACATAGGGTGCACAAATTTGGAGAAACCACCCCAAATATTCACACAGACTATCTGTGCCCAAACTGTGGTAGAACATTCCAAGCTCATATTGGTCTGATCAGCCACAGCCAGATGCATTGAAACTTCACTTTATCATGGTGATGTCATTTTGGTTCTTTTTGAAAACGAAGGGCAACAACTTAATCTAACCTAACTTTAACCTTCATCTCAACTCAGTAATTGGGGTGAGAGGCTCAGTCTCAGTATGGGACCTTTTAGAATTCTCCCAAATTCCACTGTTGTTGTATATGTTCCAGGTGGGGAACAAGTTCTCATTGGATCAATTCTAGTTAATCACTTGACCACCGATTGAGGAGGAAATGCTGATAAATGATAAAAATAGGAATGGGTAGAGTTTAGATTGATATGCCATAGGATCCTACATTTAGAACTGGAAAATATATCAGAGGTCAACCAAGTCAACTTCTTCACTTTACAAATGTGGATACTGAGACCCTAAGGAGTGAATGACTTGTGCAAGGTGATCCAGGTAATAGTATTTGAATTCTCTGATTACAAATCTGATACTCTTTCTGTGATATGGTCTTCTCCATAATTAGTAGGTACCCTGTGATCAATATGCACACATACACATGCTGTCTCTTTATCCTTCTCTCTGTCTCTCTCTCTGTCTCTCTCTGTCTCTGTCTCTCTCTATCTCTCTCTGTCTCTGTCTCTCTGTCTCTGTCTCTCTTTCTCTCTCTCTCTCTCTCTCTCTCTCTCTCTCTCTCTCTCTCTCACACACACACACACACACACACACACACACACACACACACGTAATCTTGAGGCTTTGAAGCATGAAGAAGGTAGCTCTTACCCACAGAAATGTGCTGTGAAATCAAACTATGGGAGGCAGCAGGAAAGATGAAAAAGAAGCAATAAAATGGGACAAACATGAGCTTTTCATTCTATGTATCCTAACTAAAACTACTCCATCTGCTGCCCCAGTTTTATCAACAGTGGGGTAAGCCACCTAAGACAAGGGGCAATGGTATCCTCCCAAGTTCTAGAAGAATCTCAATATTTTTCCAATTTATATTTCAAAAACCGACTCTTTTTCTGCACACAGTGGCTGCTATAAGTACCAGAGCTTCGGTAATTGAATGCAGCCAATTACCTGAACAAAGTTAGCCTGTTTCCAAAACTGAGTCCAAGACAGAAAAGAATACCAGCATCTCAGAAGCGTTTCAAAAACTTCAAATACATTTCAGATGAGAAGTGAATAAAGAAAAAGCTACAGCATATCCATTCACTACCCTGGGATTTGGGGCTTCTGAAGATTATATTCTTTAAATTAGAAACAGAAAGATTAGATCAGTTTTTGGTTATTTTTAGTGGGCTACTCATTTTATTCATCAGGCTTAATTCTTGAAAGTGCCTAACTCATTCTCTTACAATTAGTTAAGCATTTATAGGAGAGTATTGACACCTATAAACTAATAGGATAGCATTTGTTCTAATTCCGCCAGAATCATTTGGATTCAACCAGGAACCGCCATGACTCTGCTGGTTATGCATGTCAGGTGGATGCTGAGCTTTATTAGTACTCAGATGAGTAATAGAAGAGGAGGTGCCTGTCTCGGCTGGTGCTTAACAAAAGTGATCTGAGGCATAGAATTCCATGATCATAGAATGAGAGAGGTGAAAGGTAGCTCAGAAGCCATCATAGCCCAATCCCTTCATTTTAAGAGATGAAGAAACTGAGGCTTACATAGGTTTTGTGATTTGCCATATCATAAAGCTAGTATTGAAGACAGGATTTGAGCCCTCACATATACAAAATGCAAATATGCAAATTCATTTACAAATAAGTATAATTTTGCATTTACATAAAGCACTTATTAAATACTGAACTTTTATGACATACATGACCAAGGCTAAGCCATGGAGTTGCTCTTCCCTCATCTATCAATCTATCTATCTATCTTTCCATGCACACATATGCATACATACATGCACACATAGGTAAAATTCAGGATGGTTCTATTTTAACCTATTTACTACTACCTCAAAGATGCCTTTGACATCCATTTTACTTGTACAGAAATTTTTGGGAGAAGGGTTAAGAGGACTGCATCATCTGATCTGCCACAGCCCCAGCACCCCCTGCACTTCCAAACAAAATGTCCCTGACTACAACAGTGAAACATCCAAGTCCACTAGCAAATTGAAAGAGTTAATGCTGCTTCCTAAGAGCCCTGATATGGGGGGATGACTTAGGTGCCAGGGGAGACCCGATCTCATTCATTGATTCATGTGGCCAATTTTTATTTCTTTAAATAAAAAGCGGTCTATCAGTAGAGAGCTTAAGGATAATGATGGAACATTTAATATTAAGTGAAAAGAGAACCGGGGCGAGGTGGATGAGATTTGAAGGACTTTGAAGTCCATGTGATGAGGGATTTGATCATTTGCCTTTCACCTAGAATACGGAATTAAGATGACTTTGGCTCCAATGAGACGCAGGGGGACTGTGGAGGGATTGAACTCTTTAAGGCTTTAGAACATGTCTACAGTTGTCTCTGCCTTAATTACATAAGGAGAAAGCTTTTATTTCAACTCTGGCCAAGGAAACCGTGGTCATGAAACTGTTTTTATTTGAAGAAATGTTTACTCTCACAGGAAAGGGACAGGACTCTGCACAGTTGATGAACCAGCAGTGAGCCAATTCTTCATAAGGAGAACGGGCAAGTGGAGGATGCCAAGATTATCATGACATCAGGGTCACAGATCATATCCACGACCTTACTGAAAATCTAGGGAAATTTATGTTTATAGAGCTATATGACACTGCCATTAAAATTCTAAAGTCTCTATCTAAACATGTGTAGATCCCAAGGCCCTCATTTGTATAAAACAATGAATGAGATGTTAACATTTAAAAGACTTCAAAAGCAAACACTCTCAGAGATGCATTTTATTGCTTTATGGCACCTTTCCCCTCAACCATAGCACAGAGATAAATGTGACTTCACCTCTCCAAAATGGCTAATGTTGACAAAGAGCTGATGAACAATACCCAATACCCTGTCAAAAGTACAATGCCAGGGTAAGAGAAAATTTTTATCCATGTTAAGGGGGCAGGTTACACTTTGGATTGCCCACAAAGATTAGGACAAAGTTTTATCACAAGCCCATCCAAAAGATTATCACCCTCAATAAACCACAGTGGTTTCCAAAGCTCTACGTTGGATGGGCTGAAGAAATGCTGTTAGGATCTCACTGCTTTGGAAAGTCTGAGATAATCCTGAATGATCACAGACACTATTACTTGATCAATAAAACTTCATTTAGCAATTCTAGCATGAACTAGATTAATAATATATGAGGAACCAATGAACACAGCAGGGGGTCTGGAAATCAGGAGACCTAAGGTCTAGCCTCAGCTCAGCCACTGATTTGCTAGGGAATCTTACACACTTGAATGTCGTCCCTCAGGTTACTCCTCTCTACAGTGAAAGGATTATAAGCTAATGGCTAGGTATAATTGGGGAAGGGGAGGGGGTGCTGTGAAGATTAATCATGTGTAAAACATAAAGCTCATGGAAGACAGTATGCAAACAAATCATAATTTTAATTTCCTATTTACTTATTGTTCACATCTATTTGGTAGGTTACTAAAGATACAACCCATGCCATGATTAAAATCTTTAAAAAATATTGTTCCCAATAAGGGCTCAATTTGTATTTTCTTCTTATGTTATATGCATGAAAAAGAGTTTGAAGATGAGAAGTATTATTGAAATCTTATTCAAACTATTGCCTGTAAGTCATTAGAAGGCACAGTGGAAAGAGTACTTGATTCAGTCCGATAACTAGGGAATAGGGAATTTTGGAAGGGGCCTAGCCCTTGGGAGGTGGGGAGAGGAGAGACTGAATTCATGTGTGAATATATTAATTTTAAGATATCTCCATTTGAAATATCTACTAGGCAATTAAAGATGCAAGACTAAAGATTAAGGGAGGTTATATGCAGTCAGTCAACAAGCATTTGTTAAGTGCATCTGTGTTCCAGGCACTAAGCAGATACATAGCGGTTAAAACCATGGCAGCAGATGAGGCTGTCAACAGAGACTGAGAGCGTATTCAGACAATAAGAAAGCAAACCAGAGAAGGGTAGATTCACAATAACTGTACAAGGAGAGATGATCTAGGTAGAGAGAGGGTGGTTAATCAGCAATGTCAGTTGCAGTAGATAGATTTAAAAGCATGAAGACAAAGAAATGACTATTAGATTTGGCAATTAAGTGAACATTTGGTAACTTTGGAGAGAAAAATCAGTGAAATGATGAGGCCAGAAGATAAACTACAAAGGGATGAGGAATAAAAGGGGAGGAAATGGAAGTGAGCATAGTCAATTTTTTCAAGAAAAAGTTTGTAAATCTTGTTTTCTTCACTACAGTAAAATTTCCTTGATAACAGGACTTTCTATATTTTTTCTTCATGCCCACCCCCATAGAGTCTGTGAAGTGTCTTGCATGTAGAACTTGATCAATAAGCATTTGTTGGATTTGATTTATTCTATTTCCAGCTGTTGGAATCTAGTAGAACTCCACCCATTAATTTTGTATAGGAATTACAGGTAGCTAGGTGGTAGAGGGAATAGAATTCTGGGTCTGGAGTCCAGAAGAACTGAGTTCAAATTCATCTTCAGACTCTTACTAGCTGTTTGATGCTGGCCAATCACTTAATGCTGTTTACCTCAGTTTCCTCATCTGTAAAATGAGCTGAAGAGAGGCAGCTAGGTGGCACAGTGAATAAAGTTTCAGCCTTCAAGTCAGGAGGACCCGAATTCAAATACAGTCTCACTCATCTACTAGCTATGTGACCCGAGGCAAGTCATTTAATTCCTAATTGCCTCCCCCTCAAAAAAGTTAATAAAATAAAATGAGCTGAAGAAGGAAATGGCAAACCACTCTAGTATCTTTACCAACAAAACCTCAAATGGAATCATGAAGAGTTGGATACAAGTAATATGACTGAACAAGAAAAAGAGATTACAGCCTGTACTTAGAAATATGATGACAAAGTAATTCTGAAGAAGATTTAACCCTAATTTGGAGGTTAAACTGTTCAAGGCAATAAACCTTAGAGACCCAAAGAGTTGAAATACCATTGACTAGGTATATAGCATTATGAGAGATCCCAATAATTAGCTGGATAAAAATTATATTCAGATGAATTCATCACTATAAACAGAAACAGAGCTATTGTTGTGTTTGTCATTCATTGTCAAAGACAACCAATGACTTCATGATGTCTTGACTTGCATGTGAATTGTATTTTAATGAGGCAGAGTTTCTCGAAGTCATCAGCCTCATTCTTTCTTCCAGAGTCATCAAAGTCCAGTGCAGAACTAATGTCAGGACAACTGGTGATGGTCCAGGATACAGTGGAGGACCTTGGCACCTTCAATGTCTGACTAAGCTCTAAGCACTCCGCAATGCCTGCTTTGCCCTCTTTCATAGTCATTGGAACAAATTGCTCTCATCTTCCCCTTCTGCCAAGGAAAGTATTTGCGTGTTTTGGGTTTACACACCCCTAACTCACTGATACATTTGAGTCCTGTTAGCTACCTTCAAGCTGGTTTAGCCTGTCTGGGGAGATGGTCTAGTGGAAGGCCACTGCTTATGCTACAGTTTCTTGGAGCCACAGGGGAGAGTTAGGTAGAGTTAGAGCAGCCCTGAAAAGGGTACACGAAGCCCTCATACCAGAGGTATGCTAGTCCTCCCTGAACATCAGAGATCATAAAAATAAGACAGTGTTAATATCTCCTTTGACAGAAATGATGGACACAGTCAATTCAATTCAACTCAACAATCATTTACTTTGAATGCTTATTAAAATCTAAGTGTTGGCAATTTTTTTTTACAAGGCGAAAATAATCACTAAGAATTAGAAGAAAAGAAGAAGCACCTTGGAGTTATTCGTTTTCAAAATACTGACATCTAACACAATAAAATAAATATTTGTTGAACAAATGAGTGTAAACTACTTATTTTTAAAAGTTAGATTGATTAAACTAAAGGATCCCACAAATCTACAGGTATAGGAAAATCCTAGTGAAGAAACTCACCCTACAAGTGCAAATAGCATCTGCTGTACAACTTTCATCTTAGATAGTAGCTTAGGACACTGAAAAGTTAAGTTACTTACCCAGAGTCATACAGCTAGAATTTATCTGGAGTAGGACTTTAATCCAGATCTTTCTGACTCCAAGGTCAGCTCACTATCCATTGTTTCATACTATCTCTCATTTTTTTTAAAATTTTAAGCAAAATGCATAAATATTCTACTGGATAATTAATCCGGTGTTCATCAACCAAATACAGTGAACAAAGCTACAATGAATTTTACCAAAACTTCTTATAAATGATCTTAATTCTGTTCTGGAAGAAACCGCCTTCTAAGGAGGCATGAAATAAAATTCAGTTTCCAAATTCACTGTCTTTTGGGTGCATTCATTCAAGAAATTGGGTTAATTATTCAATGTGAGGGGATATGGTTTTATAATGCAAACTACTACCCAAAAAAATAGCGTCAGTTCTAAGATTCATCATCCTTAACCCTTTGAGAAAAACTAAATATATTCCACAGAGAAAAAGCGATATTCTTGGTGTATCATTTATCCAATTAACACCCTCTGAATGTGTCTGTGATATGTAACTCCAGAAAACAAGTACACTACTCCGGAAAACTATGAGCTTAAATATCACGTAACATTTCAATATTTCTTATATTTAAGCATATCAATTTCTGCATACAAGGAGAGGGATAGCACATCATATATTATAATATAATGCTGGTTTTGAAGAACAACGGCTTCCAATTTAAAAAATAAGACACCCTCCAGCTGAAGAAAATTCTCACATTACAATATGTTTAAAAGAATCTATTCCAGTTGTGGTTGGTTGTCTATGAGAAATCTTTTTCACAGAAAAAAAAAGAACATTCCCATGTGAAAATCTTTCTTGTATGAGAGAGAGAAAAACTGCATTGCATTTTATACAAACTAGGTGAATTCAAAATGATGGATCATTTCAAAAATATTCATTATACTATTTACTTACATAAATGTGGTTGTATAAAAAGTAGAAGGGAAAAAAAAGGAATGCATTCACAATTGGTTTAAGTAATTTTCTCTTGGCAAACCACCATCTAAAACAGGGGCGTCATGGCGCCACAGAATTCTGAATTGTGGTAGAGTATCATCAGGACACATGGCATTAATCTTTGTCTCGTTGCAGGAGACACCCTTCCTTGCATTAGTGGGCTGCCTCTTAAATGTAGGATGGTGTAATGTAACTCAGGTTTAAGTAACACAATAAATAAGATCTATTCTCTTTAGTCCTACTCCCCAAGTTCTCTTCAAATCCTTTCGTTAAAATTGTCCAGTGTTTACATATTTGTTCTGATTATGTTCATTAACATAAAAGAAAAATCAGACAACAACAAGAACAACAAATGTTCAAAAGTACGAGAAAGGAAGTATCCTAATGGGTTAATATTTCATAAATAAGGTTTCTGAATTTAATACTCAATATGTCAGGCAATGGAGACTTCAAAAAAACCCAAACATATGTATGTGAATGTAGAATATAATTACTTAACCCATTTTCTAACTTGTCTCTTAACAAACTGACAGTCCCAATATTTTGGAGATCTTACTGTTTTGTATCAGTTTTTTCTCCCCAGTGACAGGGGGAATATTTAGCTGTCTTTAATCTCTTCTAATTAAAAAATGTTTAAAGAAGTCTTAAAGCATTCTTTGTCCAAATATAGACACTTTTAAAAAAAAAACAGACTTTTTCAAGTGCATTTTTTATATTTTCTATTGAACTTAGAAACATTCAAAAACTGTCCCCACTGAACTTAATGTCTATTTAAGGAAACTGGCTATTTATGTGGAAATATGATGAGGGATGATTTAGATAACCCATACTCAAGGCCAAAATAAGGATCATTGGGACTTTTACTGAAGAAGTTAATGGAGGCTAGGCCAAAGGTAAATGACCTTGAAATCCCCAGATGTAGCCTCAAATTGGCTTCAGTGCAAGCATATTATGAATGCAGATGGCTAGTTTATAGCATTAAAAACCTTGGTATCACCCTCTAGAACCAAAGGGGGAATATAAGTATAACCAGAGCCAATATAGGTACACTCATAACTTTTTTAAAAAACTTCATTTTAGAAATCCATACCTCAGTATGGCATGTTAAAATTACTCCTGTGTTATATAATATTGTGCCATTAATGCTTAAGTAATTATCAAAGGAAGATATTTTAAATTAAACTTATATACACATATACCAAAGCCACTTTTAATTCAGTTTGTAAATGTTGTTTTTTTCTCACTGTAATATATCTTTTAAAAAGCATTTCAAATATTTTGTTTTGAAGAATCTCCAAGTGTTAAACTTCTGCAGAGAGCTCCTGAAAATAGAAATGATATATTTCTGAAAACACACACATACACATGCATGCAGGCAGGCACACACACACACACACACACACACACACACACATACTACTCAGTCAGAAAGGAATTGTTTACTTAGTTTGTAGATTTGAAATCATTGGGGACTGTATTTCAGTATGGGAAATTTTAGTACCCTGTATTGTTAATGCAAAATAAAGAAAAGAACCCTGGGAAGTTGGAAGATTGTGTTTTTGAGATGCATGTTTGGAACTTAAAAAATAAAAGCTAGCATACCTCCTAATGTTAAAACATTAACAAATACTTTTTCATATGAATAAAATCTGTAATCAGTTAGATAAGAGCAATGTGCCTTTTTTGGCATTTAATCAAACAATGAAATCATATACACATTTTCTGACACAAAAGACAAATGATGTAATAATCTGAAGGAGTTTCTCTATCTCCTTGGAACTTTGCATACTTGACTTGCTTTCCATATTTTGTGACTTTAAATGGTGGGAAAATTATATTAAAATGCTTGTAGCAGTTCCTCTAAACTAGCATCCCTTTTTGTTTTATTGTATTTAATATAAAAGCAGCAATTATTTGATTTCAAAGTTATGAAAATATGTACCTTATGAGAAAACAAGCAATTTAAGCTTTAATTGGTGTCATTTTTCACAGAACTGGCAAGATTCTTGCATCCCTGGCATGTTGTTTTCTATAAAACTGCAGAGCTGCCTTCGATGAATGTTTTACGAATGGAGAAGTTGTTATATGAAGGTATATGCATAGATGCCTGGAAATATAAGATTTCTGGTGGGAGTTATTTACAAAAGATGTATTTTATTTGTTATTGTGCATATAACAATCCTTTCTTATTATTTGAAATGTTTCCCTCTTCCCAGGAAGGCTGTTCCTAGTTCATGGTTATGAAAGTATTAGGGTTCCTGTCTAGAGTAGAAAAGAACAGTATGCTTTGATCTGGGAGAAAAGAAGAGTGAGGAAAGAAAAAGGAAATATAATTTTTAACTGCAGAAAAAAATATTCCCTATGTCATCTCCTGGAACACTAATTCTGGTTTTAATCAGGAGGAAAAAACAAAGAATATGCCTATAGTGAAGCCTTTTTTACATGACCATAAAAATACATATATTTAAACCTCAAACTTTATATTTTCTTAAAGTTTTATTTGTACGAATGTCCTTGACTTCCATGCTTCATGCTAGAGATTTAGCACTTTACTTAATTGCATTTAGTCCTGAAAGCCATCATATTTGTAGATGGACAAAAAACTTACAAATATATCACCTCCAAATTGCTCTATTTTAATGCGTATTGTGAAGAGGTAGACTTTCTGGGTACCTGCCTAGAGGATGGAGTGCAAAAGTTAATCATAACCTTCAGAATGAAAAAAAGAGTATTACCATAAGTTTATTCATGCTTGCTTTGTTGTTTCAGGAGATGTTGTTCTGTTTAATCCTATTCTACAAAATCAGTGTAGGTTTGTCTGGAATTGTCCCAATGAAAAATTAGTATAACTGTTGCTTGCATGGCCTCTTACTATTTATGTCCTTTTCCTAAGTGTCATTATTGGCATGGTGTTTTCATTGAACATGCACACCCCTTGCTTTAAATGTAACCACAGAGAACAACCTGTTGAAGGATACCATTTTCGATCCAAATCAAAAGGAAATATTTTAAAAGGGTAATTCAGGTTAGCACAAAGGTTTCTAATCTGCTCAATCCATATAGAAATGTTATTCTTCTACTTGATAATAAGCTATTAGATTAAATATTTACATAAATACAGCAGAAAATGCTAAGTTGGGGTCCATATCACAAAGTTCATAACCAGATATTTGATACCTTTCTCATGAAGGTACTCAATGACAAATAAAGACCTAATGTGTTGACTCTGAAATTCTCAGATAGATTTATGATCTCATTAAGGTGGATATTTCATCATGTGATGAAGATCACAAATGATCCCTACAGAGAAAAAAGTTATATAAGGAGAACAATTTGTACAATAACAATAACCTTGTAAAAAACATAACATTGAAAGACTAAGAATTTTGATCAGCATAATACTAAATGACTGATTATCAAGGATATATTTGGATGTGGCCAATGAAAGAATTTATTTTGATTGCATATGCATATGTCTTCAAAGTTTTTGTTTTTCTTTTCCAATGGAGGAAAAAATAGATTTTCGTTAAGAGAAAAATTAATTTAAAAAATCTGTCATAGCTCTTAATTTAGAGGTTAGTGAACTTTTAAAAAATACTTGATAATAGAATTTCAATATAATTGGTTGGTAATTGTGTCTACCTCATTTCATGAATTTTACAGTGTTACTCTGAGGAGGCATTCGTTGGTTTTGCCAGAATGTCAAAGGGGTCTATGACAAAAAAAGAAAAAAAAAACCCTGAATTACTCTCACTCAACCTGTGCAACTTTTGTCCATGATCTCCTCTAGGTTTGCTATAGATGGAGCACCTTACTTGCTTTGTTTTTGAAACCATAAGTGATTCAGGAAAGCATATGAGTCATTCACTGTTGATCCTAAAGTGAACTTTGGTGATAAGAGAAAAGACATAAAAGAAATTTATGTAAAATACAAGTAGTACAGGTAAATGGGTTCAAACTGGCCACCAGATTTATCAGTCCATCTTTACTTTATATCCAATAGTCTCAAACTCTTTGAGATCTTATAGAGATCACAACCATTATAGACCATAATCCAACACTGTCATTTCAAAGATGAGGAAATTGATGTTCACAGATGTCATGACTTGCTCTCTTTTTTGGCAGGACTATGTTCAACAAGACAGTTGAATTTAAGGAAGGGGACTTGGAAGAGGGAAGATAATCCTTTTCCACTTTAAATTAAGGTGGAGAGAAGACAAAGTAATAGAGATTCAATGTGTAAAGAACTTCGGCATTTGTTCTAATAAAAATATTGCCAGCAATACTACCAAAAGTAGTAACGCGCCTTCCTGAGAAGCTATCGGAAGCACCAGGCAGACATACTTCACCATATTGCCAAACTTCCCTCTAAGGCACCAGAGGGGTAGGTTTAATCCCAAATGGAAGATGCTAAATAGCCTTAATTAAAATACACCTTTTTAATTCCACACTGAGCACGTAGCCTCTTTAATTTTGTGTCCTCTTGTCTACCTTATTCAAATATAACTATAGACCAGACCAGGAAGTAAAATATTTCTACAGTGTTGTGACTATTATCTTTGTTGTGGAGAGGGACTGGGGAATAATGAGGGGGACCTATAGTTTCTTTGGTATAGGGAACTTTCAGTGAAGAAACTCCTATGAATGCAGATTGGTACCTGCTTTATAATTTAGAGTCTTAGAGAGTTTCTGGGAAAACTGAAAGGTTAAACTTACCTTGAGTCACACAGCTAGAATACAGAGGAGGAGGAATTTAAATCCTGGTCATTGTACCCTGAGGTCCACTCTCTATCCACTACTCCCCAAAGCCTATTAAAACCAATCCACAAATCTGCCAACAATGGGGGCTGGGGGGGTGGAGAGGGATTTTCCAGTGTCATTACCTTTACATATTAGTTTCTGAGCTTTAGCAGTTAGAACTGTGGTAGGACACCACTCCTAAATGCTGGTAAGTAGCACATTCTTATGAATTCAGTTTCATGCAAAACAATCTGCTGAAAGAACAAACAAATTAATGACACTTTCTTGACTAACATTGAATTCCAGTCATCCTCAACTGGACTCTTCAGGTTTCTAATAGTTTACATTTCAGAATTCTTTCACTAGCTAGCATTGCCCTATACTGCAGCTGACCTGCCATTTCTGTACTGTGAAAGTTGCACTGTCCAGTTTCTCCACTCCTCTCCCCAGTCGGCTAGAGAAACTTAGGAAATCACTGCTTGGAAACGTCATGTAATCAAAGTTATTTCACCAACTTTATTTTCTTTACTTCTCAAGCACCCAGTTTCCCCTCCAAACACCAAGACAAATTAAATTGATTCAGTGAGAAGAATAAATCCATTATCATATGGAAGTTTGACCAAGGAGAGGAGCTAGATGAGATAATCATTGCCTAAGGTTGAAGGGCCAAGGACAAACTTGTTAGGATTGGAGAGATCCAAGTATATTTGTAGGCAGATATGAAGGAACCAGAAGAGAGGGAGATATTAAGATACTTAAGAAAGGGTATGATTATAGGAGCAAGGTCCTCAAGAAGACAGGAAGCATGGGATCAAGTATGCAGCCAGAAGGATTAATTTTAGAAGGAGCTGTGATGATACTCCTGAGATATAAGAAATATAGGAGACCCAATAGGTGAGTAAAGGACTTGAAAAATATTGAGAAGTAAAGGAGGGGAGCTGAATTGGAGGATTCCTTAAGAGGATTTTCCTAGTCCTCCAAGTTGGAGGACTAAAAGATATGGGAATATCTTAATTATCTTCCCTCCTAAAAGATATAGGAAATGTGGAATTACATGTAGAGGAAGTCTTCACATGCTTGGAGTAGATACCCCCCCTAACTCACCAATGGGTTTGAGATCCCTTGGTTACCCTCCACCTGGTTTGGACCATCTGCCTAAATGGTTTGCCCCAGTGTGGCTGCTGGGCATGCTGCAGCTTTTTGGAGTCACATGTGAGAGTTAGATGGAACAGGTGGACACCAAAGGTGGAAAGAGCCCCAAAAAGGGCTCGGCAGCCATTATACCAAAGGTACTGGACCCCCTGAACACACCCCACACTCCTTACCAAATGTACACTTGTCAAAAAGACTATTTTATGGAGAAATTGCATGGGACAGGTGATCACATGGTGTTCAGAAGAAGTGATACAAAGACACTCTCAAGGTCTCTCTCAATCAATAATTGCATTCAAATTTGCATTCAAATCCCACTTCAGATATCAACTAGTTGTATGACTTTGGATAACTTATTTAACCTCTCTGGGCTGCAATTTCCTCATCTGTAAAACAAGGGGAATAGACTCAGTCAACACTAAGGTCATCCCATATCTAAATCTATCATATGATCCTATGATCACTTCATAAGGTATTGGAGATATGGGACAGGAAATTACTGGGTTACACTGAAGTCTTCCTCAAGATAGAACATGCTTTTTCCTTCACATACACACCTCCTTAGCTCTTCTGCCTTTCTGTTAAGCAAAAGATCAGAGCACCTAACTAAGACACAGAGCTTTCAACTATACACTGGCTCCACTCTGCCAATCTTAACCAGACTTCTGCCCTTGATGGAACTCCATGAGCCATAGGATATACTGAGATATGGTCCTAAAAATTGGTTGTGAGCACAAGTGACATTATGATAGCCCTAGAAAAGGTGGTGTCATGACACCATCTCTATATATGATCAGTGAACACTAGCAAGGTCTCTACCTCTTCTGCCTTAGTGCCTTGTCTTCAATGAGATCTGCAATCTCAGGTCAATTAATAGGTGGTGATTTCAGGTGGAAACAGGTTCAGGACTTGGAAGAAACTCACTAGTAACCTGAAGGAAACTATGATGATAACAAAGTTAACAAATGATGTCTAGGGGGCTGAGGCAGCAGGATGTCCTTAACAAAATGTTAGAAGACATGAAGGAGAAGAGTAAGTTAAGACAAGTTCAAAAGTAGGACTCTTGATTATATACACCATTTGTTATACTCAACCCTCTGAGAAAAGCAGAACTAAACATCATCACCACCAAACATTCCACCAAATGAACTATATCTATATTGCTATAGATGACTTGAGAATTTTTACAAATATGTATTTTAATGCCAAAGAATTCCTATTCCATAGAGTTATTGGATTTAGAACCATTCAAAAATGTATACATATACTTTAAATACCTAGTTCAGGGGGTCTTAAACTTTGGAGAGAGAGGAAAGGACTCCTATGAAAGTCTGTCAAAATCTGTGGACTGTCTATGAAAAATAGATGATAGATGATAGATTGATAGATATGGAAAATAAAACATAAAAGATTACTATGGAAACTGATAGTATTAGAGTATAGATTTTAAAAAATTAAGCCAAGTTCACCTCAATGGACTGTAGTACACAACTTAAAACCCTTTCCCAGGGCACCCAGATGCTTTGTCTCAGCTCTGTCTTCAGGACACAAACATTTCATTGTTGTGTTTGAACACTAAGACTTGGTCTTTGCCGAGTTCTTGAGGCTGACGAGAGACAATGGTCAATGTTCTCATGTACACACACACACACACACACACACACACACACACACACACACTGATTTTCCACCAGCAAAAAAAAAAAAAACTTGGTTTGCATAAGTTGGGGACTTAGTGAGAATTACTCACAGAAACTCCACTTAAAGAGGGTACCCAGGCTATGCATCTCTTCTTCTCCAATCCAACTGCATTCCCCAGACTTGTCCATCATGTTCCTGAATCTTGGAACTTCCTCCTACCCCTTTTTCATCTTCCTTTTGTTTACATGTTCTCCCCTAGGTGTAAGCCCCTCAAGAGAAGGACTATCTTTTTCATATTTGTGTTACCAGCATATAGCACAGTTCCTGGCACATAGTTGGCATCTAAAAAATATTAATTTATTAACAATGCACACAAAAGACATTAAAAAACAAGATTCAGAAAAATATCAGTGATATAAAGAATCAATAAATAGGAATGGAATGCCATCTTGGTGATGAGTGAATTGCTTAAAAATACTTAAAAACAACAACAGTCTTGGGTTTGGAAGTAATCTCCTTTTTGGAAAGAAGGGTTTTCTTTTCTTATGTAGGTATCAGTCATGGTGAGGGTGTCTCTTGGCTTCCTTCAAGTCCCAGCTAAAATGCCACTTTCTATACAAAAATCATTTCTTTGTTTCCCTTAATGCCATTGCTTTCCCTTTGCGTTCATCACCTCTAAGTGATCTTGCTTGTATGTAATTTCTCTGTCTCCATGTTGTCTCCAGCATTGGAATCTGAATTCCTTGAAAGCACAGATTGTCTTTTGCCTTTCTTGGTATCCCTAGACTTTAGCACAGTAGTCACTAAATAAATGCTCATTTACTGTCTAAAAATCAAAACAGTTTTAAAAAAGGTTCCTTGAGAGTGGAACCAAGTCCATAGACTTGGAACTGAAAGAGATCTTAGAGGTTACCAAATCCATTTCCCCTCATCATTTTACAGATGAGGAAAAAGTTGCACAGAGAGGTTAGGTGAGCTATCCAAGGTCACACAAAGCTTGGACATAGCCCCAGGTTCTCAGACACCAATGCTAGCATACTAGCATTGTCATTTGCTGTCTGTTATCTTGAAACTAAGAAAACAGAGAAACGTGGCTACTTAACAAACCACAAAGAAAAAAATCCAGATAAAATTCAGTTTCTTAAATTTTTTTTAAGGCACTCCCTTGTTATAACCTCTATCCCAATATGCAACTATCAAAACGACTCAAAGTCTTTCCCAGTGGTTGATTCAAAATATGCATAGTGATCAAAATAGCCCCCTCCAAAGATGATGTGTCTCTCACATGATGGATAAACACACTGAGTGTGTGTATACATATACTGTGTACAGAAACTAAATGGCTCTGTTCATTTTTGCATTGAGTTGGCAAATATGACTGCATAGCATGGGACTTCTGCAAATGTGCCTCGCTATATTGTATACATACATATAAACATAGGGATCTGAATGTTCCTATGTACACATGCATACATATTTTAATTAGCTTTTTTAAAAGCAGTTCAGAAATGCATATGCATACACATACTCACACATATTCTGAAATGCCATCATTCAATGTAATTCACGGTGTGTATTGAAATGTATCAAAGCAGAAACACATTCCAAAAAGAAATACTCACTGGTGCAATTAAATCATAAAGGAGTTTAATTTATTCGCTTAGTAGCTAAATGTTTATTCCGATATTTTGGTCAAAATGTTCTTTAATGAGAGTGTACCTGGAATGAATTAAATTAAGTTATAATTCTGTTATTATTTAAGCTCGTAAGTTAAAGTGTTTCTTCAGGGAGCATATATATATGCTCTGGTGCATTTCAATGAACACTGATCTTTAAAATGTCTTTTACAACTATTTGCAACTTGAAATCTTGAAACACTGAGTGCATGATGATTTATGAAACTGAATGCAAATAGCTACTACTACGACTTCACAACCACCATCACTACTACCCTAACCAGCAACAATTATAATTACAACCAGCATTAACATCACATTTTAACTTTAATGTATCACCTTATTTGATCCTTCTGACAACCATGTACAGTCATTTAATTTGGAAACAATCAGGGTTAAGTGACTTGCACAGGGTCACACAGATACTAAATATCTGCTTCTAGATTTGAGCCCAGGTCCTCCAGATTTCAGGAACAGGGCTAGGTCTACTACACCACCCATCCTCTCTATCTATCTCTCTCTTGCCTCCAAATCTAATATGATTCCCAATAATTTATACTACGTATCCCCTGATGCAGGACGGGGTGGCTTACTTGTTACATCTTGATACTTTAGGTGACACCTTTACGTTTAGGCATCTATCTCAATCCACTTTTCAAATCCTGCTTGATTTTTACCTCTGCTTAAGGCTGAATGTTGATAAGCTGTAGCCTGTGAAACCAAAAGAAATCAGAAAGTGATTTAGTAAGATAAGGTCCTTTCCATTTCTAATTCTATGACCTAGTCACCTACCTGACCTCACCAGGTGATCAAGACACAAATCATATTAAAATGCTCCCAAGAGTGTTTCATGGACTTAGTGATTCAGTGGCAAACTTACTCCATAAATCTAGCTGTTAGAGTGAGTTGGGAACTTTAGGAGACATTTCAACTTTTTTTTAAACCACTAAGGGATCATTTGAGTCTCTGCTATACAGATTGAAAATAACAATGAAGACAAAGGGTGGGAGGAAGAGAGGGAGGTAAAGGAGAAAGAGGAAGAAGGAAAAGAAGAAGGAGGATGAGAGGAAGGAAAAGAAGAGTCGAACAGCATATTGCCACTGATATGTCAAATGATTCCTAAAAGGAAATGGGCAAAATTATACTTGAATTCTAAAAAGTCACTTTTTAGTCTGACAAAAAAAATTCAGTTAGCAAACCAATTATGTGAAATTGTAATAATTCTTATTAAAAAATGGTATCTCCTGTAACTATCATCAATGAATTCAATGGGAATTGAGAGAAAGTGTATAGATATTTAGGACCTGTTTGTATATAGCAGCCTATGCTGTAGTAAGAGACCCATAAGGGACAGTATAAGTTTTAAGAAACATACTTACTGACAACCTTCAAACACTCCCATGTTACTAGCAGTTGGAGAGCTATCTCTGGGGAAGACTATACCCACACCATGCTGGTACTTGAAGTAGAATATTTGAATGCCACATGGACCATTTAAAGGCAACCAAGGAGAGAGAGATGGAAAGGAATTTGGAAAATGAAAACAAGTCAGAAGTTCCAGATTCCCTCCACCAGTAATTGGTTAAATGTTTAAAAAGTGTTAAAATGCTAAAAGTCAAAAAATCGTTAAAGCAGCATAAGGAGTTAAAGTGGAAATAAAAAAGTGGGGGTAGACAGGGAATAAACAATTCATCATCAATCAAAAAATCTTTACAACAGGGGCTTGAAAAGTAAAGACATTGGAGGTAGGACAGACCTAGCACATCTCTCCTCTCACAAAGCCTCCCAACTAGGAGGATGTAGAGAATTTCCGGTCTTTGATATAGGCACAGAGAGTTCAATACAAAGCATAAGATGGATCAAATCTGAAAGAAAAAAAAACTTATTTATCCTTAATAAGTTGAATCGTAGAATAGTTATGCCAAGGGAGGCTAGCTTCCGATAAAAATTGAAAAGCACCAAGGACCAGTAATACTTGTAATTATTAGTTCAACTGCTTCTTTTGTCAGACTGATTCCACCTTTTCATTCTTTTCATAAAGCATCACATATGTATTGCCAAAAGATGCTACTCAGTAAAGGTCAAGAGTATGTTTATATGCTTTATTCAAAGCATCCTTAGCTCAAATCATGAAAAAAATAAATAAATACAATACTTCACAAGGATGTCGATATATTGGAAGGGGAAAAGAGGCATGCCAAAAGGTAAAATGCCACCGGTTCAGTAATACTTGAACAGTCTGCCCTAAATCAATGCAACATTTTTATCACTTGTGTTGATTATTACAAAGCCTTTAACTCAGTTCCACACTCATGCCATATTCATTTACTACAAATACGTAAAATAGTTCCTAGTATGATACTTTACATCCAAAGGAAACAATTCTCTATTAAAAACATGCTATGATCACAATGTTAAGAATGACTGACATACAATATGGTGTCTTTCAGGGAAATAGTTAAAAGCCTGTTATGGTTCTTTCTACCATTAAACCTATTTACATTTCCACTAAGTAGAACTAAGTATGATATTCAAATCAAAGAGCTGAACCAAAATATCATTTTTAATCCCATGATGTATATGGATGATATCAAGCTATATGGCTCCCTGAAAAAGCACATAAAAGAGTTCCTTTATCTCTTGTAATCTTTTTCCAGTGATATCAAAACATCATTTGGATTCAATATGTTCAAAATTTTTAACATATGCCAAGGAAAACTCAAGACTGAGAACTTCAAACTGTAATCTAGTGGTCACATTGAACTGATGATGAAGCCAATACCTACAAAACCTTTGTCTTCTCAAAGTAGGACATATAGAGTATCAAGACATCTTAGAGATGGCTAAGTCTGAATACATTATGAAAATTACCAGCATCTTGGAATAAAAGTTAAATGGGAAGCATAAGTTTAAAGCAATTAACACCTATGCAATTAACACCTGTACCTATTGCTATATTATTGCAGAACTGTAAAATGGTACCTAACAAGTCTGAGAAGTATCCAGATTAATCATCATGTAGTATGCATAGAAAAATTAACCTTATAAAAGGAAGAAGAAAATTAATAGACATTTTAAGAGTACGTGATACTCAGATCAAAAAGCCTGTAGTACTTTTGGAACAAACAGATATGACTTCACCACTCACGAATAAAGGCTGAAAACCAAAATCCACCTCTGGATTTTTCAACTGAAACTGAAAGTGGTTTACTTTTGTACAACGTTTATGAGATAGCAAGATCCAAGATGGGAATTCAAAAGCACTACAGGGGTGATACCCACATGAACTCAGCCAATAGTATGTCAACAAAGAATCATCAAAGGGTTGAGGCTATTTGTGGAAACAGAAAGGTTTATGAAGACAATTAGGATGAGGTCATTGCCACCATAAATTACAGAAGGGTTATCCTTAAGGACCCTGAACTTAATTATCAATGTAGATTATTCAAGGAAGCAATATAAACTGATCAATATCAACGCCCATTGTAAAATTTTAGTAGCTACCAAATACCCTTTCAGTACATGAGCTGGTGGCTAGACTTATACATCTGACACTCACTATTCTGTTTTATGGATCAATAGATATCAGATTCTAAATTACAAATATCTCTCAAATATTCTAAAAATCTCAACAAATAAACTACACTATAGCTGGATCATTACCCTGAACCAAACTCCTATTCACATTAATCCAGATATAACATTGATCCATAAAAATTTAAGATTTTTTTATAGCTATGTTTACAATCTTCAAGTTACACAAAATGAAACATTGCCAAAATACGGATCCCTCACAGATAAGATCAAAATCATTTGGAAACAATATAGATTATATGATCCGTATTGTCCTGTCTGCTCTTAGAATTGTACCAGGAATACTATCACTGAGACTTCAGAAAACGAATATACACCTTAATACATTTTGTTCAGCTTTTTGTTGCTCCTGTTTAGTCTTGTCTGACTTTTCTTGACTCCATTTGAGGTTTTTTGTGACAGAGACTAGAACAGTTTGCCATTTCATTCTCTAGCTCATTTTGCAGATGAGGAAAATGAGGCAAAAGGGGGTAAGTGACTTGCTCAGGGTCACACAGCTAGTAAATGTCTGAGGTCAGAATTTGAGCTCAGCAAGATGAATCTTCCTGACTTCAGGCCCAGTGCTCCATCTACTGTGCCACCCAGCTGCCCTATTCAACTACAGAAAGCATTTCTTTATATGTATGTATGTATATATATATACATATATATATGTGTATATATATATATGTATATATATATATACACATATGTGTGTATATATATACATATACGTGTGTATGTATGTATGTATATATATGTATGTGTATGTGCAATAATTCATAGCAAATTAAATATAATAAAATAATAGCAGGTATAGCATAGGCAAGGACTATTTCTATTTGAACTCTAAAAATGATGAGAATGAGATGATAATTGTTGTAATGATGATACTTGACATTCATATGGGACATTAACACATATATAATTTGTATGTGTATTGTCTAAAAAATAGTCGATTTTAAAGCAAGTGACAGGGGCTCAGGTCTCAGGACGCATACTGACTTAATGACCATCAGCAAGTTGTCTAACTTCCCTAATCCTCAGTTTCTTCAGCTGTAAGATGGGAGTAACCTTACATGGGATACCTTACTCAAAAATAGGTCAGAGTTGTGCAAAATGTTCTTTGTCAAACTTAAATCACACTATAATGTAAGTGTATTTTTATTATATTAGTGTGTAAGTAGTCATAAGGCTATTTCTATGGGACATAAAATCAATACATTTATTCCTTTGAGGAGAGAATTGGTTATTAGTATATTGTAAATCACCAGTTTCTGAAATCTAGGAAGTTGCTACAACCAATCAATGTTGGCTTGTTTTGGGGAATACTTGATCATTCACTTCTAAAATAGATGGATGGTTTTTTAAATTAAAAAAGAAAAAAATTAGGTTTTTAGACTTTCTTATAAAACCCCAAAACACTGAACTTAGTGTCATAGGACCTAGGTTTGACTGACACTCACTATCCATATATCCTTGGACAAGTCTTTCTAGTAACATAAAATGGTTAGACTAGAATGAACCATAAGGTCTCTTCCAACTTTAAAATTCTTTGTCGCTGAGATTCCCAGAGATCCTTTATAATATCAGGATATAAAAGCTAGGAACAACTGGAATAGATAAAATAATAAGTTGATTGCCTCACTTTTTACCATCTCCATTTTTCTGGTATGTTGTAGACCCAGTGTTTGTATATTATTATTGCAGAGTGCCAAATGATATCCTAAATGCCTGAGTTTTCCTCTTTGACTAATTGTTTCCAAGGCAGGATTTAGGTCTGAAATCACCCAAATATGTAACAATTACCTTGAAATGAATGATCTGGCATGTTTTTATCATTACTTTTGTGAAAGCATGTGTGTAAAAACAAGTGAGGCTGGTAGATGTGTCCATGAATACCAGGCTGCATGGTCAGGACATAGGCTCGTAGCATATGATATACTCTACAGGATTTAATAAAGTGATTTGCCTAGTCCTATTCTGCAGCTTTAGATGCCAAAACACAAAGCAGCTAAGTTTCTTAGGCTGGTTGCAGCACAGAGTCAGGGACATCACTGAGTCTAGCTCAGGGCATTGGGACTGCCATGGCACGGCCTGGGGACCATTCAGTCCTGCTGGTGGTTACCATTGTATAGATATCAAAATGCATTCCCAGTTAGCTGCAGGTTGCTCTAAACTTACAAACACAGCATCTTAAACAATTTTTTTAATTAAAAATCAATAAAAGCTCTCAACTTAAAAGTTAAACATGGCCTAAACTGTGGGTAAGCTACTGAATCCAGAGATAAAGGCAGTTAACTTAGCTTTAACCACCTGAGAAGTATGATAATCATGCTGAAATGCATGGCCTGGAGTGTTTTTATTGCAATTATAAAATGAGCCCTCTATACTATGGTAAGAGAAGTATTTAGGTGTGCGTATTAACTAATGGTTCTGACATCACTGACAGCAAATGAAGAATTAAAAATTAATTAAATGATCTCCCCCTTTCCAAATCCAGATCATAGTGTCTTTTCTAATAGATTTTCAAGTATATATAAACATATATATGTGTATATTATATATATACACATACATGTATATATACATGTACATGCACAACATATATGTACATATATATGCATGTACCCTGTTCATAATTTCAAGAATAGATTATAATCATAGACTCTCAAGGATGACATGGACCTTGGATAATTATCTATTCCAACTCCTTGGTTTCTGTAGACAAAAGACAAAGTTATCTAAGGAAACAAATTAAAATGTATATTGTAAACAATATGACAAGTAGGGGTATAATAACATTGTTGATGGTTGGGTACTAATACTTGGTTTTCTTTTCTGTCTTAATTCTACCTTAATTCACCCTTCTAACCCTAGGGATTGACTCACCATCTCTCCCTATTGGTAATCATTGCCATAATTCTCATCTTGGGTTCTTTTCAGGGTATCCTGCCTAGGAAAGAATAGGTTTACAATTCCTATTCCATACCGTTGAGGTAGAAATAAGCTCCCAGGAATCCTTCAGGCTTTCTAAAGTTTTTAGCATTAGTAACTTCAAGGAAACTCACAAGGGGTTTCAAATATCAAAGGAGAAAAGTGACCCATCTGCAGGTGTCTTAAAACTGAATCCAATCTCTCATGCCAAAGTGGGAAACCCAGGCCTTCATCTTGCTAAGCTACTTGATATTGAGTTATCAATTCCCCCCATCATTTTTGCAGTTGTTCTTCTATGAATCAATTGGTCCCAATTCAATATGAATTGGATACTAATCCAAGCTTCCAGACTTCTCTTCTGGGATAAATATGATTTGACAAGGGCTTTTGTATTCTTGAGTAGCTATCCAAATTTCCTAGCAGTTGGCTTGCCTATGGGTGCTCCAGCTACTCTCAAATCCACAGCAATTGGTTTGCCCTTAAGGGTTTCCTGGTCTCCCAGAGCAGCCATTGGATCCTATTCAAGATGTTCTCTCTAGACACCTAAATCCCACAAAACCCAGAGACTTTGGTGAATCAGTTCGTTGTATGCTTTCCTCTTCTCTCCAGTAATTTGCTCCTTATCTTACCGAAGAGCTTGTCCTGCCAAACCTTCTACCAACCACTGCCTTTGCTTTTACATACTTCCGAAGGAAGATGGAAAATTATGAAACCATGCTGAGTACACTATAAATTTGTCATCTAAACCTATAACAAGGCAATCTTTTCACATATCCCTAATTAACCCATTCTCCCATTTACCATGATGATTTTTCCAAGTCTCTTCATCATCCTTCAAACTCCTCATGGTTCCCCCTCAGTTTCTATGAAGCTAAGAATCTTGCCTCATGTTTCACTTTAAAAAGCAGGGCCATTCTCTAAGAACCAACTCTTTTCCCCATCTCCTCATCTAACATCCCTTAGATGCTTTTCGTCACCTCTTCCTCTTCTTCCTGACTCCCCCAAAAAACAGCTTTTCTCTTTGCCAAGGCAAACCCCTTTACCTTTACAAATGATCCCATTCCATTCTGTTTTCTTCATTATAATGAGATCTCTATTACCTCCTCTTTCACTTATCTTCAGCCTCTGTCTGTATACTGGCTCTTTCCCTATAGTTTACAAACATCCCCATTCTTAAAGAATCCATAGTTGATGGATTAATCCATCCTTGATTACTATTATCCTATATTACTTCTCCCTTTTCTGGCTAAACTTCTTGAGAAGATTCTCTCTGTAACAGATTCTTCTACTTTCTTTACCTTCACTCTCTTCTTAACCCTTTGAAGTTTGGTTTCTGACCTCATCATTCAAGAAAAACTGCTACCTCCAAAGTTACTAATGATCTTTTAATTGCCAAATTGAAAGACCTTCCCCTATCCCCAATTCCAATCCCACTTGACCTCTCTGTAGCCCTTAACACTAATGATCACCAGCTTCTTGATTCTCCCCTCTCCAAGTTGTCATTTCAATGGTCCCTCCTACCTGCTAAATGGTTATTTCTCAGTCTCTTTTGGTGGATCTTCATTCAAGTCATGCAATTTAATGGTGGGTGTCCCCAGAGCTCTGTCTTGGTCACTTTTCTCTTCTTTCATTATACTACTTCACTTGGTAATCTCCTCATCACTGATAGATTTAACAATCATCTCCATGCAGATGATTCTTGGATTATTTATCTAGACCTGTCTCCTAATGACTGGCCTTACATCTCCAAATGCCTATTGGACATCTGAAAGATGAGAAGAGATATATGAAGATATCTCATGGACATCTTAAATTCAGTTGTTGATTCTATTTTTTGGACATATAACATAAGGATTAATCAAGTAGTTTTCTAAAGGATACGATGTAAGTAAAAGGTAAACCCTTTAATTAGGACCTATAGTCATCAGGTTTCTTATTTGCCTAACCATAAACAGGCCTACAGTTTTGACAGAAAACAAATCACAGGTAATCAATTACAGTAGCTCATTAAATTACATAATCCTCTATTTTCCATTTATCCTCCAATTGTGACATTTTGACATATCTCTTCATAGGCTATCTCCTCATGCCATGAATGCATTTGATCCTCACCCCTGGCCTCTTATGCTTGTTAACTTCATTCAAGTGATATACTCTAGTACCACTTGTGATAGGGCCTCCCCTGAATCCCCCATCCCTAATTGTTAATGCTTTTCAATTGTTTTCCATTCATATTGTATATTTTATATTTATTTATCAGTATTTATGTTTTATTATTATGTCTTGATATCCTGAGCAATAACATAATTCCTGGCCTATAATAGTTGCTTAAATAAATGCTTTTTGAATCTCCTTTCCCTATATTAGAGAGCATTATTTTGATATAATCTTGGAAAATAGTGTAAATAGATAATATATAAAGGCTGCTGTGAATCCAGAAACCCCAGGAAAGCCTGTAAAACCTACCAGTGGAATACAGTATAGCATGATTATTAAAGGTTGGTTATCTAAAGTCAAGATTAGGAGGGTATGCCTGAAAAGACTTGAGGGAAAGATAAGAGCATTTATTCTCCTAAATTCCTTTATGTATGCTGCAGATCAGTTTGAAGAGAAAGGTTTCAGGTCACTTTCCCACCTATCCACCCACTCACCCATGTATCCTCCCACCTCTCAAATCAGTTTGCCCATCATTACTACACACATGTTCCCGGTTACCATAATAGACCACATATGTAACTTTAACTACATCATTTCAGAACTCCATTTACAGATTCTACATTTTATTTGATTCATAGTTTTGCATTTTTTTCCAAAGGAGACTGGCTGTTAATCCCTGTCCTCGGCAGGAAATTCATACGCTGGTTGGCAAAATGTGAGAAGAAAAAATACTTTGTATTCCAGTTGCCATGTTAGCTGCTGTACACATGCATATACATTTCATCTCCAAAGTCATTCTTCATTAGTTCATTTTGGAATTTTTATGGCAACATTTTTGCATCGTCTTAGGAAAGTTAAGGATAGGGATCTGAAGAATTATTCCTTTATGCTAGAGTTGAGAGCTTTGGTGGATGAGAACATATACACTCACACCCAGAGAGTGAACTCTAAGCTTCTATAGCCTTGAGCTGAAAGACATTGAATTGAAATGGTCACAAAGGAGCTAAAATCAGCATGAGGGAAGCATAATAAAAGGTTGGATTTGTTTTTCCTATATTATTTATGAAATCTGGCTATGTCCTAGCCTAAGAGAGAAGAAAGCTGTGAATGATGTCAATGAGGGGAACAGAGAGTAAAGGGAGGAAAAGTCCAACTATAAAGGAAGAAACATTTGCATTTATTAGCCGGTACTTCATATCAAAGTTAAATGCTGGTGGGTTTATTAGAGAAAAATAGAGAGTAAATGACCACAATCAGAACTTTCTACAACTGTCAAAACTGCAGCTCCATGTGGTAATGGGAAAGAGAAAAATAAAGGGGTTTGGGGGTTTTATGGGGTTTTTGTTGTTTTTGTTTTCAATTTTGTTTTTCTTTCAAGACTATCCGCTTGAAACACAAGAACTTCCAGGCTCTGACTTTGTCCAATAAAACACAAGTAATCTCTATTTTGTATTTGACTTTAAAAAATCCTTTTCCTGTTTAAAAAGGACTTCCCACTTTCTGAATTCTGTGTGTTTTATGTTCTGACATCCAAGGAAATTCATATAAAATTTGGGAGGAATGTGGAAAGTAATTATGGAAAATGGTTATTTTAGGCCTTCCAAGATGAAAGAAATCTTTTTACAGGTAATTCTTTTAGAAACAGGTTGAACAACACAATGGGATCAATGTTTTTCATATGCAAATAATGTTTTTCCAAATAAAGCAAAAAAAAAAATTGTGGCGAGAGACAAGGGAACTTAATTAGCAAGAAAATATTGCTTAAGTGTTCAAATACAATGAATGATATGATTGTCTATTAATTCTTCTATCTTTCTCTTACTTTCTTATGTAATTTCACATTTAGATATTACTGGACAATATTACATTTTGTATTTATAAGCAAGAATTTGTAAAGTTCTAATCTCAAGCAAACTTCATCATTCATAAAATTCAAGACAATGTAATTTATTACATTCCCACTTTCTCTTGAAATAGTATCACTGGCACATGAAACTCAGGAAAGGAGGAACTGAAATGTTCACCTCCTAGTGAAACACCAACCTTGTAGGAAAATATTAAATGGTATGATTTTCAGAAATTTTCAAGGTATACTGACAAATTTCATTTAAAATTCAAGTTACACATGTATTAGTCTAAACATAAAGGAAGAGACCTTATGTGACAAATAAAACTAGAGTTTACACTATGCCTTTTTGTTTCACTTAAAAAGGTACGTATAGACACCAAACAATATACTAGACAACTAGATGGTGTAAGGTGGGTCAGAGGGCTTGAACAGGATTTGGGTATATTTTAGTTTAAATCCTTCCTCAGACATTTTTTAACCGTGTTGACCTTAAGCAAGTCTCATATTCTTCTTTTGCAAAATGGAAAATAACAGCACTTAACTCAGAGAATTGTTAGGAGGATCCAGGAAGATAATATATCTCAGCACTTCGCACCTTGAAGTGCTATATAAATGCAAGCCACTATAGTTACTATGGTTATTACTGTGTTAAAATGACAAATATACCTTTTATTTCTATCACACTAAAGAAAATTTAAATAGTAATTTGTCACAGGACCATGAACTTCAGAAAACGTAGCTTTAAGGATATATACATAGAATGTATTTAATTAGTGGGAAATAGCATAGTAAATGAAAGTTATTTTGTTTGCTTTTTTGTCATCAAATTATTTTCATTTTCAGATATATGCTTGACCTTAGTATAAACAAGAAATACGATGTAAATATATTCAAAAAGTCAGTCTTTATGGGTCAGCTCTTCTCTCTAGATGTATACACTTCATCCATTAATAGGAAATGATCAATTTCAGATTCATTGACAGCAGATAGAGAATCCTCTACTAGAAGTTAGAATGTGTGCATTTGGTCTGGCAATGCTGCCTGGAGACTGACAGAATTCCATAAAGTGTTGTCCATACCTTCGGTTTATCACTGTAATCTATCACTCTGCATTTCATATCAAATTGATTTTGACACATCCCATTTGAATAAAACAGTGGTAGAACTTGCATACTCATTTGCACTGCTATATTAATTGTTACACTTTTGATGCACTGAATACATGTACATAATTGGTAAAGTGCATGGGAATTAAGTCAGATTAGTCAACTATGCATTGTTTGAGAAAAAAAAAAAGTTCTTTTTGCCAAAGTTCTAAATTGCTAGAGATGAAGAGTTTATTATGGGGTGGGGGAAGGAGGAGGAGGAGAGAGAGAGAGATTCAATTTGCATCTAGTTCATGTAGAATCATTTAAAGTGATACCAGACATTACTTTAGCAAAACCACATTAGATACATGCTTAGAAAGAAAAAGATGGCAAGGATGTAACATGTGAGCATTGAAAAAACTTATCAGTATAAAAGTATTTTAAGTATTGCATAATGAGTTCACTATTCAGTGAGCAAGTCCTAAGTGATCTCCTTTCTATACAATGTACTTTGTTTTCATGACCAGATCCAAAGCTTATTCTGAATATTACCAGTCTGGGTCAGTGACCTATAACGGCTAGAAAGCCAATGAGAAAGGGTAAGGAAGGTCGTTATTACAGACAGCCCATTGTTTTTCAATAGAATCTCCCTAAAAAGAAAATATCTATATAAGGATGAGATTGACTATAGACACTACTCTTTGGAGGTCAGTTATGTTCTTCTAAGCTCTGCAAACCGAATGTTGGAATCTGTGATCAACTTTCTTGAAGTTTAAAAAAATAAAAGCTCCCTTAGCCAACACTTTTTCCCAATACAATCGAACCACAGCACAATGTCTTACGACTTAAAAAAAAAGTAATATTAGCATAAAAGTAATTTTGAAAATGTTTACAAATCTTTTAGAAAAATGTTACTATATTTATACAAGAATAGCCAAAAATGCAGTAGTAACAGCTCCTGAGGCAATATTTTCAATCTTTTTTTCTAAGAAGAATATTATAGTCATAAAAGATACCATTACACCAACATTCACCTATATAGAGTATTAGCTGACTTGTCTAGAATTCAGAACTTTGGAAACCTCAACTCAGCTCTCTGAGATTTGACTTGGGAACCTGGAAGCAAAAAGGCCTTTTTTATTCTCATAATCAGCCTAGATGCCAGAGTCTATGAGCTTTAGTTCATAGGAAAGGTGCTTTGAACACAGGTCTTACAAGTTTAGCAATCTGGTTCTGAATCTGCTTTTCTCCTTATCAGAAACTTTTAATCAGTTAGCAGTACTGATTGTTTTACCTTTCTATAATACTTCATAATTTAAAAATGAATTAGGCAGCTTTGTAGTTTAGAGAGCAATGGCCTGGGAGCCAGAAGACCTTTGAATCCCAGGTTTGACATAAGCCAGCTATTTATTTCTAAGGTTTAGTTTCCTTATCTGTAAAAGGAGATAGTAATACTTGTTTTATCTACCTCATTGGGATGCTGTAAAGAAAGGTTTTTGTATGAGAATTATCAGGGACTTCCTAAGGGAATGCAACTTTAGTGAGTACAGAACACAACCCTTGTACATTTGTTTGGTTGATTTTTAAATTCTTTGTAATTTAATTCATATCTTTCCACAAGATATTCATAAGTAATTACACGTCTGACTATGGTACTCCTGTATCCAAAAAGATTCAGTGGTTCCCCATTGCCTCTAGGAGAAAACACAATAATTTATTTGCTATTTAAAGTCCTTTACAACTAGGCTGCATCTTGTCTTTCTAGGCTGATTTTGTGTCCTCTATGTTCCAGTCAAATTGGTAGATCTGATGTTTCCCATTCTCAGAAGTCCATCTCTGGTCTCTATGTAAATGTCTGGAATGATTCTCCTTGTCACCTCCATATCTTGAAATCCCTAGCTTATTTTAAGGTGATATTCAGATGCTACCTCCTTTGTAGACCTTTTCCTGATCCTACTCCTCTAGTTGTGCACGCTTCCCTCAAAAATTGCACTGTTATTTACTAATCTGTGCACATTTTGTTCTCACTAAAAATTGCAACTCCCTTAACGCTTTTTGAATATAAGCTCTTTGTGGGAAGGTTTTTTTTTTTAAACTCTGTACCCCCTCTCCCAGGGCCTAGAATGGTGCCTAGCACTTCAGAGACACTAATAAATGGTTAATTGATATTGGAATACAAGCTCTATCCAACATGCTAGAAGCTTCCATGTGAATCTAGGAGCCCTCAGAGTGGAAGAACCACAGGTTTACAGATCCTACTTCCTTCCATCCAACATCCCTGGACACAACCCTGTGAAAATATGACCAGGGTAACTTGACTAGCTGCTCCTTCAGGAGTTGTAGCCACTGCCTCCTCGGGAACCATAGTCAGTGAAGACATGGAAAAGAAAATTTTCACCAGTTAAGTCTTTGATCAGCGAAATAGTGTAGCACTGGAATCTGATATGTTTTTATCAGTAGAAAATGACATTAAAGAAGATACATAAGTACCATCTGCTTCATACCTGCACCCCAAAGACCACAGGATCTTTCCATATGAATTATAGCTGAAACCTTTTATCTGTGTGTTCCATTAGAATGTGTTTCTTAAGAGCAAGGACTATCTTATTTATCCACTTGTATTGCCAGTGCTTAGTGCAGAGGTTTGCACATACAAAGTGCTTAATAAATACATTTTTCATTCAGAATTCTCTTCCCAAAAGCTCTATTTCAATGCCTCTATCCATACCGTGAAAATGACCTGAGGTTTTCAAAGGCCATATTGGCTGAGTGAAAGTTCTGGCAGGTTCTACCAAACTGGAAAAGTTTTGAATGAATGTTGGCAAAAGACTGGGTCTGCTTCCTGAGGGATAGCCTAACCAAGTTTGGAGAGGATTATCACCATACTGTTGGCCAAAAGATGATGATTTTTGAGCTATGGTATCAGATAGACCAAAGTGGGGGGGGGGGAGGTGTGCGGGGGAGGGAAGTGTAGAAATCTGCTGTCACTGAGATACAACTCTTAATATTCTCATTATAAATGAAAAGACAAACTCAAGAAGTTTCAGCTAAATCTGGGCTTCAAAATCTTTTTTATGTCAAGAATCCCTTTTTCAGTCAGGTAAAGTCTACCCTTCTCAACATAATATTTTTAAATATATAAAATAAAATACATAGGGTTAAAAAGGAAATCAATTATATTGAAATATATACATCAATTTTTAAGTTCATAAATCCTAGGGTCAAAAACAGCTGAGCTAAATGGAAGGATTGCTCATATGTTCTCTGTCTATAGGAATAAAGCAATGAACAGAATTGGTTTCATCTTATGTCCACAGGCAAAACACTCAATTCTCCAATGGATGAGTGATCTTATCAAAGTTCCTTTCCCTTGATGCAGATCACAACCCATTAATGACTTTCCATCTTATCAGCCCCTTATCTACAGGGATTCTACTCCATATTCTGGGAAAGAAGGATCTCTCTCTTAACATCTTAAGTATATGAATGGAATACATAAGCTGCTCATCAGCAACTTCTTTACTATTTAACAGAAACCTCTTCATCCTAGAATATCACTCCATTCCTGGAATTCATGCCTCAGAAGTTCTCCCTCTCCATGTGGCCTCTCTCTGTGATTGGATGGTTCCTCTGAAAATTTCCATTTAAGAGGGTTATCTAGATCAGCCATGTCTTCTTTTTTTACCATACTACATTATGGAGTTCTCTTTCCTACCCAAACTCCGAAGGCATGGTAAAAGGTACTCTCATCCTTCCTTTTATGCCTTCAAGTTTCCTTTCCTATGTTGTTTTCTCCTATTACAATATAAGCTTCTTAGGGTAGGTTCCATTATTTTCTACACATATTTATGCTTATGTCAGTGTCAGGTAAGGTCTTAAAAATGCTTGTGGACTGAAAATTTGGTTGGAATCAGGCATCCCTCATTTTTATTAGGTGACCATTCATCTTTATGTCACATTTATATCAATTTGATGAAATCCTTTAGTAGAAAGGATAAAATCCTTGTGGGTTTGTAATACATTAGATCCTATTCATAGTCACAATATGACAATAGTACTCTTCTCTACCCTTTGGACAATAATCCATCTTCAGTTCTTCAAAGACTTGAGTATCCTGTGATAGTGATATAACAAGATCTGGGCAAGAGGATTATGATAGCCAATGAGGTCTAACCAAAAGTCCAAAAACAAATTATTTTATGATATATTTGGTCATCTTGCCTTGTGAGGTTCATAATGAGCATAAATAATCAGATTACTGTGAAGAAAATCACAGTGCATGCAGCATCATTTGTTGCAGAGGATGAAGGAGTAAAAAGAGATTCCATGAAGAATTTGATAAGATCTTTTTTGTGGAGAGAAGAAGAAATTTTTATTTTATTTTATTTTTTATTAATTAATTTGTTTGTTTTCAGTTTTCTACAATCATTTTCATAAATCTTAGATTTTCTCTTCCTCCCTTTACCCTCCTTCCTCCCTTCTTTCCCCACCCCTCCCCAAGATGGTATGCAATCTTATATGGGTCCTACCCATACATTCTTACTAAATACATTTTCATCTTAGTCATGGTGCATGGAAGAATTAAAATGAATGGGAGAAACCATGAGAAAAACCAAAGCAAACCAAAAAAAGACAAGAGAAAATAGTCTGCTTCATTCCGTATTTCTTTCTCTGGATGTGAATGGCATTTTGCCTCAAGAGTCCATTGGGAATTTTTTAGGTCCTTGAATGGCTGTGAAGGGCTAAGTCTACCAGAAAAATTCCTCCCACACTGCGGTTGTTGCTGTGTACAAAGTTCTCCTGGTTCTGCTCCTTTCACTCAGCATCAGTTCATATAAAGTCCTTTCAGGCCTCTCTGAAGTCTTCTTGTTCATTATTTCTTATAGCACAATAGTACTTCGTATGCCACAACTTGTTCAGCCATTCCCTAACTAATGGGCATGCCCCTGATTTCCAGTTCTTGGCCACCATAAAGGGAGCTGCTATAAATATTTTTGTACATGTGGGAACTTTTCTTATTTTTATGATCTCTTTGGGATACAGTCCTAGAAGTGATATTACTGGGTTAGAGTGTATGCACATTTTTGTAGCCCTTTGAAGAATTTGATAAGATCTTCAAAAATAAGTCAACTTGTAACTTAAAACTCAGTGAGTTAAATGTGAATGTTGGCATGAAAGAAGATAGAAAAAACATGCCGATAAATATGATCCAGTGTCAAGGAATAAAAAAAGGCTTGAAAAACTGTACATTATGAATATTTTCTTTAAGAAGAGAGTAAAAATGTGCTAGATATGGCAAGCACAAAGTAATATAAAAATATATAAAATAGACTACATGAAAACAGACAAGAAACGGCTAGTCACTGTCGTGGGAACCATTTAAGAATCACCCTCCTGTAAATAACATAACCCTTGAATATTTAGAGCAAGGATCCAACTTCAATATCAAAGAAGAAGGATAATGATGAGAGCATTGTGTTTAATTAAATCAGTTCCAATGCCCTTAAAGATACTATAGACTCCAAAAACTGTGAAACTGGCAATAATAAAGGACACTGACTGGATAGTTTAGCTAATGCAAACAGTTATCACAAAAGGAAGAACCCCAAAATTGCCTCCATAAATATTTGCTCTCCTTGCTAATAAGGGAAAGATGGCATCCAAAGGTATAGTTACTTTCAATTAAATGCTTATTTGAAAACTAAGATAGATAAAGCACAATGGAAGGTTACAAATTTATTATTTCACAGAGAAGCAAAAAGCAAGAGAGAGAATAAATCTAATGTGCATTTGGAAGAACAACAAATGGATGACAAATAGAACAGATCTAGTATTTCCAAGAGTCAAGACTTAACAGTGACATTTGGCAGACAAAATTTCCCTATCATTTCAGTTACCAACGTACAATAAAGGGAAGTGGCAATGACATTTAAGATAATAAAATGAGTAATGGCTTAACCTAATCAAATTCAGGGATTGATGTTCAAGATATGTTTAAAAAAGGGAAAATTCACCCCCAAATTAAAGATATCACAGATGTTAGTTTACCAAAACGAAACAAACAATAATAATTGAGGATATATCAGCAACTATCAATCCACGTTATCTACTTTATGTTCTCCATAAAATCTTTATGGGAATGATCTGGGTACACATCAAGAATATCCGTGAATGAAAACATGAGAAGAGAACAAGAAGGTTTTCATAGATGATCTACAGTAGAGTATTTTCATAGTCACACAACTGAGAATTGCAAAGAATAAAAGTGTCTACTGAGTCTATGGTTTGCTGATATCAAAGCTTTTGGTACTATATAACGAACTTCAAACTTAAAAGTTCTGCACAAACAAGGTGTTTCCCATGCATGTGACAAAATCTTACAAGATTCTATGACAGAAGCATCTGGATCATGTGACCAGAAGGATGGCAGATTAGTAACTTTCTCCAGATCCTTTTAATTCTCTAACCCTACATTAAAAGGAATTATGTACCACATGAAGAGAGACCACAGCTAAATACAAAGGACAAAGAAAAATGAACCTCAAGAAGGTAAGCTCCTTATGAATTAATAGCAGGCAACTCTAATCCTGAAAGCATTTAGAAGCATTTCCCCACACCAGGTGATTCACACATATGTGCCTTGGGACCCACAGGGGACACCCATCTCCAACTGTTCTATATAGACTCTTCAGGCACCTTCTACCCCAAACCACACCTTGCCCTAGAGGTAGCAACAGGCACTCACTGACCAGTCACTCTAGAGAGCGAGCAGTGTGCTAAAAATTTTGCTGCTTAATAGTTGCCATCTTTAGTGTAGGTGACCTCAAATATTCAGAGAATCTGCCTAAAATACCTTGCCTCCTTTCTTAGCACTCTGAAAAAAGCAGCAGACATAGATTTATCCCAGTCACAAGACAGACTAGAGGAAAGCCCAGGGAGGAATTGGAGTGGAATAACTAGAACGTGTGACTATACCAAGGGTGGACTGAATATGAGGTGGCTCCATTATTATGTAGGTGGGTATAAATAAACACATACATATGTAACATTTATGTTATATATCATTTATCATTTTACCTCCAGCATGAATTTGATTGTCAAGTCATTCTTCTTCTCTTGTTTTAAACGTCATTGCCACTTTCTTATAATATACAAATTAAGTATATACATAACATATATGTGTGTATGTACTACAAAGGTATTTAGAACAAGTACTCATGCCTATGAAACATATATCTCCAAACATATATCCTGTATTCAAAGGTGAACCTAAAGAGGAAAGAGTGAGAAAATAATAGATAAATAAAGGCTGAAACACCTAAGATTTTTAAAAAACTATTCAAGTACTGTAGCACAAGATAACTCACAGGAAAGATTCAAATAACATATTCCAAAAAGCATAAGCAATCAAGCTGTAGTATCAAATGGCATATCATGTCAATGAGCATATATACCAATGAAAAATATGGATAGAAAACACAAATGATGCATTTGTGGCATTTCTACAAGGAAAATTAAAATGAAAACATTAGTAATTTTTTTGTAAACACTCTAAACAATAGAAACACAAAGAAAGGCAAATAAATACAATTTCTAAGGAAAGAATAAGCAATGACATAAATTATCCCATATGTAGACATCATTTTTAAAAAGAAGAGAAAGAAAAAGCCTGGTCTAAGATATATTTTTAAAAGTACCATGGAGAGATTAAAAGTACAAAAATGTAAGCACAATGTAAATAAACAGTAGAAGTGAAGGACATAAAGGATAAGAAATGAAGAGTGTGGCTACCCTAGAGGTGAACTGAGGTATTTTGAGGGATGGGATTATAGAGTGGGAGAATATATAAAGCAACTGATAAGAAAGATAGAGATATGCATCCCTCTTAAGTCAATGCGTGAAAACAAAGGAGAGAGCAATTCCTATACACTCTGAGAAAGAAGAGGAGAATGAGAATATAAGAGGGAGGAGAAGAAAGAGATTAAATTTGAGGTAATTAAATAAGGGAGTTCAATCTCATAGGAAAAGGGCATAGTCCACATGAGGGAAAATGTTCATTTCTGTGATGGGATGTGAAAGCTTCATGATATGTTTAATCTGTAGGTGGTTGGCTACTTTCTCTGAGAGAGTGTGGAGCTATCATAGGTAACCTAAGAAGCAATGTGTTACCTCTCAGGATCAGTTACTAACCAGAAGAGCAGTGCAGTGGGATGTCAATGGGGATGGAGAATATATGGACCTAGACATGAATTGGTGCAGCCATTGGAAAAAAAAAAGAAAAGAAAAGTCACAGAGAGAGCAAAGAGCATAACTGGAACACACAGAAGTATTTCTACCACATGGTGTTCTTTTTAACATCACAGTAGTGTAGACCCTTATTATCTCATGCCTGCACTGTTGCAATAACCTGTTGTTGGTTGCTCATTTTAGCCAAGGCAATTTGATACAAAGATGTTTTTTCCTATTTGTTCACTCCCCTTCTTTGAGATGCATTAATTTGAAAAGTTTTTCATTTCCACATAATCAAAATAATATTTTTTGTAACTATTTCTTTGGGGGTAAGAATTCCACTCCTACTCTCAGTTGTGAAATTTATAAGATCTGTTTCTATCTGACTTCTTTTATTGTATGAGCATTAATTTCTTTCTCCTGTTTTTAATTTGTCTTGGAATATGGTGTAAGATGCTGGGATAAGCCTAATTTCTGCCAGCTTGCTTTCCAGTTGTACGAACAGTTCCTATTAAAAACAGAGTTCTTTTCTAAGTGATCTATGTTTTCAAATATATCAAATACTGGGTCATGGAGTTCCATTATTTCTGATTATCACTTGTCTAATTCCATTAATGCTTTGTTTTGTTTTACCATTTTCAAACTAATACAAAACTTTTTGATGTCTGCTGCTATATAATAAGAGTTTGAGGACTGAAAGTGATATTTCTCCTACGTTCCTATAATTTTTTATTATTTCCTGTACTATTCTAGATAGTACTTCCTGTACTACTTCTAGATCTTTTTAAAAATGATTAGTATTATTATTTTATCTACATAAAATGCCCCTTTTGTAATTCAATTAATATAGCATTAAAATTATATCTTAACTTTGAAAGTATTGTCATCTTTATTCTAATGCTCCAACCCAGCCATGAATACTTCATATTTATCTAGCTATTTAAGTTCATTATTTCTTTCAGGATAATTTTGTAATTAAATCTGCAATTATTGCTTGTCCTTTAGTAGGCTGACTTCCAAGTATTTGGGGCATTCTGTCATTATTTTGAATGAGATATCCCTTTCTTTGGTTGCCTATTTTTATTTTGTTATTGTTATAAAGAAATTATATTCATTTTGAGAATTAATATTTTTAAAAGATTCTGTGAGAACTGATAAAAGGAAATCATAAATACATTGCATTTAGTTAAGCCAGTGTCATGGAGTCTAAATAGAAGGAGAAATTCCCTGTGGAAGGTTCTCCTCCATATATTCCAATTTTCAAATGATGTATTGATTAAAGCAGACCCTAGAACTCTATATGACTTCTTCCCTGAGATCCATGATCTTTAAAAGATTGGCCTAGTTGTATGTACTGGAAAAAGAAGTAAAATGAAAAAAAAATCTGTGTTGCCCAGAGTATGACATGTAGTTGGATGGTCAGTATATTAAGTTACTCCATAAATATATTTATCTTGGACAGGAGCTTCAGCCAGACAATGAATAGAGCCCAGAACTGAAAAGAAAGAGATCATGCTGCATTCTATTTGGAAAATTGTACAGCACTTTCAATGACCTGAAATTGTTCACTACAAAAAAAAATAATCTCATCTTTTAAAAAATTTTTATTTTTTCTAATTCTAAATACACTAAAATCCCCAATAACATTCTCATATATAAAGTAAGATAGAAATATTATATGTAAAACCATGAATCTCTCTTTAATATAGTTTGCTTTTTAAAAGTATATAACAGAGTCAACATGATATTTTCCAGGCTGTCTTCCTTGTTTGTATTTCCCTCTGAATTTTTTGTGTTCCCTTCTGTAAATTTTTTTTAAATGAGTCAATGACCCTCTGTTGTTTCTTTTTATTTTGGGGGCAGTATTATTGCTAACTCTCCCCTTCCCCTATACCCAATTCCCCTTCTAAAAAAATGGGAAAAAAAACAATCCATGTTAACAAAATAATTAGGGTCAAATTAACCTTTTCAATGAGCAAAAATATATGTCTCCTGTATCTTGGACCCATAAAACCCTCTTTCAGGAGGTAGGTGACATTTTTCGTCACAGACCTTCTGGACTCATGGTTAGTCATTGTGTTGACCAGGGTTCACAGATGTTACAAGTGATTTTTCTTTACAGTATTGCTTTTACTGAAAGAATCATTCTAGTTCTGATCGTTTCATCCTAGTTTCTCTGAACCTATACATTTTATTATTTCTAACAGTGTATAACATCCCATTACATTCACATACCATAATTTGTTCCATCATTGCCTAATTTATAATTATACCCTTGGTTTCCAAGCCCTTGCTATAACAGAAAAGAGCTACTATAAATACCTTTTGCATACATACTTTTTGTACACGTTTTTGTATACTTTTCTTCTTTGATCTCTTCAGGATGTAGGTCTAAGAATTGTGTCATTGAGTTAAAGGTTATGTTTAGTGACATTTTAGGTACCAAGACAAATTGTTTTCCAGAATGGGCAGGTCCATTCATACATTTTCCAAGAGTACACCAATGTACCTTTCTTCCTGAAATTCCTACAATAATTGTCATTTTTATTTTTTGTTATCATTGTCAACTTGATGAATGTGGTAAAGGACCTCAGTTGTTTGCATTTGCATTTTCAATTAACGATTAGGATCAATTTTTCATATAACTGTGGATGGTTCTTTAAATGTTTGGTAGGATTCACAAGTGAATCCTACCAAATTCTTGATGAATTCCTCCATCTGATTGTTTAAAAGGAAATTTGGGAGAGTTCAGGTGAGTTTCTGCATCCACTCTAAAATATTGCCTCCAACCCCCCCCCCCAATTTGTTTAAGACGTGAGTTTTTATATTCATTCGGTACTTATTATGTTACATCATGTGAGATCCTGGTCAAAATCCAATTTCTGCCAGGTTGCTTTTCAATTTTCCCATTAAATTGTCAGAAAAAATTTTTTTTTCTTAGCAAACAGTGAGTTCTTATCATTATTCTGCCTTACTGAAGGCAATACCTTCCTTGTGGTCCCTTGGACTCACAACCTAAATAGCATCCTTGCTCTGCCTCCTCATCTTCACCTATTGGCTTCTCTGGATTCCTTCAAATATTAACTAAAATCTCATCTTCTTCAGGAAGTCTATCCTAGCCCCTCTTAAATGTATTCCCTTCCCTCTGCTAATTATTTCTTATTTCTTCTGAATATAGCTTGTTTGTATCTATTTGTTTGCATCTTGTCTCCCCCATTATATTGTAAGCTCCTTGATGGCAAGGACTATCTTTTCCCTCTTCTTGTATCCTCAGCACTTATCAGAATACCTGGTATATATAACAAGTGCTTAATAAATGTTTATTGACTGACTGAACAAAGTTGCCAAAGCATTGCTTAAGTTGATATCCATATCTGGATTCCATCAATGAACAGTCAGAGACAGCCCTCCCTATTTAGTAAAAAACAGGACCTTGCCCTATCTTTAGCCCTACCTGTGACAAAACTGCATATTTTAACAAAATTCTAAACCTAGATTTTCTCACCTGTTTTGCAGTTTCTTAATATTTTACCAGAGTGGTCTTCTCTAAACTCCATCTATTTCATTCTCACCCCAGATTTATTAATTTGTGATCCTCAGCAGGCTCATTGAATGTCATTTCTCTAAACAACAATAACGTTAAGTACTTTAAGATTTATAAAACACTTTACTTGTATTATTTAATTTATTCCCCACCACAATTGTGTGAAGGAAATACTGTTATTATCAACACTACTTTCCAGGCTAAGAGAGGTTAAATAACTTGCCCAGGTTTATACAGTTTGCAATTTTGAGAAGAAAAGTTCAAATGTAGGTCATCCAGACTTCAATTCCATTACTCTATCCACTATACTACATAACTGAGAGTCAACTGATACCCAGTAGCCAGTCACGAGAGCCAGTGTCTCCAAAGCAATGTTTTATTTCCCAGTCAAACTAGTATAATTGTCTTGATTTCCCTATCATTTTTTGGCTAGATGATTTTCAGAGCTGGTCAACACCTGTATGTCCTTCAGGTGAGGACTTGATAACACATACTCTCTATGTTCCTGTGAGCTGGAAGATTAGCTCTACTACAATGCTTGCAACTTCAACTATTATAAAATTAATACATATGTAGCCCAGAGAGTCCTATTAAAATATTTTGTTTATTTAAAAAGTTATATTAACATGCATGATTTGTTATCTACTCCCCTGCCGATTAATGGACTCAAGGTTGTAACCTAACTCCTGTTCTGTGTTCTGTTGATCTTTTAAAGTCTCCATGAGAGAACTAAGAGACTTTATGGCACATTGTAATCAACTTTGGAATTAAATAATGTACTGCTGTTCCTTGGTGACAAGGTTAATTAGCTATAGAAGCAAAACCAGGTTAAGGACACACAAAAACCTGATATACCAATTGGGATATAAAACTTCTTTTTCCCCAAAGTGAGATCACTTGGAAAGAGAAATGGTCATTACAGAGGGAAGCCATAATAAGAATAGTAGATAAAGAGAAAGACCACCAATAAGAGGTGGAAAATAAAATTCACTTTGACTTGGATAAATATCCAAGTTTTGTGGCTGATTGCTATAACTTAACACTTCCAAATATTTAGTAAATTCACAGAACCCAGGACTTTTTCTTCCTTGCATATATGTAAATCATGCTCTAAAGCAGGGGTAGAAGTAGATGTGCCAGGCATACCTACCATACACCATATTTTAGGATTGATTGTAGCCATATTCAGGTGGTTATATTCATTTACTCTTCAGCATTATACCTCCTAATACTACCTGAGGCATGCTACAATCCCAAGAAATAGACTATCTATAGCACCTTATAGCTTAATTATTATTGAAGCGTCCCTTGAATTAGCAATTCTAGGTATGTGTGTTTATTCTGCAGAAAAGTCCTTGAGTGATTTGCGATGGAGATCATTTTTCCTGTTAACTTACTTTAAGAATCAAATGACGATAAATCCAATGCAAATTTTAGTTTTACCAGCATTAGCTTCTATTTTATTCTGCTTTGTTTCATTCAAGTAATGTGCTTTATTTTCTGAATTTCAAACAAGGAAAAGCACAAGACTTTCTCTCCTCTCCACTTCAGATGTTACTGGTCATCTCTAAGAAAACTGGACAAAATGCACAGGCCTAATACCACTATCTGTCAGTACCTTGTTAATTTCTTTTTCTTCCCCCTCCCACTTTAAAGACATATAAGTAGTCTAATTTTAAGTTGGACTGAAAGAAATTCAAAGTTAGCAGTAAATCTTGGGGGGAGAGAACAACACAAAACATATAGAAATATTAAAAATTCTCTTTAGAACAAATGTCTGATTCTAAAAGTGATAAGGGTATTAGATTTGGAGACAGGAGAGAGCTGGAATTGAATCCTGCTTCCTTATGACACTTATTAACTGTGTGACCACTAGCAAGTCACTAACATCTCCCCCTTAGTCTTCTCATCCATAGAATAGGGATAAAATAGCATATGTATGATAAGATTGTTGTGGATATCGAATGTGCCATTTCTTGTAAAAGACCTTGCAAACTATATAGTACTACATGAATGTTGGATATTTTTGTTCATAATAGTAATGTGTGATCTGATTTTCAGCTGCTTATTCTGTCTGTAGCTACAATGGAGTGGTAATATAGTCAGAAGCAGGGTGAAGTAAACTGAATTCAGTTTCAAGTTAGTTTACTAATTTTCTGCTCTGAATTTTTCACAAGTGTAAATCCTGTTTTCTCATTATTTTGGTCACACCCCTAAACACTGTGCAATCCTCTTTAAAATGTAACACATGGAGGTACAAAAACTAAGGAGTAAACATTGCTGTGATTTGGGCCACACACAAACAGTGTCACAGAGCAATATAGCCTGGAAGGTCCTGAGGGAGCTTTAGCAGCTTCTCCTTGCATTCATCGAAGGTGTAAATCTATCTTTCTGGTAAAAAGTCAAGAGCTTGAGGAAAATAATGAATATATATTTCCAATAAGAATGAGAATTATATAGAAGTTAATATATTACATATGCAAACACATACAAACTGCCACAGTCACCTATGTGCTGTAACAAAAAAAAATAATAAAAGGAGTTCTTGTGTAATGTTAACAGATGAGGAATTTAACTTATATTAACAGTCTAACCGAATTTCCTGAAATATTTCACAATGGTACACCTACTCAAAAGAGCCAGAATTTTCTCTCCATCGATTTCTCTTGTAGATATAAGATGTTGTAGATGAGAAAATATTCAATATTATTTTTTTTCTAAAATTTTCAACATTTTTCATACTTTTTTTCTCCAAAGGTTTTACTTTAATAAGCATGGGGATAAGAAGACTATCATTTGTCCTCAGTCAGTTCAGTACAACGAGTATATATTACTTAAAGACAAGAATTTGCTTTTCTAAATATGTCCGTTCTACAAGCAGTTATACATTTTGTTCACTGAGAACCTTCTGGATTAGGTGGGTTCCTGGAGGCTTCAAGCTAGAGACTCGGTCTAGAGGCATGATGGCAGAAGACAAGCAATAATGAATTTGGAGTCCAGTACCCGAGATTGAAGCAATCTGGCTCCATAACTAGATACAGACCCTGGGCAAGTCCCTTAATTTCCCTGTACCTGTTCCTTCAACTGTTAACTCAATGGACTGGACTAAATTATCTCAAATGTCCCTATCAGATGATCATCGTAACTCACATGTAAACAGCACTTTAAGCTTTTCAAAGAACTTCTCACCACAAAATATTACCCTTCACCGTTCTCCCAATTCCATTATTTAATTATTGAAATGTAAAGAAAATGTTCCTTTAATTCTGTCGAAGGATACAAAAAGTGACCAGCATTATTGGGATGCTAACATCTGCTCCAGTCCCTTCACCCCACCCCACACTTCAAAATCACACAAGCATATTGTGGATACCTGACCAGAGCCATGCTATATTAGCAATTCCTGCTAAGTAGAACCAGCGCAGCCTTTTCAACCATTTTCAACATCTTTTGTGGTGCAATCAAGCAAGCAGTGACCTGATTGGGTTATTCACATGGTCCACATCACCAGACAGATCACGCATTCAGCTTGTGCACCTGTTATCTTTTTCTGTTCCCATGTGAGCAGCTTCTCTCCTTTGGTCAGCTGCATGAACCACCTATCTTCTTTCAGGCATACATTTCCCTGATGACCTTTCTTTCCTCCCATTCTTCACAGAAATCTGGTCAATTCAATTCGTTTCAGGTACGGTAGGATGTGGCTAATTCAAACCTAGGCAAGTTATAGGATTACTGAATTTGAAAATTGGAAGAGACCTCAGTTGTAATCTAGTCTGACCCACACAGGGAAGGAATCCCTACTGTAAGGTCTTCCGGTAGAATTTGGACAATAATTTGTTGAGTATGTTATAAGTGGAGATTCCTTTCTGGCATGGGTTGGACTACAGAGCCACTGAAGTCTCTTCCAAGTCTCAGATTCTGTGATTCAGAGGAGTCTAATCCCTCCTCTGCATGACAGTCCTTCAGATATCTGAATAGAAATGCCATGCCTATCCCTCAATGGGTGCTTTCCTCTCTAGGTCAAACATGTTCAGTTTCTTTGGCCAAGCTCCACCTAACATGATCTCAAGTACCTTCCTCATCCTTACTGCCCTCCTCTGCGCACACTTCAGTTTCTGAATGCCCTTTGTAAACCATTGTGCCTGGAACTGAATACAACACTCCAGATGAAGTCTGATGAACACAGTACAGTGAGATTATCTTCTCCCTATTCCTCAAATCTATGCCTCACTTAAAGTAGCACAAGGTTATATTTGCTTATCATACTACTAACTCCCAATGAACTTTAAAATCCCCTAAAACTCCTGGTCTTTAAAAAAAAACAACTGCTTTTTAATCAACTGACCTCAACTTATTTTTATGAAGTTGATTTTTTCCACTAAAATAACAGCATCCCTTCTGAATTTCATTTTATTAGATTCTGTCTGTTAAGACCCTAGTCCTCTCATCAATTAATCAACAAGTATTTATTAAATACCTATTATGTGCCAGGCACTGGGAATATAAATAGAATGACTGAAACTATCCCTACTCATAATAAGTTTACTTTCAAATGAGAGAGACAAGAAAAGCATATATAAATATGTAATGGATAAGTATAAAAAGGATTAAATATAAATTAGCTTAAAAGGAGAGTTTGGGGGAGGAAGGGTACTATTAGTTAAGGTGAGGGAATAGAAAAGAGTTCATGCAAAAGCTGACACTTTCATGTATGTCTTAAAGGAAGAGGGGTATTCTATGACACAGAAACAAGGAGGCAATACATTCCAGGCTTGGGACATGTGAAAATACAGAGATGAGAGATAGATAATATACGAGAAAGAGAGAGAAGATTAGTTTGAGTGAATGCCATCTACAAATTCAATAAATGAGTCATTTTTCCTTTATCCAAGTCATTGATAAAAAATGCCAAACCACATGGGGCCATGGCACCTAAGGGAGTTTCACTACAACATAGACTTCTTGGGCAATGTTAGAGTAAGGTCTTAGTATATCATCTTTCATCTGAATGCTAAAGCTATGTTTAAATTATTACTTGAACCTTCTTCTTCTCCTCCTCATCCTCCTCCTTCTTCTTCATCTTCTCTCCTCTTCCTCCTCCTTCTGCTGCTCTATTGCTTCTCCTCTGAAAAGATACCTGAGCATTTTTACCAGAGACACCTGCCACATTGACATTGACTATTAAGAATTATCTTTGATTCTGAGGAATCCAACCAGTTCTGAACCTAATCAATCATATTTAATTCAACAAACATTCATTAAGCAGCACCATGAGTTGTTAAGGCACTAGCTGTTAAGGGAAGACAGAGCTCCACTCTTAAAGAGTTTGCATTTTAACGGGGACAAAGAGAAGTGCATGTTAAAAGATAATTGCTACACAAAGAATATGCAATAAGTGCAGATGATAAATAACTTCAAAATCTGATTGGGAAGACATCATTTTCAGCTTTAGGGAAGGCATTCTAATGTGTTTTTCAGGATAAGTTTAATGGAGGAGTCACTTGAGTTTGACTTTAAACAAAGGATAGGACTTTGAGAGTAGAGCTGAAAGGAGAGGAAAATAGGAGAAGGTATTCCAGGTATTAGGAGCAGCCTGAGAAAAGAAGAAGAAAGAGCAAGTATGTGAGATTAAGAAACCTCAGATTATAGAGTTGGAACAATGGACTCCATCTTTTCAGAGGAGAAGCAGGAGAGCAGCAGGAGGAGGAAGAGGAGAGAAGATGAAGAAGAAGAAGGAGGAGGAAGAGGAGGAAGAGGAGGAGGAGGTAAAGGAGGAGGAGGAAAAGAAGAAAGAGAAGAAGGAGAAGAAGGAGAAGTTTCAAGTATTAATTTAAACATAGCTTTAACATTCAGATGAAAGATGATATGCTGAGACCTTACTCTAACATTGCCCAAGAAGTCTATGTTGTAGTGAAACTCCCTTAGAGCTACTTATAAGTGCTACTCTATAAGTACTCTGCTAGACAAATATCTAATGATGTCCAAGAGAGGCTTTCCTTATGCAAAATTTCTAATGTTGAGATAGCAATGACAATGCCCTAGTATCTGGTTGTATTTTCATATAGAGCCTGGTCCAGACCCAATCATATTGTCGAAATTAGGAAACCATAGCTTCATTCAGAGTATCCAGGCATAGAGCAAGAGAAGAAGACAACACCAGTTATCAAATATATAAATGGATATGTGACCTCATCAATCATCCTCTTCTACATGTAACCACAATCTTCTGTCACTTCTTCCTTTGATAATAGAATCATAGGATTTAGTAGCCAGGTAGCACAGCAGGTAGACTGCCAGGCCTGAAGCCAGGAAGACTCATCGTTCTGAGTTCAAATCTTGCCTCAGATACTTATCAGCTATGTAATGGAGAGCAAGTCACTTAACTTTGTTTGCCCCTCTTTTCTGTAAAATGAGCTGGAGAAGGACATGGCAAACCACTCCAGTTTCTTTGCCAAGAAAAACCTCAAATGGGGTCACAGAGAGTCCCACACAACTGAAAACAACCAAACAACAACAAAAGAGTGCTGAAAGAGTCATTAAAAAGTCATCTATCCCAACTTCACTCAATTTACAGATGAAGAAACCAAGTCCCAGAAAAGTGATATGACTTTCTCAAAGCTATAAAAGTATAAAGAAGCAGAGTTGAAATTCATATCTAAGTTTTCTCACTTCAAATACAGTATACTTTCTACTATTGTTCCTCCCTGCTGCCCCATCCCACTTCCATGACTCATTTTTATCAAATTTCCTCTATGTGCATGGTAGCATGGAGAGTGGATACAGAACCAGTTTCAAGGCCAGGAAGACCTCAGTTCAAGTATTACCTCTGCTATATAATAACTATATTGTAAGTCATTAATTAAGCACTCTAGAAATTTTTTCACAGTCCAAAGTTGCAGAGATGCTGACCTGCATTGGCAGAAGAAGTTTCTTCACTGGGAGTTCCTTATTCCAAAGAAAGAAAAGGTCTAGGTTCCATCCCTGTCCTTATCCTTCAGTTGAATAAAAATGAGGGGGAGGGAACCAGTGTAGTATAATTATCACAGGGTCCTACACCCACTAGAAGACAATTTTGCTTAAGTAAAACTGTGTTTTTATGTATGCACATGATGAAATTTGTGATTTTACAACATACTATTGTTGAGAAGCACAGCAACATCATTGCTAACTTATTGATATTTTTTAGGGACTGATTTGTTCATTGGTATGAAGGGAAAGAGACTAGTTGGATTGATAGCCTTCAGTCTCAGATTATTTTGATATCATCAATTAAAAGACCAACAAAGGAATTGTCATGGCACTTTGTTGGAAAGCCTAGTTCTGACTGTGGTTCCTGGGAATGGCCTTATTCACCCACCTAGGCTTAACCTTTTATGGAGAATAAAATCATAAGACAGAACAGTCTAACCAGTGGGGTGCTGGCCTTGGAACTGGGAAAAGCTGACTTCAGGGCCTCCCTTTGTCAGCTATATCTGTGCAGTTGAAGATGTGCTGCTTAGACTCGGAGTGACCCTGGCAATTTAGCAAGACTCCCCTCTAGTGAAGGGTGTTGGATTATTGTTCTTTTTCCTTCATTCTTGATAAGGACCATGACATCAGGAAGGTGATACCATGATGTGCAAATGAAATGTATTTAAGTGAGGAAGGGTTGTGTAAAGTCACCAACCTCACTCTCTCCTCCAGAGTCATCTGGGTCCAGTGACCAGATAAAGATTAGGACAACTGGAGATGATCCTCAAAGGTGTTTGGTCTACACTGGTGGAGGAAGTTTTCACACCAAGGGATTCTCTAAACCAATGAAAATAGAGCTGGACCTAAAACAAGGCAGAAAACAGTTTTGTATTAAGAAAAGACAATTTCAAAGGAAATTAAGGGAAAAGGTAGGAACAACTCAAGGAAGCATGAGCTACGTGAATCACCTTTGCTGTAGATCTTCCAACAACTTTTAGATGGGATCTCTTTACTGACCTTGGTGTTCTATAATATTTGCTACTCTCTGCACTTTTGTAACTTGGTCTGCACTTAATGTTTGTTCTCTAACTATGTTTCATGGTAATCCCAGTAAATAATCAAAACCAAGTGAGAAAAAGTTGACCTGAAGCCAATGGCCTGGTGACTTTGGATATACTTTCTTTGGGCAGGGGCTGTAACACCAGGTATGGCTTTTATGAATGCTAATAAATACATAAAATAGAGTTTCACAACCCTGTAACAAAGCCTAATGGAGTCAGAGTTAACTACTGCATTCCTGTCATTTCCCACATAACCGCTTCAGAAGGACATTTTCCTTTGAAAACAGACAAGCCATTAGCTGCTGGAACAACTTTCTCTCTTCCCAATTTTACATCAAAGTTTTGATTTTTTTCTGCAGCATTTCAGTCATAGCTTTGATGATCATTAGCATGCAAAAGACTAGGAAAGTGGTGTTAACTAAATTTGTAAAGTATGCCTGATGATCATTTGAAGTTATTGTCATTTGAAGGAGGAGAACAAGGTGGCCTTGTTTGGAAGCAAACTCTCTCCAACTCCTACCTGGGATGATGTAGATATTTCATTTGCCCAGACTGTACTCTCAAATGTATGGTGTATGCTAAGAAATAAGTCTAGTTCAACTTGCAACATTAAAAGTAAAACTCTCTTTTCATTTCACAAATACTATGAGGTAAGTTCAGATTCTAGTATAGTTTTAAGAAAATAAGAAAAACTTTTTTCCAGATAATATTCAGGGATTTTATCTCCTTACTATGTTTTAATTATGAAAGAAGAATGGATTAACCTTGATATTTTATAACAATATAGCAGTTATCTTTTGGTAGTATAAATTATTTCTTAGTAGAGGGAAGGTAAGTGAGAAAATCTCTTTATCAATATGAACTGATGCTTTCTCTGTAACATATATGTAGTTTTAAAGATTTGTCTAGAGCAATGAGAGGTTAAGTGATTTGCCCTGGGTAACAATCATACAACCAGTATGTGTCAGAGGCATTACCTAAGCCTAGGCCCTTCTGGCTTTCAGGACAGCTACAAAATCAAATGATATTAGTTCACATAAGTGATGTTTAACTTTTGAAAATTATATATGTTCTTTTTCCACCATTGTGTTTTTTAATGGGTCAAAATTGAGTGAGTTTTCAGCATTTCTATTGTATAGAAGTCAGGATTTTACTTATGCTTCTTTAATTCAGAAATTGAATTATTAAATGCCATACAAGGTACTTTTCTTCAAAAAAGCATCCCTCTTTAACTCACTCTCTCCCTCAAGAGAAAATAAGTTTTTATGACCACTCTTTGTTTGACTGATACTGTAACATAATATATACAAGACCATCAATCTATAGTGCCAGGTTTACTCTGCTCTCAATATCATTTCCATTCATACTGCGATCTAATTGTAAGATTCTTTCAAAAGATCAGCCTAAATAAATAACAAGCTACTTTCAGGCAAACAAATGAATTTGCATTGTTTTATATTCATCATAAATATTTCACTTAATTACTGAGGTACCTTGTTCAGAAATACAAAACAACATTATAAATTAATTAGTAATGTCCCTGATGATTTTACGGAAGTTCTGTAAAATGCGAGAGCCCAAAGTAAAACCAGACTCCACAGCATAACTAGAACACACACCACAGTCAGATGTCAAATGACATCGACGTGGGCTGACACCACTTGATTTTGTTAACACTTCTTCTACCACCAAAGCCTTGACTTTAGTAAGGTGCTATTCTATTTATTATTAAAATAAAGGTTGACTAAACTCTTCTTTCAAGATTCAAAAATATAAGCAGGCAAAATAAACCCACAATATTATCTTGAAAATTATCAAAGGAAGTAAAGGTTTCTTCTTTTCTTTTCTTTTCTTTTCTGTGGTACAGTGGTGAGATTGTTTAAGATACACAGATGTTACATTTTCAAAGCTTTTGAAGGTCAACTATGTGAAACAAATCTACGACTTCAACTCTAAAGTTATCTAGTATTTTGCCTCAAAATAATTCAAGTTATCTTTAATATTACTGAGAAGCAGAGGTAAGGACAGTTTTTGCTAGAAATCATTGTCACCTATAAGGTTATTCTTACATTTGGACTGCCAAACAACTGATTATTTATAATGTTTCTCAGCTACAAAATCATGTTTCCATAGGAAATTGAGTTAGTAATTTCTGAACATAAACTTGAATTAACAAGATATTCAGATTTTATTACAGTGCAAATTACATATTAATTTGTGGCCAATAAATTACAATGGAATTTCTCCAGAATAAATGTTTAACTATCAGATGGATTCCCCAAACTCTTCATGCTTGTACCCATGTAAATAAAAAATATGCATCATCCCACAGGGATTAAAGAGTCTTTCTATTTAAATGTCATTAATTACTTCTAATGCTGTTGTGAAGTATTTGGAGATTATCATTATTAAATGCATTTCCTAATTCTTCACTGAGAGCTGTGTTGGAACCAATGGTTTCCCTCTCTTGAGTTGAACTAACAATAGCCTAAAGGAATTAGTACTCAAAGGAAAAAGTCAAGAAACAACAAAAATATTTTGTTTAACTAAGTGAGAAGCACAGAAAATGGTTTGGTTTAAATCATACTCTATTCCATAAACAGTGAATCTCAGTCTGATTCCGACAGACTCAAACAGCTGGCTTTCTCTGAGTAGCTGGGGAATCAACATAAATCCCTCTAATGCAAGCATCTTATCTTCAACATGACTGTTTTGGCAATACTGAAGAATGTCTAATAAAAGAAAACCAGCGAAATAAGAATATCACTTAAACATGAGAACAAAGAACACAGAAGTCTATGGCTGTTTGATATGATATATTAATGCACATACAAGGAAAACACTACTATGTGTGATATCCCAGTGAAATTCAAAACCAACTGAAACCAGAATCATTCTTAGCAGAGGATTGATGAGAAATGATATAGCACACAGGAACTACGGACCAGACACCAAAGATGTTTTTTACACAATGCTGAGGAAATTTGTTTGAACATGAAAAGTTCAGTCAATTAATACATTGGTTTGACTGTTCCATTTCACTTGTTTTGACTATTTGTTTTTCTGATGGACTAATGGAAAAGACTTTCCTTGTTAATCTGTTGGCAACTCTTGAACTAACCCAACTACGACTATATAGGGTTAATGGACTGATTGCCTTTCACTGAAATAACTGTTCTTTTCTGTCAAATAAATACTGGGACTGATTTTTGGACAGCTGTCTGACCAAATTTACCAAAGCTAGCTCATGATCTCTCAGCCAAAATAAATAAAGTACACATAACATTTCATCCCAGAGCTAAAATTCCAGATTTCCTCATATGATATAACATACTATAATACAAGGGAACAAACACCAAAGTCCTTGCTCTGTGAAAACCACTATGCTAGGTAATAGAAAGATAGAAAGCATATCTTAAGGTGTCAGGTGGAATTGTGGGTTTACCCAGTGACTTGGGATTATAAAATTCGAGTTGGAAGGGACTTGAAAAGATATTTAGTCAAAAATGAGCTCCAAAAAGTGAATTACTCAAGGTCACATAAGGAGTAAAGAGCAAAGTAGGAATTTGACTACATGACCTCTGCCACCAACTCTAAGACTCTTCTTTTGTCACACAACTCTATCTTTCTTCCTTCTGAGTTTTTCTCAATATTTTCATTCTATCACTGGCCTTGTCTATGACGTATCACACATTCCATAGTCATTATACTAACTTGACCCATGTCTTAACTTAGGGTTGATGATTAGTCTTTTCTCCCCATTACTGACCTACTTGTTTATTATGCAAAATTACCCATTCAAACCGGTGGTTGCTGTTCAGTATTTTTTCCAGTGGTGTTCAGCTCTTCATGATCCCATTGGGGCATTTTCGTTGAAAAGATACTGGAATGGTCTGCCTTTTCCTTTTCCAGTTCATTTTACAGAAGAAGGAACAAAGCAAATGGTGTTAAGTGACTTGTCCAGGGACACACAACTATTAAGTGTCTGAAGTCATATTTGAATTAAGGAAGATATGTCTTTCTGACTCCAGGCCTGGCACTCTATTCACTGTGCCACCTAACAGCTCCCCCTTTCAAACTAGGGAGAGGAAAATAAAATCCCATGATTTCATGGCATAAACTAGTTTCAGAGTATTTTCTATGTTGCCAGAAATGCCATCTTAATTAAAATAACTTCCTCAGGGCCTTTGTGATAAAAAAAAAAAGTACTCAATTTGCAAACCAAAGCCAACATTTGTAATTATTCTCATAATAAGAGTGGTCCATAATAATGAGTAGCCGATGGTTTCCATTAAAGAAATATTCATTAAACACTACTAAGAACAAGGCTCTGTTCTAGATTGAGATCAAGTTTGGAAATAGTATGGCTGAACAAATGAAAAATGTCTATTAGAATTTTATTATGAGAAAAGTACTAGCCTAAATACTAGAAATAAAAATACTAAAATGAGAAAATCCCTACCCTCAAGAAGCTGCCATTCTAAGGAGTAGAGGGAGGGAAAGTGGAGCTCAGATAGTCTAAGGCTGGATTACCGTCCCTTTGCATAGTCGCCAGGGAAGGGAGGTACCGTCTGAGAGATCACAAATTACAAAGATGGCCACATCCAACAATCTGTGAACCCATTTGGGATCTTCTTGGCAAAGATACTAGAACAGTTTGCCATTTCCTTCTCCAGCTCATTTTACAAAAGAAGGAACTGAGGCAAACAGCGTTAAGTGACTTGCCCAGGGTCACAACTAGTAAGTGTTGGAGGCCAGACTTGAACCTAAGAAGTCTTAACTCCAGGCCCAGTGCTCTATCCATTGCACCATCTAGTTGCCCAAGTTAAACAATAAAATGGCCCATTTTGGTCATAGTTCTAAGAAAAAGGGGTAGAAAGTACAGGGTGGCACAGGGTGAAGAGTCATGACAGAAAATAGCCAGAGAAATGATGAGAATGTATGGTCCTCCCAGTGATGGCAGGTCCAGAGTGGCAAGAAAATTGCAGACTCTTTTAAGTAATTCAACCTCTCAGAGCTTTCTGCAACTCTCTAAGACCATTCGTTTCAGAGGAGATATCGATATGCAACAATAGAGGAATTTCCCACACTAGGAATTCCCTACACAAATGAAATCACAGGTCTGAATTTCCTCTGCCCCACTCCCCCACTCGCAAAAAAGAAATATTAACTATAATTTGGGTACCTTATATTCATTACTTTATCTTGTCTAAAAGTACTTTAATTTTCTGGTCCTCAAAATTAGACTTTTCTCCTAACTTTTTTCTCTCAATAACACCACCATCCTCTTAGCTACTCAAGCTACAAATCTTAATCGCTTTTGGCTCCTTTTTGCTTCTCACTCCCCATCTACCAAACCATTCAGTAAATCATGTGGATTCCTCTTTTTAAAAGTTGATTGCATTCATCCCTTCTTCTTCATTCTCACTTCCACCACCTTAATTTGAACTTTTATTGAAAATGAACTTTATTATTTTAATTTGAACTCATGTATAGACAACTGCAACTATCTCTTAAAGGTTGCCCATAATTCTAGACCCTTCTCCTTTCAATATGTCCTAAATATATCTGCCAGACTCATCTTGCCAAAGCATTGTGTTCTATACTTTTCAGCATTTCACTATTGGCAACAGGATTTCTACCATCTGAGGTACTGACATTCTTATTCCTATGTCCCTTTTCAGTATTGGCTTCCACCTTCCTTCTTCCCATGCCCTGCTTGCCTTCCCCCATACATAACCTTACACTTAACTCAGCCTTTTTCTTACATTTTCTTTGATCCTCTAGCATACATCTTTGACTGTTAAAACTATGACTATCCTTCAAGACCTAGCTAGTGTTAATTTCTCTGTGAAGCACTGTTCACTCCAGTAAGAAATGCTCTATCCCTTAAGAATTCTCACCTGCTTAAGAAATGTGTGTCAATGTAATCTCCAATTCATTTGGACAATCAATGTACTTATTTATTTCCATTAATTATTTTTTCATTGTCTCCCTTATTAGAATATGAATTCCTCAAGAGCAGTAACTATCTTTCATCAATCAAGTAATAAATATTTGTGTGCCTACTGTATGCCCAAGATATGCCTCAAGTACCAGTAGAGAATGCTATGTCCCTTTTTGGCTATTTTTAATGATCCATTCTGCGTCTGGCTTTGACAGGCCAGTTTAGGTCTTGTTTTTCCCAGTTTCAAGCCTTGACTTTAGTTCTTAGCTTCCTCCATACTATGCCACAATGTGCCCCTACTCCCATTTTCCAGCTCCTTTTTCATGTCCTTCATATTTATCTATTCTATCTGTCTATGAATCTATGTCTCTATCCATCTGACTATCCATGTTCCCCATTGAGTGGTCCAGTATGACTGTATAACGTGATTAAATCTAAAATTTGTGGAAAGTTTGATACTTGTAAAAGTAGAAGCAGGAGCATGAAGTGTATAATGAATTTAGGTGGGCACATATATTCCTAGAAGTATTATACTGTGATAACCTACTAATCACAGAGGTCTTCCTATGAGTAGACTTCACAGTGCAAGAAAAACCATTCTTCTTCATCCAAAAGGCCAAAATGTTTCCTAAATATCTCTCTTATTCTTAAACTCAGTTACACATTGAATTGGTCTCCTCCACTATTCTGCTACTCCATGGTTTAGAGGTGGTTCTGAGTTTTCAAAGATCATACCAATACTCAAGGTTAAGTTCTGACAGATTCTCCCAATCTTGGAAAGGTACTGGCCTGATAGTAGACTTCATCTATCATCTGAGTGTCAGTCTAGCTAAGTGTGAAAAAAAAAAAGATGGGTAATCATGTGATGATCACTTTCAATCAGAGAACTCCTAAAGATGGTCTCCTGATACTGTAAATTTTAAAATCAGTCAGTAAGAAAACATTGAATAAGTACATTTCAGGAACTGTGATAAGTGCTGGGGATACAAAGAAAGGCATAAGGCAGTGTCTCCACTCCAAAAATTTACATTCTAATGAGGAAAAGTAATATACAAAAGGAAGCTGAAAAGTGAAGGGTGCTGACGGGAAGAGAAGAGGTTCCCAGTAGAGAACATGACAGAAAAGTCAATGGAGTGGGAAATGAAGAGATGGCTGGACTGGCTGTCCTCCTTAAATAGAAATTCTGGTATGAGCTCTCCACCCACCAATCAGAGGGAGGGGCTCCAAGGGCAAAGGATACTGATGAGATATGAGTTCCAGCACTAAAATGGTCTTCCAGGATGAAGATGGTCATTATGGAGAAGTCAGAGGAGTGCCATCAAGTGGGAAATGAGAATCTTTACACTAATGATATGTCTTAAAATACTAAAGCATAAAGATGAACTAGTTTCAAAGTCTAAGGGAAATAAGATACTAATAGAATTATCTTGACAAGGTCTTTTTTTATAACCCAATGACAAAGTAAGTTATGTCATAACTATGTCCTCCCCAATAAAAGCCTCTTCCAGGTAAAAAATGGAGAAATACCAGCCTCTAACTTGCTAGTCAAAGGAAATAATGGTAGAGTTCTAATAATGTAAGCTATTTCTATTTAACAAACTTTTCTAAATGTCTTCTAGAAGCAAGCTATTGGGAAGGAAAAATAGATATTCCACAAACCATACCCTTAAGGAATATACAAACTAATAGAAGAGAGAGTGCATACACAAAAAATTATGATATAAGTATATGACATAAATGCAAAGGAAAGTTCTTTTTGTGCCATGAGAAAACCAAGGAGGAAGAAATCCTCTATTTAAGAGACAAAAGATGGAAGCATGGAGGAAACTCAGGGAAGGATTCAAAGAAAAAATAGAGAGTTGATCCCTAAAGAAGGAGAGGATATTCAAATCATATAGACCTGATAGAGATGATAAAGAGACGTTCTAAACAGAGAGGGGCATGGACCAAGATAAAAGGATGAGTAAGAGAAAGACAAAACAAGGAAAAGAGATTAGCCCAGGTTAGCAGAAATATAGAATATGTGGAAGCAACTTGTTTGTCATTCATGTCAGACAGGTAGCATGGATCCAAATTGTAAAGGGCTGTGCATGTCAAAATCAGGAATTTGACTTTTACTCAGTATAAATGGGGAGCATTGGAAGGCTTTTGAGTAAAAGAGTGAAATGATTTTCCTAGTCATGGATTAGGAAGATTACTTGGGCATTCTAAAAAAAATCGCAAAGGAAAAAACAAAACTGAAAATAACACAGATTTAAGCCTATTGGTACAAGGCAACTACATGATGTCTGGGAAAGTACCATCACGAGTGAAGTTAAGTAAAGACTATCACCATAACCTGTGAAAGCAAGAGCTTCTTACTGCTCTCAGGAGTGTTGAGCAGGACTTACGTTTCACTGACTCAACTCAGTATTCTCTGAGAATTGAAATGTATTCAGAAATGATAAGGCATTTTCAAAGTATCTGATACAGTTAGGGTCCCTTTCATGAAAAAGTCAGGTTTGGTCATCTTTTTAGCAGAAAACTGATAACATAATTTCCAAGAGAAAAAATATCTCTGCCATGGTCTAGAAATGGTAGTTTTCCTAATCTTTCTTTAGTATGTATGGGACAGTTGAGCTCTTTAGTTTTCCGGACTAGAAAAGACAGATTTCTAATAGCCCATCTGCACTGGAGACTTTAAATGCTGCACTGATCTTTTAATTTCTCCCCCCTGATTGCAGTGATAACTCTGCCTACTCTGGATAATTAGTGTGCAGGGCAAACAAATCGCCACCCTTCAAGTGGCAAGATAAATGCTTTGCTATCTACAGGTTTACCAGACCTTGCAGAAATCATTTCTTCAAGAGTTAGATGACTCACCATGGAATCTATCCCATGGCAGTTTCACACATTTCAATGCAGGCGAAAGTAAGTTAACATGTGGATATAACTGAGGTTAACCTAGAATTTGGCTCCCATCCCACAAGAAGCAAAGGAGGGTAGGCAGGCCCCTTTTGCATTTCAAAAATTTGCTACCATGACTGGTTAGATTTCCAAATATAATGTTGATCATTGGCTCTCCAGTCTTTTTTTGACCTACTTCATTAGTTGCACATTGTGCTAAGTCTAAATTGGACATCATGTGATTGGATTGCTCCCTTAATCAATAATAGCATTTTGTAAAATATGGTAGCAGAAGAAAAAACCAGCTACAGGTCAAAGAACAAGATGTGATTTTCAGGCAGTTACTCTGGGTCTGCATGAGGCAGAGGCAGAGAGAGAAAGAGAGAGAGAGGGAGAGAGAGAAAGAGAGAGAGAGAGTTATAGCTACAATATCAATGTTATGCGAGAGAAGAGAGACATTTACAGAAAAAGAAAGTGAGCAACTGAAGTATGGAAAGATAGGAAATAAGAAAACTAAACATCTCCGAGGCAGTTTAGGGTGCAATTTAAAGTCTGCCGAAGTGGTACAAGATGGCAGAAGGATAAGATAACCACCTTCTAATAAAGGATTTGATTGTTGATGTGGTGAGTAGTGTGGCTCTGAAGAGTGGTGCTTTTTTATTGGGTTGCCCACTGGAGGAAGGAAAGAGAAGGAAGAAGCAGGAGATGGATGTTTAAAGCCAACTGGAACTATTAAGATCATGCATGAGGCTGCTGTTCCATGGGCAGAACCAGAGAGTTCCACTGTGGGAAACCTTCAGCACTTTGCTGGCTGCCCCCACCAGTAACTGTCCTCATGGAAAGCGGCAACAAGCTGCCTCGGAAGAAGCCTGAGCAAATTAAAAGAGAAACAAGAAAGATCGGGAGTTGGTTTTTTTTTTATGAGTATAAATGTGAAGGACAAAATAAATAGGTTAAGGGCCATATTCAACTTTTCAGAACTGTGAAATGAAGATGGGGGAGAGGGGGCAAGAGAGAGAAAGAGAGGAAGAGCTAGAGAGAAAACGAGAGACTACTAAAGAAATGAGCCCCCCTGTACAGACAGCCTGACGCCAGATGGCTTCTTCTAATAAATATTCAACCTTAACTCAGTTCCCATGTAACTTTGTTGTAAAGCTGCCAGCACACCCACACAGATCTGGGCCAGCGAAATGATTACAGTAGTACAAACAAAATGGTGCAATAGAGGAAACAGACAGACAGGGTCCTGTATACAGAAAGACAGAGCTGTAAAGATGTGAGTTGATGAATCTTTAGATTTAATACTTAGAAACTCAAAATAATGAGTCGCGGGAGGGGTGGGGGGGAAGAACTCCAGGAAAAAGAAACATTTGACTTTTATTTTTCTTTGCTTCAGGTTTTATTGTTGGAAACGTGCAGAATATCTTTCTGTGGGGACTGCAAATGGTGTATTATAAATCAAAGATTTTTTTTCAACATAACGTTTATGTTCAACTACCTTTACTGAAATAATGACCACACTTAAATTTCCATTGTTGATTGTGTCAACATGGGGCTTCAGTTGAAAGGGAACTTTTGTACTTTTGACATTTACTACCCTGATTGGAGAAAAATAGGTGGCTCACCATATATTTTCTTTTTAATATATGGAATCAAATCTCTAAGCAGTTTCATGTTTATTTTGTTCAGGAACTGTTTGGTATAAAAGTAGATTAGGAGACCTAGTTACCCTTTCCCACCCTCCCACCCCCAGGGAAGGGGATGCAGCATGTGAAAGCTCCTTAGAAAAAAAGAGTATGAAATAATGACAGCACTAGACTGAGCATGCCATATTACCAAATTCCAAAACTATTTCTAAAAAGGGTTTGTGAATCAATTAAATAACAAACATCAGGGGAAAAACTGGTGAGAGGGTAAAGAATTGTTTCGCAAATATATATTCTTGAGCCTATTAGAATGTGTTATCAGGAACCTGAGTGAGGAAGCATAATGCTAAAGGGTCACATAGATTAGAATTTCCAAGGTCTTCTAATGGTAGATAGGTATTTCTTATAATTAGAAATAGACTAAAGCAAACTAGAAAACTGCAGCAACTTCCATGCATGGGAGTAATCACCTACAGCACTTAGGACTAAGATGAGTTTTTAAACTATTTTTATGCTCTCAGAAATCTCAGGTAACTCACTGCCCAAGAAAATTATCCATAGAAAGGTTCAGTTTAAGACAAGTTTTCTCCTACTTCAAAATCTAGGACAGATCTCATAAGCTATCTACGGGCATTCATAGCACTGCAGACATGGTACAGTAAGAGAAAAATAGTAATAAATCAACCCCCTCAAAAAAAATTTAAACACATTTATGAAGAACTAAAACTATTTTTTAAGGGCATACTGTTGTTTTGACAATCTGAGAACAGGCACAGATTTTACATATTATTACACTGACATCAAAAGCTGTATTGATAGGAAAGGACCATCTCTCTAACAAAAGGAGAGAGATAAAAATTAGCATTTATCTTCTGGTGATATGGAACTTACTCTTGGAGTATTTCCCTCCTCCTGCCAGGATAGATCTCAACGAACTGAAAATTCTACAGTAAGATAAATGCATGCTTCCCAGTTAGGACCGCATTGGAGACCAATTCTCACAAACATGTGTAGAAATTGTGCACGTGAAATAAAAACAATGCAAACATATCCATATACAAAATATGCAGTTGTGCATGCAAAAGAGGTAATGGCATGCAATAATGGGAAATTATTTGAACATCTGTTTGTACATTAATCTGCATATTTTTGCACATACAATCACCCATTTGCATCAGCATGTTTTGTATATTGCATGCACACGTTAGACACCTGTTATTATAAATGATGACCACAATGTGCTAGTGTTTCTCTTAAATAGGATTCAGTTTGTATGAAGTTTATCATATGGTCTGGAAGCTAACAATTGAACAAGTAGATCAACAGAAAACATGGATTATTGTAGGCAACTCAGCATTAGAAAAACCTCCATACCTATTGTTTCTGCTGCACTCACGGAGTGGTAAGGGTGCGTCAGACATTAGAGTTCATAAAAAAAAATAAACTAAGAAGAGACAGAAGAGACAACTGCAGCATCTTTCTTCGCACAAGAAATAAAAATGGCCCGCAGCTTTAGGGAATTCAGTGGAGCATTTGAAGAAAAGGCTTCCAATTCTTCAGCTAGCATTGTGACAGGTATTCAATCGCACAACATCAGAAGACCACGTATTTAGACCTCCCCAAATCACCAACCCACTGTGTGACCTTGGACAAGCAACTTCTTTAGACTTCAGTTTCTTTATCTACAAAATGAGTTTTGCACCTTCTAATTTCTGAGTGCTCTTCACCTCTACATTTGTATAATGTTAATTCTGCAGGCAACTCCTATATGTATCCCTGGGCAGCTTGGTGGTGCAGTAGATAGAGCCCTAAGCTTGGAATCAGGAAGACTCATCATCATGAGTTCAAATCCACCCTCAGACACTTACCAGCTCTGTGACCCTGGACAAGTCACTTAATTCTATTTGTCTCAGTCTCTCATCTGTAAAATCAACTGGAGAAAGAAATGTTTTGCCAAGAAAACTCCAAATATGGGATCATGAAGAGTTGTATAGGAATGAAAGAAAAGAACCACAAAATTTATATCCCTATATTAATGCTTTTCTTGATTAATAGTTTCTTATCTGTAGAACATGCCAAAATATGAAACAACTCAATACTACTGTGAAAAAATAGCTCATTAGAGATGAGGGTGAACTTCTGTTTAGATGGAACATTCTGCTAACACTGACCTTACTTTAAAAAGTGGCTTTTTATAACACTTAAAAACAATTTGGGGCCATGTTCTATGACCTGTTTATTTTATTTAAAACAATAACAGTGTATACTTAGTTTAAAACTCATAAAGAGATACACACACAGTTTTACACAACAATCATTTTATTAACATTCATTTCACTTTTACTAGTAAAGAAGCCACATAAAGAAAAATGTTCATTTGCTAATGTTGGAAAATGTGATCTCAATTATCACTGCATGGAATATCTCCTGGCTGGAAGAACCATAGAAAGTGTTTAATCTGAATCTGGCTTCCTCCTGTCACCCAAGACAATTCTAAAACCATACCTTCTCTTCTTATTTCCATCCTCAGTTACTGTGTGTTCAAGGAATAAAAACTGGTTTTTAATATTCGTAAAACCAACATACAATTAGAAACATCAATCTGATGTCCCTCCAAATAAAAAGCAGCGATGTGGCATAGCAGAGAGGTGGACTGAGAGACAGAAAGGCATGAATTTAGGTATAGCCTCATACACTTACTAGCTATTTGACCTGGGGTAAATTATTTTAACTTCTGCCTGCTTCAGTCACTCATACCTGTAAAATGGGGGCATTAACTCTCCTGATTGCTGTGAGGATGAATTGAGGTATTATATGTAAAGTGTTCTGAAAACTTTAGAGTAATATGTAAAAACTAGTTACTATTGTTAGTATCAATGAAATATGGATTAAAATTCATCATGGTGAATTCTGAAGAAGTACTGGAAAACAACAGCAGTCATGAAAGTTGGGAATTCTGTATTTTGGAAATTTAGTTGTTCTCTCAAATTAACTTATTCTGTGACCTTGAGCAAATCATTTAACCTTAGTAGATTTGTGTCTAAAATGAGGAAGTTGGATTAGATGATTTCTAATATCTTAAAGTTATAGGAGACCGTCTAAACTCTATTTATAATGTTAGAATTCCATTATATCATATACTCCTTACAGTTAGGGGGCTGGGGCTTAGTAATCTATTATAACTTACTTAGATTTTCATTGTAATTGGATTTGTTCTAACAGGGTTCAAGTCAGATTACATGGCAAAGTAAAATAGTAATTAATTATGGACTTTCTTCTGTTTGGCATTATTCATGAAACTACTCCCAGGAAATCATGTAAATTATAGAGAAAAAAATATACAAACATGATTCCTGTCTACAAGAAGCTTTCAATCTAGTTCTAGATAACGTTTACCCATGAAAGAGACTTTCTATTCTAATCCAAAGTAGGCAAAAAATAAAAAAAGGATTGAGGGTATGGAGGGAGAAAGAGGTCAGTCAGGGTCAGAGATGAACAGGGTAGGAATAGGAGTTCAAGGAGCTAAGGAATTCAGGATACATTTCACTGAAATGAAAGACCTAATAAAAAAGAATGCAAGATAGAATCAGAATCCAGAGATTAGGAATCAAATCTTGCCTCTAAATGGTATGGCTCTGTGGGTACATGCCACATCCCCACAAAAAGGATATAAAGTCTTTGATTTCCTTTTGACATTTAAATTCCCAGGATCTAACACCATGCTTGACACTTTTTCTGTGTTTAATAAATGTTTTCTTATTGCCTCGTTGACTAGAAGCCAACTGACTTCCTGAGTCTACATCTAGAACTTTTTTTTTCTTTAACCCTACTACACTGCTTCTCACTTTCAGTGGCACAGTGGTACACCCAGTCCACTTACCTCACTCCTAGCAAGTAATTTAGCACTGAAAGTCTCTGACTGGTGAAATAAAATGTGAGTGATAAAAAAGAAACTGAGACAGAGACAGAGACAAAGTAATAGAGTGACAGAAAGTGACAGAATGACAGAGACAAAGCGACAAAAATGGAGAGATAGACACTATTTAGAGACAGACAGACAGAGAAAGAGGTTAAATTGTGTAGTGTGTCCAGAAAATCCACTACCTGGCTAAACAACCAATTCCCTAGTCCCTTATTTAACCCTCAGAGTTGCTCTGGCACTCTAATGAACATGAGCTGTGGGAACATGGCCCTCCCACATCTGGACAGCTGATACCACTTCTACACACAGTGTTTGTCCTTTTTAGTGAACTTCCTGTTTAGAAACTCTTCTATTTTGAGAGGCATGTTTACTTTTTCACCTTTTTGTAAGAGAAATTGCATTTTATTAGATGGAATCCAAGTACAACGAAATGAGGAAAACTCAATAAAGAAGCAAAAAAATAATGTTCATCCAATAAATTTACTGCAAAATGCCAAGTTTGTGGCTGCGCCTATAGTCATTCTGAATATAAGACATATAGTAGGAAACAGTATTGGGGCTTTCAGCTATTAGTTTATAAATTGAATAAGATAGATGTGTTCATTCCTATGAAGTAATGTAATTTTTCTCATGGAGGTTTAATATTATACAAATCCATTAGCATATTTACAAATTAATCTTCCCTTAGGAGAAAAGATAAAAGATTTACAGAAGGAAGTGCTTTATTACTTTTAAACCACACTTTTTTTTAGAAAATAAAGAAAAAGAAATGAAGGGAAATTATGTTGAAATATAAATGCCTTTTTATGACTAATGCATAGAAGCTTATGAAGCTGAAATTTATGAAGGGATGGGCAAGCAAAAGTAGTCTATGGAAATAATTTTGAAGCTTTCATAGAAATACATGTGTGCACATGCATATATGTGCATATATGTATGCACACAGTTTTAGCCCTTCACAAGCTGTTAATGTGATCCTACCTGTGTCATGCTCTATCTTAAAATACTTTTTTATGCTAATTATGGACCAAGTCTCCTCTTGAACAAGAAACAAGTCTTTCTTCTCTTTCTCTTCTCCAAATTCACAGTATATAATGTGGCACTCATGGGTCTGCAATTCTTCCCCAGAAATACTCAAGTGACATAAAAATAGGAAAGGTCTTTTCTGTGGGCCCAAGGCAAAAGAGAATGAAAACTAGCCAGAAAAGGAAATTCTTACACACAAATATATTTAATAATATATATATATATGCATAGAAAATATAGAAAAGTCAATTGCTTTTTGTCTTTTTTTCATTACTAACACTGTGAGAGTCCATTTTTCAAGGAAGTGTTAAATAGACTTTCTGCACCAGCAGAAAATACAGAATATTATAGTAGCGATCTTGCTAAATGAGATGCAAACCTTTAATGATTTATTAATAACCACTTTTTGCAATATTTCTAACTACTGAAGAGAAATCAGAGCATTAAATATATTAAGATCTTTTCTTCAGAGAGAAAAAATCTGTTGCAAAGTTGTTAGAAGATCATCATATACAAAGAAAAATATGTCTTACCTTGTCATTTTAGATCCTCTATTCTGGGTTGACCCTTTTTTTAATATAGGGGAATATCTCCATTTCTCCAGATCCTTGCTGAAACTATTAAAAGAAATTTTTTTTTCAGAAAAATTTTCACATCTATAAGTTACAGAATTGTTGATTTTTAGAATTAGAGGACACCCTCACAGAGTGCATCTCATTCAATATCCTTTTCAATGCAGAAATTCTTTCTACATCATTCCCAGCAAATGGTCATTCAGGTTCTACTTTATTTCTAGTGAGGCAGGGAATACTACTTAGCAAGGAAACTCATTAATTGGGAGGCAGCATGATGTGGTCAAAAGAGAATTAGTCATAGTGTCAGAAAATGGGAATTGAGTCTTAACTTTGCTATTTTCTATATGAGTTTCTATATGAGACCTTCCAGCATCACTGGAAGGATTATGGTACCTTCAACAGAAATGAGTTTGGGCAAGTCACTTAAAGTTCCTATGCCTCAGTTTCCTATATGCAAAACAAGTTAATACCATCTGTACAAGGATAATGTATATACAGTGCGATATGTGGTTTATAAATGGTTGCTAAATTGAATTAAATTGACCAAATTTCCTAATAAATGAGATAATTAATTTCCAGATCTTGTATCAATATAATGGTGCTTTTTGAACAAAAAGAAAATATGAATTCCATTGTTGGACATTTTGTTAGTCAAAGTTCTTACTTACATTGAGGTAAACATTTTGTCCTCTATTTCAGTCATTGTTTCTACTCTGTGGGGTCAAACACAATAAGAATAATTCCTATTCATTATACCAGTCCTTCACATATTTGAAAATATCTCCCATGGCTAAGGTAGATGGCAAAATGGCTAAAGTGTTGAACTTAGAGTCAAGAAGCTCTGAGTTCAAATTCAGCTTCAGACCCTTAATAACTATGTAACCTTCAGCAAATCACTTATGTCTTCCTCAATTTCCTTATCTGTAAAATGAATCCAATAGCAGTACCTACCTCTCAGGTCTGTCATGAGGATATAATCAGATAATATTAGTAGTGTGCTTTGCAAACCTTGAAGCACTATATAAATGAATCTATCAAAATTTTTAGGACTATCATGTCATTCAAAATGATGGCTTTCAGTTATCTCTAAATATAAACACTCTTCCTACATCTTCACCCTAGTCGTTAGCTCATTTTGCTGGGGATCAATGCTAAACTCACTAAAGTCTGTGGATACTAGAATAGACCATTTTCCCTATCTTTTAAAGTCCAAATATTTTCCTGTCTTCTGATAATTCTGGTTTTCCATGTTTCTTTCAATATTCATTTATTCAATCAATAAGCATTTGTTTAGGGTACCTACTACATGTCCACCACTGAGGATACAAAGACAAAAACAGAATAGTCCTTACCCTGAAAGATCTCACATTTTATTATAATAAAAGAAAATGTAGACAAACAAAATATAAAAGATAGATAAGTAAATATAAAACATAACACATACACACAAATATGGGACTTGAGAGAGAATGCAGTGGCAATTAAAGTATAAGCATAGACTTCATGTAAAAGATCATTAGAGATTCTACCAGGCAGAGGTGAACAGGAAACATAATCCGAGCACGGAGACCAGCCTGTACAGGGATGGGATATGATAGATCTATCATACATGTTGAATATCAAGACCAGTTCAACTGAAATACATAATAAAAGAAATAGAGTAATGTACAGTAAGCCTAGAAAGCAATATTGGACTCTAACTTCAAAGACAAGGGCCAACTGAGGAGTTGATGCCTTTTCTGAGAGGCAAATGAAAGCAAATAGAATTTTTCAAACAAGGGAGTAATATAGTAAGACTCATACTTTAGAAACATCCATTTGGCAGCTGTGTGGGGAACACGTTAAAGAGGGTAGAGACTGGAGCCTGAGGTAGAATGGACTTGACAAATGATTAGATAAGGGCAGTAGGTGGGGGGAATAGTTGAGATTACCTGCAAGGGGGCTAATCAGCATCACTGGAAGGATTAAGGTACCTTCAACAGAAACAGGGAAGCCTGGAAGAGGGAAGGGTTTTTTGCAAAAAATAAGTTTAATGTCTGACATGTTATATGTTCCTTGATGACATGTAAATTCCTTTGGTACCAATATAAAGTATAAAAATATGAAGGAGGGATATTGGAATATGTACCAATTGTAAATATATTTCATGGAATGGGACTGGAAAAGTTTTTTTAAGCATGCTAAAAATACTACATAAATGTGATGACTAAAGATCTTAAATTTTTGATACACCAAAACTGGATTGAAATTAAGCAATAGGGAAAATTGAGCTTGGCAACTAGGGAGCTGGAGGGAATTAGGTATCATAACCCAAAGAACCAGGTGATAGGTAAAGATTTAACAAAGGATTCTAGTAGGAATAGGAAATAAAGCTACATTTGAAACAAAATCTTGGGCTGAGGACAGGGGCCTAGAGGTCTGAGAAACTGAGAAGATTTGGATATTGGAATCCAAAGCTTAGCCAAGTAACTGGGATTCTAGATGAGTAAGAAAGAATAGTTTTAGTTTCGAGCCAGGACTCCCCTTGGAGAAGCGTGATGTAGTAGAGAGGACATTTCACTTGGAACCAGGACTTACACATAGGTTTTCTAACTATTTTAGCTCTGTGCTCAGGGACAACAATGGAAGAGATGGCAAGATAAATACAGCATATGTTGAAGGTGGTGAGAGCATAAAGCTGCTTTCAGGTTATAACCCATGCATATTCAAGGTGAAATGGGATATACTGTCCTGTCATCACTAGTGTTGAGGCATTTTAGGAGAAAATGAAACCTTGGTACAAGAGATTCTGCTGTCCAGGGCAAATTCAATTGAACGTGAGTGTATTAGGGAACAGGGACAGCACAGAGAATGGCTCATCCTACTTGGAACCATCTTACAAGAGTTAAAACTCCATTCCACATGCTAAGGTTGAGCCCTGGACCCTAACTCTCAGGGGAAGGCAATGGGCAACACAGCAAGAAGAGCATATTAATATGAAAGAAGTCAGGTCCCTGGAGTGTGGCAATGGTTCCATGAGTATAACTACGTATACTGAGAACATCAGAGGAATGAATGAAAAGTACAGGATAGAAGCCTAGAGGGTTACTAAGAAGATCGGGTAAACTCTACCCTTATTGGATGTATCTTTCCAGGTGAAAAATTGTGATTTCAGTGTGAGATAAAAAAGGATGGTCTTCCTCCACACTGATATAATGACACCCAAATTCCCCATGAAAAGCATGAATTTAATTAGCTAGGTTTAAACTGGGTGTTTTGTATTTCTTTGCCTTTTTGATGTGTTTCCTTTTTTTAGGACCAACCTTATGAGTATCAAAAGGTCCCACTAGATCATATTTATTGGTTTAAAAAAAATCAATGTCTACCAGAGCAATTAACAATTGCAGCAGTAGTAGCAGCTCAAGCAGGTTGGTATCAAAGGAAGAGAAAGCATCAGAGACAAAAAGGGGCACTAAGAATACTGCAGTTGGTGTCTGATCAGACTGAGCTCAGTGGAGGTAAAATAAAAATCAGTTAATTAAAAGCATTGAAAAATTGTTTACATCCCAATGAGGCTTGAACACAGGCTCCAAAATGATTGTACTAGTCATATTAATTTTGTGATTTCTGTCCTAATCATTCTCTAATACATGCTGAACATCTTTTTCTTTTGTGTGTGTGTGGGAGAGATAGTATTTTATTGTTTTTCTAATTACAAGATATTTTTTCATTTTGAGTTTCAAATTTTTTCTCCCTCCTTATGTCGCAATGCCTCCCTTCCCAAGATGGCAAGCAATCTGATATAGGTTATACCTGTGCTATCATATAAACATACTTCCACATTAGTCATGTTGTGAAACTTTTTGCTTTTCTTCTTTCTTTTTTTTAATCAAATTCACCAAAGGTTTATCAATTTTATTGGCTTTTTCATAAAACCAGCTCTCAGTTTTATTAGTTCAATAGGTTTTTTTGTTTTTAATTTTATTAATATCTCCTTTGATTTTCATAATTTCTCATTTGGTATTTAATTAAGGATTTATAATTTGTTCCTTTTCTAATTTTTTAATTGCATGGACAATTGCATTGATCTGCTCTTTTTCTATTTTATTAATGTAAGCATTCAGAGATATAAAATTATCCCTAACTGGTTTGGCTGCATCTCATAAATGTTGGTATATTGTATCGTTATTGTCATTCTCTTTGAAAAAATTACTGATTATTTCTATGATTTGTTGTTTGACTCAATCATTCTTTAGGATTAGATTATTTAGTTTCCAATTAATTTTAGTCTATATTTCCATTGCCCTTCATTACATGTAATGTTTATTGCATCATGATCTGAAAAGGATACACAATATTTCTGCTTTCTGCATTGGACTGTGAGGTTTTTATGACCTAATACATGGTCAATTTTTTTGTAGGAGCCATAAACCACTGATAAATTGGTATATTCCTTTCTATGCTCTTTCAATTTTCTCCAGAGATCTATCATATCTAACTTTTCTAAAATTCTATTCACCTCCTTAACTTCTTTCTTGTTTATCTTGTGGTTGAATTTATCTAGTTCTGAGAGGGGGTGGTTGAGGTCCCCCATTAGTACAGTTTTGCTGTCTCTTTCTTCCTGTAATTCACTTCACTTCTCCAAGAATTTGGATGCTATACTACTTAGTGCATATATTTTCAATATTGATATTATTTCTTTATCTTTGGTACCATTTAGTAAGATATTGTTTTCTTCCTTGCATCTTGATTAGATCTATTTTTGCTTTTGCTTTGTCTGATAGAAGAATTGCTACCCCTACTTTTTTTTTTTACTTTAGCTGAAGCATAATACATTTTGCTCTAGCCTTTTACCTTTACCTTTACTCTGTGTGTATCTCTCTGCTTTAAATATGTTTCTCATAAACAGCAATAACAACAACAAACATATTATAGAATTTTGGTCTTTAGTCCACTCTGCTATCTGTTTCTCTTTCATGAGACACTTCATCCCATTCATAGTCACATTTGTGAATACCAACTATATATTTCCTTCCATCTTATTTTTCCTGTTTATTGCTTTTCTTTCTCCTTTCACCCTGTCCTTCTCACCAATGTTTTGCTTCTGACTACTACCTCCCCAATCTGCCCTCCCTTCTTTCAGCTGTTCCTCCTTTTCTTTACTCCTTTCTCTCCTCCTTCTACCCTCCCTTCTATCAGTCTTTCCATCCTCTTTCACCTTTCCCCTTCTCCTTCCATATAAGGTAAGATAGATTTCTATACCCAAGGAAGTGTGTATGCTATTCCCTCTTTGAGCCAAATTAGATGAGAGCAAGGTTCAAACAGTGCTTGCCTCCCTTCCTTCTTTCCCTCTGCTGCAATAGGATTTTCATGCTTCTTTATGTGACATAATTTACCTCATTATATCACCCCCTTTCCTCTTCTCCTGGTATAATCCTCTTTTTTATCCCTTAAGTAATTTTTTTATCATCACATTAAAGTCAACTTATACCCACACCCTCTTTCTAAGTATACTGCTTCTAATTGTCCTAATAGAGATATCGTTCTTAAGAGTTAAAAGTATTATTGTCTCATGTAGGAATGTAAACAGTTTAATCTTACTGAATACTCTATTTTTTTCTTTCCTGTTTGCCTTTTTATGTTTCTCTTGAGTCTCATATTTGAAGATTAAATTTTCTGTTCAACTCTGTCTTTTCATCAGGAAAGTTTGAAAGTCCTCTATTTCATTGAATATCCATTTTTCCCCAAAAGATTATGATCAGTTTTTCTGAGAATTTGTTTCTTGATTGTAATCAAAGCTCTTGGCATTTTGCAGCAAGACTCCTGTGGGAATCTTTTAGGTCCTTGCATTGCTGTGAAGGGCTAAGTCTATCAGAAACAGTCCTCACACCCTGTGGCTGTTACTGTGCATAATGTTCATTTCACTCAGCCTTAGTGCATGTAATTCCAGGTTTTCTGAAGTCTGTCTGTTCCTCATTCTTACAGCACAATAGTATTCTATTATATTCATATACCACAACTTGTTTAGCCATTCTTCAATTGGTGGGCTTTTTCTCGATTTCCAGTTCTTGACCATCACAAAGAGAGCTGCTATAAATATTTTTTACATGTGGGACCTTTTTCCATCTTCATAATCTCTTTAGGATATAGCCCTAAAAGGGATATTACTGGGTGAAAGGGTATGCACATTGTTGTAGCCCTTTAGGCATAGTTCCAAATGGTTGGATCAGCTCACAGCTCCACCAACAATGAATTAGTGTTCCAACTCTCCCACATCTTCTCCAACATTTATCATCTTCCTGTTTTGTCATGTTAGTCAATCTGAGAGGTATGATGTTATACCTCAGAACTGTTTTGATTGGCGTCTCTCTAACCAATAGTGATTTAAAGTATTTTTTCATATTGCTATAGATGGCTTTAATTTGAAATCTACCTGTTCATATCCCTTGACCATTTATCAATTGGGAAGTAACTTGTATTCTTGTGAATTTTACTCAGTTCTCTATATATTTCATAAATAAGGCATTTATTACAGATACTAGTTGTAAAAATTCTTTCCTAGTTTTCTGCCTCCCTCGTAATGTTGGTTGTATTGGCTTTGTTTGTGCAAAAATTTTTCAATTTAATGTATTCAAAATTATCCATTTTATACTTCATAATGTTCTCTATGTCTTCTTTGGTCAAAAATTTCTCTATTCTCCATAATTCTAACAAAACTATCCTTGGCTCCCCCACTTTGCCTTTGATATCAGCCTTTATACCTAGATCATTACCCATTTGGCCTTTATTCTTGTGTACAGTGTCAGGTATTGATCTATGCCCAGTTTCCACCACACTATCATCCAGTTTTCCCAGTAGTTTTTGTCAAACAGTGAATTTTTATCCCAGAAACTGTATCAAACAGTAGACTGCTATAATCATTGACTACTGTGTCTTATGTAACTAACATATTACACTGATCTACCTGCTATCTCTTAGCCAGTACCAAGTGGTTTTGATGATTGCTGCTTTATAATATAATTTGAGATCTGGTAGGGGTACGCTACCTTCCCTAGCATTTCTAAATATAAATTGCTCTATTTTAAATTTTAAGGAATTATTTTCTTCAGTTAGCTTTTGTACCTTCTTTTCCATTTGGCCAACTGTACTTTTAAAGGAGTGTTTCTTCAGTGTATTTTTTTTCCAATTTGGCAGATTCTGTTTTTTAAGGAGTTGTTTTCTTCTGTCAATTTTAGTGCCTTCTTTTCCAAACTGTGGGCTCTTTTTTCATAATTCTGTTATATATCTGTCATTTCTTTCCTCAGTTTTTCTTCTACCTCTCTAACATGATTTTAAAAATCCTTTTTGAGCTCTTCCAAGAGCACTTTTTGTACTTGAGGTCAATTCATATTCCTCTTTGAGTCTTCACATGTAACACTTTGACACTGTTGCCCTCTTCTGAGTTTGGGTTTTGAGCTTCCCTGTTATAATAACTTTCTTTAGCAGGACTCTTTTTTTAAATTTTTTGCTCATTTTTAAAAGTTGAGCTCTGTTCCATGGGTACAGGGAGTCACTGTCCCAAGCTTCTTACACTGGGGGCCAGGAGCCTTTTGGCCTTCTGTGTCAGGGCCTCTGGAGTTTGTGACTTGACCACTGTACTAGGATGGCCTAGCCTAGTCACATCTGTTGTACACTTGGTTAGGACCTGGCAGTTTGCCTGTTACACTGGGGCTAGAGCCTTCACAGCTGGCCTACTGTGCCACTTACCTGCTAAGCCAGAACCATGGGGTCTTGGTTGTTGATCTGTTCTGTGGCTAACAACCTCTCCCTGGTTTGCCCAGACATTGCCTGCCCTGGGCTGTGTTTCCTTTTTCTCCAAAGTGAGACAGACTTTTCCTGAAATCCTTCAAAATTATCTTGAGGTAGAAAATTCTTTCACTCCATCTTTTCATGGGTTCTGTCACTCAAGAAGTCTTTTAGAGGCTTGATTTAATATTGTTTCTAAAAGAAAGCTCAGGTAATTTCCTGACTTCTCTCTACCCTTTTGGCTCCACTCCTCTGAATAACTTTTCTTGGGAAACTAAGCGGGGGTAGGGAAGGATGGGAAAATTGATGAGCAAATGAATGTGAGAATTGATGAACCTACTTTCCCTTCTAGGAAGTCTGGCTTCCTCCAGAGTACAGCTCTGAGCAATGAGAAGGAAAGACCAGGAAATGTCAAAAGCCACCTCAGTTGTAGACTCCTACGGCTTCAGCCAAGGGTACCTCTAGCCATTGTTCTAGATTAAGGTCATAGATATAAAGCTAGAATGGACTTTAGAGGTCATCTAGTCCCCCCTCCCCCACCCCACACTCATTTAATAGATAAGGAATTGAGTCCTCAAAATACTAAATGATACAGAGACACAGAGTCACAAAGGTAATAGTCAATAATGCTCAGATTTGAACCTAAATTCTCCCACTGAGAATTCAGCCCGAAAGTTTAAAATCAACGACTATATGAGAGTCAGAACGTGGTGAGACGCACACTGGAGCTATGAGACTGAGTATATGTAGAAGAAAGGAGACTGAATCAATGCATGGTGTATTGTGAAAGTTGGGGTCAAGAACCTCCATAGGTATACAGGGATTTAATAGGACTCTGCACACATGTGTATGTATACACATACATGCTCAAATCCTTTTGAAAAAAATCTCATGTTATGATCTTGGGAAAGCCACTTAGTTTCTCAGTGTACCAGGCAATTTCCTGAGATATTAAGTTACAAAAGTAGATGGCAATAGGCAGGGGGTACAGAAGTAATTGTCTGTATCAAAGGTGTCAAGCTCATAGCCACTAAAACTTCCAAATGATTCCCAACCAGATTAAAATACAATTGGGAAGTATTTAATGAAATAAGTAAAGATATAATAGAACATAGATAATATTAATTTATGGTTTTCTAAATCAATATGTCATGACAAGTATCTTGTTTATTTGAGTTTGGCACCACTAATCATATCAGATATTTATTTGGTTTAAAGAATATGTTGAAGCTGTTAGGCTTGTTCTGTCATCTTAATGTTCCCTTAACACTTCAGTACCAGTGCTGGGGCACATGAGCGCTTCCTATAAGATTCTATATGCTAATGGAACTTATCTTACCTTCACTGAAAGGAGATAGAATGTGCTTTGCAAGACCCAAATGGAGAACCAAAACATGGAACAGAAGTGAGGTCAGGAACAATAGTGTGACTATAAAAAGTAAGGTCCTTGTGGCAAGCCCTCACCTGTCACAGACTGTTATTGCTCACCTTTCATTCTCAAAGAAGATCAATGACCTCAGGAGGGTGATGTCTAGCCTTGCAAGTTAATTGGATTTCAGTAAGATAGGGCTGTGCAAAGTCATCAGCCTCACTCTCTCCTTTAGGGGCATCTGAGTCCAGTGAAAAGATATAGATCAGGATGACTGGGGATGGCCCCAGTTGCAGTAGGAGATCTTTCAGTAATTGAAGACCAGGTAAGAATGGAAGCATTCACAGAAGAATGAGTCTGGCAAGGAAAGACCCTCAGGATTTTTGGCCAGAAAAGAAACAATTGCTATTTTCCATGGTCTATTTGACTACTAGTAAAGATTCATCTGTAAAACTGAGATAGTTCTCACAGGGCTGAGGTAAGGAAAATATTTTTTAAACTGTCAAATGATATAGAGATACGTCAGAGAGTGAAGTGGCAGCAGTAGTCGTGGTAGTGATTACCATCACCCAATGGGAGACAAGAGTTGAGGTGACTTTGCCAGTCTAAAAGTGAAATGGTTTGGAATTTAAAAATTCAGTTCTGCATGTTAAGCCACAACAAGAGATTCTGTAAGTAGGATGTGAACTTCTAATATACTCTGCATATAAACACAGAATTCTGAAATTCATTCCATTATCATTGAGTAGACTTTGGTATATACTTAATAACTTGATAACCAACTGTGGAGAAAGGAAGAAACAAAGAGTTGTAGAGGTAGGGAATTGAGGGGGAAGGCAAGAGCTACAATGTTCTCTACAGAAACAAATTTCCCCCACATTCCCTGGAATGTAGTACGAATACCTTCTCAGTGAAAGTGTCCTAGATCATTTCATTTCGGGCACATCAAGGAGTAATTGTTTTTGTGTGTGTGAGCATTTATCTAGCACTTTATCCTAGGAAGTAGAACTTTTATCCTTATTTACTGATTAGAAAACTAAGTCTAAGGGAAATTGAGTGACTTGTAATGGTAAGGGAATTCAAAGATCTTCCCTGCCCTATAGGCCTATGTGACCTGCTTTGAGCTCTGGTCCAGACAGAGAGAGAGCAGGCAGAGCAGAGTAGCTAGAGTGAGTGAGAGAGGGAGTGATTTTGCGTGAGAGGTTATTGGTGTAGAAGCCTGACAGAGGAAAGGCTTGGAGATGACTGCTCTCTACATTGATAATGTGTATAGATTTCTTTGTTACTATGATGGATTTGGCTTTCTGGTGTCTGAATACATGTCTTGCTTTCATCTCTGAGGAAGAGAGATTATGTTTTGAGAATTTAATCTGGAAATACCCATGCATATTCATAGCAGCTGCTGTGAATATTGCATTGGCATCACACTTGTAGAGAATCACATAGCTGAAGATGGATTTGAACTCAAGTTTTCTTGATTCCATGTTCAGCCCTCCATCCACTGGGGTATGTAGCACCACAAGAAAATAATTAAAGTCACTGATTTTCATTAGACAAACTTGGAGAACTCATCTGAAAGACGTCAGTTTTATACCATAACAATGATGCCTTATCCTGTGAAATAAATATTTGATAAGTTTGTTTGCGAAAGAGATATTTGTTCTGTGTGTATTCTATTTTATATTCTAGTATATTAGTCTATTATATTAGTATAGTGTACTAATGTAGTCTAGTATATTAAAATATTATAATATACTAGTATATTTTGTATGTCTGCATATATACATATACATATAATATAAACACACATATATGTATATATCCATATCTATACATACACAAACACATAGTCATGGAAACAATGAACATGAGCTTGGAAAGACTTCAAGAGATGGTAGATGATAGAAGGGCCTGGTCCATGGGGTCATGATGGGTTGAACAGGACTGAATGACTAAACAACAGCAATGTATTATTATTCTACAGTATTTCTGCATTCACATAATGATGTATCAAAAAGAACTGAGTTTTAAGCCACAGGATCAGGAACAAAATCCCAGCCCTGCTCCTAACTGCATCTATAACCCTAGGCAAGTCCTCTCACCTCCCCCAGGGCCTCAGGTTCTTTGTAATAGGGGAGAGGGTTGAATTAGATTACATCTAAGGTCCCTGAATCCCCTAAGTATTTCACATTAATGGGGGTGGAACAGCTGTTGCTTCTGTTTTTCAGGAGGCAAACTGAGAGATGAAGAGGCAAAATGGGTTTCTATATTTCAGCCAGCACATTGGCAATGGAGCTGGGGAAACAAGGCTAGTCTCCCAGACTAATGCTTCATTCAGACTTCCTCTCCTGAAACTGTGCTGCAGTCTATCACACTTAACCTACACTTTCCACACCTCGAGAAAGAGATACCCACAGATATACCTATTTACTTTGGCACACATCCAAAGAAGTTGGCTTAAAAATCTAGTCCCTTGCTTTGTGCATTTACTTTGATTTCTTATTTCTACACATACATTGCAGGAACATCAGGTACACCTATTCATTTCCACCCCCTCATCCCACTGCTCTTCCTAAAGTGACATATTAATTATGGTTCGTTTGAAAATTTCTCTCACAAATGTAGGTTCAGACTTCAACACCTAAATGAATTATATATACACCGTGCAAGGCTGTTTACACCAGGTTTCTTAAAAGGAGAAAATGAATGTAGTGTATTAATCATCAAACCAATGTCCCTGATTGAAAAATAAATTATTTAAATGAGCAACACTTGAGATTTTCTAATATGTTGCTTTCTAGATTTAAAAAAAAAAATTAAAGGAGTACCAGAAAGAAAAAGTCTTTGCATTTCAGCAAAGCCAGTATAAAACTTAATTTGTGGTTAACTATACTGGACATGATACCATTAATTGGGTATTTGGGGTCTTATTAACAAATGATTGTGCAACAGTCAATTAGACTAACTATAAAACAATTCACATTAGTTGTTAAGATACGTAAAAAAAAATGGGTTATTTGTTCTCCTGACATGAACAGAACTTATGCTTTTCAAATTTAAAGCCATACAACAAAACCAAGTTCAATCTCAAGTTCATCTCCCATCCAAGAGTAGAAAAATATGTCTTAATGTGTAGCTTATCTATTCTATAGGACCCTTTAAGTTTACTTGTAAAGAGAGGGTCAAGGTCTTGGATGTTCTATATTATGTAAAGTCCCCATGACCAATTTTAACAAATACATCTGATTGGTAAGGTTGGGCTAGATAACCTCTGAGACCTCCTTCAGTCTTGACTCCAATTTCTCCTCTGTTTTGTCTTTCATACTCTTCCACAGTTTGGCTCCAACCTGTCTTTCTATCCTGATTTCACACCAATCTCCCTTCTTCTCTCCACATTAGAGTAAAACTGGTCCACTTCCTGCTCTCTGTCCACAGCATTCCATCTCCCATCTCTCTGTGTTTACAGAAGTTGTCCACCATTTCCAGACTACTATCACTCCTGACCACAGCTCTTGCAATCTCTAAGTCTCACTGAGGTTCAACTCAAGTGGCACCTCCCACTTGGCTTCCTTTCTTCACAGCCCTTCCCTTACTCTAATAATTAGATCCCCCAAATGACTGCTTTTTCCTATAGTTTGTATTTATTAAACCACGTATATATTGTTTCCTCCACAGCACTGAAGTCTGTAGAAAACAGACAGTTTCATTTTTGTCTTCGACTTTGTACCTAGAACATAGTAGGCACTTAATAAATGCTTACTGAACTGAATTGTAGCAGTGGAGATGGTGAATATGATGACTTGGTTGAGAGGATAGAAGCGTAAAACCTTAGAGGTGGAAGAGACCATAAAGAGCAAATAATCCAGTTCCCCATTCAGTTGAGTAAACCTGTTTCTACCATTTCTGATAAGGAATGATTCCAATATGACTATATAGAGGGAGTAGAGGCAGAAAAAAATCTTCTCTGGAATTATATTTTAGATGTTTGCATTGTTGTTGTAGATAGAAAGTCCCTCTTTACTGTAGGGTAGGTAGAATGTCACTGTAAACTTTCTGAGGGCAGGAAACATATATCCTATGTCTTTTTCCAACTTAATCCTCTCCTTGTCACTCCCCCTTTCATCTCAACATACACACATACATACACACACACGCAATACAGTGCGCACAAAAATATTTACTAATTCATTGAAAAAGTAAAAAGTAATACAAATAATGTGTAGTTTGTCAGAAAAGATGCAAAAAGTTTAGAAGTCAAAAGGTCTGTACAAATAGCACACAAGATATAAACAAATTGTATTACAAAAGTTCATGTATTTTCCCATACAAACACCTGCAAAAGCATATTTTATTCCATGTTATAACTTTTTTCTTTGTTTTTTTTTAATTTTTCACTTTTTTTACTATGGAAAACATACTACAGAACTTGACTATCAAATTTCTATGGGAAAATATCTTCAGTTCTAAAGTGGGATGCCAGAAATTTACCAAAATACCTCCCGACACTACAGTTCTATGCTTCCTCAATCACTCATTTCTCTGTCTCTGCTTTTGTCTCTGATTCTCTCCTCTCTCTCTCTCTCTCTCTCTCTCTCTCTCTCTCTCTCTCTCTCTTTCTCTCTCTCTCTTTTGTGTGTATATGTGCATGTATGCCTCCCTGTCTTTCTCTCACACACCCTACACCACCATCATCCCCCCATCACCATATGGGAAGGCGTGGAGGCTCTCAAAGTTCTAAGTTATTGGTCATGGCTTCCATTTCCGAGAATGAGAGCTCCATCATGGTGGGATGTGGGGGAGAGAATGGTAGAGAGCAGCGGTGTGCAAGAAAAACTGGATTTGATCCTTCAGTTTTCTGTCATAACAGAGACCTTTGTGCTGTGGCTACCACAGTAAGGACAAGGGCTCTCATGTGCCAGTGGGTTAGGAATTTTGGAAGAGGATGTACGTGCTTACTTGTAAACCTCTGGAATTAGTTCTCATTCCAGTTGGTTTCCTTACTTCTTTTCTTGAGGGCCCCAGTGGCTGGGGCCAGATTCACTTTCCCTTATCAAAGCTTACTGCTTCTCTCCAGTCCTTCTATCGTCCTTTGTCCCACTATATAGCACAACAGATTCTCTGCCTGGCCCTTGGCTAAGTTCATAGTCCTTAAAGGTTTCAAATGGTTTTTATTGTAAGCAACTACTAGAATTATAAAAGATTAAAAATGACTTCCTCTTCTTCTCTGACTCTTTTGACTTCTACTCTCTTTAAACCAAGAAAAGACAAAGGCACATACAGATGAACATGATCAGTCTTTGAACAGACACAGTTAATACTCAGTTATTCCAGAGGGGAATTTAGGAAGGAATATCTTTTTTCGATTCTTGGTATTTCATCGCAAGACCTGGTTTGGTCCTATGACTAGAGACAAGACATTTTGAGGAAATGTAGCTAGGGCTGGAGATGCTGCCTATATTGCCAAATATATGCCTAGAGGAATGTCATTGGTTGGGGACAAGGAAGGAGAAAAAACTGAGAAGGATTTCCTTTACCATTTGTCACCAATAGAACTGATCTTATAGATCCTACCTTAGAAGAGCAGTATAAGAAGGCAAGAAAGAGGGTCTAGGCATAGAAGGGGAAGATTCCAGGTAGTAGCTGTGAGGATTATGATAGGAAATTCTCAAGAGGCCACCTCTGGAGCATGAGAGAATTTTTTAAATCCACTCTACAACACAGTTGAAACTTTATAGGACAATTGTTCTCACAAACACATACACACACAACATACGCATACACACAACTAATTATCTATTGGTGGGACCTGAACTCAGGTCTTCCTTGCCCTAAAACAAGTTCTCCATCTACCTAAGTCATATGACCTCTCTAAAATAAAGCTAGCCAGAGGGCAGCCAGGTGGCACAGCGCATTCAGCTCAGGATCTGGAGTCTGGAAGATCTGAGTTCAAATCTTTTCTCAGACATTCACTCTCTGCATGGCTCAGGGGAGGGTAGATAACTTCTTTTTCCTCGTCTTTAAAATGAAGACAATAAAAATACCTCCTTCCTAGGGCTGCTATGAGAATCAAACGAGATAATTGTGAAGTTCATTGCAAATATTAAGGCACTATATAAATGATAGGCAGCAATTAAAATGAACTATTTTTTCCTAGAAGAAAATAAAAGTAACTTAATTGTGGGAAAAGATCAGTCTCTGGATTCAACACTCTCATGACTGTGATAGCAGTCTCTGAAACCAAATTCTGAGCTCCAATCCCAGGTGTGATATCTCCCTTGGACAAATCACTCATCTCCTTGGACTTCCTTTTCTTCATCTATAAAATGAGAACTTGGTCAAAGATGGCCTCTGGGCCCTTCCACCTATGGGTCTAAGCATAAGCAAGGTGGGATTTTTTTTTTCCGGAGTTCAGTTTCCTAGGCTCAGGCTAAATTGTAAACATCTGAAGGAATAATCTCCTTTGAACCCTGATAATTCACAACTGTGTCAAGTCAAGTAGGTTTCATGCTTACTGGGCTCTGAGTCAATTAGAGGCCAAGTCTTTGTTATATATTCTGGGAAGTTGGCTTTTTGTTTTGGGGGTTTGCTTGTGAAAAAAACTTTTTGATTCCCTGCACAGGATTCTGAGTAGCCATTTGTTAAGAACTCCCTGACTACTCAGATGTTGGTGCCCTTCCAGTCTGGCAGTGTATGTAGGTGGTTGTATTATTTTGTTCAGACTGTAGAGCCCTTTCCAATCTCTGTGCAAATTCTCTGCTTGTATTTTCTATACTCACTTCTTTCTACTTAGTTGTAAGCAAAATAAGATTGTTGACTCCTTTAAAATTGTCTTTCCTTTCCAATTCCATTGAAATACAGTTATCAAAATATTATAGAGAATAAAAGCCTCTTCATGTTCCTGGTTAGGAACTCCTAGACTACATGACCTCTTCTAGTGCTGAATAATCCCATTAATAATGGATTATGAGTACCAAGGACAGATAATTAATTCTTTCAGATAATAACCAGGGAGAAGTTGAAATACTAATTCTCTAAATACGTACCAGATCCTATTCTGAAAGAAAAGCAGCTAAGTGGCTCAGTGCTTGGCCTGGAGTCAAGAAAACTCTTCCTGAGTTCAAATCTGGCCTCAGATATTTATTAGCTAGGTGACCCTGGGTAAGTCACTTAACCCTGTTTATCTTAGTTCCTCTTTGTAAAATGAGCTAGAGAATGAAATGTCAAACCACTTTGCCATGGAAATCCCAAATGGGGTCATGAAAAGTCTTACGTGATTGAAAAACTATTAAACAACAAAGTAGTAAAAAGAGGCCTGAATTTGAGGTCAAATACAAATTCTAGCTCTGCTACTTAGGGTCATTGTTGAAAGGGAAAACACCTGGTACATAGAATCAGAGAGCCAAAAGAGACCTTAAACATTATCCAAGAAAAATTTTTCATTTTACTTTTAAGAAAACATAAACTTGGGAGTTTAAATGACTTGTCTTAAAGTCCCTTGGCTGAATATAGAGCATAGAAGACACTAAAACCAGAGGCTGGAACCTGCTTATACCAAGAGCTGGTTGTTACATTTCAGTGTGAATCTTTATACCATTGAAATGGACAAACACTCCAAATCAGGGCTTCATTTTTTGTTTTGTTAATTACCTAGACCTAAGAAAGTGATGGAGATGAAGCTTTAAAATGTGTCATGTGTACTTTTTTTTTTCAGAGGGCTACTTGTTAAACATTTGCCAGCACTCTGCTGATTAAAATCTAGGTCCCCTGGTTTCAAATCCATCACTCTTTCAACTAAACCACACATGATAGGTACGTAACTCTAGGAGAATCTTTTCCACGTGGTGTGCCTCACTTTACTCATTTGCAGAGTAAAAGGACTGGATGGCAGGATCTCTAAGGTCTTTTCCCATTTTAATCTTATGAAAATTAAGTAGTATGAAACACCACCTCAAAATGAAGGCCACTATTTTAACTATGATTGCAAAATCACTGAATTACAGTCATTAGAGGTGAAAGATCCAGTTTTGATATGTTCCATCCCTCTCCCCCCAGCTAGTTCATTATTTGTTTCCTCAAATATATCAAGAGCTATCCAGTGTCAGCTTAGTTAAATCATAACTGTCTTAAGCAACAGGGCCTCCGTTTTTCATTATCATTCCAAACTCTTCCATATACTTCTCCCCAATCCAAATCTTTGTTTTTGTACTTGGAATAAGGGATTGATTTGTAGTTGGATTTATTCCATTGATGGCCATTATAATGATATATAACAGGATCTTTGTTGATCTCATGGATGAAACCATAAAAGTAACACCCTTTCTCCCCTATATACTACAAACACATACTCCTTTTATTAAACTATAATGGCCTATGATCAAATAAATACTGCTAAAGCTAAAAATCTCTACCTTTAACTCATTTTGTTGTATCTAGAAAATACTGTAGCTATGATACATAATGAAACCACCCACTGCTTGGGGATCCCTACAAAATCTAGATTCAGTGGAGTTCATTTAAGACAGAACATTCACGCCATTTGAACACAATATAATAAGCAGGGAACAATCTTCTGGGTAACACCAAGGTTTACTTAAGTAGATTGATAACGTCCACACCAAAAAATAGCAGGCACAGTATTCAGTTTGTTCTCTGTGCTACGACTTACGCACTAAACAAGATAAGACCATTACTGAGCTCCACTGTAAATGCTAGTACCCCCTAGTGTGTTCTCATAGGAAAATGCCAAATATCAGCAACAACATCCCTCTCCGCTTCTCAACAGTTCTTGTGATTTGCTAGGAAAAATAAACCACTAAAATATCAAAAGCTAAAGAGACACATTGAATAAAACAAGGTAAAGGAGAAAGCTCCATGTGAAAATTTTCAAAACCCATTATTTCTTCATTTTTCCCACTTTTCACATTAAAAATTCCTTACCCAAATAGCCTAGGTCATAGCACAATTCAGGCTTCACCTCCAAAATAAGATCTTTCCTGATTCTCCCAAGATCTTTCTTTATCTGAAATTATCTTTCATTATTTTGTATATACTTTGACTTACTCATGGAAATATTTTGATAGGTTATTTTACATATATATGTTTTATATTTCCTAGCAGAAAGTAAAACTCATTGAATTCAGACAATTGCCACTGTTATTGTTATTGTATCTCCAGCAAGTAACATACTGGTCCTTGCACTAACTGGTGTTTTGTCATTTTTCCTTGAATTGAATTATATTGATAAACTTGACAAGTTGTAATGCAATATGACTTTTCCAAGGTCATATCTTTCTGACACAATGCAATAAGATTTCAGTAGCACCAAAACCTGACCTTTCACTTTTACTTTTTTTACTTCCAAAGCTTGCTTAGTTGTAGTTCAAATCATGAAAGTATTAAGTGGGCTCACTCATAAATCAGAATTTTAAAGTCTGTTGCCAGCATGAATTCACTATATTTAAAAGGGGAGGAGGAGATTTAAGACTACACTTAACAGGACTGACTTCACAGTTGTTAAATGCAGCTTTCTGGTGATCTGGTAACTATGAAATATGATGGACTTTTATTGGAACTGGCTGTCTAAACATACGTTCTCTCTTATGTATGTATACACATATATAGATATGTATGTGTGTGTCCATACACATAGCAATGAATATTAGTATCAATACGCATTTATAAAGATAAAGACATAATCAAGATACAATCAAGGAGCATTTGCTCCTAAGCATTTTAAAAATAAACTTTGAAAGTATATAAATATAATTTTAAAAGAGATACTAAGTATTTCCAAAGTATTCTCCTAACTATGGTAGAGAAATTGAAAACAAACTAGCACCAAAGTCCAGAGGGTCACATCAAACACATTTTAACCATCCAATCAGATGTAGTTCTGTTATGCAATTCTGTTTTGAATCAAAATAGCTAAGTACAAACCATTGAGGGGCTATTGAGTATTTTTTAAAAAGCTTGAACTGAGTTCATTTAGAGTAAAATTTGGAAATATTGCAAACAAAGTTGTGAATTAGAAAACACAGCAATAGCAAAGGAGAAGACACATCAAATTTTTTTGTTCCTCAAACACCTTTTAACAAAAGAAAGAAAAAGTATTGTGAAAGACTCAGGTAATTTAATATTTTTCTGCAGTTATTTGCTACTTAAAGAAATATTAAAGAATTTTTAGTGTAAACACTTAGGTGGTTCATTGGATCATTGTAGTGAGTGGGGTTCATGAAACTTAAGCAGGAACCACTGGCAATGAGTAGAGAGTTGACTTTGAAACCAAGAAGACCTGAGTTCAAGTCCTTCCTCCTATTCATTAGCTATGAGATCTCAAGCAGATCAAGTCACTTAACAGCTCAGGGATCCTAGGCACCCCCTAAAATTATAAATTACAGATAAGTTGTCAATCTGCTTCTGTTCAAGGGAATTTCCCACACTTGCAATGCCAGTGAAATCACAGATTTGGATTAAAAAAGAAACAAGCAGCTAACAACACAATTCAACAATCACCATTTTTGTACATCAATATTTTTAAAAAAATTATTCAATTAACTGAATTCATTAGAAAATACTAGCATTCATCTAAAGACATTTCCTATGAGAAGCCATAGGTGACATCTATGGTTTTTGTTCATTCATTCATTCAACAAAAATTTATTAAGTGACTCCTATGGGCCGGGCACTGTCCTAGATGATAGGAATATAAAGATGAAAATGAAAGTCTCTGTCCTAAAGGAGTTTGCATTCAACTGGGGAAACAACACATACAAAGTTAATTAAGATCATAAATTCCAAACTGAAAGGGACATTAGAGGTCATTGAGTACCTCTTCATTTTAAACATAAGGAAAGTAAGGTTCAGGGTGAATTGCCCAACACAATATAGACAATCAACCAAGAATTAGAAGTGGCATTTGTAGACACTAGTCACTGAGGAAAGCAGCATGCCTAGTCATAGACAATTGAACATTACCTATATTATCTAAAATAGATCTTGTTCTATGCTCAATTAGAATGTGCAATCCTACATGAAAGGATTTTAGGGATGCTCAATTTCATTCATACAACAATAGCTCTCCCCTTCTTTGGGTGCGCTACTTGCTGTCTGAAATTCCCACTTTTATTCACTCCTTTGACTTAAGGTTTTAGAGTTCATTTGATAAACTACAAACATGAGCCAGTTATACAATATTAACTTGCATTATCTTAGCAGATTAACTAGTCAGTCACCAGGCAAGGCCCTAAGGGAACTTCTCATAGTCAGTTTTGCCGGGGTATTTGCCTAAAAGAAAGGTTACAACTTGATCTATTTGCAGGGCAGCCAACTTCATATCTGGTACCAGAGTAGAGTCAAGAGAAGGTATGGGATACCTGTGGGGAAAGGAGAAAGATACAGCCCCAGAGAAAAGGTACAAAGGGGGCTGTTTCTTTATGTTGCCAAAAGCCAGTCCATCTCTTAAACTTTATTTGAATCTGCCATATTGGTCACACATGCTTTCCGTCAGCATTCCAGTTAATAAAATGGACTTAGTTCCATTTTCTTCTTTGACATACAGCACACTGTGACCTGATAGATTGCTGATTTTTTATGCAAATTTCAGAGACAGTGTTCATAGCCATTGCTAATTAGAGTCAGTTTCCTAACACAATGGATGAGCAACCTGGAGTAAGCAATATTTGAGCTCTAATATGACCTCATACACTATCTGTGTGATTCTGGGCAAGTTACTTAACTTCTGTCTACCTAAGTTTCCTCAACTATAAAGTAGGGGTTAACAATAGTACTTACCTCCCAGGGTTGTTCCTAGGATGTAGTAAGATATTTTTAAAGACCTTAGCACAGTGCTTGACATTAGTAGATACTTCATAAATGTTTGTTTCCTCCCTCCCTTCATCTTTTCCTCCTTTCCTTCCTTTCTTTCTTTCCTCATTTCCTCTCCCTCCTTCCTTCTTTCCCTCCTTCCTTCCTTCCTTCCTTCCCTCCTTTTCTTCCTTCTTTCCTTCCTAAAATACAACCTTGAACTACATTAACTATTTCTTCAGTGCTTACTTTTACAACAGTAGTCATGAAACTTATTGTGTTGTCAGGCCATATAGAAATATACAGACTCGGAAAATTGCCCACAATCCCTTGTATCAGAATCCCATATCAAGATCAATAAACAAACCAGGAAGATCAAACTTTAAACTTCCAAAACTTTTTCTACGCGTCAGTAAGACAACTAATTAATTTGATAAACTCAGGAAGAGGAAAAAAAAATGATCCAGTCAGTGGAAAGAAAAACCAAAATCATCATCATCAAATTAATGTTTGATTAGAATGACATGTCAAGATTTTTGATCAGCTAACTCTGAAAGTAACCTGAATAAACACACGCTCAGTGACAGCTGACCATTCAGAATCTTCAAATTATACAGGCTATTGGCTAATAATCACTTGCCCACTCATATATTCAACAAAGGAAACTGCTCAAAATAAGACTATCTTATTGAAAATTATACAAGTGGAAATTCTCTGTAGTAAATTAACGATAAAGGAATAAAGCAGTTAAATGAATATATTTTTCATGCTTCAGGGCTATGTGTTTAACAGTTTTCTAACTGTTCATTCATTTATAAAAAATCCTTCAGTTATTATCTACTTGAGTTGAAATTAGATATTTAATTGACTGGAGGGAATGAAATTCACTCACTTTTAAATAAGGCCTTATTTTAAAATATTTCTGCAAAATGCTTTGTAAGACCACCATCAGCCCAAGTTCTTGGCAAACTTCCTCATGTGTATATATTTTAAAAGCATAGTTGTTTTTATAAATGTAGTACTGTGAGAGCTAACTCCTTCAGAAACATGTTTATCTTAATTAGGAAAGTCAACAGACTTCTAATGGGAAGAAATGGGTATTTTTCTCTGTGGTATAGAAAGCATCAAAGGCCTAGTTCTCATGCCAAACCAATCTTCCTTCCTGCCTGCCTTTCAAACCCAGGTGATTGCAGACAGCTGAGCAGACATTTTCCCCAAAGCTTCTATTGACCTGGCTCCAGTCTTTTCTCTGTCTCCCCATCTCCCTCTCCCTTTCTCTCTCTCTTTCTCTCTGTCACTCTTTCTGTGTATCTTTTTGTATTTTTGCCTCAGGAAACCTAGGGATATTCATGGCACCGAGGCAAATAATGCGGAATTAAAAACTAAATTCTTGAGGCCTTATCCTAGCAACAGGACCATCACCATCTGTTCAGAGGACAGGCCTGCCATTATCTGCAACATTCTTTGTGTATACTCCATCACCTGTGAGGGGGAAAACACTGGCCCTTCCCTGGGTCCTTTCTTTGTTACAAAAGAGTAGTCTGCTTACTTCTCATGCAGCATGACATAAAGAACCCAACTCTGATAGGTAGAATTCACTACAAATTTAAAGGAATATATCAAGAGGTTTTATAATTTCATATCACATATTAATCAGAGATTTAACAGCTATGTAATAAACAACAAGCATCATACATTGTTGACTTCTTTTCGCATAGTTACAAATTTATTTTTGAATTGGAGACCAAACTCTGTCTTCTCCTTCATCTTATATTACAAAAGCATGGCTGTAGTCTGGAATCTCTTTATAATGATAAACAAACAAGAACCTTAGCAAATAAACAACAAAAAAAACTGTGATTCTACTTGAACATTTTTATGACAAAACCAAACCCTTATTTTCAAATGGGGCTTAGAAATATTCTTTCAGTAACTCTGGGATAAAGACATCCTCATTAGAAATACAGTGAAATTTTATATGTTAAAAACCTAATTCAAGTTTATCCAAAGCTTTATAAAAATTATTTCTCATTCCAATTGTCTTTATTACTGTGAATAAAGAATGATCTCCCATCACCCAGACACACATAAATAGACACGTTCTAATACCTCTCTGAACATTGGCATTTGCAAAACCCAGTCAGAATCGAGAATGAGAACAATGCTTCAATAGTAGAGTTCTAGTATCCTTTAAGGAGGGACTTAAGATGGAGAGAAGGGAGGAAAGCCCTGTAGGCTGAAGTGGAAGAATGATATAAATAGAAAGTAAAAAAGATACAAAAATAAGGCATCAAAGTTTCCTTAGAAAGAATACTAGGGGGGATTTTAAGAGCCTTTCCCCTGCTCCATTACACCTTAAAGCACAATGGAGAACTTGAAATCCACATAAACTGAACTGGAGGTTAAAATGACAGGAAAATCATACATTTCTTCCACAAGATGGGAAATAACCATGGAAGAAAACAATCAAGCTAAATAGACTTCAGCTCTTTGTCTACTATACTGGAAAGATTGCTTAAGTACCTGTTGGCTAAAGTCCAAAAGAGTCATTGGCATCGAACATATGAAACTTGTCCTATTTCCATGCAGCCAATGTGCCCAAAATTATTTGTGAAATATGTACTGAAGTTTTCCATGTGTATGTTAATTATTTCCCTTATTAGATTACACCTTGTATTACTATCATCTGCATATTGGGCACTTGCAATTTCCTACGTTTCCCACATGGCTTTTACTAAATTTTTCCTAGTAGCAGCAGTTGGAAGTCCTTGCCAATGAGGTGGGGATTCCGAGAAGCAGCTGGATCATTCTCTTCATCCATGAATATACTGAATCTAAAGGGAATAAAATCCCAAAGAAAATGCTTGGTTATTTTCAATAGATGGAAGGAATACATCTGCCCTGTAACACAAGATCAGAGTGTGGCAGGAATACAGATGAGAAAGGTGAACAGATGAGGTACCCTGTGATCATGAGAGAAGGTCGAGAGGGGTTTTGTAGCTCATGGATGGGAGTTCAAAAGGTAAACACAGCGCTCCCATATGCTCAAATAATAGCCCATTATAAGAATGTAAAAAAAAATCTGACCATGAAAAGGATTGATGACAGATCTTCACCACTATATATATTTGCAAAGATGTCTATATAATGAATTTCACTGACCAGTGAAGGTATTCAAAGTAATGGAAAAGTCTTTTTTTCAAACATTCCCCATGCAATTTAATTACCTGTGCTTGAAGACTAAATAAAGGCAGGCAAATAAGCATATGGAAGGTTTTACCCCAGGAAATTGTGAATATTTAAACCATTAACTCAATTATTCCAAGCAGTTATACCATTCCTCATCATCCAGTTAATTTAAGATAGGTCTTCATGGTACCAATAGTACAAGATTAGAGTGTAAAAGTATGTTCAGAGAGGACCAGTACTTTGGTGTGATGGCTGCTGAGTCCTTTTCAGGGCTCTTTTCACCTTTGGTGTCCACTTGTTCCACCCAACTCTCATTGGTCACTCTAAGAAGTTGCAGCACGAGCAGTGGCCACACAACCATTTCAACAGATGGGTCAAATGAGGTTGAGGGTAACCAAGGGGTCTCAAACCCATTGATGAGTTAGGGGAGTGTCTACCCCAAGCATGTGAAGACTTCTGCAGTGGAATGAGAACAATTTGTTCCAATGGCCAAGAAGGCAGACGAAGCAGGCAATGTGGAGACTTAGAGCTTGGTTAGACACCAAAGATGCCAGAGTCTTCCACTGCATCCTGAGCCATCACCAGTCATCTTGACTCTGTCCTGCCTCTGCACTATGATGACTCTGGAAGAGAGAGTGAGGCTGATGACTTCATGCAACTCTGCCTCACTTAAATGCATTTTACACACGAATCAAAAGACATCACCCATACCATTTTACTATTATACTGCAAAGTCCTGTGGCAACAGGCAAGTGATGAAGCAGCAGGTGTGGATACACTGGGAGTTATAGTCACAACTCTGCACACAAGCAGCCCAGGCCATAAGATCATTTTTCCCTGGAAGCAACAGTAGGAATTTGTAACCCCCTGGGTGCCTGAGCAGCCTTTTAAGGATTGCACTGCTTACCTTCTGCTGTGAGGAAGGGGACTACAAAAGATGCCCTAAAAATCCTTACCCAACCCTGACCTGATTACCATGGCAGGCAGGGAATCCCACTCTGCAGTCAAAACACATGCAAAAATGAATAAAATATACAAAAACATTTGCAAAGATGATTCCACCCACCATCAGCACATGGAACATGCACAGACTTAAAGACAACACAAAATCCAGTAGACCTGAAAGACGAACTGCTCTTGTTTCAAGAGAACTCAACAGGTATTGCATCCAAATAGTAGCCCTGAGCGAAATAAGACTGGCAAATGAAGTCCAGCTTACTGAAGTTGGAGCTGGATACACATTTTTCTAGAGTGGCCTCAGTGAAGAGGAGCACTGTGAAGCTGGTGTAGGTTTTGCAATCAAAACTAATCTAGTCATCAAGCTGGTGTGCCTGCCAAAAGGAGTGAATGACAGGCTCATGACAATGTGATTGCCACTTGCAGGAAAACACCGTGCTGCCATTATCAGTGCCTATGCTCCCATCATGACAAGCCCTGATGAGGTCAAAGAAAAATTTTATGAAGATCAAGAGACCCTTGTCATCAATGTGCCAAAAGAGGACAAGCTTATAATTCTGGATGACTTTAATGCTAGAGTAGGTTCAGACTACAAGACTTGGGAAGGAGTCCTAGTGGCGGAATGGAGTTGGAAACAGCAGCAGCAATCGTCATGTACTACTGAAGACTTGTGCATCACATGACCTCATCACCAGTACTGTTTGCCATTTACTTAACTGCAATAAAAATTCATGGATGCATCCTCGCAGCAAACACTGGCACCTAAGAGACTATGTGATTGTAAGGAGAAGAGACAGACAAGATGTAAGGGTGACAAAGGCAATGTGTGATGCAGAGTGCTGGACTGATCACAGACTTATTCTTTCCAAGCTAAATATTAGCATTCATCAAAAGTGCTGCCTCCAAGGCAAAGTGACTACCAGAAGAATTAATGTCAAAAAATTAGAGTTCTTCTCTGAGAGTCAACAGTTTGTTGCTAACTTGGAGGGAAAGTTGAGCCAACACACAGTTGGCAACAATGGAGCAAAATACAAGTGTGCAGCTTTCAGAGATTTGGTGTATAGCACTGCATTTGCTCATCTGGGTCAGAACACTCACAAAGGCCGAGTGGTTTGATGAAAATGATAAGAAAATTCAGAAGCTACTAAGTGAAAAACAAGAACTCCAAAGGATTTACCAGCAGGATAGTTCATCCATCTCCAAGAAGGCAGCATTTAATTCCATGAAAAGTAAAGTACAAGCCAAGTTTAGAGAGATGCAGCTTTCCTGACTCAATAAGAAGACAGATGAAATTCAGTTTGATGCGGATGGTAACAATCCAAAGTGCTTTGATGATTCCCTGAATGCTATTTATGGACCAAAAACATATGATGCATCACAACTACTCAGTGCTGATGGAACCACATTGATTAATGATAAGGACATGATCCTAGATGCTTACATAGTGTTCTCAACAGACCATCATTAATCAATACTGAGGCCTTTGACTGTTTACCTCACTCCCTCCTTAGCTAAACTTCCAACTGAAGAAGAGGTTTTGAGTGCCATTAGGGTCCTTTCATGTGGCAAAACACCTGGTGCTGATTCTATTCCAGCTGAAATTTGCAAGGTAGGGGGACCATTGCTCATAAAAAAGCTAACTGAAATTTTCCAGGTTATATGGCACAAGGAGGTTTTCCCCCAGGAGTTCAAGGATGCATCCATTGTCCATCTCTATAAAGGACAATCACAGTGGCTTTTCTCTCTTAGTTGTTACTGGCTAGAGTCCTCCTTAATAGGCTGATCCTTCACCTGGAAGATGGTCATATATCTGAGAGCCAGTGTGGCTTCAGAAAGGGCTGAGGAACAGTCAATATGGTGTTTGCTGTCCAACAACTCCAGGACATATACCAGGAGCAGAACAGAGGTCTGTACACATTTGGAGATCTGACCAAGGTCTTTGACACTGTTGAGTTGTGAGTTGTGAGAGCTAATGGTAAATTATGTCAAAATTTGGTTGCCCAGAGAAGTTCATCAGTGTTGCACGTCAATTTCATGATGGCATATTTGCCCAGGTTCTGGATAATGGACAATGCTCTCGTGCCTTTCTACTCAATAATGGAGTGAAACAGGACTGGGTGCTTGTTTCCATGCTTTTTAGCGTATTTTCAGCCATGTTGTCAAATGCATTCAATGAGGATGAACATGGCATGAAAGTCAACTGCCATATTGATGGTAAGTTCTTCAATTTGAAAAGGCTACAAGCCAAGACCAAAGTGAAGGGAGTGTTGGTGCATGATTTTCTGTTTACAGATGATTGTGCACTCAATGCAGCCTCTGAAGCTGAGATGCAACAAAGTATGGATCAATTCTCTGCTGTCTGTGCTAATTTTGGCCTAATAATTAACACCAAGAAAACACAGGTGCTCCATTAGCTCCCCCACACCATCCATATGTGGAACCATTGATTATAACAAATGGAGAAGTTTTGAATGCTGTGGATCAGTTCACTTACCTTGGTAGTGTACTTTCCAGGGATGTACACTTTGACAATGAGGTTGACACAAGCATTGCTACAGCTAGCTCAACGTTTGGGAGGCTCTGAAGAAAAGTTTGGGAGAGAAGAGGTATTAGACTGACTACCAATCTGAAGGTCTACAGAGCCGTTGTGCTGACCTCATTGTTATATGCCTGTGAAACATGGATAGTCTACTAGCACCATGCCAGGAAACTGAATCACTTCCATTTGAACTGTCTTAAAAAGATTCTGAAGATCACCTGGCAGGATAAGGTACCAGACGCTGAGGTCCTTGCTCGAACTAAATTGCCAAGCCTTCAAACAATGCTTCAGAGAGTGCAACTCTGATGCGCTGGCCACATTGTTCGAATGCAAAATGTACACTTGCCAAAAAGACTATTTAATGGAGAAATTGCATGGGGTAGGTGATCACATGATGGTTAGAAGAAACCAATACAAGGACACTCTCAAGGTCTCTCTCAAGAACTTTGGATTTGATTGTGCAACATGGAAGATACTGGCCCAAGACTGCTCAGCATGGTGTGCCCACATCAGAAAAGGTGCTATGCTCTAGGAGCAAAACAGAATTGAAATAGCACAAAGAAAATGTAGGATGCACAAATTTGGAGTAACCCCCCCCAAATGTTCACATGGACTATTTCTGCCCAAGTATGGTAGAGCATTCCAAACTCATATTGCTCTGATCAGCCACAGTCATACATGTCAAAACTTCACTTTATCATGGTGACATCATTTTGGTCCTCTTTGAGAACAAAGGACAACAATCAACTGGTACAAGATTATTCTCCATATAAAAAAATTAGCTCCTCTATAGTCCATGGATGCAAAGTATATTTCCTACATAAGCAAATTCTTGCATATGTATACCACCAACTGCAAGGAAAACTGGAGGAGAAGGCATAAGGAGATTAGCAAATAAATTATTACTCATTTTTGTATTTCAGTGACAAATCCAAAAGCAGCCTACTTAAATACTCTGTTAAAAAATGTATTCTCATTGGCTGTATGGAAAGTGTGCTTGCAACTGAACTGACACCACTTCTTCTTGTGTTCTTTGGAGACATCCTATCAAAAGAACAAACAGGAAGGAACTCAGATGTCATGTACTGCAAATTAAAGACAAATCCACCAAGCGTGTCACCAACAGATTCTAATATGAGAATCAAAGAAATAATAGCTCCATGGTCTTATAATTAAGCCAAATATTTCCTTTCAATACCATGATTCCTCCCTCCTTTCCTACTTTCCTTCCTTCCTTCTACTCTTCATCAAAAAAGTATCATCTTGATCCCTGCCTCCTCTACTTTTTTTCCACCCACCCACCCACCTAGACCCTGTTGAGAAGCTGATAATTGACAAATTAGGTGAAACAAAGGAAATACCAAAGAAATATTTTATTCTCTGTATTAATTTATTGGGCAGTTGGCACATGGGGAGAAATAGACTAATAAACTACATTTTATCACAAGACCTCAAGTCTGAGATAATCGACAAAAAAGCAAATGGTTTTAGTTCTAACTCTAAAAACCACTGGCCTGGGAGCCATACATCCTGGATTCTAGTCTCTGATTCTACTATGTATTATCTTTAATCCAATCAATAGACCTATCTGGACCTCGCTATGTCATCTGCAAATCAGATCATAACACTTACCCTTTTCCACTTCACAGAGTCATGAGATTTAAATGTGGTGTTTATAAAATTGCTTTAAAAATGGTAAAGCATTATACAAATCTCAAAAGCTGTTATTTGAGCTAAAACTAATATTGACATTATTAATAAAATACTTACTGTATTTGTTTCTAGAACAGGCCTATAATTTCATAGACTCGGGGAGACTTCCTTTACCAATGTAGGTTACCATCAACTCTATCACTGATAGGTTTAAAGTGTTGCTAGGATCACTGAGAGGTGAAGTCACTGGCCTGTGTCATAGGAGGGATTTGAGTCCAAGTCTACTATTATGCCAGTGTGATTCCTCTATATATGTATATATATATATATAGATAGATAGATAGATAGATATATGTGTGTGTGTGTTTGTGTGTGTGTATAAAACAGATTAGGGAATTAGATCTAGACCTGTGGTTTCATTAAAACTGGAAGCTCCTAGGTGAAGAACATGAATTTACACAGGTCAACATTTTCTTTTAATTTTAGCAGCCTACAGCATTGAAAAAGGGAGTGACTGACAGAGGGTCCTAGAACAAGTGTTTATTGAAAATAGGACTTCAGCCTGGTGCTACAGGGCTTTGAGTTGAGTCTCTTCTCCACTCTTCTACTGTGTCATTATTAAGTAGTTTATTTTGCCTGGCTAAATCAAACTATCAGTTAATTCTAACCACTTAACATTGCTTCCAAATAGACTGAACTGTAATTTTCAAATATGGCAGCAAGGTGGTGTGATACATAGAGTACACTGGCCTGAATTCAGGAAGACCTGAACTCAAATCTAGCCCCAGATACTTACAAGCTGCATGACCCTGGGCAAGTCATGTAACCCTGTTTGGCTCAGTTTCCTCATCTGTAAAACGAACTAGAGAAGAAAATGGCAAACCACTTTGCCTTGAAAACCCCAAATGATATCGTGAAGACTCAGACACAACTGAAATGACTAAACAACAAAAAATAATTTTCAATATTTGTAGCTAATTTATCTCATTGACTATCTGCTGTAAATATTATGTATTGATCAATTTTCTTTCAATCTCCAGCACACTACCTGGATGCACTTCTTTGTTGCAATGTGTTCACGAAAAATGGAAATTTATTGTAATACTGTTCTAATCTAACTGCAATTAGAAGGGAAAATATGCTGCAAACAAAGAGAACAACAAAACCTGAGAGTTGCACGGTGCTTGATCTATTTATAAAAGACTTTTGCACTTTATCACTCTTGATCTTACAACAACAGCCTTGTGATATTTTAAGTCATATAATGTACACTCAAATTAACTATATAAATGTATAAATTCAACAAAGATGTATTAAGTACATTCATTGTGCTAAGTACAGGGAATGCAAAAATAAATAAGTCACAGTCCTTACCCTCATGGAGTTTATGGCCTAGATGGAAAAGAGAGTATGACACAAGCACATATTGCACAAGAGAAAGTTGTAAATGCACATGTGAAGTGTATATAAAGCTCTATTCAAAAATCCAAAGAAAGTTAATTACCTGCTAGAGACATCATGGCAGGCTTCAGTGAAGCATTTGAACAAGGTATGTCTGAATTGGTAGATTTTTACCTGGTGGAAAACTAGGAAGGTCATTCTAAATTCACATAAAAAATATATGAGCAACAATATAACAGGAAAGGGAAATTCAATTTAATAAATATATTAGGTGTCTATTAAGCACAAGGCGTGACAACACTGAAGACACAAAGACGAAAATGAAAGTCTTTTCTACAAAGGAACTTACGTCCTAAGCATAGCAGATATATGCAAGATGCTGAGCTGTCCAATTTGATTGAAACATACAGTTCATTGTGGGTGAACTAAGGGTCAAAATTGTGGATGATGCCAGATTATGAAAGGTCTTTAATTCTAGTCCAAGAAATTTGACTTTGACAGGCAAGGGTGAAAACACTGAATATTTTTGAGCAGAGGGGTAAAATGATCAATTTGTTCATAAAATAAAGCTAGTGGCTTTGTGAAGACTGATGTAGACAACATCAAAATTAGAGGTGGAGATCAAATATCATACTGTTGAGGCCAGTATAAGGAAATGAATACCTATATCAGGGTGGTGGAAGAGGGAGAAGATGGAGAATTAACTAGAGGGAGATTCTATGGCACTTGGTATTCCATTATTTGTCAGTGTTAAGGAAAAGAGAAGAATCAAGGACAACACCAAGGTTATAAGCAAGAATGAATGTTGCTGCCACTGACAGAAGCTGTCATAGATTTTAGAATTAAAGTTCAGTTTTGAACAATTTGATTTTGCCCTGTAACTGGGACAATAGGAAAGTATTCACTAGGCAATGAGAGACATCTCTCTAGAACTTAGGAAACAGATAAAAATTTGGGAGTTATCCACTATGGGAATGGAAGACTTTGGCAAAAAAGATAGAGGAAAGGGCTGAGTACCAATCCCTTGAGAAGACTTACATTGAGAGACTGGAAATAACAAAAGGCAAATATGAAGAACAGTCATAGAGAGAGGTATTGGGGAAATCAGGAGAGTGTATTGTCATGGAAGTCAAGGGGAGGATTCTACAATGCTGAATGCTTTAAAGGAGTGAATGATCTGACTACTATCCCTTTCTGTCAAATCAATTGATTTCGTACCAGTATACTACCCATGTCAATCATTTCATGAAAGCACTGAGTAGCTACCTTGTATCAAGTGGTGTGTTGTATAAATATCCAGTTTATTCAGTGGCTGATATAAACACTCCCAACTATTTCAGCATACTAAACTATTTACCTGAAATAAATAGATAAAACAAATATGGGAGATAATATGGGAGTATAATTAATAGCTATCCTTTTGTGTGTTAACTGGAAAGCTACAAAGTCCATTTGACAAGCTGGTCAGATACTTTAAAAAAAAATGTATGTCAGCCACAGCAAACAGGAAGTATCTAATTGCTAAACTGTGACCCCACTTGCCAAGTTAGACTTGCTTCTGAGAGAAATCAATAATCTCATCCTTAGCTACAAGGATCGTAGGAAAACTGAGAAAAGAAAGTTTCAATTGGACAAACATCAATTTTGAAAGCGATAATATCCAACTAACTAGTATTGAGACCAAACACTAAGAAAGTGGGTGATATTCATCATAATTACCCCTTTGGATACCAACTCTTGAGGTTAATCCTATTCTGTAAAAACCTTGTACATGCCTCCTTGGTTAAAATGTAAGCTTATCAAAAGTAGAGATGACTTCATTCTTTGTATCTGAACCCCTAATACCTAGCAGAGGGCCGGGCATAAAATAAGTATTTAATAAATCTTATTGGTTTCTCATATTATTATATAGGAAACTCAAACACTATTTTATAAATTAGTCTGTCCCATGATAATTTCAGTGAGTCATCACTCTCATTGCATTTCAAACAAAATTTAATTTTGAATTATGGACAGTTAGCTAATTCAGGATTTGATCTAGAAATCTATTTGATCTAGAAATTAAAATACAATCTTAGAATTAGAGTTAAGAATGCCTAAGTTCAAATACTCACCTTGATTCTCTGACCCTCGGCAAGTCACTTACCCTCTCTGCCTCAGTTTCTACATCTGTAAAATAGGGACAGCTCCATTCTGGAGCTGTTGCAAAAATAAAATTAAATGATTTATGTGAAGTATTTTGCAAATCTTAAAACACTGCACAAATATTACCTAATATTATTATTGCTTTTACAAAAAAATAATTTACATTAAGCTTTTTAGGAAACAAAACTAGCATATAGGAGCTGAAATTGGCAACCTATCTTACAGGTGTCAAGAGTGATTAAAGTAGTGATTATGTATGATACCAAAGGCTAGAGCCTTTCTCAGACAAAAACTGAAAAGATTTTTGTTTTTGTAATCCCCTACCCTACAGTAACAAAAGCCCTTTCCTCCTTCCCAGAGTTCAGTGTATATGCTCCTATGTTCATATCATGAAAGACGCTGGTAATAACAATAAGCATTTCTAAAGTCCTTTAATATTTGAAAGGCATTTTACAAAAATCCCATTGGGTCCCCATAAAATCTTTTAGAGGTAATTTCTACAGGCATTTTAGCCACATTTTACTGATAAGGAAACTGAGGCCCAGAAAGGTGAAATGCTTGCCTAGGGTTTGTTGTCATTCAGTCCTTTCAGTCATGTCTGACTCTCCATTTGTCTCCTTCTGGTTTTTTTTTCTTTTTGGCCAAAATGCTGAAGTGGTTTGCCATTTCCTTTTCCAGCTCATTTCACAGATGACAAATCTGAGGCAAAGAGAGGTTAAGTGACTTGCCCAGGGTCACACAGCTACTCAGTGTCTGAGAAGATGAAGATTCATGAAGATGAGTCTTTCTGATTCTAAACCCAGTGCTCCATCCACTACACTACTTAGCTGACCCTTGCCCAGGGTTACATAGACATTAAATGTCAGGCATTCTACCCACTGTATTATGAGAAGTAGTTGACCTAGAAATTAAATTCAAAGTTTAAGAGAAAACATCTATGTTTATTGAAATTTTTATCAAAAGACCAGTCATTTAAGAGACTACATTTTGATTGAATAAACCTTCAGAAAAATGTGCAGAATAGCAGAAGCCAGCAGTGGCTAGTTCCAAGTGCAGAACTTCTATTCACCTTCAGGGTCCTAAGCTGTAAGAGCTGGGCATGTACATGGCAATCATCTAGTTCTGTCCATTTCAAAGAGGAAGCCCAGGGATGTTAAGTGATGCACTCAAGGTGACAGAGCTAGTCAGTGACAGACAATTAGAAAATATATGTTCCCCATGTGTAGATATTTTTGCAGTACCTCTGCATTGAGAGATAGTGTTGCTTCACTGTAATAATCCTCATGAGTATATTAGGTTTCATGTGCTTTTCATGTCTCTCCATAGCACCGTTGTTGCAGGGCATTATTTCTGCAAAAAGAAAAAGAAACCAAAGCGTGTACTTTTACAATCTTGATAATGTTCCTTCTATTAGATATTTTAATTTTATTGAACTGAAAATAGAATTTACCTATTACCATAAGGAATGTCTACCAAAAATCATCCTTTAGTAGCTCTAGTATCCTCAAAGGATAATGAGTTCTTACATATTTTTCCCAGTAATGTAGAAAAAATCATTAGTAACTTAAGACAGAAATAAAGAAATCATCTAATTAATGTATTCAGAGATGAATCTTAATGTCCAATTATTCTCTTGATTTGACACAACCTAGTAACAACATAACATAGTCAGCAACAACGTATTAATATTGGAAGAATTAAAAGAGAGGAAAGTAACCAAAGTGGAGAGTTTGGTAGGGAGAGTGTGAAAAATCATTTTTCTTTCACCCTTTCTTCTTTTTCTGTTGTAACTTCTAACAGATCAATATATTATCTGAGTTTCTTATGTTAAAACAGCTAAGCAAACATAGAAGTGATGTTAAAACCATAAGGTACACAGAATACCAAATACTCTCAGAATGATCACAACAATGTAAGCATGTTTGCCCATTTAATCAATGAATGCTGCCTATCATTTCGTTGTTTCTCTCATTCTTTTTCAGTTTAGTTTAGATTTAAATCTCTTAAGGCTCACAGCAAATAAGTGCCACCTCTAACATGAGGTCTTATCTCTCCTATGTGTTACTGTCCTAACCACTATGTTGGCAATATGTGTGTATACACACATATATATGTGTGTATATATGTGTACATATACATATGTGTGTAAATATATATTTACATGTAACAATGCCTAACAAAGGGTTGGTTGGACATAAACCCCACCTTGGGATTTTATTTCTTTCCAGGCTGGAATCACAAATCTGCCTACCTATCCTAAGTCTGAGGGCTGATATGGGGGGGAAAGATGGGAAGGGTAAGGAAGGGAGGCAGAGTATAATGGGGGAGGTTTTTTTTGATGCAGAAGAGTAGAGTTCAGGACTCTTGAAGAGAAAAGGAAAAGAAGGAAGAGATGGCAGTTGTTCCAGACAGCAGCTGCGGCTCCCTTCGTTAAGTCCATGAGAGATGATGTCCGACTTTTTGTGACCCCATGAATCATACATAGCACACCAGGTCGTTCTATCCTTGACTATCTCCCAAAGTTTATTCAAGGGTATATTTGTTGTTTCCATGACACTATCCCCCCTTTTTTTGCCTTCAATCTTTCCAACATCAGGGTCTTTTCCAATGAGTCCCATCTTCTCATCATGTGGCCAAAGTATTTAAGCTCAGTTTCAGTATTTGACCTTCCAGTGAATGGCCTGAATTAATTTCTTCAAGTATTGACCTCCTTGGACAGCTAGGTGGTAGGCAATAGAGCACGGGGCCTGAGAGTCAGGAGAACCTGAGTTCAAATGTGGCCTCAGACACTTTCAGGCTGTGTGACCCTCAGCAAGTCACTTAATTGCGATTGCTGAGAGAGAGAGAGAGAGAGAGAGAGAGAGAGAGAGAGAGAGAGAAATTATTCACTAACGACCTCCTTGTTGTCCAGGGGACTCTCTAAAGTCTTCTTCAGCACCACAGTTCATTGATTCTGTGGCACTCAGCTTTCCTTATGGTCCCACTCTCACAGCCATACATTGCTACTGGAAAGACCCTAACTTTGACCATATGGACGACTGTCAGCAAGGTGATGTCTCTGCTTTCAGTATGCTATAGAGATTTGCATAGCTTTCTTTCCAAGGAACAAGTATCTTTTAATTTCATGGCTGCACTTCCAGTCTGCAATGATCTTTGAGCTCAAGAATATAAAATCTGACACTGCTTCCTTTCTTCTCTATTTGCCAGGAAGTGATAGGATCAGATGCCAAAATCATAGTGCTTTTGCTTTGTTTTTGAACTTCAAGCTTCAAGCCAGCTTTTACATTCTCTTATTTCACGCTCATCAAGAGGCTTCTTAATTCCTCTTCACTTTCTGCCATCAGAGTGGTATCATCTGTACATCTGAGATTGTTGGTATTTCTCCTGGCAACCTTAATTCCAGCTTTTGATTCATCCAGCCTAACATTTCACATAATGTATTCTGTATATAAGTTAGATAAATAAGGTGACAATATACAATCATGTCATACTCTTTTCTCAATCTTAAACCCAATAAATTGTTCCAAGTTTGGTTCTGTTTATTGACCTGCATACAGGATCCTCGGGAGACAAGTCAGATTATATGGTATTCCCATCTCTTTGAGGACTTGCCACATTTGTTGTGATCTACAGTCAAAGACTTAGAGTATTCAATGAAGCAGAAGTAGATGTTTTTGAATCTCCCTTGTTTTCCCCATAATCCAGTGAATATTGTGATTTTGTTCTAGTTCCTCTGTCTCTTCAAAAACCAGTTTGCTCTTCTGGTAATTCTTGGTTCATATAATACTGAAGAATCCCTTGCAGAATTTAAACATAACTGTGCTGGTGTGAGAAATGAAAGCAGCTGTTTGGTTTGAACATTTCTTTGCATTACCCTTCTTTAAGGCTGGGATATAAACTGATCTTTTCCCATCCCGGGGCCACTCATTGTGATTTCCAAATTTGTTGTCATACTGAGTGCAGCACTTTAACAGTATCATCTTTTATGGTTTTAAGTAACTCAGCCAGAATTCCAACACTTGTACTATCCTCACTGTCAGCAAAAGTTCTTAAGCCATACTTGACTTCATTCCCCAGAATGTATGGCTCTAGATCAGTAACCATAGCAGTGTTAAGATCTTTCTTTTGTAGTTCTTTGGTGTATTCTTGCAACCTCTTGTTATTCTCATTTGCTTCTGTTAAATCCCTTTCATTTTTGTCTTTTATTGTGAAACTTTCCCTTGATATTTCTAATTTTCTTGAAGACATCTCCTGTCCTTCCATTCTATTGTTTTCTTCTATTTCTTGGCACTACTCATTTCAGACAACCTTTTATCATCTCTCCTTGCTCTTCTCTGGAATTCTGCTTTCAGTTGAATGTATCTTTCCCTTTCTCTTCTACCTTTCCCTTTCCTTCTTTCCTCAGCTATTGCATCAGGCAGTTGTTTGGCTTTCTTACTCTTCTTTTTCTTTGGAATGTTTTTTGTTGCTGTCTCCTATACAATGTTGTGAACCTTTGTCAATAGATCTGGAAGGTAGAGTGCCATGAGAGATGACATCCATCTAAATGGACAAACTGGGAAATGTGTATGTGTTTCATCCCTGGCACTTGCCTCATTAACAGGTGTGATGAAACCAGTTGGCTCAGAGAAACAGGTGGACCCTCTTCTATCCCAGCCTTACTTCTGTCTGTTTGTTGTTGTTGTTTTAATTTACTCTGTTAAAGAATACATTTGCCAAATTTAAGATTATTTTTATAAACACTGGTGGTTGACCCTGTCATTTTGTTGTTAAATGTCCCTTTTTTGTGGTATGAGGGCACAATTGGAGCCACACAGCAGCATGGGACTTTTCCTATGCAAAGTTGGGAGATCAACCTCTTTTGTTGTTGAGTCGTTTTCAGCTGTGTCCAACTCTTTGTGACCTCATTTGAGATTTTCTTGGCAAAGATCCTGGAGTGGTTTGCCATTTCCTCTTCCACCTCATTTTATAGATGAGGAAAGTAGGAAAACAGAGTAAAGTGACTTGCCCAGGTTAACATAGCTGGTAAGTACCTGAGGCTTTGAACTCAAAATGAGTCCTCCTGACTCCAGACCACATAATCCATTCACTGCACCACCACTTGCCAACCTCTAGTCCACTGTTAAAGAGTTTTACTCTCTATCTGGGGCCGTAAGCACAAGTCATTTCATGGCTTACCTTCTCATCGCAGAATTACTGCCTGATGGGCCCTATTTTATAAATTTGCTTCATAAAAATGAACCAAGGTTTCATTTACTCAGTATATATTTTGTATTTATTTATCTGTGTATATATTCTTTCTCCCTCAAAGAACCTAAGTTCCTTGAGGGCAGGAAATGTTTATTAGGGAGTTATCTCTGTAACCCTAGCATCTTGCATATAGAGGACATTTGATGAATGAATGAATAAATGGACATAAATCAATTTCTACCTTGAAATGAATAATTTTCATATTTTTCACTGGATCAGTCTTAATTGATAGCTGTATAGAACATAGGCACAGACTCATAGTATTAATATAATGCTTCAGATTCCTGTTTTCATTAGTCATTTGGCTAAAAGTCAAGTTCATGTAAATTGTTCATTCTTTTTTGCATATAATACAAATATCATGCCTTATATGAAAACAATTGTAAAATTATCAGTGACAGAAATTAATAAGTGAAGAAGAGGACTCTTTCCCACAGGTAATAACTAGAGAGGCTTTAAAGCCTGTTGTTCTCTATATTTCTTGGCCTTTTGACCCTTTTGATGCATCAGACCTTCACTCAAGAGGAGTTTGCCCATCTTTGATGAGTACAGGTGAAACTATTTAATCTGCCACCATTAACACTAACACTATTAGTCTTAGAATTGGGAAGGGTGGTGGTTGTTTTTTTTTCCTGAAAAGCAGACTTAAAGTAATAACTTTAATAAAATATTTGAAGGGGTATCATATTGGAAAGAGATTAAATTTCTTCTGTAAGACTCCAGAAAGAGAACTAAGACTATTGATGGAAAGTCACAAGGAGTCAGGTTTAAGATAGGTAGTAACTTTCTAACAATAGAGCTACTCAGGAGGTATTGGGCTTCCTGACCCTAATATGTTGAAATAGAAGCTAGATAATCATCTATCAAGGATATTATTTTAGAAAATAATTCTACATTGGGTGGAAACTTGGATTCAATTGACTATAAAATCATTTCTAATTCTGAATTGTTTTAAGATGTGTGCTTCTGCTTGACCTTGAAACATAGATAGCTATTGCTTAAAACCTATACTTAGTATGATTCTGTTTTGTCTTTAATGTGGCTCATAAAACTGTCCAGAGAACCATATCTGAGGTCAACATTGAAACAAGTCTCTGAGTTTTATAGGCAACTTGATAAGAAGGCACTTTGGTCAACACAGGTGATGCTGTTCCATGTCCATCTTCTCTGCATTGGTCATATTAAAATAATACGTTCTGGAATACTTCAGGGAACAAAAGGGCTTATAGGAGTACAAGAGTGATGTGTGTTCTCTGAAGGGTAGTTTCAGGTTTGGAGTGGGGGTGACAAGGATGAAGGTTTACACTTCAAGTAAACAAAGATGATTTGAAGGTCATGATTGTATACTAAGAGAATGAAGTATGATTTTACTAAGAGTAATCTGCAAATAAAGAACAGATCACACTGAATAAAACTGGTGTGTTGCTATAAAAAACTATGACTAAAGTAATTGTGTGGTTTTGGTAACAAAAAGCAAATATTTTTCCTGGTAATATTTTTCCTTACAACAGTACAAAATTACTTGATGCTCTTAACTATTAATTGATTAGAATAATTCCTGAATCTTAACCTAAACACTTTGATTGATTAATACTAAAAAGCAAAGGATTGTCAATAGTCGTTAGGCTCTAAATTCTATTTGCCCCCCCCCCCAAATTAATTCTTCTCTCTCTCTTTTGTTTCTTCTCCTTAACTAAACATTCCCCAAGACACAGTTCTTGGCTTCTTTTCCTTAGTAAATTTATCCTTTCTCATGGCTTAAACTCTGTGCAAATGGTTTTTAAACCTTTAACTAAATATTGAGGACCTGGAAACATTCTTTTCCTCTTACCTCAATTCTAGTCCCATAACCATAGCAAACTTTGAACTATCAATATATTATACATATATGCTCCATTGTTACTTCATTTGGCTTCTAAATCCAAATCTGCACTCCAAATTTATCAACCCACCAACCAATTTCTCCCTCCAAAAAAAATTCTCTTTTCCTCCTCCCCACTAGGGCTTACAACCTCAATCCTTTTCTATTCCCCATTGCCAGAAGAAGAACCTGACGATTAATATCCCAGGAACATGTGACCAATAGACATAACCAGCTTCCTCAACATTCCTCTTCTCATGGAGAGGAAGTGATAATTCCATTAAAAACAAAAGATGGAGCTCATAGACAGGGTGAAAACAAAATAGCCAAATTTCTTTAAGGTTTGGAAAGACTAACCTGAAAGCTCTCTTGGAATGGGGCTCTTAGGAAAGACCTGAGCCATTCCAGATAAATGTAGGAAGTAAACAAGAAACAGGTGTCAAGGCAGCAACACTAATTAGATACTTCCCCATTGCTCTCTCTTACTCTGACCTCAGATTCTGACTCCTCTCTCTGAGATGATGAGTGAGAATTTTAGACCAAACTCTAGTCTATTCCCCAAGTTCTAGCCCTAGTCTGTTCCACAAACTTTCCCAGTCTATGATTGTGATGAATTTTGTCCATCTATGTAGTGAGTCTTTGCCACTGTTCTGGTCCTAAGTTCCAGCTGACTTGTGACTTCACTACACTTCTCCCACCCCTTTTGGTATTTCTTGTTTCTGACTTCTTTGCTCCTTCTACTACAACTTCCAACGCTGATCCTGATGGCCCAATACTGATACCCATTTATTTTGACTTCTCTTCTGTTCTAGCCTGGTTAATGATTACCTATTTCAGAGACTTCCCTTTGCTTAAATAATCTCTCTCTCTTATTCCACTTATATTTGCCAGTCTTGACTCCTCTTCAGTACCACAGACTCAGTTGGAGCCTATGTCTGTTGCTAACCAGATCACTTAGATCCTATCAGTCACAAAATTTAATTAATTCTTTCTTCAAAAAAGTCTTTACATCAATCCTTTCTTCACCATTCCCAGTGCATATAATAGGTGCTTAGGAAATGCATTATTGACTGACTGCTATCAACTTAGTCTTTGCTTGTGCTACTAAAATAACCTTCTAATTAATCTCATCTCCAATATTCACCATCCCAATGTAGCATACATATAATGAGCAGAAACTTCTTATTAAAAACAATGCTCTCATCGTCTCTGATTTAAAAATCTCCAAAGGTGTGGGGCAGAACCAAGATGGCAGAGTAGAAAGACAGACCTGCTCTGACTCTCCCCCCATAGCCCATAAAATACCTGTAAATACCTAAACAAATTCTAGAGCAGCAGAAGTCACAAAACAACAGAGCGAAAGAGATTTCTACCCCTAGACAGCCTGGAAGGCCAACAGGAAAGATCTATTGCACCAGGCTCAGAGCAGAGTGTGGTCTGTGCTGCACAGACTGGACTAGCACAGACTTTGGAGCAAGTAATCATGGGTAGCAGCTATAGTTCCCGGATTTCTCAATCCACAAATGCCAAAGATAGCTTCAAAGGTCAGTGAAAATGTTCTTTCACCTGGGTGAGAGGGGTGTATGGTTTGGCTCCAGTCCCAGCCTTAAGGCAGCAGCAGCCACTGAAGCAACAGTGTCCACTTGAATTAAGTAGCTGATCTGGGTCTCAGAACTGAGAGGTGGTCCTGGGGAGAGAAGGAGCTTGGGTGTGGTGGAGCTGGTGGAGGCTCTGGAAAGGGAATCCTACTCACAGTTCCAGGGCAGAAAAGAATGTTTGTGGCTGCTCCCAGACAACAGCCCAGACCAGAAGAGGAGTGAACTCCTCTCCATTGATGGATTGTAAGCACCTTGGAGGAACTGAGAAAATACAGCTCCCTAGAGTATGCCCTCCACTTCACAAATGACTCAAAAGTTAATTAACTGACTGAGAAAATGCCCCCAAAAAGGAAAAGAATAAGACTACAGAACATTACTTTCATGGTGAAAAGTTATTTCCTTCCATCTTTTCAGATGAGGAAGAACAAAACATACCATCAGAGGAAGAGATGAAAGTCAAGGCTTCTAAATTCAAAATCTCTAAAAAATATATATGCAATGGTCTCAAGTCATGAAAGGTCTCAAAAAGGATTTTGAAAATCAAATAAGAAAGGTGGAGAAAAAATTGGGAAGGGCAATGAGAGCAATGCAAGAAAATCATGAAAAGTGAGTCAACAACCTGCTAAAGAAGACCCAAAAACTGCTGAAGAGAATAACACCTTCAAAAATAGACTAACCCAGGGGCAGAGCCAAGATGGCGGAGTAGAAAGACTCACATATGCTAGGTCCGAACCCACAGCCCATGGATTTCCTCTAAAAAGAACTCCCAACAAATTCTGGAATTGTTGAAGCTGCGCAGCAACATAGTGAAGGAGATTTCCATTCCAGAGAGCCCTGAAAAACTGATCCCAAAGGTCCATCGCACACTGGACGGGAGCGGAGCCCTGCCCTGCCCTGGCCCTGCAGCACTGAGAGGAGCGAGCAGATCCGAGCAGGCTTCGGGGACAGAATCTCCAGTGGCCGCGAAGGTCCCTCCACCCACAGACTCACAGGTCAGTGAGAGAGATGGGCTGAGAGGGGAGCGAGGTGTCTCCGGGACTCAGGCACCCTTGGGAGGCAGCAGCAGAGGCAGCATCAGAGGCAGCAGGTGGCCAAAGGCTCCCAGAGAAGGCAGGAGATCTGCAGGAGCTCCATTATAAAAGGTCTCTGCATGAACCCCTTGAGGGAACTGAGCCTGGGAGGCGGCCCAGTCCCCACCTGAGCACCAGAAATTAAGCTCCCATTGAATAGCAGCCAGGTCTGCTGCCCAAAAGCCCTGAAGCTGGGGAACAGCATTTGAATCTCAGACCCCAAGCACTAGCTGGGCGGACATAGGCAGGGGGTTGAGAGGACTCTCAGAAATCAAGTAACTACCTGGGAAAATGCCCAGAAAAGGGAAAAAAAATAAGACCATAGAAGGTTATTTTCTTGGGGACCAGATGATTGCACCATTCCTCTCTGACGAAGAGGACCAATGCTTAGCATCAGGTAAAGACATAGGAGTCAAGGCCTCTGTATCCCAAACATCTGAAATAGATATCCAATCCACTCAGGCCATGGAAGAGCTCAAAAAGGATTTTGAAAATCAAGTTAGACAGGTGGAGGAAAAACTGGGAAAAGAAATGAGAGAGATGCAAGAAACGCATGAAAAACAGATCAATACCTTAATAAAGGAGAACCAAAAAAATGCTGAAGAAAATAACACCTTGAGGCAAAAGAGGTTCAAAAAGCCAATGAGGAGAAGAATGCTTTCAAAAGCAGAATTAGCCAAGTGGAAAAAGAGGTGCAAAAGCTCACTGAAGAAAATAATTCTCTCAAAATTAGAATGGAACAGATGGAGGCTAATGACTTTCT